>CM055270.1:89650519-90294586 GCA_029237695.1 Conchocele bisecta
TTGGCACCTGTACTTATAAAATCATGTATATAGTAAAACTGCATAACCTGTATAACTACTGAAATACAGTATGTGTCATACGAGAACGTGTGTTCCAATGTGTATGACTGTCATCCATTTCCAGTGTAAGTGCACACCAGTGCATGCATCATGGCCATTGCCTAATACATGCAGGTATATTGCTACATCAGTCTTGAGAGGCACCCATGACAATATTGTATTTTGTAAGTGCATGAGGCGTTGTAAGTAAATATTTAACCATGATTTCATAATTGTGACATTTGATAACATGTAAGGTTGATATACCATTTCATAATTTTCTTATAAACAAAGACATTGATTTGCCTGGTTTGGCCCTCAGGTACGTTTTTAATCTTTGGCTCTTTTGTTACCTGGGAGTTGAATTGGGTTATTGCCCATTATAAAAGTAGTAAGATTATTACTGCTTTTGGGAGGGGGGCAAGTGATTCTGGTGTGGCGAGGACCTGGCATCAGGTCAGGATTATTCTGATTTCAGGGCTGAATATATAGTTTTGTTATTGTAAATATTCAGTTCTGATTTTGGGATTTTCTCCCCATTTGTACATGTACTTGAACTTGAACTTGAACATGTACATGTACTTGTACAGGTAATACATGGGATTTAGTACTAAACCCATTGACCCGGCCTTAAATGAGATTAGCTGTTGATAGGCCATTAAACCACAACAAACAAACAAAAAACATACTCATAGGACCATCAATATACATTTAAATCCCCATGAATGATAACGTATCTCCATAACATAGTATGCAATGTATCAAATTGTTCATCTAAACAATATCACATAGCCTCTATCGAGACACATTACATTTTGGATTTGACTATGCAATTGAACTATTGTCTACATGGCATTCTAACTATTTACGCAGGCTGTAAGCATCAGGTTTGTGAAAGGCGTTTTCTGCCACATTGTACCACAGTTGTGTGTTTTGCTGGCTCTTTCTGGTCGTCAGAATATATATTTCTCGATTTAACAGTAGGTAATGTCATTCTAATGATCAAACAACTATATAAACATGTACCATGTGTACATTTATTTACTGAATGCAGAATTATATTTACTTTGAATCCGCATCACAATCCCTATGGTTGTCTTTCAAATGCATTACACCGCTGATGGACAATCATATTCTGTTACTATAGCAACCAGAGACATGTATTTGCAGAGTTTGATGTCATCGCAAGATGCGGGACCTTCTCAGGCTGAGGGTATTATCAACTATTTTTAGAAATTTAAGCTGTATTAAAAGTGTACATATAGATCCGTAAACATCACATTTCCTAATTGCAAAAGCGACCATGTTGATGGTCATCTTGAAACTGATCGACAGTCATGTTGACACTGTATATTGTTAGGTTTTTGGTGTATTAGTTTCAATAATTTTTAATTAGAATAATGAATACAGCACATGTATTGGTTAATGTACAACTGATTACATCAGTGACTACATGAATTACATATCGTTAGCATGTATTGTATTTATTTTCCAATCCAACTCGAGACGAAGGGTTAATTTAAATTATTGTCACATGTGAAGACATATTCGGGATGCTTAATGTGGGAGAAAGCCATGCATGTTTGCAATAAGCATACCATTCATCATAACATACTACAAACTGCCTTGGCCAATGATCATCATGCTCTCTTAATTGGCAGAAGTGTGCTCGTTAACAATAATAACATTGTATTCGGTGTCAACAGTCAATCCATTTTGGACACACTTTGAAACAGTTCTTCAATACTCAAACTGATTGAAATACATCCGTATTTGTCTTTGAAAATATGCAGAATATCACAATCTATACATAACAATTTTAGTGTTGTTTTATTACTGAAAACTGCAGCTTCATCATCAATATTATTGAACATTTTGAATATATTATAGCATTGTATACCTGGATATGTATATGTTACCAAATGATTTGATTTGTATACATCAAATTGGTAAGTATACATGTAATAGGTGCATGAAATGCTGTTTATAACAACTCCATACAGTAAAGAATAGAACAAAACAAGAACATTCTGGCGGCCATTTTGACTGTTCTGACAATTGTGGAAGGCTATTGCATGAGTAGTTCATGTATGTTCCATTTATTCGTGAGGGAAAGTAATGAATATGTGTTTCAACTTTATGAATGTCTGTATTTGTTTGTACCAGCACACGACTCGCAGAAAGTTAACAGTCCTTAATAAAACAATATAATACTGTTCGACGGCCATCTTGTAAAATGGCTGCCATTTGTTCTTCATCCAGCGGCTTTTTGAGCGCAGACAACCAGGATTGATAGAAAATAGGCTACTGAATCCGAAAATCATACTCACCACAAGAGTGCCGTAAGTCACAAAATAAGCCCGTCGAATATGGGCCAGACAGCGGAGATGCAGAAAGGCAAGAAACATTAATGAGAATTTGAAACTCTATAGCATTATTTCTTCATCTAGTTGTGCTAAACATGTATACTGCATTAGGGCAGAGATGAGTAAAGTAGAAATGATATAGAATTAGATAAAATATGTAGAAAAAATGGCTAATTTAAAAAGGTGATATTTTTGTTAAAAAATAATTTTTTCGGCATAAAAACACCAAGGTGCGCATCTTCAATATGTGTAGAAGATGTGTGTATAGTTTCAGATCGATCGACTGAACGGTTTCAGAGGAGTTGTGTACACAAACTCTGTACCCTATATAGAATTGTATAGAAAAATGTAGAAAAAATGGCTATGTTAAAAAGGTGATATTTTTGTTAAAAAATATTTTTTCTGCATAAAAATACCAAGGTGCACAGCACATCTTCAATATGTGTAGAAGACGTGTGTATAGTTCCAGATCAATGGACTAAACGGTTTTGGAGGAGTTGTGTACACCAACTATGCACTTTTTCTGTCAGCCGCCTGATCAGCATGGGGATTTTGGATTGGGGAAAATAATGAAAGATGTCACATACGGTATATTACGTTTTGTGTTGTTCCATTTTGCGGATGCATTCAATTATTTCACTCTCATTGGCCGTGTTCATTGTGCGTTTTTAGGCAGTCAGATAATAGATCGAGGTCTTACACAAGTACATGTATTGTATTTTGCTATTGGTCACGATAAGATAATGTTGTGTCATACTTGCATTTAGACTGGTTTTCTGTACATCTGTAGTCCTGTTTGTGGTTAAAAAATCGTAATGAAAATGCAAGGATATAAAACATAGATACACTGGTCGCGAACGTTAGTACAATGTAGTAAGATTTGCCAAATTGCAAGGAAAATCATTGTAAAAATGTCCAAGTATGAAAATCGTGAAATTTAATAGCCGCAAAAGATAGTTGGTTTACAGTATATACAGTCAACAGTCAGTGACAGAAATAGACGGATAAAACTGCATTTCCCTTCTATATTTTCCTCGTAGTCGCATCTGGTGATTATCATTGGTACCTTGACTTTTTTATGTACCGTAAAGATGCTAATAGACGCCCATGATCTAATAGACACCCACCCGCCACTTTTTACGTTGAAAATGACGATTTATTTGGCTGATTTTCGCGAAATTAGTGCCTCTAATAAACGCCCAATACTAACTTGAAACAAAATCGGAGCTAATTGTCCAACTAGATTTCTTTCATTTCCAGTATTTCGAAGGCAACCTTGAAAATCGGGAAAAAAACATAATTGTCACTTTCAAAAGTGGAAGCGAAATTCGACCGTTTCCTCATCGGCAGTAGCTATTTGCACGGACATAGGGCGATCAGAATTTACACGGTTGCGGAGACGCCATTTTCAAAGCATCTCAAACCTATCTTGTATAATATGGGTTAAATTGGATTGTTGACCGGTATTTCCTAGGAGATGAGCAAAAATAAATATGGCTTGTTCTGGACGTGGCCGTGGGCCGAAATTAATCGCACCGATGTAGACCGAAACGTCTATGGACTGACACGTCCATGGTCTCAAACGGTGACAGTCCGAAACGTTCGTAGGCATAAATCTGATCAGCATTAATGATTGACGCGGTCTTGAAATATACATTGCCAGTATTTTAACATTTTTACCGACTGTACCATAATGCTCAAAGTGGGCCGAAACGTCTTGGTCCAAAATGTCCATAAACTGACAGACAGAACAATCAAGTCCGCTTGACGTTTGAGAGTAACGTCCCTTCGTTATGTTTTTATCATTTTCCCTTTGCTGAATAACACTTGCCTCTATTAAACGCCCACCCAGGACTTCGGAGCCAGTGGTGACTTTAATAGACGCCCTAGCGTCTATTATAATCTTTACGGTCATTTTAACAGATTAAAAATAAGCTAAAGCACCTTGTACCGTACATTCCAAGTTTTATCAAAGAACTCTTTCTGAAATTGGATATCAAAATACTAATTGTACATGTACTGCCCTGGTATTCTATTGAGCAGTTATGCTATTGTAAGAAATGTGTACCTTTGTTTTTCTCTCCGCATTGTGCTATTCCAGTTTATATGAGTACCCCCCTATGGAAGAGACTTTTTACCTACGGAAATGACCCCCCGCCCCCTCAATTTTTTATCCGGATACACACCACCTCATTTTTTTTTCTCTTTCATCCCCCCACCCCCCCCCTCAATATTATCTTTATGATACCTCCCCCCCCCTCAATGTTTTCTTCACGGTTACCCCCCTCCCCTCAATTTTGTCTCTTCCATACCCCCCCCCAGCCCTCAATATTATCACCCCCCCCCTCAATCTTTTCTTCCCGGATCCCCCACCTCAATTTTCAAGTTTTTCTTCCCGGATACACCCACCCCCCCCTCAATTTTTCTTCATCACGGATACCCCCCCCGCCTCAATTTTTTTTTTTTCTTCCCACCCCCCCCCCCCCCCCCCAGGATACACCCCCCCCCCCCAATTAATTTTCTTCTTCGGATACTCCCCCCACCCTCAATTTTTTTTTTCTCTCCTTCCATACCCCCCCTCAATATTATCTTCCACGACACCCCCCCCCCCCACCCCCCCCCTCCAATTTTTTCTTTCCGGATATCTATTACCCCACACATCTCTTATTAACCGGTTCTCCGCTCCCTTTTTATTGTCCTCTCTTACATACGCCGCCCCATGCTCAATATCATCCCTACGAACAGGACCACCGTAATGATCCCTCCGACCCCACCCTTCTCGGATAACCCCCACATCAATTGTCTCTGTTTTCTTCCCGGATTTATTCCTGGCTACCCCCCTACTCATTTTTTTTCTCTCTTCCATTACTGATGCAACCATTACTGGTGCAACCATTACTGGTACAACCATAGGGTCAACAAAAGGCGGCTCTGACACTAATGTCAAGTTATTTAGCATGTTTAGTGTATTCGGCATTACTGATTCAGCACAAGTACCACTAACAGTCTGCAAAATAATGTCGGCAACCTGGTATGAATTGTTGTTGTTGTTGGAGGTTTTCTTAGCTGCTATAATGTCTGGGGTAAACGGAGAGGCTGTAACACTTGCTATTTGAGTTGACTTACTCACTGCCTGCTCTAGGTTGGAGTCTAGCTGTAGTTTTAGCTGAATACATTCAACATCTGCCATTTTGTCCATGCTTTCCTTGTATTGTTTCATTTGTCGCTCCAGCTTATGTATAGTAATAAACAACTGGCTGTCTGAACCATGTTCTTTCACATTGGTCAGTGTGATCAACGAGCTGTCAACTGCAGCGACCAAGCTCTTACAACTGAAGGCCTCAGAAGAAACTTTCAAAGTGTATGTTTTCTTCAAGGCGTTGCACTGTGTTAACACTTGTTGATACAAATCATCGAACATCTTCACAGCCTTGTCCTGTAGCTCCTTCACACGATTTGGTAAGGTTGTGGCTTCCTCTGAAATCTGGTTAACATTATCTTCTAGTGCTTTGTTATTTCCTGAAACACTGGTTGGATTGTTTTCAGTTCAGTTTGTAGCGTGTCAATTGTATCACCCTTCTTTATAGCTTGACCCATTTCTTTGACACTGGTGACCTTATTACAAGGCCTGTGGCTAACTATGACACAGCTGCTGCAGACTAACATGTTGTGCTCTTCACAGAAATACTTAACAGCTTCATCCGGGTGCTCGTCGCAGAAATCAACACTCTCCGCATGTTTGCCTGTCTTATCTACAATGTAATTTGTAATATTGCCAAGATCAGAAATTACATGTAACTGCAGCATTTCATATTTCTTGTGGCAATCTAAGCAACTCACACAGATATTCTTTTGGCAATCTCTACAGAAATTGACTGCAGGGTTGTCACGATTAGAACATGAACCACAAAATATCTCCTTAGAAACTCGCTCCTTATTTTTAACTGTTTCAAGGATTGGTAGAATAGCGTAGTTCATTGGCAGCAGTCTTGCCCAATCGGAAGGTTGCTTGTTGCGTTCAGGCGGGGATGAAGCCATGCGACATACTGGGCAATATATCTTGCCTTTCAGGTCGCCAGTTTCAGATAACTTCATGATGTGGGCATGGAGGCATGTTTCACAAAACGTATGCAAACATGCGAGCGCCTTGGGAGTGGTGTACATCTCCAAACATATCGGGCAGTTCAAAGTGTCCTCAAGCTTCAGGCTGGTGACATTGTCTAACGGATCACTGGCACAGGCCATGGCAATTCTGAAGATAGAAATAGTACACATGCTCAGGTGACGCAGGGATGGGAACTTCCCAGAACATATAAATGTATTCTGATTAATGCCTATGGGGCCTACACCATTTTCTTACGTTGTGTCATTTGTGCATTACGGAGCCCCGCAGGACGTAGAATTATTTTTCTATCAATTCGTTCCCACGAAAGAACAATTCGTTCCCTCAATTTAACAATTCGTTCTCACGTAAATAACAATTCGTTCCCATGTGGGAACGAATTGTTATATCGTGGGAACGAATTGTTAATTCGAGGTAACAAATTAAATTTGTTAAATTGAGGGAACAAATTGTTAATTCGAGGAACAAATTGAGGGACCGTATTTATCTTTTCATGGGAACAAATTGTTAATTCGAGGGAACAAATTGAGGGACCGTATTTATCTTTTCGTGGGAACGAATTAATAAAAAAAAATCCATGTCCCCTGCGGGGCTCCGTAGTGCATTGCTATTGAAGGAAATGTTTATGTTCCTGTAAATGTTTTTCATTCAAAATAGCTCATCTTCTTAGGTACCAAATCACATGGCTCGTCTCGTATGACAACTTCAAGATATGTGAAATCATGAACATACATTATCACCAGTGAAACTTAACCCATTTCATGTTGAGGAATTGCTTTTTCTGTTTGTGGAAAGTCCTAAATATTTTCTTTATATTTGCTTAGAAGTAGATGTTCCGACCACCATTTCAACCGTCTCATCGGGACGGTTCAAAGGAGTGATCACAACATATATTTTCATTGAGAAGTAACGAAAATAAAAATATTTAAAAAAAACAATTTTCATACCCATGTACCTTCAGAAATCTACACAATTTCATTAAATACGTTTACAAAATTTACAATATTTTTCCTAAATAAAGTCAAAAGTTGACAAAATTTTAATATACACGTATCATGTAAATTGTTGTCGGGATGGTGGTCGGGTGAACGTGACGGCGTAAATTAACGGTATGGGTTCCTCCTTATAGGAATCACGATTTGCCTGGTTCGATCCTCAGGTACGGTTTTTATCTTTGGCTCATTTATTACCTGGGAGTTGAATTGGGTTATTGCCCATTATAAAAGTAGTAAGACTATTACTGATCCTACTGCTTTTGGGAGGGGGCCAAGTGATGCTGGTGTGGCAAGGACCTGGCACCAGATCAGGATGTGGCTGTGACTGAAGACATGGGGCTAATATGTGTTTTGCGAGCAGTGTAGATACAGATGAGCCTCTGCAACTGCACAGTTTGATGAGGATCTGCACTATTCGCCATTTCATCAATGATTCTCGTCATGCTTTTAGCAATAAGCAAGCTTCTAACAACAAGCACTATAGATCGTTGTCAGGCTACACGAGTGGGATATTTCATCAGGAGCTACACTGGTCAAAATCCCATAAGCTCTATTTTGCCAGGCACAGCCACATTTAGTGTGTGCCATCTACGTATTACATGTAACTTATTTAATACTTATTAACGTAAACCTTAAACCCTACCGGTTTCGGTTATATTATACTTGCACTCAGACATTCTACAATTATAATACGGTATATATGATAGTTATAGATGTAGTGTTTGGACTGTGTGTCCGTCCAGCGGTGTGTCCGTCCATCCGGTGCTCAGATTAAGAAAAATGCCAGAGTTTCTAAATTCTGTTAGAATGTATATATATCCCTTGAAGGTTTACTTTAATATTTCAATAAACCACACGTGTGCACAAATTCCACACATCCATGCTGTCATTAACTCCTTGACGTTTTGACATTCACAACTTTTGAGGTTTTGATTAAAACGTTTGCCAGAGTTTCTCAATTTTGACATAGATATTCTATCCCTTGAAGGATTGCTTCAGTATTTCAATATATTATACATGTGTATAAATGTCACACATCCATGCCATCCTGACTTTTATGACCTTGACCTACCTCCCTTCACAACTTGGCATAAACAAATTTTGACGGACATGGCCTATATTTTGACAATGGTCAGGTCACCCGAATATCCAAGGGTGGTTAGGTATCGATGTAGGAAGCTACTCCTGAAGTTTGACAGACATCCGACTGACGTATCAGGAGATATACAAAATGTGGGCATGTTGGATGCATGTGCAAATTTTGATGGACGTGACCTATATATCGAGAAAAGTATGTCAAGGTCACCTGAATTATATAGGGTGAGTATCAATGTAAGAAAATTATTGATGAAATTTGGCGCACATCCAACGAACATATCAGGCGAAATTTGGACGTACGTCACCAAGGTGAATAGTCAACACATTTTATGGCCATCTGATCTTTTAATATTTTTTATTGATAATGTGTGTTGTACTGTTCAGATAATTATTTATTCTATTTATTAATCGCTTCAAGATCCAAAAAACATGATTTTGACACATTACTTGTACTCTAATCATTAAGTAATGTACACATATGTTGGCCTCCATACCATCCCATTCAGCCAACCCCATCCATCCTTCTCTTTATATTTTGAAAATATATCATTTTTATTTTTTTTTATAAATGAGCATGCTGAATATGGGGGCCTAAAAACTGGGATAGGTCGGATTACCTGAACCACATACCGTATATGTATTGCCTGAAAATACTAGAGCAAGTGAGCTGGAGCTCATATATACCCCGGCCGCTACCTCATAATGCCAATCAAAAAAGCAAATTCCTGTCATGTGACATTGAATCCAGAATGAGTTTGAAAATGCAGACAGCATTATTTGGAAAACTGTATCAATGTATATGAATGTTTAAGCTAATCAAGTGAAGGATGAATGTTTAATACAGAGATATAAATTACAATATTGAAGACATTACGTGATGGAGAAACTCTTACAAACATTCAATGTAAGAAAATGGCTAAGTATTTCAGCACCATTTAAAATGTTGCAACGGTCAAGGTTATGTCAATGGTGGTGCGAGTGCATCACACATGTTCAGGTGAATTAACTGTCCAAATATTAAAGCAATCGTTCAAGTAATATTGAAGATATTACATGATAGAGAAACTCTTACAAAGTTTTTGACTTTTTGACGTCAATGTACACGTACGGACATACGGAACGTCAGGAGCAATGCAATATGCCCGCCTTGCTATTGCATAGGGGGCATAAAAACATTACCTAAATGAAATTTTTACAATTTTTTTTAAAGCAAACCTCTACGTATTTTGACCTTAAGCATGTGGGGGCTATGGGTATTGTGCACAATGATTTGATTTATTGGTGTTTAACGGTTTTATGGGTTTTAACGGGCCTATAAACAGCTAATGGCATTTAGGCCGGGCTAACGGGTTCGATCCCATATTTAACCTGCTAAATTTGGGGGGGGGGGGGGGTGGGGGGGGGGGGGGGTGGGGGCGGGGGTGGGGGGGGTGAATCCCAAAATCGGAACGGAATATTTACATCGAAAACTAGAAAATGTGTTCATAGAATATGGATGCCCCACATATCGCTTCAAAGTAAATGAACCAAAATTACAAGTTCAAAAGGGGGAGATAATCCATGGTTAAGTGTCAAAGAAAAAATAAAATTTCACTTTGTGCATCTTCACACCATAAAGAGCTACATACCAAACATCAAGCCGCCAGCTATTACGGTTTAGAAGTTTACAAGTTACAAGGCAAAATGGTATTACCGGTATTACGATGATGAAGAAATTTGTACAAACATTTTGACGCAAAAAATGTCTAAATGCTTCCGCAAAAATGTGAAGGTACAAACGGTCATGTTAATGGGGGCCTAAGTGTGTTCCAAATGCTCACATGTATCAAGTGTCCAACTATTGAAGCAATCTGTCAAGTAATATTAACGTTATAGCATGATGAAGAAACTTGTACAAACTTTTAGACATTTCGGACAACGACAACGGAAAAAGCGGCGACTGCTGCTAAAGCAGGTGCAACAAAAACTAGAAAATGTGTTCATAGAACACGGATGCTCCACATATCGCTTTGATAGTAAACGAGACAAAAAAAGTCCAACAAGAGGAGATAATCATTGGCCTATTGTAAAATAAAAAAATCTAAGTCGAAAAGGGGGAGATAATCTATGACCCGGGGATCGAATAAAAAAATTAAATACACTTTGTGCATCTACTCATCATAAGGAAGGTACATACCAAGCTTCAGATCTGTAGCTATTGCGGTTTAAAAGCATGTGCCCGTCTCGTATAGACCTGCATAGCTCTGTCTGTACAACGAATAGATGTACAGCATGTGCCCGTCTAGTATAGACCAGCATAGCTCTGTACAACAATATACATGTACAGTATGTGCATCCTAGTATAGACCAGCATAGCTCTGTACAACATATACATGTACAGTATGTGCAGTCTAGTATAGACCAGCATAGCTCTGTAACAACATATACATGTACAGTATGTGCAGTCTAGTATAGTCCAGCATAGCTCTGTACAACATATACATGTACAGTATGTGCTTGTCTAGTATAGACCAGCATAGCTCTGTACAACATATACATGTACAGTATGTGCAGTCTAGTATAGACCAGCATAGCTCTGTACAACATATACATGTACAGTATGTGCAGTCTAGTATAGACCAGCATAGCTCTGTACAACATATACATGTACAGTATGTGCAGTCTAGTATAGACCAGCATAGCTCTGTACAACATATACATGTACAGTATGTGCAGTCTAGTATAGACCAGCATAGCTCTGTACAACATATACATGTACAGCATGTGCAGTCTAGTATAGACCAGCATAGCTCTGTACAACATATACATGTACAGCATGTGCAGTCTAGTATAGACCAGCAATAGCTCTGTACAACGTATACATGTACAGTATGTGCAGTCTAGTATAGACCAGCATAGCTCTGTACAACATATACATGTACAGTATGTGCAGTCTAGTATAGACCAGCATAGCTCTGTACAACATATACATGTACAGTATGTGCAGTCTAAGTATAGACCAGCATAGCTCTGTACAACATATACATGTACAGTATGTGCAGTCTAGTATAGACCAGCATAGCTCTGTACAACGTATACATGTACAGTATGTGCAGTCTAGTATAGACCAGCATAGCTCTGTACAATGTATACATGTACAGGCATGTGCAGTTCTAGTATAGACCAGCATAGCTCTGTACAACATATACATGTACAGTATGTGCAGTCTAGTATAGACCAGCATAGCTCTGTACAATGTATAGATGTACAGCATGTACCCATCTCGTACAGACCAGCATAGCTCTGTACAATGTATACATGTACAGCATATGCCTGTCTTGTACAGACCAGTATAGTTCTGTACAATGTTAATACATTTGACAAATTAACCAAAAATAAATCAGAACACTTTTCGCGGTATCTAGTCTACACATAAAATAGAACCACACATTGTAGTATTCCAGTGAAAACTATGGAACAACTTGCATGCAATTTCCTATATATTTATTGGCAACAGCTGATAGCGTTCGGCAATAAATATATATAGTTTATTTGGAGCTTAAATTTAGACACGGCTGGACATCAAAATTGGTCATCTGGGTGATCTATGGAAAGGAGATCAGGAGAAAATATGGGAAAACCGTGTGTTCTTGCCTGTTTAAAATCCTAACCAGCTTATGTGAAGATGTGAAGTGGCTATACCATCATATCATCACTTAAAAATATAAATATCAGAAAAAATGTTCATAACATAATCACGTTATTACTACCAGTCCATTCAAAATAGATTTTTAAATTATTGTGGTGTTGTTTTAGAACCTTATAATATCTAATGAGTTTGGTGTGAAGTTTAACTCTTTGCATGCTAGCGGCGAAAATATCCGCCAAACGAATTAGGAGTATATGTTTTATTTCTCTCTGCAAATATGTCTTGAAATTTCATTAGAATTGTGTCCTCTTTTATTCGGAGAAATAAAAGAAAATATAATGAATTGTCATCTTCATTCATTCATTCGGCTCATATTTACGGGTGGGAATTGGCTCGGACACATTCCATACCCGGTATAATTGTCATCTGCTATTTTTTAACTATTTATAGCCCTCAAATTTCCCAACATGCAAATAGTTAAGGTGGAAACCGCTTAACTACCCAGGTTGGTCAGATTACCGGCAATACCGATATAATAAACCAGTGTAGTCCCTGATATGTACCCAGGATGATCAGACCACCAGCAATATGTAGACCAGTTCCAGGATGATCAGACCACCAGCAATATGTAGACCAGTTAGTCCCTGATGATAATGGATATCTACACGGGATGATGGGACGACCAGCAATATGTAAACCAGTGTAGACCCCGACACTAATGGATATCTACGTATGATGGTCGGACTATCAAAATATGCAGACCATTGTACCGGAAGTCCCTGATCATAATGGATATTTACCCAGGATGGCGGGACTACCTGTAATATGTAGACCAGTGTAGTTCCTGATCATAATGGATATCTACCCAGGATGGTGGGACTACCTGCAATATGTAGAGCAGTGTAGTCTCTGATCATAATGGATATTTACCCAGGATGGCGGGACTACCTGTAATATGTAGAGCAGTGTAGTCCCTGATCATAATGGATATCTACCCAGGATGGCCAGACTACCTGTAATATGTAGAGCAGTGTAGTCTCTGATCATAATGGTTATCTACCCAGGATGGTGGGACTACCTGCAATATGTAGAGCAGTGTAGTCCCTGATCATAATGGATATCTACCCAGGATGGCCAGACTACCTGCAATATGTAGAGCAGTGTAGTCCCTGATCATAATGAATATCTACCCAGGATGGTGGGACTACCTGCAATATGTAGAGCAGTGTAGTCCCTGATCATAATGGATATCTACCCAGGATGGCGGGAGTAGTCCCTGATCATAATGGATATCTACCCAGGTAGGATGGCGGGACTACCTGTAATATGTAGAGCAGTGTAGTCCCTGATCATAATGGATATCTACCCAGGATGGCGGGACTACCTGTAATATGTAGAGCAGTGTAGTCCCTGATCATAATGGATATCTACCCAGGATGGCGGGACTACCTGTAATATGTAGAGCAGTGTAGTCCCTGATCATAATGGATATCTACCCAGGATGGTGGGACTACCTGTAATATGTAGAGCAGTGTAGTCCCTGATCATAATGGATATCTACCCAGGATGGTGGGACTACCTGTAATATGTAGAGCAGTGTAGTCCCTGATCATAATGGATATCTACCCAGGATGGCGGGACTACCTGTAATATGTAGAGCAGTGTAGTCTGATCATAATGGATATCTACCCAGGATGGTGGGACTACCTGCAATATGTAGAGCAGTGTAGTCCCTGATCATAATGGATATCTACCCAGGATGGCGGGAGTAGTCCCTGATCATAATGGATATCTACCCAGGATGGCGGGACTACCTGTAATATGTAGAGCAGTGTAGTCCCTGATCATAATGGATATCTACCCAGGATGGTGTAGAGCAGTGTAGTCCCTGATCATAATGGATATCTACCCAGGATGGTGGGACTACCTGTAATATGTAGAGCAGTGTAGTCCCTGATCATAATGGATATCTACCCAGGATGGTGGGACTACCTGTAATATGTAGAGCAGTGTAGTCCCTGATCATAATGGATATCTACCCAGGATAGTCAGACTACCTGCAATATGTAGAGCAGTGTAGTCCCTGATCATAATGGATATCTACCCAGGATGGTCAGACTACCTGTAATATGTAGAGCAGTGTAGTCCCTGATCATAATGGATATCTACCCAGGATGGTCAGACTACCTGTAATATGTAGAGCAGTGTAGTCCCTGATCATAATGGATATCTACCCAGGATGGTGGGACTACCTGTAATATGTAGAGCAGTGTAGTCCCTGATCATAATGGATATCTACCCAGGATGGTGAGACTACCTGTAATATGTAGAGCAGTGTAGTCCCTGATCATAATGGATATCTACCCAGGATAGTCAGACTACCTGCAATATGTAGAGCAGTGTAGTCCCTGATCATAATGGATATCTACCCAGGATGGTCAGACTACCTGCAATATGTAGAGCAGTGTAGTCCCTGATCATAATGGATATCTACCCAGGATGGCCAGACTACCTACAATATGTAGAGCAGTGTAGTCCCTGATCATAATGGATATCTACCCAGGATGGCCAGACTACCTGCAATATGTAGAGCAGTGTAGTCCCTGATCATAATGGATATCTACCCAGGATGGTGGGACTACCTGTAATATGTAGAGCAGTGTAGTCCCTGATCATAATGCATATTTACCCAGGATGGCGGGACTACCTGCAATATGTAGAGCAGTGTAGTCCCTGATCATAATGGGTATCTACCCAGGATGGCGGGACTACCTGTAATATGTAGAGCAGTGTAGTCCCTGATCATAATGGGTATCTACCCAGGATGGTCAGACTACCTGCAATAGTAGAGCAGTGTAGTCCCTGATCATAATGGATATCTACCCAGGATGGCCAGACTACCTGCAATATGTAGAGCAGTGTAGTCCCTGATCATAATGGATATCTACCCAGGATGGTGGGACTACCTGCAATATGTAGAGCAGTGTAGTCCCTGATCATAATGGATATCTACCCAGGATGGCGGGACTACCTGTAATTTGTAGAGCAGTGTAGTCCCTGATCATAATGGATATCTACCCAGGATGGTCAGACTACCTGCAATATGTAGAGCAGTGTAGTCCCTGATCATAATGGATATCTACCCAGGATGGCCAGACTACCTGCAATATGTAGAGCAGTGTAGTCCCTGATCATAATGGATATCTACCCAGGATGGTGGGACTACCTGCAATATGTAGAGCAGTGTAGTCCCTGATCATAATGGATATCTACCCAGGATGGCGGGACTACCTGTAATATGTAGAGCAGTGTAGTCCCTGATCATAATGGATATCTACCCAGGATGGTGGGACTACCTGCAATATGTAGAGCAGTGTAGTCCCTGATCATAATGGATATCTACCCAGGATGATTGTACTAACGGCAATATGTAGACCAGTGTAGTTCCTGATCATAATGGATATCTACCCAGGATAGTCAGACTACCTGCAATATGTAGAGCAGTGTAGTCCCTGATCATAATGGATATCTACCCAGGATAGTCAGACTACCTGCAATATGTAGAGCAGTGTAGTCCCTGATCATAATGGGTATCTACCCAGGATGGCGGGACTACCTGCAATATGTCGAGCAGTGTAGTCCCTGATCATAATGGGTATCTACCCAGGATAGTGGGACTACCTGCAATATGTAGAGCAGTGTAGTCCCTGATCATAATGGATATCTACCCAGGATGCAATATGTAGAGCAGTGTAGTCCCTGATCATAATGGTTATCTACCCAGGATGGCGGGACTACCTGCAATATGTAGAGCAGTGTAGTCCCTGATCATAATGGATATCTACCCAGGATGGTCAGACTACCTGCAATATGTAGAGCAGTGTAGTCCCTGATCATAATGGGTATCTACCCAGGATGGCGGGACTACCTGCAATATGTAGAGCAGTGTAGTCTCTGATCATAATGGATATCTACCCAGGATGGTCAGACTACCTGCATGGTCAGACTACCTGCAATATGTAGAGCAGTGTAGTCCCTGATCATAATGGATATCTACCCAGGATGGCGGGACTACCTGCAATATATATGTAGAGCAGTGTAGTCCCAGATCATAATGGATATCTACCCAGGATGGTCAGACTACCTGCAATATGTAGAGCAGTGTAGTCCCTGATCATAATGGATATCTACCCAGGATGGTGGGACTACCTGCAATATGTAGAGCAGTGTAGATCCTGATCATAATGGGTATCTACCCAGGATGGTCAGACTACCTGCAATATGTAGAGCAGTGTAGTCCCTGATCATAATGGATATCTACCCAGGATGGCGGGACTACCTGTAATATGTAGAGCAGTGTAGTCCCTGATCATAATGGTATATCTACCAGGATGGTGGGACTACCTGTAATATGTAGAGCAGTGTAGTCCCTGATCATAATGGATCTACCAGGATGGTCAGACTACATGCAATATGTAGAGCAGTGTAGTCCTGATCATAATGGATATCTACCCAGGATGGTCAGACTACATGCAATATGTAGAGCAGTGTAGTCCCTGATCATAATGGATATCTACCCAGGATGGTGGGACTACCTGCAATATGTAGAGCAGTGTAGTCCCTGATCATAATGGATATCTACCCAGGATGGCGGAACTACCTGCAATATGTAGAGCAGTGTAATCCCTGATCATAATGGGTATTTACCCAGGATGGCGGGACTACCTGCAATATGTAGAGCAGTGTAGTCCCTGATCATAATGGATATCTACCCAGGATAGTGGGACTACCTGCAATATGTAGAGCAGTGTAGTCCCTGATCATAATGGATATCTACCAGGTGGTGGACTACCTGCAATATGTAGAGCAGTGTAGTCCCTGATCATAATGGATATCTACCCAGGATGGCGGGACTACCTGCAATATGTAGAGCAGTGTAGTCCCTGATCATAATGGATATCTACCCAGGATGGTCAGACTACCTGCAATATGTAGAGCAGTGTAGTCCCTGATCATAATGGATAACAACCCAGGATGGCGGGACTACCTGCAATATGTAGAGCAGTGTAGTCCCAGATCATAATGGATATCTACCCAGGATGGTCAGACTACCTGCAATATGTAGAGCAGTGTAGTCCCAGATCATAATGGATATCTACCCAGGATAGTCAGACTACCTGCAATATGTAGAGCAGTGTAGTCCCTGATCATAATGGATATTTACCCAGGATGGCGGGACTACCTGCAATATGTAGAGCAGTGTAGTCCCTGATCATAATGGATATCTACCCAGGATAATCGGACTACCTGCAATATGCAGAGCAGTGTAGTCCCTGATCATAATGGATATTTACCCAGGATGGCAGGACTACCTGCAATATGTAGAGTAGTGTAGACCCTGATCATAATGGGTATTTACCCAGGATGGCGGGACTACCTGCAATATGTAGAGTAGTGTAGTCATTGATCATAATGGATATCTACCCAGGATGGTGGGACTACCTGCAATATGTAGAGCAGTGTAGTCCCTGATCAACATGGATATATACCCAGGATGGTCAGACTACCTGCAATATGTAGACCAGTGTAGTCCCTGATCAACATGGATATCTACCCAGGATGGTCAGACTACCTGCAATATGTAGACTAGTGTAGTCCCTGATCATAATTGATATCTACCCAGGTTGATCGGACTAACAGCAATAATATGTAGACCAGTGTAGTTCCTAATCATAATGGATATCTGCCCAGGATGGTCAGACTATCGGCAATATGTAGACTAGTGTAGTTCCTGATCATAATGGATATCTAACCAGGATGATTGTACTAACGGCAATATGTTGACCATTGTAGTTCCTGATCATAATGGATATCTGCCCAGGATGGTCGGACTATCGGCAATATGTAGACCAGTATGAAGAACTTCCAACTTGTATGCATACAGAAATAAAATTTGAAAATCAGTTACAACACTTATCAAGAACAATGTGGTAAGGTATACATGTGACAATTATTGTTCACTATTGCACAAAAGCAATACCCATGCTGACTGAATAAAACACAATTGTGTACATGTTTACATCCAAATACAAAACTTTCAAAATAAGGATGCAAGCTTAAAGGTACATGCCTACTCAGTAAGCACAAAATGTTCTTTATAGGAATTAAATAAGTGTATAATTGTATAATTCCACCAGTTCTAAAAATTACAAATGCCCGGAAAACAGATATAATCAATTAGTAATATTTGGCATGATATTTGTTACTTATTTATACTAATGAAATTATAAAGTATGATCATTGCACATAACAAATAAATACAAAGAATAAATAGTAATGTCCGTTAACATTTTAAGGAAACACGGTTATCTCCTCTGAGATCAGTGTGAAAGTTTTTGTCTAAAATAAAATGTATAATAATGCCAATCAATACGTGGGGTAATGGTGAATGAATGTTTATTTTGCCAGAAAATGTCATACGTACAGAATATGCAAAAGTATCTGTATCACTATATTATAACCTACTGCATGGGCATGTACCTTTAAGGTTAGCTTAGAATACTCAGCTAAGCGGATGACTTTTACTATTTCATCCGTCTTTTATAGTTTCTGTATCATTATAGCCGAGACCCGGCAATTATAAAATATAGTCAGAATAACAGCCCGTTCTGTTCTCACGTTTTGCGAATAAAAGGAAATAAAAGGATAATCCAGGTCAAAGTAGGTACCGGTATATTTATATGTTTATTATTGGTATGTGCAAGTTTTTTAACAGAACTGCAAAGTATTAAACTGCTCGCTCGTCACTAAATGCCAGGACAGAATGGCTGTTATCGTGACCATTCATTTCAGGGGACAAGTATTGAAATTTATAATGCATTAGAACTGTTTTCTTCATAATGTATAGCGCTACATACATGTATTCTTAAATTTACTGAAATATTATTGTGTTATCGGATTGTAACTTCTGATAGAACACAAGAATATACCAGTCAGTTGACAATAATTGCATTAAGGGAAAACAGACTTTGTTGTATATTTAACAACACCGTTTTTGGTCTTTTGATCGGCATATATACACCCATGGTAGCATGATAAACATACAATGTTTTGTTAAGATGCATCTTGAACTACCAAAATGATGAATTACTTGTGTAGACCCGTGTGTGTGCAGACTGAGCACACCTCTATTCTAATCTAAGTCTACAGCTCTGACAAATTTAACAATCCCTGTTTTCTTGTGATCCAAGGCAATTGGGCCCAGTCATAAATCACAGGAAAACATACACAGCACAGGGAGTCTGTCAGGGTTCCTACACAGAAGCTGATATAAAATTCCCTGACATTTCCCTAACAAAATTCCATTTTTCCCTGACAAAAAAATGAGCGACGTCATTAACTTAAATATGTGGTATTAATGCTACAAGATCAAAGCCTTAACATGTGAACTAAATTAATGTTGTGAAAACAAGTACACAATCGCTGGCTACATGTGAAGAATAAACTAGAATAATTTCAAGTCCACAAGGGCAGATAATCCATGACCCATGGGTCGAATAAAAAATCAAAATAAACAGTGTGCATCTACTCATCATAAGGAAAGTACATATCAAGTTTCAGGGCTGTAGCTATTATGGTTTAAACATTTTAGGACTTACAAGCCCACAATCGGAACATTCTAAGTCAAAATGGGGGAGATAATACATGACACGGGGGTCAAATAAAAACACGAAATAAACTTTGCACGTCTACTCGTCATAAGGAAGCTACATACCAAGCTTCAGGTGTGTAGCTATTAGGGTTTAAATGTTTTACAACTTATAAGCCAAAATTGTAAAATTCTAAGTCGAAAAGGGGAAGACAATCCATGACCCCGTGGTCGAATCAAAAAGGAAAATAAAGTTTGCGCATCTACTTATCATAAGGAAGCTACATCCAAGTTTGAGGTCTGTAACTAGTATGGTTTAAAAGTTTTACGACGTACAGGGCACAATTGCCAAATAAAAAATGAAAATAAACTTTGCACGCCTACTCATCATAAGGAAGCTACATACCAAGTTTCAGGTGTATAGCTATTAGGGTTTACATGTTTTATAAGCCAAAATTGCCAAATTTTAAGTCGAAAAGTGGGAGATAATCAATGACCCGGGGGTCGAATAAAAAATAAAAATAAACTTTGCGTGTGTATAGCTATTAGGGTTTAAAAGTTTTACGACTTACAAGCCAAAATTGGAAAATTTTAAGACAAAACAAGAAATGCTTCTGTCGAACGCGGATGCCACCTGCAGCATATTTGAGAAACTGTGACAAATTGGTTAACCGAAAAGTGTGACGGGCGGACAGACGGACAGACAGACAGACAGACAGACAGTCCAAACACTATATGCCACCCGTTTCTTCGAAACCCGGTGGCATAAAAAGAGGAGATAATCCATGACCCCGGGGTCAAATCAAAACCAGAAATGTAGCTAGTATGGTTTAAAGGTTTTACGACTTACAAGGTTGGTGACGGACGGATGGAGGAACAGATGGGACAGGACGGGTAACAGTAACACTAAATGCACCTTCCACTATCGTGGTGGGGCATAACAACAGAAATTCCATATACTTAAATGTATGTCTAACTTTTCTTCAGAAAGAATAACATGTGATTCTATCGCATGTCTCATGTATCTATTCTAAGTAACATAATTACCATTGGCATCAAAGGTAAACATTCATGTAGTATGGTATGTTACTGTATACATTGATTTACTTAACAAATGTATCAAGTTCAGGATATTTAAAACTTATGAGGTATCAATTGCGCTTTAGTTGCCATTAAAGTTATAAACCCAAGTCATTTCATTTTCTCAGCATACCGGCATGGAAGGTCCTACTAGTAGAGCCAATTCCCGCCCTAAAATATAACCACGGAACTGAACTGATGTTCTCAGCAAAAGAAGACTAACAATAACAAGACGGCCATGATGGCCCTAATGACTCCATGAACACCAGAGGAGAATATGACATTGAGTTCATATGTGTTTTTAAAAAATTGTGCTATTTTTAGATGGCGGTAATCTTGGATTAAGCGATGACTCTCATTTGACCAAATCTGAAAATGCTTCACCCAAGGATCTTAACTTACTATAAAGTTTGGCCAGCATCGGCCATGTGGTTCCTGAGAAAAAGACGTTCAAAATCTTGAATAATTGGACGTTTTGGAGGCGATCATGGATGACATAATCATCCGATTCCGACAAATATTGCACCAGAGCAATCGCCTCGTCGATACCGTTAATTTTTGATATATGACATGAGCATATTTGGTCAAAAAATAAAATGAATTTGACGGGCCACGCCCATTTTTGACCCCGGGGTCACCATTTTAACATCTTTGAAAGAGCATTCTATGTCGATCATTCCTACCAAGTTCCGTCGAAATCCGGCTGGCGGTTCATGAGAAGAAGATTTTTTAAGAATTTGTGCTATTTTTAGACGACGGCCATCTTGGATTAGCGACAACCTCCGGTTTTAACAAATCTGAAAAGGCTTCACCCATGGACCATAACTGTGAAGTTTGGCCACCATGGGCCAAGTGGTTCGTGTGAAGAAGAATTTTGAAATCTCTAATAAAAGAACAACCTTTTGACCTTTCGGCGGCCATCTTGGATGACATGAACATCCGATTTCGACAAAAAATGTACCAGAGCGATCGCCTCTCTGATACCTTCGATTTGATATAGACATGACCATATTCTGTCAAAAATAAGATTTGACCCCAATTTGACCCCACGGGCCACGCCCATTTTTGACCCCGGGGTCACCATTTTAACAACTTTGAAAGAGCATTGTACATCGATCATTCCTACCAAGTTTCGTCGAAATCCGGCTGGCGGATCATGAGAAGAAGATTTTTTAAGAATTTATGCTATTTTTAGACGACGGCCATCTTGGATTAGCGATGACCTCCATTTTAACAAATCTGAAAAGGCTTCACCCATGGACCATACGTTTTAAGTTTGGCTACCATGGGCCAAGCGGTTCATGTGAAGAAGAATTTTGAAATCTCTAATAAAAAAACGACCTTTTGACCTTTCGGCGGCCATCTTTGATGACATAACCATCCGATTTTGACAAAAAATGCACCAGAGTGATCGCCTCATTGATACCTTCGATTTGATATACGACATGACCATATTCGGTCAAAAATAAAATTTGACCACAATTTCACCCCATGGGCCACGCCCATTTTTGACCCCGGGGTCACCATTTTAACAATTTTGAAAGAGCATTGTACATCGATCATTCCTACCAAGTTTTGTCGAAATCCGGGAGAAGAAGATTTTTGAAGAATTTGTGCTATTTTTAGACGGCGGCCATCTTGGATTACGTAATGACGTCATTTTAACAATTTTGTAATCCCCCTACCTAAGGACCATGACCATGAAGTTTGGTGACTATAGGCCCAATGGTTACCGAGGAGAAGACTTTTGAAAATGTTCACGGACGACGACGACGGACGACGGACGACGGACGACGGACACATTGCGGTAACAATAGCTCACATGAGCTTCGCTCAGGTGAGCTAAAAATACAGCTAAGTTTATACAATTTATAGTTATATTCTTCTATTATTGCCAGTTAGTATACATGTATATGTTTTATTGAATAAAATGCTGAACATGGTATACAGAGGTATAAGCAGGATTAACAACTATAATGGAAAAGTTAAATTAGTAACTGGCTACTTGTATTTGTTTGTTCTGGTATTAAAATGCTGACCATCACAGAATGAGTACTTAGAAATTGTTGAGCTATTTTCTCAAAGAATGATCATAAACGATGATAATGTAATAAATATCTTACTGATACTGAGATTCAGGTCAATGGTGTCAATAGCCAATTGTTAAGCTAAATTCCATCATTTGCAATACACAGCATCAAGAAAAGGCAGTAGCACAAGCAAGCATATTGATACAGAAAGTATATGTTAACCCATTACATTCTGAAGACATATATTATCATTTAATCAGTTTACCGATACAAATTTATAAGTACTGTATTTGTTTTATTTCCTTGCAAAAACATATGTTGTGACCAAAATCTGAACCGTCTTATAGAAAAAATAATGTCCCCTGACTTGCCATAGGGGCATAATAAAAGGTATGAATTTGAATGCAACAAAGTGAATAATTCAGAAGGGTGTCAGTTTTCCATTCCTCAGATTTAAGGTAAAAGGAAGATATTTTCAAAACTTATCAATAATAGCAGTGTAAAATAATGCAGATTAAAATCAATAATTATTATTTAAACTACATGTACATGTATAACACATATTCACCACATCCAGCAGCAATTTAAGGTTAACGTTATGTTATTTGATCTTGTAGCAACCACAAATCACATACTTATACATTCTTGATCAAGAATACCAAATGTTACATTATGTATAATAGAACAAATGATAATGAGAAAACACAGCAACGAAAAGTTCAGCTATCTGACCTTGACATTGTGGACAGGGTCAGCACAGGTGTTCCACAGAATGTAACAATGGATAAATATGCATATGAATTTAAGTTTCAAATAATTCTTTAATGTGATTACAGATGTATAAATCACTTTAAAACAAATACAGTGTATATGAAATGAGTGAGACAGTGCCATACCATTTCATCATGTTTTTCAAACTGGCCTACAGATAGCATTTTAGAGTAAAGCAATTAGCAAACAACACATACATGTCATCGTCAACTAGTTAAAAAGTACTGATTGAATTGGGCTTTACAACACAATTTACAACTAAGATCGTCAGTATAAGTAAGTGCTTACGAATACGCCTCTGTCTGTGACGGTACCTTGTGACAAGCGGGTGAGATAATGGTTATTGTTATTTCTACAGATGGACAGAAAATCTGACTCAAGTATACACACCTGACTGCCAGAGCTAGAACTGCACTTATATTGCAGGGAACAGTGCAAATTCATCACTGAATGTAATGACTTGGATCGAACACCAGCATACATGTAGCTAGCTATATATGGTCCTGGTGATTTGTTAATGAAGTGATTTTATACCAGTAGTGTCACTTTATGGTAATTGTACCTTTCTGATATTCATGTTTTGTTTAATTAAAACCTATTTAAAAGTCAAACTCAATACGTAAATGCATCAATAAACCATGTACATGTGATAGCTCTGTGACTGTCTTGGACCTTCCAACCTGGACAGTAATGTACTCATTAATGTTCAGATAGTAGACACATTTCTCTGCTATACATTCATGATTTTGACATAGTAATTAAGTTAAAACAATTCCAACAACAGAACATTATAATGAGAAAACTGCCTTAGCCATATATCTGCAGGTTTAAAAAAATCACAGATCTTGGGATTTCAAATTTCCCTGACATTTGCTAAAATTTCAAATTTCCCTGACAAAAATCAAAATTCCATGACATTTCCCTGACCTTGAAATTTATGATGCATTGAAACAAAATCATGAAAATAGTGCGCCATTTTTAACCAGCATTGGCCTTGATGACATAGCACACATCTTTAACCCGACAATTTAAGGATCAGCAGTCTTTCCTAACACAAGGAAAACCCTACAAACAACCTGTGTACAATATTCTCAGAAGACACAGAATAATTAGAATTTCAGCTTGTAGTTTACAAATTTTAATAATTAAAGATGTAGCCTAATCCATTTTCTCATGAAATGACCTTACACCTATGGGTCATAAATCACACACCCCCCAGGTCCTATAGCCATGGCAACCTGCCAAAATATACATCACAACATGAACTTTATGACTAAATTGCCAATTGTAGAATAAATACCACCAAACAGCACCCAGCACAATACCAGAACAAACTGCAATCTATACCCTGATCAATTTGTGTAGTTTGATCATGATGATATTCACTGACCATGCTGACTGTGAATTATATTGTCACCATAATATTGATAGCTTGTTGGACAAAATATCACAAAACAACATTAAGTGTTACTGTTCTAAGCTGGTGTAAAGACAATAATGCATAACGATGGAAATGGGCAACGTTAAGCCATAAATCACACTGAAAATAAAATATAAAAAAGTAATATAGAAAGAGAAAATACCTTTGACCTTGTCCTTACTTACTGACCTTAGTATATTATATTATTTAACTTGCTGTACACTTTCTTTATTCTGTAATACTAATAGTAATAAGCAAACAATAAACATTTAGTTCAACATTTTACCTAAATATTGCCAAAACACACACATACAAACACATTTGAATATATACCACCAATAGTGAATACTGTTTAACATGATCATGATTATAGGCAGTTGTAGTATTAGACATAGCACTATGGCTTTACTACAGTAGCAAAGTAAATAATAAATCATAACAGTCAGATAATGAAAAATAGAAGTTAAACATGATCTAGAGACATGGCATGTTAGTCTATTGTAGTATTGTAGTATATGTGTAGACTGTCTTGACCAAATTCCAAAATCTTGTGAGGGGGCCGGGTCGTATTGGCCGGGTCGTATTGGCCAAATAGTAGGCCCGTTTTCACATCGGGTCGTTTTGACCAGGAGCCGTTTTATCTATCTGTATTGGCCAAATAGTAGGGCCGTTTTCACATCGGGTCGTTTTGACCAGGAGCCGTTTTATCTATCTAAAAATATATACTGCAAGCCAACATCCCCTTTTGACCTACTCCCATATGTAATACCTTTTCTGTGCGATGGAAACACTAAATAATGCGTTTTCTACAAGCAAAAAGCTGATGCTATTCGTCGCCGCAATTCCCAAAACGAAACTACTAACAAAAGTAGGGATTTTCCAATGAATTATCATAAATGGTTCCCAATGGGTAAAGTGTGCAGAGCTTCAACCGGGAACCACTTCCGGCGGGTCTATCTGCGTTTTTCGATGTAGGTTACAAAACACCAAAATAGTCTCTTCTTCTTTGCAGTTACAACACTCCTTCTTTAGGTGGCAGTCCTCGGGCGATTTGGTTAGTTTCGAATTTTTCCTATGGGCCTTCTAGTAAATACATAAAAAACACATGTCTGTGGCTTATGAAAATGTTCTACAATTAATTAGCCAACATCATATGATGTTTTCCACTGCATAAAACACTTTTTTGCAAAAATATGTGATTTTGCTTGCATCTGTGTCATGCTGGCATGATTTCAGTTGCAGAAGAGTGCGAAACTGCTGCTCGGAATTTTCGTCCGAAATATTGGCAGCCATTTTATCTGTCAGAAAGGCAGGTCTGCTGCTTGAAAACAAAACGGTCAGTACCAGTACAGACTATGATCAGTCCCAGCCAGCATGACCATATCGGGCCGATATCGGATACCAATCGGCATATCGGCATATCGGCCCGATAACGGGCCGTCCTCGTGCCGATATGGACACATGTACAACTGCATATCGATATTTATAGGATATTTTACGTGGATATGTTCTATTTTTGTTACTATTTGTATTTAATGCTGGTTTTCGCGATAAATGTGTACAAAGACATATATAGATTTGCCGATAACTGGCCGCCGACGGCCCGATATCGACATATGTCGATATCGGCCCGATAACGGGCCGTCCTCGTGCCGATATTGACACATGTGCAACTGCATATCGATGTTTATAGGATATTTTACGTGGATATGTTCTATTTTTGTTATTATTTGTATTTAATGCTGGTTTTGGCGATAAATGTGTACAAAGACATATACAGATTTGCCGATAACTGGCTGCCGACGGCCCGATATCGACATGTGTGTCGATATCGGCCCGATAACGGGCCGACCTCGTGCCGATATTGACACATGTACAACTGCATATCGATGTTTATAGGATATTTTACATAAATATGTTCTATTTTTGTTATTATTTGTATTTAATGCTGGTTTTCGCGATATATGCGTACAAACACATATAGAGATTTGCCGATAACTGGCCGCCGACGGCCCGTTATCGAAAACTTTCTGCAGCAAATGATAAATTCATAGTGGATAATTGTAAAAGTTATATTAAAATCTTAATTTAATTTTTATGATATTTCTTTGATAAGGATAAAAAGAATCTACTACACAACATGTGCAAATCTCTCCTTGTATTTTAATACAAATATTTATTTACTGCGGTGCTCTTTAATTCTTTCTTTCTTTTGGCGCAAAATCATAACAAAGGCAAAGAAAGACGCATTTCATATTCTTTAAATATTCACTGCTAAAAGTGGAAATACATTCTGAACACCATTGCAACTGTTTTTGGTAGAATAATAATATTGAATTGTATTGAAGCTAAAACAACTGGTAAGCATGTTGAATAAGATGTTTTAGATACTATGATTAGTAGTGTAATGCGTTTTCGTGGGTGTTTACATAATTTGAATGTTATGTAGGTTGGTTCTGTAGTTTGTTCATTTATAGTACGATAGTAATACTATTACGTGAGCTGTATCCTGGGAGTAGTTTCTGAAATTTGTTCTCACAAAGAAAACAGTTTCATTACCCTGAACAATGACATTGTTTTGTTAGCTGTAATTCTTGAAAAATGAATATCCAGACACACATAATGGAAAAATGGACACATTTCCTAATTTAGATTTATTCATGGGCCAGCTTTCACCTTTTTCATTCATAGATTATGCAGATTGTAACATCACGGCTAACTGATTAATCATTAAGAATTATAGGTGCATATTTCCGTTGACTAAATGTATGTAAACAATAAATAATCAATATAAAATTGATAAATAAACATATGTATCCCCAACCTTTCTAAGGGTTTGATCACATGACCAAATTGACTGATTTGTTTGTGGTAAATGCTGTAATGTGACGCCTATCAGGGTAGCGTGGATTATAGGCATACAACGACACACTGTAGTACGGTTGTGCACATTGCTTGGTTTATTTATTTCCTTATGGTGTGTGCACACTGGTAAAATTATTCACATCAGAATTAATGACAGTGATTTCAGTAATCTTTACCTGCTGAATTCAGTTGACAAATATACGGAGACTAGTGGCTTCTATTTCAATCACTTCTAAAATTCCCTTTTCAAATCTATGCATCTGCTTATATACCATGAATAATCCCGCCGTATCTAGCAGAATCCTGCAGAATACAGGCGTGATATTCTGCCAGGTAGCCTAGCGACACTGGCGTGATCAGTTAAATCTGGCAGAATTATCTAAAAGTCAACTAAACTCGGCGAATCAAGATAACTAATCCATAAATAACACATGAATACACAAATTACCGAAGTAGTGACATTTTCCGATGGCGAAATAAGAAGAATTCTGACTTTGAAATAGGAATATGCGAATTTCTGAACGTGCTATTTACCTCATTTGTATAACTGTCATAACAAAAACGCCCACAGGGCTATACCACAATGCATCAGACTTCCGCCATGAAACTGTCACTTATCCAGTCACTCGAATCCAACATTTTCCTTAAAAATACTCTTATATCGCCAATTATGTCTTTTGACATAGGATGAACAGGTAATCTTGACATGTCTTAATCAACAGTAACATAATGTTATCCAAAACATTCGCAATAGTTAGCGTAAAACTATGATTGTCATGGGTTTTCGTGCTTCGGAACTACGACAACAAATGTGCTTCGGGTTCGATAACAAATATAACTTGAAATGTCAGCCTCTATGAATTATTATGGATGGTAATAATATTATATGTAACATTCTCATAAGACGTTATGATATGAAAAGTTGATAAATAATGCAGAACAAATGTTATTCTGAAATAAATACCAATATTTCACCAACAAAATAGTCCCATAATCTCCTCAACATCATAGTGCTACAGTAATACCGGTTTGATCCTCTCTTTTTTTTCACCAAAATATTTGTTGTTTGAGAAGAAAAACTGAATGAACTATATGACATGTAACGAGAATTCCAAATTATCAAACTTTATCTTATAACGGACACATCTCGTAGTTGTTAATAAGGGCAGAAAGAAATTGATTATATGAAGTCCGACTTCGAGAATAAATCAATTTTCCTGTGAGATCACCATCAATTAAATTTGCTAAATTCAAGATTTGTTGTATTTGCCAAATTCTTGTGGTAACGTACATAACATTGTATTGAAATATGGCTAATTGTCCAACAGATGAATACTGGACAAAACGCAGAAAAATGAAAGCGAAAGTTCGAGAACACTTGGCTGCCATACATGATGCTGCGGAACACTTTCAGTATCAATCAGATCAATCGGGTATATTTGATAGGTCTCTCTCCGATCAAGTTGATGATGAAAATGTCGCTTTAATTACAAGACATTCTGATTCTTGTACAGAAGAAATCATGTTTTTATGTATAAAGTTTATAAAAGAAAATGTATTGAACAACTAATTATATATTTACAAATTAATTATTTTAATATCTTCATTTTTCAACCATTTGTAGATAGTTATGAGAAATGCCGATCCAAACTGACACGGGCGGAGTTCGAGTCGGACATCCAGACCGATGTAGAGGAGCCGAAACGGAAACGTAGAAGATGGTAATTAGATACCTAACATCATTTACTGTTTGTCTATCCCAATCAAACTGGGGTGACTCACTAGCCCAGTGGTACTTGTATACACAGGAGCACGAGGAATGGTTGATCAACTTCATGTTTTGCGGCTTATTTCGGTGCATTTCCCATTATTTCTATATAAACTCGATAATTCGTGTACTTTGGGTAATTTTCATAGATTTGGGTAACTATACTATCGCTTAACACCATCCGCGCAAAAAAAAAATCTCGATTTACCCGCGTATTCGCCTTTCCAGATTTGATGTGTTATCCTCTCATAATGACAGAAGGAATGAAAGCTTTATTCTCGATTGGCGAGTAAAAGTTCCGACCCCCTCGACTTCGAGACTGATTCCATCGTCAATAGTCAACAAATTACTCCAAAGTCCAAATTCAGATTATATCGATTCGAGAGACATATAACAATATTTTGATGCAGACAGAAAACTTGAACAACATTATTTGTGGTATATATTGAATATATAAAAATGGGTGTCATCGCCGATTTTGAATCAAGACGACATCCCGGAGATAACACATCTCGTCTCCGGCATGCGATCCATGACGTATGACCTATGGTGCAATTTCATTGGCTTACTAGTCGAGACACTTTACTATAAAATCCATATTTGGATTTCGTAGTAAAAATTCCGACACGGATGTGTCGACACTGTTGTGGTTTTGTAACGCGCGATGTGTCGACACTGTTGTGGTTTTGTAACGCGCTCAATGAGTCAGCCAATGAACGCCGCGCTGACAAATAGCATTTACACACTGTTTATCAACAATCTCCGCTTTCTAATCTTAGTTTGATAATGGACAATATATGTTCTTTTTGAGACAGAATATGAAAGTCTAACGTCAAGTGACGGTCCATACCATATACAACAATATTCATGGACAGAATATTGTTATTATTGGTGGAGAATTAAGCGTTTTATCATTAAAAAACTGCTGCGGATAGTCGCGATCTTTCTTACCTTCTAACTGTGATAACGTAATCTGACACGGGATTGTGTGGAGGCGTTAGGTATGCGGCGTAGAATGTGTCGCGTTTGTAACAAACCAGCCAGACCACCAAATACACACGAATAACACACAAAACACCGAAATATCAACCATTCCTCGTGCACCTGTGCTTGTATATACATGTACAACCAGAAATGGTTGAATCCCTGTCATGGGCTTCAATAAATAGTTTCCCAGTATTATCATATCCCACCCCTCTTTCGGAGGAGACCAGATATTTCCACTACTTCACTATGGTTGTATAGACCCTGCATGTCGTTGTGTCTCTTTTATGACTTAAAATTCGATCTTCCACGGTTTCCATCTGCTTTACTTCATACTCTACATACATGCACACAATTTTTAGTTAGTGATGAGCATACTGTGATCAACCATGAATCGAATCTATACTTTGTAGGCCCACCCTGCGATATGATGACAACGACACTGACAAAAACGTTGCTCCGTCTGCCAGTCGAGGCAAAGTGTCAGCCACCTCCACTCATACAGTCTCGGCAGGCGAAATACCAGAGGCACTACCATTGCCGCCAGCCAGGGTTCCCATAACGAGCCCACTACGTGCGCATCAACAAACAGCGCCATCACTACCACACACGGACGTCACGGAGCCATCTATATTCCCACGAACAGCGCCATCACTACCACACACGGACGTCACAGTGCCATCTATATTCCCACGAACAGCGCCATCCACACCATCAGCATCAACAACACCCCGAGTACCGGCACCAGGATCTTCAGCCAGTGTGTCGTTCAAAGTTGTTGTTTTTTTTCACACACAAACTTTACTTAATACTACAGTATGCCATAGGGGCATATCCATGTTTTACTAACATAATATCCTAGTTTTTCCTACAGTTTGTGACTTGAAAAACCTACAGGTATATAAGCCCCATTGCTCCCAATGAAATGATGGTATAGATTGCAGATATTAACAGAGTGAATGAGCCCAAACATGAGCAAATATTTCCTATTGCATATCCGATAACAGTTGGAATCGATGTTGCTATTTTGAGACAATATCCATGAATCCCATCAAATATGTGAAATCGTCCAAAATACAAAATGTTCTCTGACTCACATAGGCTATGCAATTTTCCCAAAATTGTTGATGTCATTTACGAAAAATATCTCAAAATAACTAACTTTCGAACATATAATAAGGCAACTTATCTCTAGAAAGGACTGGTTCTTCATTCAATTATTATTACCAATCTGTTACACTACATGCATTGTCATCAAAGTGTTTATATACTCGTTTATATACGGTTTCAAAGTCACAAACTGTAGCTATGACAGTCAGGCTATGTTATACCTAGTATGTGTATTTGAGCGTCAGTTTATTGAAGTCCATCTAACTAGTGTCACCATTGTTAAAGTATTGCTGACGTCTAGTCATTAATTGTTGTTTTTTTTCCTACTTGTGCTTTGCGTAGTATTTAAGCCTCAGTTTGTGAAAGTCGGCTTAAAGTGGTGTCACCATTGTTAATAGTATTACTGACATCTAGTCATTATTAGTCTATTTTTCCTACTTGCTCTGTGCGTAGTATTTTTAGCGTCAGTTTGTGAAAGTGGGCTTAAAGTATTTGTAACCATTGTTATAGTATTACTGACATCTAGTCATTATTTGTTTACTTTTCCTACTTGCTCTTTGCGTAGTATTTAAGCGTCAGTTTGTGAAAGTGGGCTTAAAGTATTTGTAACCATTGTTATAGTATTACTGACATCTAGTCATTATTTGTTTACTTTTCCTACTTGCTCTTTGCGTAGTATTTAAGCGTCAGTTTGTGAAAGTCGGCTTAAAGTATTTGTAACCATTGTTATAGTATTGCTGACGCCTAGTCATTATTTGTCTATTTTTCTACTCGCGCATTGTGTAGTATTTGAATGTCAGTTTGTGAATGTCGGCCTAAAGTCAAGTTCTGATTTCAGGAATTACCCCATATATGGACAGGTTGATTGGGATAGTCCAGTCTGTTGGCCCGGCCTTAAATTACCATAGCTGTTGATAGAGGCCCCTGTTCAACAACAATAACCCCACAATACACCCTGATTGCGGGCAGTTGGTGCTTTGGGGCATGAGGAGGGTAATTTAACAATCTGAGTGGGTGGTAGGAGGGAGCATGCGATGGGTCGTTCAACAATTGGGGTTCAACTTTACCTGAATGCCGACCTACATGGTTTGGCCCTCATGTACCGTTTTGGGCCTCTGGTACTTGAGGGCTAAATCCTGGTATACACCATTAAGATAGTAATAAGATTATAGCTGGTCACATTACATTTGGGTTTGAAGCTAAGTGACTCTGGTGTGGCATAGACCTGGCTCCAGGTCTGGGCATTCTATTTGCATTCTATATTGAACTCTGATTTTGGGAATTTCCCTCATTTTTGGACAGGTTGAATGCAGGAGAGTCTGGACATCTTGTTGGCCCGGCCCAAAAGATGCATACCCATACATTACACAGGATTTTTTTATAACAGAACTTAAACAGATACCTAGTTTTGTAATTTGTAATCATTCCACACGTTTCCTACATCCAAAGCGACCGCGGCGCTTTTTACACAATATTACCTAATTTCTCAATACTGTACACAGAGTGATGCGTGTACCCATGGGTAATGTGTGGGTAGCATCTTTAAATGACCTTAGATGTTGAATGGGCTGTTAAACACCAATAATCAATCCTGATCCTTATAAGAAGAATGCTTACTTGCATGGTTCGGCCCTCATGTACAGTTTCAGCCTCCCGATACTTGAGAGCCGAATCTGCTATACCAAATTGACAACTATGTGCGACTTGAACCTGTCACCAGGCTGGAATATTCTAATTTAAGAGCTGAATATACATGTATATTAGAAATATATACATCAATCTGATTTTGGAAATTTTACTAATTATAGACGGGTTGAATACGGGATAGTTTCGACACATTAGTTGAATGAATTCATTTGTTGATATGTCATGAATTTATTGAATATATGTGATACACCAATAATCAACCTATCTGATTTGTTGGTCCCATCTTTAATTGCCATATTGGTATTTACAACAATCTAGTCGTGTTATAAAATTATCTTTATGTAAAATTGTGTTTATATACATGTGCGTTAATGATAAATACAGAAAATACTAAACATCGACTTTGTATGCATTATGCCCAAAGTGGAATATGTCAGTGACCTATGTTGGTATGAGTTTACATTTATAGTGGTCAATTTTCACATTGAACTGATACTGGCATTGAAGCTGTAGACATACGGTACAAATATTGGTACAATATGTTAAAATCAAATTGTGCCAATAATTGTTGATTGCTAAAACAATATCAATCCAATATATAATTCCAATATCGGTCTGATGGGAAAACGATCAGCTGCCAATATCGGTCCGATGGGAAAATGATCAGCTGCCAATATCGGGCCGATGGGAAAACGATCAGCTGCCAATATCGGTCCGATGGAAAAACGATCAGCTGCCAATATCTGTCCGATGGGGGAAAAACGATCAGCTGCCAATATCGGTCCAATGGGAAAACGATCATCTGCCAATATCGGTCCGATGGGAAAACAATATCGTGCCAATATCGGACCTACGTTGGCATGATATCGATATTGATATCGGTCCGATATCGGACCGACGTCCATCCGACACGATATCGGGCCGATGAGATGTCGATTTGCAAACCGCTAATCGGTCCGATATCGAAAACGACATCGGGCCGATATCGAGAGTATATCGGTGTTATATCGGTCCGATATCGACATGCTAGCTGGGCGTGTGACAAGGTGGGATTGCAGAATTGGTACAATGAGCAAGTATTAGTGCAGTGTCCGCATGGGATATTTGAAATCCATGTTGTGAAATGTGTGTCCGCGGCCAAATAAATGCAGATATGGGCACATTTTGTGTAAACATAGCAGAGTGCTGACAGCCTGTGCATTATGTCTGAGTTTGCGTTTGTTGTTAACATAGCTCTTGTACCTATCAGGTAGTAAGTGCATGCATCAAACAGATTATGTGATTATTTGAAGTTAAAATATTCCTAAATTTGTTTCGGCTGGTGTCGCGGGCCCGAAAAGTCCATAAATTGCCTAAAATGTGTGAGGACTGCCACCTTAAGCAGAAAATGGTGATTCAGAAAATGTCCACAATTGAATTATTTTCTGTGTCAGTTGTGAGTGTGTCGTATTGCGATCAATACTATTTCAATTTCTATCCAGTTTGTTTTGCTGTCTTCACATAAATTGTCTGTTTACCAAGGGAGGTAATCTTTTAGAAGCAAAATTGTGAAAATAGATGAAATCTGAATTGTCACCGTGGTCATTCATTATTCACTCAGGTGTGCAAGTTGGCACGGTTTAAGTCGTTTTATCATGGTAACGTTCCTCTTGAGCTTGTATTCTGCATATTTTACAGTTTCTCTTGGTTTACGGAAGGTAATTTACCGTTATTGAACGTTCAAGCACCCTCCGACAACCTCTGATACCCACGAACATGGCGGTATCATTTTACCAGTCTAAATTATCGGCCGCTGGTACATAAAAACATTAATTTAAGCTTCCTCAAGAACATTGGAATCTCTGGGCAGTGTAATAGCTGATGTGGATGTAAGAATAAAGATGGTTATATTGTCACGGCAACTGCTGTCAAGGCAAACTAAGATGCGGCTGTTAGTCTATAGTCCATCGTTGTTATGTATCCAACCCACGTATGACATTGCCTCCACGTATGCATTGTTTCCGCGTATGTCCCAACAAACTGTGCACAAATCCTGTCCATACATCATACAAATAAGCCCATACATTGAGAGTAGTGGATCTTTATTCTATACTCTGATTGCTCCAGTCATAGGGGTTACCACAGAATTATGTTTACACATAGTGAAATGGCAACTCAAATTTGTTCATTCAGGTTTCTGTATTGATTTCGCACTTTTAGTAAACTACATTATGGACTAGTAGATGCAAATAGCTTCAACTAGTTGTTCGCAACCAGTGTAGACCCAGATGAGACTGCATATGAAAACGCGAAAGCTTATGTGAGTATTGCACATGTGTCGTAAAACAACTAGTCACTGCTACTTGCATATACCGGCTGATATTGTTATATTTTGACTGTTCTTTAATTAAATTTGTCCATTTTTGTCTCTGACATCTATTCCCTCATTATTGTATGGCAGAATGGACTGTATGTATACACATTGCAAACCCTCAATTCAGCTACAATGATCCTATTCATATGCATATGCACTGCTTTCATCTCTTTCATTCTGCTCATTTCCCTTCATTTATGTCGCGTTTCTGTCTGTTTCAGACGGCCGCAACCTGTACGGAATTGCCTTCGATACTTTGAGTTGCCGCACTTACGCGTGTTCATGATCCAGCAGTTCTTGCCAGCTCAGCTTAGTTGTCACTGCCATATTGGGAACATCACCGGTGTTTCACCACCAGTGGACGGGACAGCAATAGAATTGGAACTCGCTTTTGAGGTGTGTGCACTATGAAGCCACCTTGCCATCTGCCATAATTTTATTATAACCACTTATCTATAATCAAATGGACTATTTTACATCCTAAACATTCTAGACCACCTCTGCCAGACAGTTTAAGACATTGACCAAACTTAGACATTGCGTTTCGTTTCGTTCCGTACAGGAACTTCATGTTTTAGCCCACCATTTGAACCGTCTCACTGAGATGGTTCAAATGAGGGGTAATTGCACGAATACTTAACCAATGGCTTAATTTCCGTCACGGAAATCACTTGTAGCCAATTCTGACTTACAGGTGCTAAGAGCTGTTTGTATGGCAGGGGTACATTTATTTTGTATGCCAGTTACCAGTTACCATACTTCCCTTAATCTGAGAGCCACTGCAACGTGAATGGCGCACTGGTCTAGATACTTTAATACCAGATGGACGAGTCGTTAAATCATCTGATAGTGATTCCAGTTCATCAATGTGACATGGCAGTTCACAAGTAAGCTTCCAACAGACTTTGTGAGCATGTACAAGGGAACAGATGAGCAATTTTAAGGCTGCAGATCCTGTTGATCAGTGTTTTGCTCGTACGGTGAACTTGCCACATGTGAAAGTGACATGAATCTTCCTCAAAGTGACATAGTTGCATGTTTTGGTATTCTTGCATCTATTCCTCAACCAGTGGAAGAAATGGACAGTGTGAAAGTCATCTCTGTGTTCTGTAATTCCATTTTCAGCACATGTGGGCAGTGCTGGAAAGGCGGCGCTTTAAATGCTGAATTTGTCCGCAAGCGGGTCTTGAGCAAAAATTCTCACTGCGGGCTTAACAGGTCACTTGGGCTACAATAATTTGCATGGTTTTGCTTGAAATTGATGTCTTTCCATGTGGCAGTGACGTGAGCGGGTACAATTTTTGAAAAAAAAGTTCTTAAGGTGGCAGTCCTCGGGCGATTTGGTTAGTTTCGAATTTTTCCTATGGGCCTTCTAGTAAATACATAAAAAACACATGTCTGTGGCTTATGAAAATGTTCTACAATTAATTAGCCAACATCATATGATGTTTTCCACTGCATAAAACACTTTTTTGCAAAAATATGTGATTTTGCTTGCATCTGTGTCATGCTGGCATGATTTCAGTTGCAGAAGAGTGCGAAACTGCTGCTCGGAATTTTCGTCCGAATATTGGCAGCCATTTTATCTGTCAGAAAGGCAGGTCTGCTGCTTGAAAACAAAACGGTCAGTACCAGTACAGACTATGATCAGTACGCGTGTGACAAGGTGGGATTGCAGAATTGGTACAATGAGCAAGTATTAGTGCAGTGTCCGCATGGGATATTTGAAATCCATGTTGTGAAATGTGTGTCCGCGGCCAAATAAATGCAGATATGGGCACATTTTGTGTAAACATAGCAGAGTGCTGACAGCCTGTGCATTATGTCTGAGTTTGCGTTTGTTGTTAACATAGCTCTTGTACCTATCAGGTAGTAAGTGCATGCATCGATTATGAGATTTATGTGATTATTTGAAGTTAAAATATTCCTAAATTTATTTGTTTCGGCTGGTGTCGCGGGCCCGAAAAGTCCATAAATTGCCTAAAATGTGTGAGGACTGCCACCTTAAGCAGAAAATGGTGATTCAGAAAATGTCCACAATTGAATTATTTTCTGTGTCAGTTGTGAGTGTGTCGTATTGCGATCAATACTATTTCAATTTCTATCCAGTTTGTTTTGCTGTCTTCACATAAATTGTCTGTTTACCAAGGGAGGTAATCTTTTAGAAGCAAAATTGTGAAAATAGATGAAATCTGAATTGTCACCGTGGTCATTCATTATTCACTCAGGTGTGCAAGTTGGCACGGTTTAAGTCGTTTTATCATGGTAACGTTCCTCTTGAGCTTGTATTCTGCATATTTTACCAGTTTCTCTTGGTTTACGGAAGGTAATTTACCGTTATTGAACGTTCAAGCACCCTCCGACAACCTCTGATACCCACGAACATGGCGGTATCATTTTACCAGTCTAAATTATCGGCCGCTGGTACATAAAAACATTAATTTAAGCTTCCTCAAGAACATTGGAATCTCTGGGCAGTGTAATAGCTGATGTGGATGTAAGAATAAAGATGGTTATATTGTCACGGCAACTGCCTGTCAAGGCAAACTAAGATGCGGCTGTTAGTCTATAGTCCATCGTTGTTATGTATCCAACCCACGTATGACATTGCCTCCACGTATGCATTGTTTCCGCGTATGTCCCAACAAACTGTGCACAAATCCTGTCCATACATCATACAAATAAGCCCATACCATTGAGAGTAGATGGATCTTTATTCTATACTCTGATTGCTCCAGTCATAGGGGTTACCACAGAATTATGTTTACACATAGTGAAATGGCAACTCAAATTTGTTCATTCAGGTTTCTGTATTGATTTCGCACTTTTAGTAACTACATTATGGACTAGTAGATGCAAATAGCTTCAACTAGTTGTTCGCAACCAGTGTAGACCCAGATGAGACTGCATATGAAAACGCGAAAGCTTATGTGAGTATTGCACATGTGTCGTAAAACAACTAGTCACTGCTACTTGCATATACCGGCTGATATTGTTATATTTTGACTGTTCTTTAATTAAATTTGTCCATTTTTGTCTCTGACATCTATTCCCTCATTATTGTATGGCAGAATGGACTGTATGTATACACATTGCAAACCCTCAATTCAGCTACAATGATCCTATTCATATGCATATGCACTGCTTTCATCTCTTTCATTCTGCTCATTTTCCCTTCATTTATGTCGCGTTTCTGTCTGTTTCAGACGGCCGCAACCTGTACGGAATTGCCTTCGATACTTTGAGTTGCCGCACTTACGCGTGTTCATGATCCAGCAGTTCTTGCCAGCTCAGCTTAGTTGTCACTGCCATATTGGGAACATCACCGGTGTTTCACCACCAGTGGACGGGACAGCAATAGAATTGGAACTCGCTTTTGAGGTGTGTGCACTATGAAGCCACCTTGCCATCTGCCATAATTTTATTTATAACCACTTATCTATAATCAAATGGACTATTTTACATCCTAAACATTCTAGACCACCTCTGCCAGACAGTTTAAGACATTGACCAAACTTAGACATTGCGTTTCGTTTCGTTCCGTACAGGAACTTCATGTTTTAGCCCACCATTTGAACCGTCTCACTGAGATGGTTCAAATGAGGGGTAATTGCACGAATACTTAACCAATGGCTTAATTTCCGTCACGGAAATCACTTGTAGCCAATTCTGACTTACAGGTGCTAAGAGCTGTTTGTATGGCAGGGGTACATTTATTTTGTATGCCAGTTACCAGTTACCATACTTCCCTTAATATGAGAGCCACTGCAACGTGAATGGCGCACTGGTCTAGATACTTTAATACCAGATGGACGAGTCGTTAAATCATCTGATAGTGATTCCAGTTCATCAATGTGACATGGCAGTTCACAAGTAAGCTTCCAACAGACTTTGTGAGCATGTACAAGGGAACAGATGAGCAATTTTAAGGCTGCAGATCCTGTTGATCAGTGTTTTGCTCGTACGGTGAACTTGCCACATGTGAAAGTGACATGAATCTTCCTCAAAGTGACATAGTTGCATGTTTTGGTATTCTTGCATCTATTCCTCAACCAGTGGAAGAAATGGACAGTGTGAAAGTCATCTCTGTGTTCTGTAATTCCATTTTCAGCACATGTGGGCAGTGCTGGAAAGGCGGCGCTTTAAATGCTGAATTTGTCCGCAAGCGGGTCTTGAGCAAAAATTCTCACTGCGGGCTTAACAGGTCACTTGGGCTACAATAATTTGCATGGTTTTGCTTGAAATTGATGTCTTTCCATGTGGCAGTGACGTGAGCGGGTACAATTTTTGAAAAAAAAGTTCTTAAGGTGGCAGTCCTCGGGCGATTTGGTTAGTTTCGAATTTTTCCTATGGGCCTTCTAGTAAATACATAAAAAACACATGTCTGTGGCTTATGAAAATGTTCTACAATTAATTAGCCAACATCATATGATGTTTTCACTGCATAAAACACTTTTTTGCAAAAATATGTGATTTTGCTTGCATCTGTGTCATGCTGGCATGATTTCAGTTGCAGAAGAGTGCGAAACTGCTGCTCGGAATTTTCGTCCGAAATATTGGCAGCCATTTTATCTGTCAGAAAGGCAGGTCTGCTGCTTGAAAACAAAACGGTCAGTACCAGTACAGACTATGATCAGTGTGACAAGGTGGGATTGCAGAATTGGTACAATGAGCAAGTATTAGTGCAGTGTCCGCATGGGATATTTGAAATCCATGTTGTGAATGTGTGTCCGCGGCCAAATAAATGCAGATATGGGCACATTTTGTGTAAACATAGCAGAGTGCTGACAGCCTGTGCATTATGTCTGAGTTTGCGTTTGTTGTTAACATAGCTCTTGTACCTATCAGGTAGTAAGTGCATGCATCAAACAGATTATGTGATTATTTGAAGTTAAAATATTCCTAAATTTGTTTCGGCTGGTGTCGCGGGCCCGAAAAGTCCATAAATTGCCGAAAATGTGTAAGGACTGCCACCTTAATTAAGATTATGTACTGTCATTTCGGCTAATTCTGCGTATCGGCTAATGCGCAATTCATGTCAAATTTAGCATTGCGTACATCATAATAAAATATGTGGATTTCGGAATAAAAAAGCTGATTAATTTTGTACACTTGCACAATTTTATCACATTCCGATAGTTTGATAAAAAATTATTCTGAAAATAGTCAAAATGTGTAAAATCCTCAGACCCTGCTGATGGAATAGCTGTCTTATTTACTAAATTAACTAACCTGCCATGATGTCACTGGATAGTTTGCTTTAAGTTTAATACCAATTTTGCTATGCTGGTCCAGTATACAATACCCCATTTTTGTTTACACTACCAGATGCGTAGCATTAGCAGAAAAATATGTAACGTTGCAAACACGCATGTGATGTCATACATCATACAATTTACGTCACTTACTGACGTCAGAACGTTATAACGTTTTACCTGCACAGACGTCTTTGAGCTGCCTTGAATATTCAGGAAAGTTTGACTGAATATATATGGGGATGTTAATGACATATTAATTTGTTTGGTGCGCAGAATTAGCCGACACCATTGTACCGGCGCCGTATTTACATATTTGTCAGGTTTGGTGATAAACACATACAGTATGTTCTAAGAATGTATTAGAGTGCGCAATAAAAGGGATAAAAGACAAATATATATTTTTCATTTTTCTTCAATTTATTCGTTTGTATATCCTTTTCGTTTTATAGGTCTGCATGTTTCCTTTACAGTGTAGTGCTTGGTTAAAACTATATACATTTATATGTATCTAAGTATGGAATATATGAGTGAGGACAGACACAGGAACTAGTACTTTAAAGGCGTCCAGTGTGTCTGCTGCATGTATAGACGGCGGTAGAAGGTTCCATTGGGTGACTGTTCGAGGGTAGAGCAGAGTATTTGTAAGAATCTTTTGCTGTTTGGATATGTTTAAAGGTCTGTCTACTACTGTGTCTGGTTTTTATATCTGAGGGAATAAGGAGATTACTAGGTGGGTGGGTGGCAACTTCGCAGTGGATACTTTTGTAGAGCATGATTATTCTGGAGCGAGCACGTCGGATTTCCAGAGAGGGCCAGTTTAGGGTTTGGAGCATGTCAATAACATACCTTATATTGTGGTATCGATTTGTGCTAGGCCGATTTTTACGAAACTTGGAATGAATTATCGATAGTTAATGCTGGTTAAGATTCCTTCAAATGGTGGACCCCGGGTCAAAATGGACGGGACAGGAGGGGTCAAGTAGGTGTCAAATGTCACATGTCATATATCAAATCGAAGGTATCGACGAGACGGTCACTCTGGAGCTTTTTTTCAGGTAATTACGTCATCCAAAATGGCCGCCGAAAGGTCAAAAGGTCGTTCTGTCAATATATATTACAAACGTCTTCTTCTCGTGAACCACTTAGCGAATATTGGCCAAACTTCACAGTAATGGTCAGTGGGTCAAGCCTTTTCATTTTTTGTCGCGCCTGCTTTAGCCGTCGTCGTCGTCGTCTTCGTCGTCCGCGTCGTCGTCGTCCGCGTCGTCGTCCGCGTCGTTCGGTTTTTGTGTAAGGCAAATGCGTTTAAGTTATTGTTTTTTCACAATATCTCTTTAACCCCTTGCCAGACTTTGATAATATTTCACATCAATATTTGTCTAGAGATGATTCTTCATTACGCACACCCCCACATTCAAATTCTCAAGGTCAATGTCATTTATTTACTTGTAATGTTCACCGGTTTTGTAACAGGAATGCGTTAAAGTTATTGTTTTTTCACAATATCTCTGTAACCCCTTGCCAGACTTTGATAATATTTCACATCAATGTTCATCTAGGGATGATGCTTCATTACGCACAGCCCCACATCCAAATTCTGAAGGTCAATGTCATTTATTTACTTGTAATGTTCACCGGTTTTGTAACAGGAATGCTTTAAAGTTATTGTTTTTTCACAATATCTCTTTAACCCCTTGCCACACTTTGATAATAGTTCACATCAGTGTTCATCTAGGGATGATGCTTCATTACGCACACCCCCACATCCAAATTCTGAAGGTCAAGGTCATTTATTTACTTGTAATGTTCACCGGTTTTGTAACAGGAATGCGTTAAAGTTATTGTTTTTTCACAATATCTCTTTAACCCCTTGCCACACTTTGATAATAGTTCACATCAGTGTTCATCTAGGGATGATGCTTCATTACGCACTCACCCACATCCAAATTCTGAAGGTCAAGGTCATTTATTTACTTGTAATGTTCACCGGTTTTGTAACAGAAATGCGTTAAAGTTATTGTTTTTTCACAATATCTCTTTAACCCCTTGCCAGACTTTGATAATATTTCACATCAATGTTCGTCTAGGGATGATGCTTCATTACGCACACCCCCACATCCAAATTCTCAAGGTCAATGTCATTTATTTACTTGTAATGTTAACGGTCAAATGCCTCGGCAGGCGCGACACCGCTTCCGTGGCGGAATTCTTGTGTTAAAATGATGGTCATCGCGAAATCCAAGATGGCCGCCGTTGAAAAGTAGGTCAAATTCTCATAAAATCTTCTTCTCACGAACCGCCAGGCCGATTTCGACGAAGCTGAATATGAATGATCGATAGTTAACGATGTTTCAGATTCCGTCAAATGGTAGCCCCCAGGGTCAAAAATGAGCGGCACAGTATGGGTCAAGAAGGGGTCAAATTTTACATTTGACCGAATATGGTCATGTCATATATCAATTTTAAGGTATGGACGAAACGATCACTTAGGAGCATTTATTGTCGAAATATGATGATTACATCATCCAAGATGGCCGCCGAAAGGTCAAAAGGTCGTTCTTTTATTAGGGATTTCAAATGTCTTCTTCATACAAACCGCTTGGCCGGCCATTGGTGGCGAAACGTCGCAGTTAGGGTTCATTGGTAAAGCCTTTTCAGTTGTGTTCAAATGGCGGTCGTCGTTAATCCAAGATGGCCGCCGTCTAAAAATAGCATAAATTCTTAAAAAATCTTCTCAAAAACCACCAAACCGATTTCGACGAAACTTGACAGAAATGAGCGATGTACAATGCTTTTTCAAAGCTGTTAAAATGGTGATCTCTGGGTCAAAAATGGTCATCGCCCGGGGGGGTCAAACAGGGGTCAATATTTTTACGGAATATGGTTATATAATACATAAAAGCTGAGGATTGCAATAAAAAGTAGGCTGGAAGCATCCTGTTGTGGTCTCCAAACCTCTCAAAGTTGTGTAATATATATCTGTACATATCGCGAGACAACTCCTACCCTGGTGACTTCTCAAGTTTGTCGCATTGACATTTTGTGCCTGTCATGGGCTTATTTTGATGTATATGTATTGACAACTTTACATACCAATAGTTGCTTGACATTGCACAGGTGAGCGATATGGGGCCATCACGGCCCTCTTATTTGAAAATAAGACATACATTTGCATGCTTCCAGTCTAACGGGATTTTTCCAAGAGAGAGAGATTTCTGAAAATGATGTTGAGGATTGGAGATAGGGACATGCTACATTCTTTAAGGGTTCTACTTTGCAGTTTATCTGGGCCGGCAACTTGTATGTGGTTTGATATTTTGGAGGAGTTTCCTAATGCCGTTTTCAGTAATGTTAATGTCATTCATTAATGGATGGGGGCTTGGTCCCTTGTCAGGTATTTTGCCATTTGTAACGGGCGTGAAATATTTTTGGAATTGGTTATTGAGAATGTTAGATTTGTTGTGTGAACTTGATTACAGTAAACCATTTTCTCTCAGTGGAGGGATGGTTTGACAAATTTTGAACTCTTTTGATTAGGGATTGGAATGTCAAATATCATATTTTCAATGTATTGCCAGTAGGCCTATCGGCTCTTTTAGCTCGCCTGCACGAAGTGCAGAATAGCTTATGTCATACCCCCAGTGTCGTCGGCGTCGTCGGCGTCGTCGGCGTCGTCCACAAACTTAACGTTGGAGTAAATGTCTTATAACTTCTGTTTCCTTTGATGGAACACCTTGTTATTTCAGGCATGCATTCCTCAGATGACCCTCTATCATGCTGTAGCAAATCCATGACCCACCACCCAACCCTTTCCCCAAGTCAAGGTCCACAAACTTAGCACATCAATATACTTAACGGTGGTAAATTTTCTTATAACATCTGTTTCCTTTTCATGGAACGCTTGATATTTCATACATCATTCCTCAGATGACCCTCTATCATGCTGTAGCAAATCATACCCACCACCTACCCCTTACCCCAGGGTCAAGGTCACAAACTTAGCACATTTCCACAAACTTTAACGTTGGAGTAAATGTCTATAACTTCTGGTTTCCTTTCATGGAACACCTTGTATTTCATACAATGCCAATCCTCAGTATGAACCCTACTAGCATGCTGTAGCAAATACATGACCCACCACCCAACCCTTACCCCAGGGTCAAGTCACAAACTTAGCATGTTCCATAAACTTAACGTTGGGTAATGTTGTGTAACTTTCTGTTTTATTTACAGAATACCTTCATATTTCATACATGCATTCATCTGATGATGACTCTATCCGTACTATAGCAAATCCATGACCCACATCCAACCTTTCCCAAGGTCAACTGTTACAAACTTAGCCATTCATCAACTTAACGTTGGGGTAAATGTCTTTTTATAACATATGTTATCCTTTCATGGAACGCCTTGAAAATTTCATACATGTTTTTTCATCTGATGATACTCTATTGTTGCTATAGCAAATCATGACCGAACCCCCATTACCCCCTAGGTCAAGGGTCACAAACTTAGCACATTCATTAGACTTACGTTAGGGTAAATGTATTATACCATCTGTTTCCTTCCTTGAAACGCCTTGATATTTTCAGACATGCATTTATCTGATGAAAACACTATCGTGCTAATCGCCAATCCATGAACCCATCACTCCAACCTCTTACACCCCATGGTCAAGGTTCACAAACAAAAGTTCTTATACATATGTTCCTCATGGAACGCCTGGATATTCAGACATGCATTCCTCAGATGACCTCTATCAGCTGTAGTCAATCCACAACCCACAACCCATCCCTTACCCCAAAGGTCAAAGTCACACTAAGCATGTTCATAAACTTAACGTTGGGGTAAATGTCGTGTAACTCTGTTTCGTTACAGGAACGCTTTGATATTTCAATACATCATTCACCTGATGATCCTCTATGGTGCTACCTAAAAATCCATACCCCACCCCACCCCACCCGTTTTCCCCAAAGATCAACATTCATAAACGTTAACGTTGGAGTAAATGTCTTTTATAACTTCTTTTTCTTTACAGGGAACGCCTGATATTTCCTACATGCATCATCTGAAGATTCCTCTATCGTGCTATAGCAAATCGCATGACACACCCCCCTATTCCCCAAGGTCAAGATCATCAAACTTAGCACATTTCATAAAACTTAACGTGGGGTAAATGTCTTATAACATACTGTTTCCTTTTCATTGAAAAAAAAAACGCTGAAGTTCATACCATGCATTCTCAGAGACCCTCTATCATGCTTTAGCAAATCCACAACCCACGACCCAACCCCTTACCCCCAAGTAAAGTCACAAAACTTAGCATGTTCATAAACTGAATGTTGGGGTAAATGTTGTGTAACTTCGTTTCTTACATGACTGTGAACTGCCACAAAACTTAGCACAATCATACATGCATTCCTCATGTGAATGCTAACAATGCGTAGAAAATCACCAACTTAGTGCGTTCATAAACTTTTTTAAAAATTGGGTTAAATTTTTTTTGCTTCTGTTTTCAGGAGTGCATTGATATTTCCATTCATACATTCATCTTAATATGCTATAATTAGTTAAAGCAAACCCACGACCACCTGCACTACTGACCCCAATGTCAGGTCCACCGCACGCCCCTTAACCTAAGGTCAAGTTATATAAATGTCATGTTTTTTTTATGCAAACTTGCAAGTTTGAATGAAAGGCTGCCAACAGGCGAGCTTCGTTGTCTCTGAACAACCTCCTTGTTGTATTTTCACTTTTCAGCTGATAAGGCAATCACATTTGTGCTTAAGGCGTTGTTTTGTTTTTTAAGGTAATTTACGGCGGTAGGAGTTCATTTCTTTCTAATTCATTTGAGTCCATAGTAATTTGTTTTCATGTTAAGTTAGTCTGTTTACATAGGGTATACCTAGTATAGGATCTGCCTCCCGAAAGTTACCCCCCCCCCCCCCCCCCCCCCCCCCCCCCCCCGCGATCGGTGGTAGGTAGTGATATCTGGGAGTAACCATAACAAACAACAAAATGCATTTGTGTTACTCAACGTTAAACTGTCATACGCAACCGCTAATTGAAAAATAATATTATGAAAAACTACTTTGCACAGCACAATATCAACAAAACGGATGTTCTTAAGCCAGGTGGAACAAATTAATGACCGTATAACACATCCAGCGTCTATATTATACCCATAATAATGCAAGTACTGAAATAGACCCACCACATCTTCATACCGCTTCCGAGGCGAATTAGTAACTATTGTCTTCATCAAGTTTTCAATATATCTATAATGTTCAAAGATATCTGGAATCTGTATACATGTACTGAATTGGATTATATTCTTGAATATGTGGTTACCGTATCTTCTGGAAATTGCAAATGCATAATCATGTAATGTTTGTTGAATGTTTGGGTACATACTGTAGCAAGCATACAGTACTTCAAGTTGTGCCATATCAATATTACCCGCCTTAACCATTAAAACGCTGAAAAATAAAATTGCCCGTCTGCTCAGTTGTATATTTTAAACTCATAAAAACCTGTTTCGCAGTAGCAGAAAGAATCACCTACAGTATGTTTTTTGAGGAAAAATATAAAAATATTTAAAACAGCAGACCTAGACAATTGTCGTTTCCAGCGCTTTAAAGGTACACTGCCCCACTCAGTAAGCCCCGAAATGACCAATTTATAGGAATAAATAAGTGTAAACTGTTAGTGGACGCGCGGTGGTATCAGGCTATTTTCCATATGCAAATGAAGGCATAATTTTTTAATTATTTATACTAAAGAAATTGCCTCACCTGAAAAACTAATAAATTTCGACAGATTTTAAAGTATGATCATTGCACATCAAAAAATAATACAGAGATTAATAGTAAATGTCCGTTTAACATTTTAAGCAACACGTTATCGCCCCGATCATCAGTGTGTAAATTTAGGGTCTGATATAAATGTATAATAAGGCCAATCAGTACGTGGGATAATGGCGCTTGAATGTTTATTTTGCCAGGAAATGTCTCAGATGATGTCTCTGAATGTAAAGAACATTTTGTACCTACTGATGGGCATGTACCTTTAAGGGTTAATGAAACTGCAACACACCACCAATCAATCCAATCAACATCAAATCAATCTAGTTTAATTTTGTAGTACCCTATGTTCAGTACTTTCAGTACTTTGATTACATAGCGTATACACCTATGTATAGGGATCGCCTCCGAAAGTTAGCCACGCCCCAGATCCCCCTCGATGCGGTGGTAGTAGTGATAGATTGTAGTAACCATAACAACAAATGCATTGTGTTACTCAACGTTTTAAACTGTCATATACGCAACCGCAATTTGAAAATAATATTATGAAAAACTACTTGCCTGCACAATTCAACAACGGATGTTCTACTACAAAAATACATCGTATTAATTTTGTGCGCGTGATTATTTTGTTGCGGTCATCGCAAATTTTAGTAACAGAGTTAAACTCCCCTCCGAATACTCTCCGAAACAGCGACGCGTTTAACACACAAACTACATCAAGTTTGACCTTTCCGACAGCCTATTTTTTAAAACCTCACCACCGACACCTGTGCGAAACAAAACACGCACGGAGGTCTAACTGATGTTTAATCCTAATTCTCTCTATCGATGGATTTACAGTGATTTTTAGTGACATTCCTGAATTCGGCCTGATTGAAATTTGTCTATGTGGGCCAATATACACGCCAACATGATGTCAATTCAACGTTCAGGGAAGGGGTGTCAATAAGTCAGTATTTAAGGTGAATAACTTACAGTCAGGGCACAAATTAATGACAGTATAAACACATCCAAGCGTATCTAATAACCCATTTAAGCAATACTGAAATACGACAAAACAAAATCTAACAATTTGGGCTTCCATACATTGAACATTTGTCAGCGTTTCCCCAATGACGTCATTTTGTATGTTTTAATATACTCGATCCGGGACAAATTTTCATTCACAAACAGAATAAATTTGGCGATGTTACCGATAACAGGCATTTTCAGGCGCGCACACACCGCTTTCCGTGGCGGAATTATTGTAACTATTGCTCTTCAATCAGTTTCAATATATCTATAATGATCATTAGATATCTGAAATCTGTATAATCATGTACATGAATTGATGATGTCCCTTGTATAGTGTGTTTACCGTAATATTTCTGATATTGCTATGCATAATCTTAATGTTGTTGAATGTTTTGGTTACATACTGTAGCAGTGCATACTGTACTTCAAGTTGTGCCATATCATAGTTTAGCCCCTTAACCATTAAAACGCTGAAAATTAAAATTGCCGTCTGCTCATTTTGTATATTTATTCTCTTTTAAAAACCTGTTTTGGGCAGCGCAGTAGAATCGTCTCAGTAGTTTTTTGTGTAGAAAATTAAAAATAGTTAAAACAGCAACGACAATTGTCGTTTCCCAGCGCTTTAAAAGGTACATGCCCACTCAGTAACCCAAAATGTCATGTATAGGAATTATATAAGTGTATAACTGATAGTGACGTGCCGTGGTACAGGCTATTTTTCATATGCGAAATAGGCATAATTATTCTTTCATTATTTATACTAAAGAAATGGCGATTCACCTGAAACAATATATTTTCGACCAGATTTTAAAGTATGATAATTGCACATCAAAAATAAATACAGAATTAAATAGTAATGTCCGTTAACATTTTAGTCAAACACGGTTATCAGCCCCTGACAACTCAGTGTGTAACTTTACGTCTGATATAAATAGTATAATAATGCCAATCAGTACGTGGGATTAATGGCGCCTGACTGTTTATATTTTGCCAGGAAATTCTCAGATGATGTCTCGATGTAAAGAACATTTTTTACCTACTGAGTGGCGTGTACCTTTAAGGTTAATTAAACTGCAACACCAAACAATCAAATCAATTCAATCAATCTAGTTTAAGTCTTGTAAGTACCCTAATTCAGTACTTTCAGTACTTTGATTAATCATATAGTACACCGCATATAGACGATAGCCTAAGAGCCCATTTATCATGAGCTAGATATTTGTTGGACGGTATCACTATTAAGGAAATAGCAGGCTCAAAACGGCCAGATAATAGCCTGTTACACGGTTCGAATGGGGCACGCACCCATTGTAAGACCGATTATTCTGAGCCGGTGTTCCTTGTCAAGCTTTCAATTCCACACAATGAACCATAGACACACCGACGTGTGTGTTTGCCGTGAGGCAGAACTACCTTTTCGTCCCCAGGTTTGCATATACAAGTAGATGCAAACATTTATATGTCTACAGAGGTGTTCAAGTTGCTTACCAACCTCTGACAAACAATTAAGTCGAGTGTACATAAAGATATTAACTGGCTAGACAGTTGCTGACGAGTATATTATTATCCTTGACGTACATGTACTATGCGGGCCACAGATATGAAAATGGGAATATACTGTCATACTCATAATTAAAGGAGCATGATTGCAACAACTGTCATGACTAAACCCATGCTCAACGAACACAAATAAACAGGAGCGAGTGTGTGATGCTGCAGAGCTGGCCCCACTCCAACATATTTTATATTCGACTAACTTATATAATAAACACATGTACCCCTCAACATTGATTAACTTGGCTGGATTGTGGACGGCTATAAACCCTGAATTGGTTCTACATCGTGATAAAGGTAACACACGTTTATAAATCGATTTAGTACGGCAACAACATATACATATAATTCGACTTGTTAGTAACGTATTATTAACACACACTCAATTATATCACCAACTAGACATTTATATTAAATTCTTCATGTGGTAAAAAGGTGGCCATATCTGTACAGAGCACCTCTTTTCTCCAGTAAAAACATGGTTTGGCAGCAGTTTAGAATCATTTCCATTGGAAATATTCTAAATTGCTGCCAAATCCAGGTTTCTGAAGATAAAAATGGAACTAGAACACAAACAGCAACAACAAATTTTAATTCAGCATAGGTAAGGTTAACGTTTGCAATCTTAGAATGGTACATTTTTCCTTGTATTAGTCGGTTCATCGAGTATCATTGCATAGCCTTATAGGCTTTTCCCATTTTTTATCTCACACACATTGGCGTAGTTTAGTCCGCACGATGGCTGTATAAATGTAACTCAACAATTCTTCCCAATATTTTATTATTGTTCTGTTGATTGCACAGTCCTGGTTCGCAATCGGCACTGTTCGCCCAATTTTTATGTAAGTTAAGAACACGTGATCTATATAATGATCATTATAAGTTACAATTCGACCCAGCTGACTGCTAGACAACAAAATTACACATCTCCTCTGACCACCATGACTAGTACTATACTATAAGCTATTACATGGTCGAAATATTGTTAACCCTTAGACCGCTACACACGAAAATTGTCGTCTGCTGTTGCTTTTATATGTTGCCTTATTTCTCAATAGAAACATGGTTTGACAGCACTTTAGAATCATTTCCAATGGAAATGATTCTGAAGTGCTGTCAAAGCATGTTGTAAATTATTATAAAGTGCTGTCAAATAATGTTTTTGATGATAAACATGGAAAATAGAAAATAAACAGCAGACGACAAAAAAGTAAGATAGCGGTGTAAGGGTTAATTGATAGCCCCTGCTATTACTCACCGTAGATCAGAGACATAGAAAGACTTAAACTCTTGCCGTAGATGTATACTTGCCCAGTAGCCTATTTCGCTAACATTTTTCAAAGTATACATATCTAGCAAAGTATACTTTGAGGGAGAAATGTTCAATTTAAGGATACATTTATTAATGTTCATTATACTGAATTTATTACATTATCAGAGCCATTTTATAAATTCAGTATAATAATTAATAATATGCATACTTTTAAACAGTAAATATATGCAGTGGGTTAGTTCTATATGAAATTATGCATTTTGGGAACAATAAATGATTACTCCCTCAAAGTATGCTTTGCTAGATAAGTATACTCTGCAATGTTCCATATTGCACAGGCTACAGATCTTCCCTAGCACAGTCCTGCCATTGTAAACGGACCTACACTGGTTAGTTGGAGAAGCTGGCCGGGTGTTTTACTGAACTGATCCACAAATGGTCGATCTATGCAGATCCTGATCAACTGAGCGATGACAGTGCGATCCTGGATCTACATTGGTTGTAAATGCCATAATCCCTGGTTAGTTATAACAGCGGAGCCGAGTGAAGCACATTTTGTAGCAGAAATCAGCCAACTTCTAGGTTTACCGATAGCCCCCTTCAACAAAAGAGCGCTTATTGATGGTTTCTCCATTTCGCTCTTGGAGTCGTATTTTGCAGCTAACATCAAATCAATTGTAGATCTCTTCAAATCAAGTAATTAATCTCTCTACAAATCAATTTGAAACAGCCATACTTTGAATTTGGACTGGCCATTTTGATTTAGAGATAGCTCCAAATTAATTAGAGATCTCCAAATGAATTGGAGCTACCTGTAAATCAATTCGAGCTCACTTCAAATGTTTTAGAGCTAGCTCCAAATCAATTGTAGAGCTCTTCAAATCAAGTCATACGAGCGATAATTAATTGATTTAGAGCTAGTGGGGATAGGGGCGGTAGCTTACAAGACAGCTGCTTACAGGCCTGTTTATGCGTTTGTTGATACATGTACAATGCAACCTCTCTACAACAGCCAGTCTATATATGTCGCTACTGAAATTCTAAGACTTTTAGACAAATACGTACGTGTACACGATGGCATTTACATGTACCGGTACTCATTTCCCCCGTACCGTGGTGCAGTACGTGGAACTCCTCGTTGCGTCTGTAACTCCGTGTTACAGGGCGAGAAAAATGTACACCGGTCCGGCACCTCAGGTGTACCGTACCTTCAATCTACCGACTGAGCAAACCAGAACAGACACACACACTTCCTCTCCAATAGCTAATTTCCTTGGTTAAAGGGTTTCATTTGGACTTGTTTACTATCCAAGCGGTATGTGGGGCATCCGTGTTGTATGAACGGATTTTCTAGTGGTTTTTTTTATCCTGCTTTCACATTTTCTCTGTATGTTTAACCTTTCATTATTTTCATATTTCTATCACAATTGTTGCTGCCATGTCTAATAGTAATAACATGCTCCAGACCAGAGACATAAATACTATACAACAAAATCCTTGTCTACCCAGTGGGCAATTGACGTCTAAGGGACGTTGTTTAGACGTCTTTTTCTGACGTTGGATAGACTGAAAAGTATTGAAATTTTGCAAATTGTTTAACGTCCATGAAGATGACGTTTGAAATGAACGTCATTTTACACAACGTTTTGTATCAACGTCATTTTTCACAACGTTGTATCAACGTCATTTTCTACAACGGTGTTTCAACTCATTTTCACAACGTTGTATCACGCATTTTCACAACGTTGTATACAACGTCGTCAACACGACGTCTAAGCAACTTTGAGAACTGACTGGCGTTGAAACAACGTCACAATGACGTCAAAACAACGTCATAAACCAGCACGTTGTAACAACGTTACATGCAGACGTTAAACAACGTCACAAACCGACGTTGAAACCCACAGTTCCTAACGTTGATTGATTGATGTGATTATTGGTGGTTTAACGGCCTATCAACAGCTAAAAGTCATTTAAGGCGGGCCAAACAGGATGGATTTCCCCGTATTCAACCTGTCCACAATGAGGGAAATTCCCAAAATCAAACTCAATATTTACATAACAATATATTCAGTCCTGAAATTTAGAATACCGGACCTGGTGCCAGGTCCATACCGCACCAAAGTCACTAAGCTCTGCCCAAAGTAATAGGGTAGCTATATTAAAGCTTATACTTCTTAATGGAGCATAACAGGATTTAAGCTCTCAAGTACAGGGGGCATGTAAAGGAAGGCTAAACCATGTAAGTCGGCAATCGAAAGATGAATACCGATCGTTAATCTACCCTTCGCTGCTCCTAAAAAACAACCAACCACCCAAGCCTAACGTTTGAGTAGCACCAAAATCAGCCCAATCCTCAACGACTGTCACACAATGTGGCATTAACACATCAGTGTAAACAAGTCGCAACACAAGCCCAGCCTGTATTCACACGATATTGATGGATTATTGATATTTTTACGGCTCATATGAATGTCTAACTTTGTCATTGGGTCGCATATACACATAAGCACATCTAGTGTTTTTTAACCTGTTAATCTGATAGAAATCAGCAAGAGGGATTGAAATATCGAGCTTCAAATAAGTGTCAGGTTTCCGTAAAGACAATTTGTACAAAATTGAAATTAACTATTCATGGTTGGTATACAATGAATTGATAAAAAGGTTTGAATGACAAAAATAAGCACTTCATTTTTCAAAATAATGAAGTCAAAAATCAGAATTTTTTTTTCTAAGTAAAATTAGTTCGTGAATACTTACCTTATATGTTGTCTAACGTGACTATAGGTCCATATTCCTTTCCAAAGTTCAATTTATTATCCCACACTCATATCTGCACTTTACAACTTACCCTTTGACAGGTGCCCGGTGTCCGCGCATGCGCGGTAGGAAGCCTCCTCTTTATGAACGAAAACCAACTACCTTGCGGGGCGGAGTGGTGTGTAATAATATACAGGTAATATTCACAGAAACTAATTTTACTAGAAAAATTCTGATTGCTGTATCATACTTCCCTGTAATATTTTGCTAGAATTCGTCTAGTAGGTGGAAGGCTGATACAGAAATAAAGTGATTCTCTAATAAACCTGTCGCTGTGAATACTGACACTGTATAATAAATTAAATCTACTAACCTCAAATCCGTAGAACCAGAATGCGCCCTCTCGACTGACGCACCCCCCCCCCCCCCCCCTTTTTTCGGCACCCAGTTGACTGTCGGAGCCCTCGGAACCCTTCGTGTCTACTTGGCCTGCCCTCACTAGCTCGCCCACTGCTGCTATTAACACTCCTATACACAATGGCCCCCAATTGTCCAGTGCGCATATGAGTAACCATGTGATGCATACATGCAACGGTAATAACCGGGCAAACTTTAAATGTCAATAACTGCCATTGTTCAATGTCAGGGTGGTAGCATATTACAAATATAATGTCATAGTCTTAGCAACTCATAGAATAATATCTAAGCCCTAACCCAGACCCTGGATGTCTGTTATGACTGGCTTCCAGTGGCTGCTAATATACGATAGTGCACCGACACAGGGAATTCCCCGTACCCTACCCGGACTTTACAATACTAGGTACATGATAAAACATATTAAGAATCCAATACTTGTTCAAATTAGGCCTTAATTGGTCATGTGAAATACTCATAATATTAGACAATGTTCCAATTAATTATGACCCTTCCTATCCTGTTAACATGAAAAAAAAAAAACCCGGATCCACTGGTTTCAGCTAACAGAGACTCCCATGTGAGTCCTCTACACCTTAGGCTCCCTGCTCGCAACGACCCGCCGCCGCGACCAAGGGACCCAATTGTAGATATCTGCGCTCTGCGCGGTCAGCTTGCGCAAATAGAACTGGGCGAACGTTGATTGAGATCTCCATGATGCCGCTGCCATAATATTTGTCCAGCGGGCAATACCATTGAGAATACCATAGGTAGACCACGCTCTACCTCATGTGCTATGACCGTTTCAATCTTTCCGCGCTTTCCCCGGATGACGACTGATACGCCTCGCTATCGCCATCGAGAACCATCTGGACACTGACACTTCGACAGGTCATGATTACCGGTGCACGATAAATAGTTTCAGTGCCGCTACCTCTCAACGAATCGGTCAATGAGATGTAGTGCCGATGCCCTGACTGGGCTAACTTAGTTTCGGTCGCGGTTATTTTGCTGCCTTAGCCAGCGCCCGGAATAACGAACGCCGCGGTGCTTGTCCCGGAAGCCTGGGTTTAGCCAGAACCCAGCCTCGCAACACAAAAGGTCACGGAATCCTCAGTCAACACTTAGAATTCCAACCATCTATCGATAAAGCATGCAGTTCTCCTCTTCTTTTACGCTGAAGCAAGCGAGGAGAACCACATCTTTACGACCTCAGTCCATGAGCGAGCTGTGGTGCCATGGGCTCGTACGGAAGCTTGCGCAGAGCCCATAGCACTACTGTAAGATCCACTTCGGGGCAACTGACCTAGAGAGTGGTCATTCCGGGAAAAGGTAGGAAATCATTGCCGACAATCTGTGGTCAGTACCTATACCACTGATTGCGGCCCACTAAACCTAAAGCAGCTGGCCAAAGCGGATTCTGTAGCCCTTAAAAGTTGACCGCTGACGCCTTTCCTCTCTTTCGAACAGATAACTGGAGGAACCTCGCCCACGTCTCCTATATGGGACTGACTGGATCAATTGCCTTCGCCTGACACCAATTAAACCCAGACGTTCCACTCGCTCATAACAGGCTGTCGTGGAGGGACGCCTTGCCTTGGCAATGATCTCTGCAGCCTGTCGAGAAATCCGTCCTTTCTGATACCCTTCCTTATAGTCCCATGCCGTGTATGGTTCCAGAATGGCCGATTTGCATGAATATGGTTCCATGCCCGAGTTGCGTGACACAATCCTGGGGGCGACATTGGTAGAACTACCGGGCGCTCTACTAACAGCTCTATGAGGCTGGAGAACCAACGCCGGCTTCGGCCAACATGGAGCTTATCAGCGTCCACCCTGCAGACCCGGGACAGGCGTGAATTCTTCTGCAAGACCTGGTCAGTAGAGCAAATGGCGGAAACGCGTATGCGTCCACTCGGTTTCCCCCACCCCCCCCCCCCCCACCACGACAAGGACATTGCGTCGACCGCCCATGCCCTGGCATCTGGCAACTGACCTCTGCGACACAAACATGGGTACTGGTTGTTCAACCTGGTTGCGAACAGGTCAACCCATGGGTTGCCCCATCTGTTGACGACCGAATGGGCTACTGTTCTCTGTAAGCTCCATTCGGTAAGAACATGGGACCCCCCCCCCCCCGCGACAGGTAGTCCGCAGAATATAGGACTTGCCTGTAATGTTGCCTTGCCACCAGCACCATGCCGTTCCGATGACACCATAGCAACAACTCCCGAGTCTCCAGCAAAGGTCTATCGACCGGGTTCCTCCCGTCCTGTTTCAGGTAAAGCCACCACCGAAGTGTTGACCGTGGCCACCCGAACAGACTTCCCCCTGACGTGGGTAGTGCTTCCACTAAACTAGCGGATACTGCTCTTAGCTCGAGCATATTGATTTGGAGCCCGATCGACTCTCTGCCCAAATCCCCGAAGAACATCAGCCCCAGAGTTTCCAGATGTTGCACCCCAACCCGAGTTGGAACGCGTCCGTATGTGATCACCCAACTCGGGATCCGCGTGGAGCCATGGAACCCCTTCCTGATACCACGTCCGCGAGCCCATCGTCTGAGATGACGCTTGAACTGTCCTGACAGCGGTATTGAATCTCTAACGATTGATAGTGCGTTTCCAGTGAAACAGCAGAAAAACCTGTAGGGGTCGTAAGTGTAGGCCGACCCAGACAAAGACGATCTGCTGCTGAATTCAGCACCCCCAGCAGTGACAGAAATTCCCTTGCCGTCAGACATAATGTGTCCAAACGTTGAAAACCAATTTCAGCGTCCTTTCCACTCTGTCTGCCGCAGTCTCACTATCCCTGACTGGTCAGAAGTTTCATCCCCACATAGCAAAGTCCTGAGTCGGAATCATTCTGACTTCTCTATGTTGGGGATGATCCCAACATCGTTTATCAGCCACCCAGAACACCCTCAGATTGAGCAGTAGAAGTGTCCCTCACTGATCGTGCAGGAGCCAGTCGTACCAGGTATTGAAGTATTGAAATAACCTCTCCGCCTGGCTCTGCCCCCGATTTATCTCCATGAGTTTCGTGAACACCCTTGGTGGCCGTGGAATCCCAAAGGGGTAGGACACGAAACTGATATACTCGGCCTCCGAAAGAAATCGTAGGAACTTTCCGAGATGCCGCGCACATCGGTACATGTAGATAACCGTCCTGTAGGTCGATGGATTACGGCCCATCGTTTACCCGTAAAGTGCGTCGTATCGACCGGGTCGTTTTCCATCTTGAAATGATCTGTCAGAATGAAACAGACTTCAGACTGACAGATCTATTCGGGTGCGCAGCTTGCCGATCGTTTTTGGTACAACGAAAAGCCTGCTGTAGAAGCCGGAAGATAGCCAATTCCCCTACTTCCACATAGGCCGTTTTTCGCTAACAAGGCTTGCACTTCTGACACTAGCGCTTGCCGTTTTAGCAATTCTTGTAATGTTCCCACTTCGGCGGAAACCATCTCAAGGGGGTGTGTGTGTGGAAGGGAATAAAGTGACGGTCCCTTCTCAACCACCTGAATGGCCCAATTTGGAATCCGTAATGTCCTTCAATGCGGAAGAATTCAGATATTTTCTCCCTCATACCGGCCAGGTAGAGTCTGTAAAGGACCCAAATCCCCCGACGCCCCACGCCCCGCGCATCCCTAGCAAAAGCCCCACGAGGCTTCCCCGGGAGAAACCCCTCCCCCTGCTTCCTAACCGCGAGTGCACCTCCTCTACCTCAACCCTTTTGGGGTGGAGGAATAGCGCATCAGGTTTTGAAACCCCCCCCCCCCCGCCATTACCGGAAGTGTGGGGATTGGCAAGGTGAAAGCCGAGGCTTAAACACCTCCCCCTTTTACCTGCTTGTCTCCTGCCGGCTAAACCCCCTGTTGTGCCGCCAGCGCTAGCCTAGTCCCAATTGCTCATTCTGCCTCTCGCAGCGTCACCGTTGCCACCTGGCACACCTATCCCCAAAAAGTGTCTTTGCTTGGAGTGGTGCTCCCTCAGCGTATCCCAACCTGCCCTGGCAGGATAAGGATACTGCCAGAGTCGCATCCCTCTTCGACAGTACGATTCCGCCGACCATCGTCAGCGCTGTCGCCAAGCATGCTCGCCCGCTCTGGCGATGATTGTAGCAGTGACTCCACCGCACGGGAGTCTCCTGCTTCAATAGCTGCCCTACCGCTCCAAAGAAACAGTCCTTATGGGAGGCCATTGCCACCAGAGACCTCGCCCTTGCGTCCAAGGAGTCTACAGACCTCAGATGACTTTTGGAGAGGCAGTTTAGAGACCCCAATCTTTTGGGCGTCCTCATCCAAGCCTGGTGTTTTGATGGGCCCAAGGTTTTCCCGTGTGTGCGCTGTAAAACTGAAGTCCCCGTTGTGCCAAAAAACTCCTTGGGGGGTCCAGCGTTTCCAAGTTTCTTGGAATCCTGACCCCCTAGCCCTGGCCAAGTTCCTTCCCACACCATCCCCACAGCGCCCCTAGCTGTGGGTGACTGTGGGAGCCTGGCAATCTTTGTGGACAAAACCTTGAACTGCCTCCCAGAGAGATTTCGCCCTTGGTACCGTCGCCGGCTGCGCCGGACAACCTCCCTAGGCAGATACTGGTATACCGCTTGTATTGCCTCAGAATATGAAGGCGCACTATCCCTCCCCTAGAGAGGTAGCCACCTCACAGTCCTCACTACCCTGGTAGCTCAAATTGCTCAAAAGCATCCTCGCAATGTGCCGTCGCCTGCGGACGAACCGTATCCACCTGAACTGGTGACACGTCGCTGACCGTGGGCACGTAGGCATACTTCGCTTAGTAAAATTCCTCCATCATCATGGTGATGGAGGACCAACACGCCCTGGGCTGCTCCCTTGACGACGCTCTGTCATCATCTGAATGGGAACGAGACCCTATGTCACACATGCCGAGCCTCGGCGATCTCGTCTCTCTGGCTTATCTAGACTCATGACTGTGTTCTACTAGATATAATACCCAGCGGACTGCCGACGAAGCTACCTAGAAAAGGAACTAGATCTAGATCTAACCTCTTGCTGGTCGCTCTGCGTCTGGCTTATGTCTATGTGGGCGAAAGTGTCGATAACGCTCCCCACTAGACGAGACCTGGTAGCCCTAGACCTTGCCCTAGACTAAAAAAAAAAAAAAAAAAAAAAAAAACCAACCCGTCCGGTGTCCGGCGTCCGGTGTCCGGTGGCCGGTGGCGTGTCCGGTGTCCGGTCCGGGAAATATAACTACATTCCCCCGTGCATAGCCAGTGTTTATCGATGTGGGTCGCTCACCAGTGCACATAGCCTTTGACATTCCCGGTATTGTCGTGTCCGGTGTCCGGTGGCCGATGCCCATGTCCGGTGTCCGGTGGCCGATGGCCTGTGTCCGGTGTCCCGGTGTCCGGAGTCCGGTGTCCGGGTCCGGTGTCCGGTGGAACCACCCTGACGTGGCTCAGTGGGTTGCGGGAACCAGAACCTCTCATGGGTTGCGAGAAACCCAGAGCGAGCACCCTGTTTGCCAAATTCCCTGCCGGATGCCGTGTACGGTTTTTGCGGTAGGGTACCCTGCGTACGAAGGAGCTCAGAGGGTTTGCGAATAAACCCAGAGCCGGTTTCATGGGTTGCGAGAAATCCAGAACCGTGACCCCGTCACCCTTCGAACGTGTGGAACTGTGCGAACAGGGCTGGACTTCTGAAACGTTAATTTCGTTATCCTCCAGGCTACCTTCATCTTATCTGCATAAGATGAATTGATAGCGCTTGCGACCATGTTTTCGGCCCCCAAAGAGCGCAACATAGCAGGCTTACTGAGAACAGCCATTCTGTTTTTGACAACAACGGACAACATATGAATTTCGTGCGATCCCATGTTCCCGCCTTGTGGCCACGCCCAGAGTTTTTCTGGCCGGCCACTGCCTTGGGAGGATCACCCTTACCCATAGTAACCCTCACAAGGTACCACGCGAATAAATTTCAAATTTTTTTTTTTTTTTTTTTTTTTTTTTTTTTTAAAACCGTCGAGAACTGGTACCCCACGCTACCGTCACTCGCGTGGCCACGTAACGAAAAACGCGAAAAAGTTCAAATTTCGTCAATTTCCTCGCGACCAAAACGTTCAGAAAGGTTGAGCCGCAATCTAAAAGGCCTATTTGTCCATAAACAACAATATCCGCGACCAACTGCCTTAGAAGTCACAAAAACTTGGAAATTCAAATAGAGATACTCCACTTCTTGAAGTTTCCAATAAAGAGGAGGCTTCCTACCGCCGCATGCGCGGACACCGGCACACTGTCCAAAGGGTAAGTTTACAGTGCAGTACTGAGTGTGGGATTAATAAATTGAACTTTGGAAAGGAATTTGTGACCTATATCACGATAGCAACATATACAGGGAAGTATGATAACAGAAACCCAACATGGATCTGAAGCTCTTGTTAATATACTATCCCTAACCTTTTGACAAGCAACAACACTCAAAGACAAACGAAGAACAATTTAATTCTTTATTTTTCCTTATCAACAGCAAAGGTTTTCATGGCAGGAACTTTCATTACAGGTTGATCACTGATCACCCTTCTTCCGCCACCACCGGGCGGGGGGGGGGGGCGGGGGGGGGGGGGGGGTCCTTCTGTCTGTGCGTACTTGTCAAAACCGACCAATTCCAGTTCTTGCATGCTCTGTCCTGGAAAGGACTTCTGGGCACTTGCTGAAATGAACATGAACTAATTGGGAGTGATTTGATGTCACTTTAAGCCAATTCAGTTTTGACGGAAGAATGATGGGGTGGGGGGACACTCATAGTAGGGGGGGGGGGGGCACATTATATGTTGGCTATCATGCAAGTGTATTGCACAACAAAAAGAACGGTATCCGGACAGAACCCCCTCGGACAAAACACCCTCATACTAAAAATTTACAACATGGAGCGGGTTCGTCATGTACATTTTTGTGCAGGAGGCTGTTGGGTCCGAGGGTGTTTTGTCCTTCACTAAAAATAACTCGTGGCTATATCCACATGAGCCACACCGGCTCCTGGCAATAGTAGAATACTTTGCTGCATTAACCTTATTATAACTAGAACGACAGTCGCCCACGACCGCATTGTATCCCCCTTGCCGCCATGTCCAGAAAATATTCAACAAAGGGAAAACTCCAAATCAGCGACCCGAGAGTTGTGGTTCTTTTCGCGACACTTGATGACTCGTTATCTATGCATAGAAAAGAAGTTTTTGTTCAAATTAATTCCATGCGGTTTCAGACTAGAGCCGACACCGAAGTGTCTGCGGCGGCGGCGTGAGGACGTCAGATACATAGTATCCCTGACTACGTCAGGGGATACAAATATAGCTGCCTCAGCACTTTTCTGTTCCGAAAGATGAACCCTGTCGTCCTTATTTCTTCTACAGGAAGAAAAATGAACCATGAAGTAGATATTAGCTTTGCCAACAGTTGAGACCCATAACAATATGCGTGCATATCTAAACAAATCCGCCTTCGTGTCTGCCCGATTGGCCCTTCATGTTCAGTTTGTTGGACACGTCTTATTCAAATTATAACCCTCCTCCCTAGCTATTACAGTTGTAATGAATGTGCCTTCATGGTCCAACACACTATTCCCTTTGTAAATGTAATAAATATACTTGTAACTCTTATTTACTTTATGGCAAAACTAGAACGACAGTCGGTTCCACGACAGCATTGTATCCCCTGCCACCACCGCCATCCTCTGCATTTATAGGGTGGGGTCAGGTGTAAAAATATAGCCAAGTGTATAGTTAATGGTCAGGTAGGCGAAGGCCTGTCCGCATTGTCCCAGCGACATTCTGGTATATATACATCAATAATTATTCAAACGGTAATTGGAGATATACTCCAGAAAGAAATGTATATAATGGCATAATAATAAGCAAAATAAAACAAACAAAGGGCAATGAAACTGAAATTAGCATCGCGAGAGTCGTGGTTTCTTGTGCCGACACACCAATGGGTCGATTACCTATGCAATGTGTGAAGTTTCGTCAAAATATCTATACGGTAATTGGAGTTATACTCCGAACACGAAATGACAAAAACGAAAAAGGCAGATAACTGAAAAATTAGCAACGCGAGAGTCCGTGGGTTCTTGTGCGCGACACACCTTTGGGTCGATACCTATGCATGTGTGAATTTCGTAAAAATGTTCTATATGGTATTGGAGTTATACTCCGACCACGAAATTGGACCAAAAACGACCAAGGGCAATAACAGAAAATTAGCGCGCAAAGTCGTGTTCTTGTGCGCGACAACACCTTTTGAGTCGATACCTATTCTCGCATGTGTGAATGTTTCGTCAAAATATTCTATACGTATTGGAGTTTTATACTCGAACACGAAATTGAACCAAAACGAACAAAGGGGACACGTCGTTCTCGTTATCTATGCATGGATTGAAATTTCGTTAAATTATTCCATACGGTTCAGAGTTATACGCCGAACGAGAAAGTGTCTGCGGACCGCCGCGATGCCGGCGGCGTGGACAACGTCAAATCATAGTATCCCCCCGACTTTCGTCGTCGGTTGATACAATAAAGAATACTCCACCCAATCTTACCTTGAATAACCTAGAGGGCTGTTTTCTCAAGACCAGCTTGCCTTTGTTGCCTTTCAGGTTGTATTTGGCCATCATCATTCTCATCACCCTGGTAAAAAAAGCAGCAAATAAACGTCCACATCTATACATTTGATTGATTATTGGTTTTTAACCGGCATATCACAGCTATGTCATATACGCGGGCCAACGGTTTGCATCCCTCATTCAACCTGACTATGAGAGAAATTCCCAAAATCAGAACTCCATATTACACACAAATTCAGTCCTGAAATCAAATATCCTGGTACCTGGTGCAAGTCCATGCCACCAGTCACTAACTCTGCCCCAACGTAATATGATACTAAAGCTTATGCTTCTTAATGGAGCACAACAGGATTTAGACCTCAAGTACAGGTACAAGTAAATGAAGGCCAAACCATGGAAGACGGCATTTCCGGAAAGGATTACTACCAATCGTTAAATACCCTTGCGTGCTTCCCAAACCACCAACCAAACATATAGTACCGAAGGCGACTGGGTAGAACAAGCAGTAATCCTGTACTTAACTATTCAATATATTATTCATAGAAATGAATTAACAGTGTTTTCCTATGCACTCGGAAACTGTTTTTGTACCCTCAAGCTGTGTGTGTAGTACATTCCCATGTACCAGCCAACTATAAGTCAGCTACATAGTCAGTGAGGTATAATATCATCATAGCAGTACTTACTGTCATTTGCTCCCAATGTTGTCCCTCGAAGTCACTCCTCCAATATTAGAAAGTTGTTGAATCGTGAGAAAATCAACAAATGCAATGATTAATAATGCTATTACAGTGTGAGACGCCGGAACAATAATTCAAATGAGTACAAAATGCTTTTAAATTACATAGCAAACATCACTAGAAATGTGGGCCTGTCGGCACACGAATGCCCCCGCTGGCAGCCATGTGTGTGTGAAATATGTATTTATTTAGCGGGGGTGGACGAATGTGATTTGTCACAGGCAGTAGAGGACCATGGAGGAATGCGTGTGTGAAATGTGAAGCAGATCCGAGCAAGGAAACAAAATTATGAACCATTTACCCGGCGCAAGGTTTTTTCGAACGCCCAAGTTCGTGACCTTGACCCTGGGCTTAGCGGGGGCGGGACGAATGTGGATTTTGTCACAGGCGGTAGAGAACCATTGGAGGATGTGTGTGTCAAATGTAAGCAATCCGATCAAGGAAACATAATTTATAAAGCCATACCGTCGTTAAGGTTCGGAATGCATAAAAAGTCTGTGACTTGACCCTGCTTAAGCGGGGCGGGACGAATGTGACTTGTCACAGGCGTAGAGGACACATTGGAGGAATGCTGTGTTTAAATGGAAGCAGATCCGAGCAAAGAAACAGCAATTATAACCCATTTACCATGCGGTTAGGTTTGAATGCACCAAGTCTGTGAACTTGGCCCTGGGCTTTAGGCGGGGCGAACGTGGAATTTGCCACAGGGCGGTAGAGGACTATTGGAGGAATGCGTGGTGAAAATGTGAAGCAGATCGGAGAAGGAAACAGTAATTCTAAGGCCATATTACCCAGCGTTAAGGTTTTGAACACACTAAGTCTGTTACCTTACCCTGGGCTTAGAGGGGGCGGACGAACGTGTGTATCTTACATTGCCCAAATCAACATCTACGTGCTGTGGAAAAATCAGTTTTACCGTATCGGATTGGACGGAAGTTCCAGTGATACGTACACTGTTTTGTTTATTATTTTTCACAGCAACGGGTAGATGTTTGGCAAATGAAGAAATAGCCACCAAACCAGATTTAACAATAGCGCGTTAGGTGCTCCATATGACATCGTAATCCGTATTATATAATAAGGAAAATATAAAAGAATACAAATTCCGAAGCGGAGGCGATTTTTTCTTGTTTTATGTTTTTTTTTGTGAAGTCGTGACCACGTGATTACACACCTTGATAACAGGAATTAGCTCTCTAGTAACAGGGGTCAGTAAATGAAGGCCATACCATGTAATTCGGCATTCCGGAAAGGATAATACCATTGTTAAACTACCCTTTGCTACTCCCAACAGTCAGTGACTGGACAGTGTCCAACCACCCAATGCTGCAGTAAGAATGTTATTTACGTAGTGTTACGCAGACAGTTACGTTTTTTCAAGCTAATAAGCACTGCTGAAATATTTGTTGCAAACAAAAATCAAGTATGCAGCCATAAGCCACTGAGTACATGCATTGATCTACCTTTGTCAAGACTAAACTACCATGCAGTATGATGAACCTGTAGAAAAGTAATAACTCATTGCCAATTTATATTACCATAGTAACCCCAGATCAGTCTGATCAACATATTGCTGTCAATGTGAATTTCCAGAAGTTTTTAGTTACGAAACACATAATAAATACACGTTACCATGCAGTGTTTGTCCCAAGCCACTTATATAAAGGCGTGGTGTCCCCACCTGTCCTGAGGCACCCACATTATAATTTTCAAACTCAAATTTGATGTGCATTTATATTAAATAGCAATCATCTTCCAAATCAACGTCTGGCATTGAATTCAATCAACTTATATGTTTCACCTAGAACGACAGTCCACCCACGCCCGCATTGTATCCCCCTTGCCGCCATGTCAGAAAACAAAGGTGGGGGGGATAACCCAAAATAAGCGACCTGAGAGTTATGGTTCTTCTGCTTGACATTCGTTGACTCGTTATCTATGCATGAATGAAGATTCGCTAAAATAATCATACGGTTTTCAGACATAAATCCTGAAAACAAAGTATCTGCGTCGCGACGGTCAGTGACAACGTCAAATACATAGTAACCCCCGACTAATCTGGGGGAATACAATAAGATCACTTTAAACAATTCTTTTTGTATTCCCACTATTAACCCATTGCATTCGGAATACACTTTTGAGGGTGATGTAAATTTCACACATAACTTACTCCATTTTCCATCAATGTATATGCTGTGACCACTCATTTTGAACCTTCTCGATGAGGCGGTTCAAAACGTGGTCACGGCATATACATGAAAGCATGAATATGAAAACTATTCAAAAATTTTCTCCTGAAAATAGTGGTTAAATATAGTGTACTGTGTTATCCTCAGAATGCTATGGTAAATGAAGAAATTAGCATTTTCGTTTTCAGTAATTCTGCACATTAATTTTAGAATAATTTAAAAATTCCCTCACCTTATAATTTTCCGGGTGATGGAGAAACATTGATCATACATTTAATTAAATATTCGACGTAAATTGATAAATGTTGCAATTGCTAAAATCTTAGTCAAACTCAATTAATCACGCTTGTCTATATACCAATAAACAAACTTCTTTTTCAATATTTCAATTGCAAATTTATACTGTTTACTTATCCTTATACTGTGTACGTTTTGACCACGTTTGTGTACCTTGACCAGGAACTGCTGTGACAGAGGTATGTGAAAATTGCAACCTTATTCTCTTGAAACTGCGATGACCATTAATAAACACATTATACATTATACAAACCGTTTAAAATATGTACCTACCATATATACTGTATATATATATAAATATTAAAAATAAACACTTTGCTGCGATTTAAAATTTCATCATATTATCACTGCTTGTGGATTCCCAGGAAGATTTCCATATATAAAACAAATAATTAAGCTTTCGCCAGTTATCATTGTAATAAACAAGTTTGGCAGCGCATGAAAAAAAAAGTGTTTTGCTCGAAATATTGAAAATAAAAATGAACAGCAGACGACCAACCCCCAAGGATCATTTTTTTGTCGGAAAATTATAATTATTTTCTTTGTTTCCCAGTATATGTTTGTTACCACACACACAGAACCCTCAGTCGAACAGTTCAAATGAGTAGTAACACATATCCCTTTTGAGAAGAAATAGAAAAAAAGAAAGATTTTTTTTTTTCCCCACAAATGTTCAAATCACTCTTTAATCAAGCTTTAAGCAAAACATGTAATACGTTTCAAAAATATCTTTAAATACAATTGTGTTTTGCATCCAGAAATAAAACATAAATGGGACATCTAAATAATTTGGTGTAATCTCACAATTTTCCTATGGTAGGTTATGCAAATGGAGTTTCAGTTTGGGACATAGACGATATAAAGATTTGACTTTCTATTCTGTGTACGTTTTGACTTGGTACATTTTGACTCGGAACCATCATAAATAGCTATCATGCTATGTCACTGAAAAGATTGCGTGGTATAAATATTAATTTTAAATAGATCTGAACTAAATCATACGTTGGCAGAACATAAGAGTCTCCAGTCGAGACGATTCTTATGTGATGCCAAAACTTGTTTTAGTGATAATAAATATGATAAAAATGACGAAAATAGACAGAACTTTGTTATGAATTACAAGGCCTGTGATCATTGGTAGCTGGTCAACTCGTACCCAGTCCATGTCGTACCCAGTCCATGTCGTACCCGGTTTGGTCATCTCGTACCCACATCTTGGTCATCTCGTACCCATACCCTACCATCTCGCACCCAGTAATTTTGTATATGTTTTTATTTATTTTTCTTTAATTTTATTTCATTCCAGGTACTGTTTTATTATTTAAAACAATGCATATATTATTTAATATGAACGAAGCTTATATTTAAGGGTGTGAATTGGTTCTAGAGGCGAAAATAATAGCCACGTATCGTAACGATGCCATTCCAATGAAATTGCACCACATATTTTAATAGTTTTAAGACAGAAATACTCAAATTAAATAAGTGTCATCTGCTGCACATATTTGAACTATTTTCAGCAATTATTTTACCATGAAAACAGTGAATATATGTTGGAATTTACGAGCAATTCGACACAAGCAAATGGCACTTATAGGTTTTCTTTTTAAGTGTTCCCGGGATCACAAAGTTTGGACTGGGTACGAGATGACCCCTTTAATACGTATAATATATACATCAACTTTTGGCCAAAACCAATCGACGTAGGCCTACTATTCAATTATTATATAACAATGGCATTAACCCATTGCATTTGGAATACGCTTTTAGGAGTATGTAAAATTCAAACTTTTTTAATATAATTTTTTTATTTTCCATCTAAAGTATATGTTGTGACCACTCATTTGAACCGTCTCGACGAGACGGTTCAAATGGTGGTCACAACATATACATAAAAGCATACATATGAAAATTATTCAAAATTTTCTTCTTACTAATAGTGTATCCTCAGAATGCAATGGGTTAAGATCAAATTTCAAGTCTAAATATGCATAAAAAGCAATTTATTTTATATATGTTATTTGGACTAGGTACGAGATTACTTATTTGTTCGTACCTATGGGTACGAGATGACCAAACCGGGTACGACATGGACTGGGTACGACATGGACTGGGTACGAGATGACCCCGGAACCTGATAATTCATGCCATGCAGATTATATAAACGTTGTCATGCATATTTGAATTACAAATGTTAGTGAAAACGTATTAGGAGACGCGCATACAACAATATACTTACATGATAATCGATGATAATCCAGATCCTTTGTCTAATATTGAAACCGCTCGATTTCGCTTCGAAGATAAAGAGAAATGGCGCAATAATAATTAAATATAACCTTTGGCGAAAAGCTCCGAGATGGTTCCGAATGATTTGAAGTCATTTGGCTGGATACCGGCGTCTTCCTCACCGGTATGCATTGGCGCGGGAACCAGTTCCTATGACATCTGACATGCACGCTAATAAATCTCCTGCGATCACAGGAGATAATTTGCACCAGACTGCAGTGGACTACTATGTATGTACGCCAAGCCCAACATAACATGCATAAGTAATCGTCTATGATATACAATTATTACTTTACATGGCATAAACATGGAACCAGCCTACTAAAGTTTACACTAAATTATGTTGGTATGAAATCCAGGTCTGCAGCTCGTTCATTCATGGCGTATCTATATGTTGACATAGATAAATAGATCTACTGACAATGAGTCGCCTTTTAGCCGGTACCAGACGTTTATTCGACATCGCAAACGGACGTTGTTCCGAGGTCGTACTTCTGACATCAACCCGACGTTGTATTTGTGTCGCGACGAACTATGACTAGCAAACAACGTCGTACGGACGTCGTATTTACGACGTCGTTTCAACGTCGGGGTTTCGACGTCGGATTGACGTTGGATTTGAGTCGCCGACGTCGCGACCTAGATACAACATATATACAACGTTGTACCGACGTCGTGTGTTTGCTGGGTAGACATGCAACCTTGTTGAAAGTCACACACGACGACTGTATATATACCCACGGACGAAAGCCTTGTCCCATTACTCTATTATTGATTGTGGACAATGTATTCGCGATAGGTGCGTGATTTCTTTTTGCATGCAAACATCAACTACTGTTAAGCAATTTTATCAAGAAAATCAAACGTCGCAACGCATAGCATGTCAGATTAACACGTCAAAACGGCATAGGGGTCGACATTGAAATCCGCATAATATGTAAGTTTCTGTTATTATCTAAAAAATAAATCTGATTGCGGTGTTTGTTTTCAAATATGCATGCAACATGTATTTCGTTTCTGACGTTTAGAATTGTAGTCAAAGACGCCACGTCAGTATAAAATTAGTGTGTTTGTTGGTAACGTCCGAATCATCCAATTAATGTTTGCAACAATACGAGTAACCTTGGTAACAAGAATAACCATGGTCTTCCACCCCAGCGAGACGTTTCGGAACGTGTAAAATGGGTGACGTCATTTTCTGACAATTTCACACACCGTTGACTTGCCGTCGTAGACACCCCAGCCAGCAATACCACATCGGACCGACGTCGGGCCTATGTCGTGTACATCATCGGCCCTACATCGTACAATTATATCGGGCCGATGTCGATTTTGCAAAGCGTGGCGACAGCGGCCCTATGTCGGCTAACACATCGTCCCAACATCGGGCTAATGTCGGCCCGACAGCGTTCTTTACAGCGGCTTACAAGCGGTAAAACTCATCGGCCTACATCAGCATACACATCGGTCCAATGTCGGCCCGACAGCGTTCTTTACAGCGGCTTACAAGCGGTAAAACTCATCGAACCTACATCAGCTTACACATCGGTCCAATGTCGGCCCGACAGCGTTCTTTACAGCGGCTTTCAAGCGGTAAAACTCATCTATGAGTGGCGATTCATGTCATAAGTGCCGTTTCTAACGCGTTAGAGAAGAAACGCCTTACTTGTGAGAAGTAACACGTTACTACTGTATGTACTATATAGTGAAACACATATTTGTAACGCGTTACTGCTTAACAGTAACGCGTTACAAGACTAACAGTGAGTAACGCGTTAGAAATTGGCTGTAACGCGTTACAAATCCTATATATTGGCGGATCGTGTCATAAGTACAGCTTCTAACGTGTTAGAGTTCGAACGTGTTACACTTGGTAAGTAATGCGTTACTTCTCAGAAGAAACGCGTTACAAATGTAGTATGTATATATAATAAAATATCAATATCTAACGTGTTAGTGAAGCAAGCTTGCTCCAGTCTGTACTTTACACATTCCCGGTCTTCTGAAGAAATGGCGGGTATTGCAACATGAGCTCTGATTGGTCAAGCAGTAAGTAACCCGTTACCAAAAATAAGTAACGCGTTATTCCTGCTTCACTAACGCGTTAGATATTGATATTTTATTATATACATCATACATTTGTAACGTGTTACTTCTAAGAAGTAACGCGTTACTTACCAAGAGTAACGCGTTAGAACTATAACACGTTAGAAGCTGTACCTATGACATGATCCGCCAATAGAGAGTATTTGTAACGTGTGACAGCCAGTTTCTAATGCGCTACTCACTGTTAGTCTTGTAATGCGTTACTGTTGAGCAGTAACGCGTTACAAATCATGTGTTTCACTATATAATACATACATTAGTAACGCGTTACTTCTCTAACGCGTTAGAAACGGCACCTATGACATGAATCGCCACTCATACTCATCAGCCCTACATCAGCTTACACATCGGTCCAATGTCAGCCCGACAGCGTACTGTACAGCATCCTCAAACTGAAACACGAAATCACATGACACAGATGTTAAACAGCCATTACCAGTTTACAGACAAATGTACGATTTATGATAACAACATAGAACTACATATATATAGATCTACTTATCTAAATAAACAAAAACTTCATACTTTAAAATATGTACAAGGATCACCATTCCCTATTGCTAAAGCAAAGAAAATCTTCAAACTGAAACACGAAAACACATGACACAGACTTTAAATAGCCTTTACCACTTTACAGCAATACGTATGATTTATGACAATAACATAGAACAATATATATACTATTTATCTAAATAAATATCACATTCATACTTTAAAGCATGAACAAGTATCACCTTGAACAATTGGATAATTTCAAAATATTTTTAAACTGCACCTGCTGCCGCCTATGAAAAAATGTAGATTCGCACAAACTTTATTTTCTTCTTTAATACTTTTCAAAATAAATAAAGAGGTACACAATTTTTGTGTCATATTTAAAAAAACATAATTCTGATTTTTTATCATTATTTTATGTCTAGTATATAATTTAGAGATGCTCAAATGACATTGGTAGATGTGACTGCCAGTGTTTTCTCCAAAGTTAACTCCCTTTACCCGACAGCGGCCCTATATAGTACCGACCTCGTTTGAACTTTGCAAGATCATTTTAGACAATGGATGTCAAATATTGAACGAACACTATTTTCCAGTTATTTTATTATGTAAATAATATTTTATTGTTCAAATATTCTTTGTGTCACTATTCCTTTTTAATTTACAAAATGTATAGTACACGTAGGCCCGACGTCGGTCCTACGTCAGCACTCGTGATGGACAAAATATGCCATATAGGAAACAAAATCTGCATTTCCAGTTAGTTTCATATGTAGACATAGGCTATATAATCTTTAAATGTATAAATTTGTTTTCTCTTACATTTTATTTCATAAAACAACATATCCAATTGACATCGGCCCGACGGCGTACCGACGTCGGCATACGCCGCCGCTGTACGACTTACAGCCGACGTCGGCCCGACATGGTGATGCTGGCTGGGACTATGCTAGCGTCATGTTTGAAATTGCGTGTTTTTATCCATCCGGGGAACGTGCTTAGAACGTTTATTGCACGACTTTGTACAAGTGAAAGCTTATTATGGGTCACGTGAACAAATTATCCATTTTACGCATCCCGTGACGTCACGATTTACTGAACAATGCAATTACGTACTGTACTTAACGTAATGCCATATGTGACGCCAACCCATGTATAACGAAAGTTAGTAAACTATATGTGATTACATGAAATAATAGGAAAATACAAAATGGGACAAGACTTTTGTCCACGAGTATATCGATAGCAGTATAGCAAGAAAGTAAGAAACAAATATCTTATCCGAGTCAGAAAATGTGAAATAACACCATCCAGACACCTATAATCGTGCTACGTCAGTTTTCGTGCCCACGTCATATTTCGTGAATGGCGTCGAACGCATAGCGTTAAGTCACAATAAAACAATTGATAAAAACGTGTCATGACTGAACGTTATGACAGTAAATATGTCTTCATTAACTATCGGTGTGCTTAATTAGAGCGTCATAATAAAAACTCCATCCAACTACCGAAAATCCGCTAATGAACTTTTTTTTAACTTCCTTATAGATCTATAAGCTGAAATTTCTAGTTCGGCCAAAATATTTATTTCCAGACCAGTCATTGTTTTGTTCACACAGTTTGACATGGAAATGTAGAATGATAGTAGACAAAGATGACAGATGCTTTGACAAAGCTGGAAATAAAACAGCGGTGTCCTTATTTGTTCTGGTGCCCAAAATGACGGATATGCCGTTTTAACCGAGTAGCCATGAATGTTGCGATATAAGGCTGCAGTTTATCTGGGATATTGAAGAATGAGATCGATACGTTATATTAATAACGGACCGTGGAAATAAAATTTAGGGATTATTCTTAATTTTAGTAGCAACATATTTAAATATACCAGTGATTCTATATTGTATATACATCTGGTGTCTAAGGAAACATAATATTTTTGTTCAGTATAGAAACTATGTATAATACCAACCCATTAAGAAAACCGTACTTACACTTCTTATTATGTGTGTCTAGTTATTATTTTCTGTTGTTGTCAGTAACTGTTGTCATACGCGTGGGCATGGGCATGGGAATATCCCGGTCATCAACCAGCACAGTTTACAAGCCCGTAATTCTCAAATTGTGTACATGTGTACTGTATTATACATTGCATCTGAATTAAAATAGTTTAACATTTACATTAAACTTATTCTGCAATAAATTTGCCTTTTGTTGTCAAAACTACTGATGTTAATGTATATGTCCCGCGAAATGGAATCATTTCCGTTACGCTGAACAAAAAATGTAAAATCAGAGTAACCTCTCTGTCCTACCCTCAGCCACTAATGCAATGAACACGGAGTTCTTAAAGAAACTAATTCTTTAATGATGCCAGTTATTGTTAATATTGGCAGTGCATTGCAAATGCAGACTAGTTTAATAATGAGAGTACATGTAATAGCAATTATTTAAGTAATGCGAGGTGACTGGAGGCCTATACGATTAGAGACATACATTCACACACTGTACAGCCTGGTCAGGGCCTGTCATGTTCGAGCGAGATAGAGAGAGAGGATCATTCACTCCACAAATATTCCCATGCACCAATGTGGTGTACAAACCTGTTCCAGACACCTTTTCGTGTGCATACACCTATTTTTTTTGGGGCGTATGAGGTGTGCGAACATAGTTTTCCCGAAACATATGTTAAATAATGCATTTTCGTTGACAATACATGTATGTCATACAATAAGCAAAGAAACACGTTTTGTGATAAAACGTGGTTGAAACTGGGCGGAAAATGTCACAGAAACTCGTTTGTTTACATACCGGCGTCCATTATACCTTCAATAACTTTTTACTGAATGATGCCTCACTGAAGACGTTATATAGTAGCCGTTTATCGGGGACACATATTAATTATAGCCACCCCCTCGCCTATATGTATTTGCTCAAAGCATAATGTAAGTGTGAAAATAAATACAAAATGTACCAACCTCGTGGTGCCGATGCCACTGCCGCCATTTTGAAACCCGTTCACCTTTTTGACTCACATAAGGTACCCGTGTACCAATTGTACGTCCATCCCCATGTGTACAGGAACGTGTCAATGAGTGCGCCTCTCCTCTGGTACTACACTCCATGCCCATAACGAAGTATCTCTGTTTCTAGTAAGATATACAAATTGACGAACGCTGGGCACTTGTTCACACCATGCCTGATTATTATCATCAGAAATAGTCCAGTCAGCCTGTATGATCACCTCAACATAATTGCAACAGAATATATTTCTTTACACATGTGTTGAAGATTGCATTATAAAGAACATATCAAAAGTCTAGAATAATCTAAATAAGGGAAATCCCATAAAAATAACTTTTAAAACTGGTCTATTTGACAATAAGACGAATGGCCATTGCAGCCCACCATAGGCAAACATGTCAAATTTACCGCGTGATGACGTGTATTCGTGACGTTATCTGCACGTAGTTTATCAATGGTTTTAATGAGAGTATCATGAATTTCTAAAGATGCGTGTTTATTTTACATTCTTTATCATGTTTGCTAATAATATCACGTTTATATAATGCTGATGTTGCTTTCATACAAGTGTAATTCCCGTGTTTTACAAGTGTATTGGTGTTGTCATGGATTTTCGTGGTTGTCAACAATCATCAAGAAACATAAACAATGTCAAATATTTATTATATATCTAATCTACCTACTCTGTCATATACAATAATACATGCTGATAACATTATAAAAGACACATGATATAGCAAATAATGCTAAAAAAAAACTTGCACACTGCTAGAAAATGTTTTCAGGTCCATTTTGTTCTCAACGTATGGTGGTCAATTTCGGACATAAGCCAGTTGTTTTTAATATATATTATATATTCATTGTTTATCAATGTTTTACATATTCACTTATGTTTTGAAGTATTTTATCACCCCCGCCCCCATCCCTCCACCCCTGCACCAACACCCGGTCAGGGGGCATTATAATTTGCAACTGTCGGTCCGTCCGCCCGTCTGTATGTCCGTCATTTATAGTTTGACAGACGAACCAATTCTACAGTTTGATTTCGATTAACTTCATACTCGTATACATGAACATCATCAAGCGCCATAAGTTTGTAATGTAAACATTTTTTGCATTAGCTCCAATATATCGAGAGTAATTGTTATCCCATTGCATAGCGAAAACAGGATATAGGGATGCAAACGTTGTACGTCCGTTCGTCCGTCTGTCGGACTGTCCATCATGTTCTCCATTCTGCTATAACTTCTTTACCATATGACAGATTGGCTTGAAATTTGATGTGCATGTTTCTCATCATTCATCATCCCAGGCGTGGTCCCCTGTGCCCAAGGTCATGGTAAAAAAGGTCAAATAATTTGTTGACACTTCGTGTGCATGTCTGTCATCATCCATACTTTCATTTACCACCCCAAAGTCAAGGTCAAATAACTTTGAAATTTCCACTTCAGTAGATCATCAGTATTGTTTATGCCAATGATCTATGTGAACTTGAGTGACATGTCGTGTATACACACAATTTTGAAATTTGTCTGTGATCATGCATTGAAATATGGTGTGAATCCGGTAATTACCTTTGATCAACCGCTGTACTGGAAGGCTCTCATCGTGATGAAAAGGCTAACAGCTGTTTGCGTGATATCGTATTATGATTAGGCTGATTTCACACAAGCATGAGCTTCCTTGGATGTATTGTTCAGCTGATGCAGGGATCTGTAGCCTATTTCATCAACATTACAAAGTATACTTTACTAGCAAAGTATACTTTGAGGGAGTAATCATTTATTTTTCCTGAAATGCATTATTTCATATAGAACTAACAAATGCATATATTTCGTGATTAAAAGTATGCAGAATTATTATACTGAATTTATTACATTATCGCAGCCAAATTGGCTGTGTTATTGTTATAAATTAAGTATAATAAAAATTAATAAATTTATCCTAAAATTGAAAATTTCTCCCTCAAAGTATACTTTGCTACTAAAGTATACTTTGCAATGTTGATGAAATCGACCCCTGGTCTCTCGGAACTGCTGCCAAATGCTGAACGCAAAAGCAATAGCACGAGCGGTCATGGGTCATTTGCTAGTAGACAATGCTTTGAATTCAATCCTCGTCTCATGGAGCTTTGGTGTGCCAGGACATATGACAGCAATGGCATGATAATTGAACCCGTCGTAAATGAGGGACCTGCTCGAAGTGAATAAGAGATTGGACATATCACGCTAGATAATTATAGTGCTGAAGCCCATGGCGACATTACTGAAGTTAGCAAAATATACGACGTTCTTCTGTCCGTTAATCTTACTAGAAGGTGATTTTCTTCACGTCAATTCACGTTTCTCTGAAGGAAAATAGTCATTGAAAGAATAACAGCAGGACTTTGATATGGAAATGATAGACATAGTTAAGACCATTTATAAAAGCAGAGCGAACATGTGATAGGGAACTTAATTTTACACACACTATCGCTTATAATGCTTCCGTTCTTCGCTGAAATCAGCGTATTCATGTGTATTTGCAAATGATGCAAAACCGAGACTACCAACAACAAACTACATCAAACTGTCAAATCAGGAGCGCCAGGTAATGGGCAGGCTTATGCGCTAATCTCGTCATTGAACTCGTCTTAATAAGCAAGAAGTGTAAATGCGACTTGAGATATGACTAGAGGCAAAGGCATGACACAATCACAGCAAGGAGAATGGTTATTATCATTATTTTCATGCGCATAAATAAACAGTGGTATGCAGGAGTTCTGTAGCCTGTATCACACAAGTGACCAACACATTGAATGTGATCAAGCAAACCAAAGAGAGAGACTACAAAGACATGCAAACGTTCTCATTATTTCTTCTTGAAAGAAATCTGTTCAACGAAGATCATTTGTTGCGAAATATAGAAACAGGCGTGTCATCTGATTCCTCAGCAAATGTCGACAGGGCAAAAGAAATTGTGTCGAATGTACTAAACAAAATTATTAGCAAGACTGTAATGGATTATTCGTTCAAACGATCACACAAAGCAGTGACAAGTAACACAAAACCTTCAGTAAAAATAGACAGTGAAGCAATTAATGTCTATCCACAACTACTTTTCCACCTACAGTAATTTTCAGCAGATCGGATGTGACATGTCACACGTATTTAAATACGAACTGTGCAGTATCCCATCATCGGGTTTTCTAAGACAGACACAAAAAAAACGACAGCGTTAGCAGATGCAATATGGGCCATGGGAAACTGTTGCAACATTGAGATGGAAAACGAGAACGTGAATCATGTGATTGATAGTGGATCTCTATTATGCCGTATGCCATGGCAACAGGGTTCTAGATGTATATTACAGGGTGTGACACTGCATCACGGCTCTTCGGTATATGTAAGGGGCCTGCCCTGACGAAAGTAATGAATGACGAACATTTAAAGGAATGTGCAGCAGTGTTTGTTGATAGCAGCGCATAGGATGTTATAGTGCGAGCTGGTGAGAGTGTACTTAGTGTGATTTTACGGTGGGGTTATATCAGAAGGACTAGATATACTTCGCTCCAGAAAAGTAACTATCAAAGTATCAGCAGGTACAACGTGTGTACAGGTACATGCACTGCCATGTACATCAGCAGCGACATACCACAGTATGAGGGTGTACCTTCAGGTACATAACTGGATTGATTCACAGATGAACTGACACCACAGGAATGGGGATTGTTTGTTGGAAAACAAGATACTTCATAGAAAGACATCTTTTTCATCTGCTTCCGAAAGTCTTCTGAAGACGATCAGGTGTAGCTGTAAACTGAATTGCGAAAGAAAACGTTGTACATCCAGAAAACATGGACTTGGATGTGATGTTCCACAGGATGCTGCAAATGCATAGGTGCGGCATGCACTAACGTTACAAACCTGAGTGAGTCCGACCTATTGAGTAGACTTATAACCCAACTGACATATTAATACAAATGGACAATCAAACTGAGGTGAGTGAATTGATTTGAAGAGCTAATTATCTCTTTTTCAAACTACTTGTATCATAATTTACGCAGGAAATCTGTGATATTACACATTGAGATAACGAGTCTCCACCTGATATGTTATGTTTGCAATTTGTTGTGAATGAGCGAGTTTTTCGTGCACATGCTATTTTGGCGGCCATTTTGAATTTTAATGCCAATGACAGAACAATTCAATTCATATATAGTATCATTATCACAGGTTTTTACCTTTAGCTATGTATTTGATCACTGTAAATTGTGCCAAAAAATATTTACAAATGATATGACAAAAGTAGCGTGATACATGTATATCTGTATACGACGGCCATCATGGATTTATGCAAATTAAGCTTTGATTTGTCTAGACTTTTAGTATGTTATCATAAACACTTCACAAACACATATGCAAGTAAAATAGTTTCTGTTGCAATTGTGTTAAGGTTGGGCTACAAATTGATATAGACTGACTGGACTAAAACGGAAAGAGACATGATCTCCTGATATATATATTTTATTTTTATTACGAAACTTCATAATTATATCGTACATGAATTTCAAAACAGGGCACGGAAACTGATAACGCAGTCTAAAACACCGTTGTTTTTATCGAACCCGCTTGCGGAAAGCGAGACATAGCGATCACAATGGCGTCCGGGTGTTCGTGTGTCCGCCCGTACGTCCGTCCGTCCGTCCGAAATCTGCGTTAAAAGTTTTTAAATACCTTATACCTCTGCGGTACTAGGTCACATTGACTTGAATCTTCATATACTGATATGTTTATTCGTCATCATCCATATACTCATGCTGTAACCCACTCATGCGGCCCCTGTATCCAAGGTCAAGGTCAAATGACTTATAAGTTTGCGTTCATTTTTTGTCCAAATTTGCGTTCAACTTTTCACATACCTATTATATCTCTGTAACTGTAAGTCATATTTGCTTGAAGCGTATTGGTCATCATCCATATATTCATTCTGTGTCTCATTCATGCGGCCCCTGTGCCCCAAGGTCAAAGTCAAATTACTTTGAAGTTTGCGTTAAAGTTTGTCAAAATATGTATGTTCTTTATATCAGAGACATCATCTGAGACATTGTCTGGCAAAATAAGCATTCATTCACCATTACCCCACGTATTGATTGGCATTATTATACATTTTATATCAGACGTAAATTTCCACACTGATATCAGGGGCGATAACCGTATTTCCTTAAAATGTTCACGGACATTGCTATTTATTCTCTGTATTTATTTTTTGATGTGCAATGATCATACTTGATAATCTGTCGAAAATATTATTTGTTCAGGTGACGCGTTTAATTAGTATAAATAATTAAATAATATCACGCCTCATTTGCATATGAAAATAGCCTGATACACCGGCGAGTCACTATCAGTAAAACAAATATTACAAAATTATTACATCTGCATAGCGGTCACTCGTAATTTTTAGAACTGGTGGAATAGTGACACAATTATACACGTATTTAATTCTTATAAAGAACAGCCCGCCAGGGCATGAAAACAAACTTTTGATGGCATTTTTTGTTACAAATGGGTACCCATGCTAGTTTATATCTATGATGGGTAAGCTTTCGGATAGGGGTGGGTACCCCTCAAAGTTGACATTTGAATGTCATTTCAAGGTAATTAGTAATTTAGTGGTAAAATCAAGAAAAAGCATAGATGTCTTAATGTTTGCCATTTTTATGGGAAACCATCACTCATAAAATGAATGTTGAAGATTGAAACAAATGCTGGTAGTACTATTCTTGTTAGTAATAACATATGAAATATAAGGAATACAAATTAAAAATGGCCGCCAAAATAGTGGCATTACATGGAAAAACCGACAGTCTTGTGCATATGCAGCATAAACTAGATCTTTGTGTGTGTTTGTTACTAAATGTCTTCACAACATCAGTCTGTATCATGGTATGACATTTAGTAAAATACTATATTAGATCACGTACTAACTTAAATTCCAAGATGGCCGCCAATAATTACATCTGTGAACTTTTCTAATGAATAACTTGTAAAGTGTCACGATTCCACTGAAGACGCGGGGAGTTATCGTTTCAACATATTTGTTTCAAATTAGTGCTAAAAACTATACGTTTAGATATGGGTCTATACTCAGGTTGGTCTGTTTGAGGGCAGTTCCAAGGTCATTCATGGGTCAAATCAAGTAACTCATACAACATATGTAAAAAGAGTGTTGAGCATTACCAGTTATACATTTGCTATACTACATGTATATCTATAGAAATCAGCCAGGTAATGTAGAAATAAATATTCAAGATGGCCGCCAAACTGCAAAATATGCAATAAAATGAGAAATATAATCTTGCTACGCAGAATAACAAGTTCTAAATGCATATATGTTATTTTTGTCTTTTATAAAATTTATGTATGGTATGACTTGTTATTTACTATTATACAATGACATGCTATTTACTAATTTTAAATCAAAGATGTCCGCCGTTAAAGAAATACTCACAATGTTCAAATGGTTAAATGTTCATTGCGACATGGGGTGTACATGTACATGTAAAGTGAAAGACGTGTTGTTCCAAGTTGTGTACTACTATGAGACAATATGGGTCATTATTTTGTATCAGTAAATCTGCCGATGAGGTTGTACCCCAGACTACATTTGATTTTCAAAGAAGCAAACACAGTGAGTCATTTTCACGGCTATCGTTAGATAAATTTGCATATATCTTGCATATACATGTAGTTGTCAAACCAGAATTGTGAAAATAAATCGTTGAATCATTTGCTACCAACAATTCAGTTATTGGCCTACCAATGTGTTCACCATCAGAATGATCGGGGCAGTATTTGATTGATAACCATATACCCAATATGACATATGTATAGAAACAAACACTCCTCTGGATTAGACGAATATAATTTTGGAATACGGGCACACAATTAGTCTAATTGCACGTAGGCCGCACCATGCGGATTTGCTAAACAGTGTACTGTCGTCATGGCTTATACTGTTCGCATGTATGTTACTTCAAATGTATTACAATAACTGTACTGTCCAACAAAAATATACACTGTATTGTGGTTAAAATTAAGTCATGTTCATTTAACACTGAATCTTATAATTATATCTCAACAAATTATATCCAACAAAGAACATAATTATGTTTACAAAATCAAAACAAAAATCATGCTGAATTACCTGCAAATTACTGCATTGTGATCTTAAAGATAATGACTCATTGAAACATATCGATGGACAACATCACCGTCAAAGTTACGTGCTGATGGAGAGTCATTATTGCGTGTCGATATGGCTGTTTCTCGTAATACGTTGCCAGTTGTATCATTCGGTGTGATCCACATAATTTAGTTTGATATGTTAAATACACGGTTTAGCCTTACTGTATTAAAGCTTACGTGTACCCGATATTAGAGCTTTAGTGCTTCGTTCGACGACAGCGTTGAAGGGAAGAAGACAATTTTCACCGGGCGTAGTATATGTGATAATTGTATGAACATCCATGGGAGAATGGCATTGCTTGCACACTGCCTTGTAGAATAACACTTGTTTATGCAAAGTTATATCAGATAAGGAAATTATGTTTTATACTTAACTATTTTTCCTGTCAAATTGTGACCTAAATTCATCATGTGCATGAAACTCCAAACAATTCTGGATACAGCACAGCTATGACATAGCGGCAACAAGCTATTTATATAGTATTTAAACACTTAAAGCTTTTACTAGTAATGCAAACTGCTTAAAGGATCCTAACACTCTGTTATTTCAACTAATCCCCACAACTGAATCACCATATTTTTATGAGAGCTCCATACATGTATGCCCAGATGCGACTTTGACTATTATAATGTGACATTCATCATTCATCACAATACTGTGCTACTCTCTCAAAGAAATCGCCCTATACCCCCAACACATGCCAGTCCTGCAGTTTAAAGGTGTCTGACATTTACTTCTAGGATGTGAAACAATCTGTATATATCTCCAAGTAACACATACACATTTCTATATATATAGGGAATCTGTGACTTTGTTTATTTTTCAGTGGCTGGTCAACTACAATTACAAGTACAGTACGTGTATATGCAAACAGTAAAGAGCTATATGTACCTTCATAATGCCTATAGAGACAGCGAAACAAAAAAACATGTGACATAGCGAACCATGATATGACAACGGGTAAAGCGGTATACAGTCCCCCCCCCCAAAAAAAAAAAAAAGAGAAGAAAAACAACAAAAAAAAACAACAAAAAAAACGCAATCTTATATAAAACTGACGAAGAAAACAATTAAAACGTTTAGTAATGTTGTTAATGCGATGTATCACAGTTGTCATAGTGATATTGGTATCTGCAGATGTCTGTAGAATCTGAAGCATTCTTGTCGAAGAAGAAAAATTCTGCTGATTACTTAGTCGACACTAAATATAAGAGACCGCATATGTTTCTTCATTGCTAATTGTGATACAGAAATATTTTATGCTTTCCATTATTCCATTATACGCTTTCAACAAATCTTATTTCTGACTTCAGCCAAAGAAACACGTCAGAAATGTCGGTTATTGTTTGTCCCTCTTGGCATATTATATACGTAGTCGCCTTCATCTAGTTTATCATCAATATTATAGATCCTGATATATCTTAAGGATCAGAGACGCTGGCCCTTGAGTGTCCGTGATGTGTGCCGATTATGCATGTAATTTGTGCTCTCATGTTAAAATTTGTATAAACTGGAAAGTATTGTCCTACTGTTTCTTCCATGACACCATGGTGAAATGAAAAAGTTATATCAAATGGTCATGTTGAGTAACTTGATTATCAGTCTACCCAAGGCCTACATGCTTTGCTTTCTTACAATGGAAAACAAGTACCTACAAATACCTAAAGACACTCAGAAACATACAAATGTAGTCTCGTATTACAATGTTTGTATCTATTTTGTCAATGCGCCCTATATAATTATATTTTCTATTAGATATATTGCGGTGTGTGGTTGGTTGCCAGCACATGAAGGGTGATCAGTGTTCCTCTTCAACGGAATGCCGACATGGTTTAGACCGCATGTACATGTTCTGTCTTCTGGTACTTGAGGGGGTGGGGGGGGGGGGAGGGGGGGGGGGGGATCCTGTCATACCCCCGTAAAAGGCAATACGATTAGTGCTAATCTGATTAATTACACTTTCAGACGGATAAGTGGCTATTGTTGGTATGAACCTGACATCAGGTCAGGTCATTCTACTGTTACGGCTGAGTATACATTTATTTTCTTGATGTAAATAGTTAGTTCTGATTTTGGTATTTACCCCCAGTACCAATATGTTAAATACGGGATGGGCCTCGTTGGTCCGGCTTTAAACGACCATATATATAGCTGTTTATAGGCAGTTACATACAACAGTAAATATTTATATATGTTGCAAGATATATCAATAGTTTATGATTCGGGAGGGTGGAGAGAGCATATATTAAACTATGGTGCTAAAAGATAGAAAGTTACCATTTATAAGGATTGCCATGCTGAAATTAGTGGTAATTAACTCATGGTGGGTCAGCTACTTCCGCATACATATTTTATTATATGTTTATCAAGAGTGTAGATGTCAGCCATCTTTGCTTTTAAAATTGTTATTAACTTAACTCTAAATTGCCACATACCATGTAACAACTAGAAATGGACGCTTGTCGACAAGCGCATGTGTATCCCCCTCCCCCAGATACACAAGTAGTTTGAAAAAAGGGTGTTCGAGTTATGCTCCGGAGACAAAATCAGTGACGGAAAAACAAAGGGAGATAACTAAAGAATTAGTGATGCAAGAGTTGTCATTCTTGCGGGACACACCTTTAGGGTCGTGGTCTATGCATGTGTGAAGTTTCATGAAAATATTCCAAAGGGTGTTCGAGTTATGCTCCAGACACGAAATCAGTGCACGAAACAACAAAGGGAGATAACTAAGAAATTAACGACGCAAGAGTTGTCATTCTTACGTGCGACACACCTTTGGGTTCATCTTCTATGCATGTGTGAAGTTTAATAAACTAGGAAATGTGTTCATAGAACACGGATGTCCCACATATCGCTTTGATAATAAATGAGGCAAATTGCAAGTCAAAATTTTCTTTTACCTGAGCGTTTAAAGTTTTTGAAGCACCAAGTATGTAACCTTGACCCTGGGCTTGGCGGGGGCAGGACAAACGTGGATTTGGCACAGGGCGGTAGAGGACCATTAGAGCAATGCATATATGAAATATGAAGCTGATCCGTGAAAGAAAACAGAAATTATAAGATATTTACCTGAGCGTTAAAGTTTTTGAAGCACTAAGTATATGATGTTAACCCTGGGCTTGGCGGGGGCGGGACGAACGTGGATTTGGCACAGGGCGGTAGAGGACCATTAGAGCAACGCATATATGAAATATGAAGTTGATCCGTGAATGGAAAGAAAAATTATAAGATATTTACCTGAGCATTAAAGTTTTTGAAGCACCAAGTATGTGACCTTGACCCTGGGATTGGCGGGGGCAGGACGAACGTGGATTTGGCACAGGGCGGTAGAGGACCATTAGAGCAATGCGTATATGAAATATGAAGATGATCCATGAAAGAAAACAGAAACTAGAAATGGACGCTTGTCGACAAGCGCATGTGTATCCCCCTCCCCCAGATACACAAGTAGTTTGAAAAAAGGGTGTTCGAGTTATGCTCCGGAGACAAAATCAGTGACGGAAAAACAAAGGGAGATAACTAAAGAATTAGTGATGCAAGAGTTGTCATTCTTGCGGGACACACCTTTAGGGTCGTGGTCTATGCATGTGTGAAGTTTCATGAAAATATTCCAAAGGGTGTTCGAGTTATGCTCCAGACACGAAATCAGTGCACGAAACAACAAGGGAGATAACTAAGAAATTAACGACGCAAGAGTTGTCATTCTTACGTGCGACACACCTTTGGGTCGTCTTCTATGCATGTGTGAAGTTTAATAAACTAGAAAATGTGTTCATAGAACACGGATGTCCCACATATCGCTTTGATAATAAATGAGGCCAAATTGCAAGTCAAAATTTTCTTTTACCTGAGCGTTAAAGTTTTTGAAGCACCAAGTATGTGACCTTGACCCTGGGCTTGGCGGGGGCAGGACAAACGTGGATTTGGCACAGGGCGGTAGAGGACCATTAGAGCAATGCATATATGAAATATGAAGCTGATCCGTGAAAGAAAACAGAAATTATAAGATATTTACCTGAGCGTTAAAGTTTTTGAAGCACTAAGTATATGATGTTAACCCTGGGCTTGGCGGGGACGGGACGAACGTGGATTTGGCACAGGGCGGTAGAGGACCATTAGAGCAACGCATATATGAAATATGAAGTTGATCCGTGAATGGAAAGAAAAATTATAAGATATTTACCTGAGCATTAAAATTTTTGAAGCACCAAGTATGTGACCTTGACCCTGGGATTGGCGGGGCAGGACGAACGTGGATTTGGCACAGGGCGGTAGAGGACCATTAGAGCAATGCGTATATGAAATATGAAGATGATCCATGAAAGAAAACAGAAATTATAAGATATTTACCCGAGCGTTAAAGTTTTTGAAGCACTAAGTATGTGACCTTGACCCTGGGCTTGGCGGGGGCAGGACGAACGTGGATTTGGCACAGGGCGGTAGACGACCATTAGAGCAACGCGTATATGAAATATGAAGTTGATCCGTGAATGGAAATAAAAATTATAAGATATTTACCTGAGCGTTAAAGTTTTTGAAGCACCAAGTATGTGACCTTGACGCTGGGATTGGTGGGGCAGGACGAACGTGGATTTGGCACAGGGCGGTAGAGGACCATTAGAGCAATGCGTATATGAAATATGAAGATGATCCATGATCCATGAAAGAAAACAGAAAGTATAAGATATTTACCCAAGCGTTAATGTTTTTGAAGCACTAAGTATGTGACCTTGACCCTGGGCTTGACGGGGGCAGAACGAACGTGGATTTGGCACAGGGCGGTAGAGGACCATTAGAGCAATGCGATATGCATGTTCGAGTTATGCTCTGGATACAAAATCAGAGCACGAAACAACAAAGGGAGATAAGTAAACAAGAATTCCGCGGAATCAGATGCCTCGCCTTGTCCCGCCTTGACCTCGAGCCTGGGCCCGAAAGCAATTTTCACTGGGCCCGAACATATTATACAATTATTGACTAGTGAACCATAGAATATCAGATTATATTCTATGGCTCACTAGTCAATAATTGTTTTATTATATGATAATAGTCTGTATATAGCACTTACGACCTTATGCTACTAGACAAAATTTAAAAAGAATTTAGAATTGAAGAAAAAAAAGAAAAAAAAAAATGGAAAAAAAGTTTAAAAATTAAAAATAATAATGCTCGCTACTGGAGCCCAGAATTTTTTTTTAATAGTCCTATATTTATCTACATATATCTGCACAGGTCCACATAATGCCACAATATTTTAACACAGTTTCGGAAATGTAATATAATCATTTACCTGTATAAATTACCTGTAAGTGGTCAGTGGTCAGTTGCACATGCTAGCACATGCACAGGTGAATAGTCTGTATATAGCACTTACGACCTCATGCTACTGGACAAAAATTGAAAAATAATTTGAAAAAAAAAAATGAAAAAAAAAAATGAAAAAAAAAAAAAAAAATGATGGAAAAAAAAAAGTTTAAAATAATAATGCTTGCTACTGGAGCCCAGATTTTTTTTCCAGTCAAATTGAAAAATAATTTGAAAAAAAAAATGAAAAAAAATAATGAAAAAAAAAAAAAAAAAAATTACAAAAAAAAGTAAAAAAAAGTTTAAAAATAATATGCTTGCTATTGGAGACCAGATTTTTTTTTAATAGTCCTATATTTATCTACATATATCTGCAGAGGTCCACATAATGCCACAATATTTTCAACACAGTACCCAATGTAGTGATTTACCTGTATAAATTACCTGGTCATCAGTGGTCAAGCAGTGGTCAAGCAGTGGACATCTGCACATGCTAGCCCATGCTTAGCACATGGTTCTCCCAGTTTCTATTGTTCTCTCTACAGGTAAGGTGTACAGAGCACACGAGAAAAGGTATACAGAGCAGACGAGAAAACAGGTCTTCATGCATTATTGTCCAGTTTGTAGAGTGCGCAAAACAAAAAAGGGAGATAACTGAAAAATTAGCTACGCAAGAGTTGTCATTCTTGTGCGCGACACACCTCCGGGTCGTGGTCTATGCATGTGTGAAGTTTCATGAAAATATTCCAAAGGGTGGTCGAGTTATGCTCCGGACAGGAAATCAGTGAGCGAAAACAAAAAGGGAGATAACTCAAAAATTAGCTATGCAAGAGTTGTCATTCTTGTGCACGACACACACCTTCGGTTCGTGGTCTAATTGAATGTGTTAAGTTTCATAAAAATATTCCAAAGGGTGGTCGAGTTATGGTCAATCAGTGCGCGAAACAAAAAGGGAGATAACTCAAAAATTAGCTATGCAAGAGTTGTCATTCTTGTGCGACACACCTTCGGGTCGTGGTCTATGCATGTGTGAAGTTTCATGAAAATATTCGAAAGGGTGGTGGAGTTATGCTCCGGACACGAAATCAGTGCGAGAAACAAAAAGGAGATAACTCAAAAATTAGCTATGCAAGAGTTGTCATTCTTGTGCGCGACACACCTTCGGTCGTGGTCTATGCATGTGTAATTTCATGAAAATATTCCAAAGGGTGTTCGAGTTATGCTCCGGACAAGAAGTGTCTACGGCGGACGCGGACGCGGACGCGGACGCGGACGCGGACGCGGACGCGGACGCGGACGCGGACGCGGCGCGCTGTCAAATCCATAGTATCCCCCGACGGTAGTCTGGGGGATACAATTAGCGAGGAAATCTCGTGCAATTCATATTTTGACCTACCTGACTACAGAAACATTGTTTGTTTTTCAGTTTTCCAATACGGCGTATCTTGAATTTGAAGGCCTAGACCAAAATGTACGCATTTCAATGAGTATATGTTCTACCGAAAACTGTAAAAAAAATATCTCATTTTTAGTTTGTGTTCGTCTGATTACAGAGATAGTTCAGTTAATACATTACAAAATTGCGTTGGCAGCCATTTTGAATATGGGGCTCCAGGAAATGTAGCTCCAATTGTCCCAATTTCAAAATATGTTCTGTTATTTTAATCAAGAATACAAATGACGGATAATATTAGTCACAAATTCTATGAAAATGACATGCTATTCATGGGGAATCTCTTCATTGTCAGCAATAGGCTAAATCAGAACGAACTGAATACAGCATAAAAACGTGTTGAAAATGCAATTGAAGAATTCCGCGAGCGCGAGGAACGCAAATATAACGTGATACTTCATAACATTCCTGAGCCAACCACTGATGACAAGAAAAGAGAGGACCTTGAAAAATTGCAGAATATTTTTTCTACAATTGAATGTGATGACGTGGTCCCCAAGGCATTTGTGAGGTTAGTTAGGCCAGGCTCTAGCAAACCAAGATTGCTGAAAGTTATGCTTGAGTCAGTTTCCAGCAAACACAGACTTCTCGGGGGAACAAAATTTCTTGGACGGAGAAATGGAGATGGTGCAGTGGCTCATGGGTGGAGCAATATTTATATTACACCAGACTTAACTAAGCAAGAAAGAGATCAGAACAGAGAAATGAGAGTTGACTTGGAGCAGAGGAAGAAAAATGAAAACAATCAAAATTTGGTGATCTACAGAGGCAAGATAGTAGATAGGAAAGATATACATGCACAGTCGAAAGGTACCAGTAGTGGAGGGGGGACCCAGCGGTTTCCCAGGCCAGACGAGGTAGTGTTGCAACCTCTGACTTTGTAAATAGTGTTGATGACGTTACAGTTAGCGTTAATGTTAATTTAAATAGTTTTTCTATTGATCTCGGTGTTTCTAGTCGGTCCAACAACCACCAACATAATATAAATGTTTTGCATGTTCATACAAATACATTTACTCATTCAAATGAAGAAATACATGTACATGTGCCAATAGTTTCTAGTCAAGACAGTTATAGTTCGTCTGTTGAAAGTGATTCTAGTGAACTTGATAACAGTGATAATGATATACATGCAGTCATGAACTCTATACCTGAGTCAAGAAATAGTGATACAAATATTACAGATGTCATTATTAACAAAGTTACGTGTTTATATACTAATGCTGATCAGTTGCGAAATAAGATTGATGAACTGAAAATACAAATATCATTGGAAAATCCAGATCTTATTTTCATCACTGAAGTCTTACCTAAGGTATTATGCGATGTGTCATGCTCATCAGTATTGTATCAGCTGGATGGTTATTGTGCATTTCCAAGTAAAGATAGACTAGTGGAAGAGGTGTTATTATATATGCAAAGTCGGATATGAATATATCGCCCAATGTTCACCTTAATTCTATCTATGACGATGCTTCCTGGTGTAACTGATTGTTGACAATCAGACTATAATACTCGGTGCGATTTACAGAACCCATCATCACACGATTCATAATATTACAATAAATAGACTTCTAAATGAAGCAACTAACAGTGGTAATAGAGTACTTATTGCTGGCGACTTTAATATGAAGGACATTGATTGGACACAATATACAACTTGTCATAGTGAAACTCACCATGAACATAAATTTATTGAGTGCATTCAGGACAATTTTCTATTTCAACATATTTCTGAGGTTACACGTGTTAGAGATAACCAATCTTCTCATATTCTTGATCTTGTACTAACAAATGATGAAAATGACATTGAAGAAATAAATATGTTGCCTTCCTTGGGTGTGAGCGATCATGTTACTATATTATTTAGTTATTTGTGCTCTTTTAAGGAATATCACACAGGTGTTTCGAAATTTAAGTATGGTAGGTGTGACTATAAAAGTTTTTCTTACGAATGAAATAACAGAGTTGGAATGAAGAATTTGGTGACTGCGACATAAATGGTATGTGGTGTTGCTAGCCGATATGAAGACTCTGTAACTAAACATGTACCAAAAGTAATACCTAGGAAAGGCTGTAAACCAAAACCACTCTGGATAACTAGTGACTCGTTGAAATGTATTAAAGACAAGAAACACGCGTGGTCCCGTTACCAAGCCACAAGATGTACAGCGGATTTTGCAAGTTATAGTAGAATACGAAATGCTACAACTGAAAGTATTCGGAAAGCAAAACGAAACTACGAAAAGAGGATTGCAGCAAAGGCCAAGACAGAAAGTAAACATTTCTGGAAATATGTGAAAAGTAAGATAAAAACTGTATCTAATGTGACAAATCTTATCAAAGATGATGGGTCAATAACAAAGACTGAGCTGGATAAAGCAGAAGTGTTGAATAGTTTCTTTGCCAGTGTTTTTACGCGAGAAAATAGTACAAATGTTCCTGACATACCCGATCGTACCTTTAATGTTCCCCTTGAAAATATACAACTTGATGTAGATTGTGTTGTGAAAATCCTACTTGGACTAGATGGTGGTAAATCGATGGGTCCTGATGAGTTGAATCCATTATTATTAAAGACAATGGCTCAAGTATTTGCAACCCCGCTATTATTAATATTTAAAAAATCTATTGATTGTGGCAAGATACCGAAAGTATGAAAAGATGCTCGTGTCACTCCATTATTCAAGAAAGGAACCAAATCATAGCCTGGTAATTACCGGCCTGTAAGCCTCACGTCTATAGTTTGCAAATGCCTGGAGAAATTAATACGTGCTGCTGTTATTGAACACCTGAATAGGAATACATGTAATCTCATATCTAGTGCACAGTTTGGATTTCGCTCGGGTCGTTCCTGTGTTCTACAACTACTTGATGTAATGGAAGACTGGTCTACTTTTATTGAGAACAACAACTCTTGGGATACAGTGTATGTATACTTAGATTTCGCAAAAGCGTTTGACAGTGTACCTCATCAACGTTTACTAATCAAACTTTCATCATACGGCATTAAAGGCAATATATTATCATGGATCTCAGACTTTCTATTGGAACTTCGACAATATGTAGCTGTTAAGGGATATTGTTCGTCATGGCAGGATGTTATAAGTGGTGTACCACAGGGCAGCGTACTAGGACCTATACTGTTTATTATTTACATAAATGACCTACCTGAAGTGGTTGATTGCACAGTTAAGATATTTGCTGATGATACTAAACTATATTCACAGGATAGTGATTATAACAAAATTCAACAGGACCTGGACTCCCTATATGTAGTTGGGCAGATCTATGGCAACTAGGGTTTAATGTCAACAAATGCAAAGCCATTCATTATGGTACTCATAATCAAGAACATCTGTACTCAATGAACTCTGTTAATCTGGAAACTGTGTCTGAAGAGAAGGATCTAGATATAACATTCCAACAAAATCTGAAATTCAGCAGTCACATTGCCTCAAAAGTTAACAAAGCCAATAGCATGCTCTCATTAATTGTGCGTTCCTTCGATTACATTGAAAATGACTCATTCCTCATGCTCTATAAAGCTATGGTAAGACCACATATTGAATATGGAAATATTATTTGGTACCCATTCTTGAGGAAGGACATAATTAGTGTGGAAAAAGTTCAGAAACGAGCAACCAAGATTGTACCTCAGCTGAAGGACCTTGAATATATAGACAGACTGAAAGAACTTAAACTACCAACATTAGCACATAGGAGAAGAAGATATGATCCAGACTTTTAAGATTATTCGCGTATAGAAGACATTCCATCAGACAGATTCTTTACAATATGCCAGTCGAGGACTCGTGGACATGATTATAAACTGGCCAAACCACGTTGTATAACATCATTTCGCCTACAACAGTTTTCACAGAAGATAATAAACGATTGGAACTCACTCCCAAAGTATGTTGTGAACTCAAATGACATGAATGATTTCAAATCGAAACTCGACCAGTACTGGAACCACGATACTATATATATATACCAATTTTAACCACGTTATATATGTTAATATACATACATATATACTACCAAATGTGACATTAAATACTACAAACCTGTACCCTAGATATTCAAATCAAACCATGCAAGAATACAAGATACATAGTATCCGAAGAATGACTGAAGAAAATGGGCTAAAAAAGGAGATTCCACCTTACTTCAGAGCCCAGAAACCATCATCATCATCATAGAGGTATACTGTTTTGGTGGCCATCTTGGATTTACGAACAGTAACTTTGAGAAAATGGTATCAATATGCCTGTAAACAATTTATATATCGAATAATAAACTTATTATCATTATCAATATGCAATAGGCTTACATATCAACAAAGATATGGCGTACAACATGATATTTTCTTGTTTTTTAGACAATTTGGTGACCATCTTGAATTTTAGACATGTTTGTTTCTCAATAATTTGGCATTTTCAGATTCCCTATTTATATAGCTACCAAAATATATCATCAGCAGAAGGCTGTCAATGCTGTTATAATTAATATACATGATACATTTTGGGTCAATATGACCTTTAAATTACCTTCAAACTGACCTCTAAAGGTCAAATCTGCGGGGGTACCCACCCCTATCCAACAGCTTATATATCATAGAAGTCGATCAGCATGGGTACCCATTACAAAACATGCCATCAAAACTTTATTGGAGGCCTTTTGTTGGCATTGGCTGATCTATACTGATCGAGTGGGCATGTACCTTTAAAGGTACGTGGGGTAATGGTGAATTAATGTTTATTTTGCCATAAAATGTCACAGATAATGTCTTAGATATAAAGAACATTTTTGTGCCGTCTGGGTGGTTTTAAGCTGCAAGCTATCGGCGATTTGTAAGTGCCCACCAATCGAAACCCCTCTTGCGACGCCCCTGAAGAAGGAGTCGGCCGACTACACGCGGTTACTACACGCGGTTACTACACAGCTCCGGGAAAATACGTCATTCCACGGGCGACCCACGGCATGTGAAGTTCACGTGGGTCCGTCTACCCAATCAGGGCCGGGGAATTCCTGCCAGTGGTGGATGACGTACATAATCTATTTTCCATATATGGGTATTCAGTACACACCCATTTACTGGCCGTGACCCTCGGGATGTTATGACGGGTAAGACAGACCACAAGCTGTCGAAAAAATAAATTATATGAATTGCATGATACACACAGTCGGTTGGACGGGCGGTTCAGCTTTGAAAACAAAGGTGGGTGTATACTTTCGGTTCGGTGTTCTATTTTTAGATAGTCGTCGTTTTGGATCCGTGAGTTGCCGAGACTATCCCCTGGGTCGAGCTAAAATTAGCACACGGAGAGTGGGACGTATCGCTGGCCATAAAATGTCCTAGATAGGAGTTAGGGCGAGCGATTGGGAAGTTGAAATCGTCAAACGCGTTAGTAACGGTAAGTTTGCGTGCCATTAAACATCACTGACGGCCTTCTGATCAGCTGTTCAGTGTTTCTTCATGGCGGAAAGTTGAGACCGAGTGTAGCGCCTGCGGGTCGTGCGTGGGGGAGTGGCTCGACCGTCCGCCATGTTTGACATTGAATCTTGTATAATTGTGTAGCTTTGTTGTCATGTCACACACAGTAGGATAAGTACACTGTTACTGTATTATCACAGTACCTTTAATGTGTGAATATGCTCTTGTTTACTAGTTGACAGGTATCTGGCGTTGTCGGCAAGATCAAAGAGTTGTACAATTATGGAACCAATTAGTGCATACATATCCCACTATCCCAACACTGCCACAGTTCGGTGATCGTTTTGCAGGGGCGGAAGGGTTTCTATTCCGGTGGGGGGGGTTTCTGGGGTGGGATGGATTGGTAATTGGTGCTGGACATAAACCGACCATGCAAATAACTAGTTTGTGCGGGACAGGTGTAATCTTGCAAATCTACTCCCGTAACTGGTAGGCGACCCAGTTCCGGGAAAATGGGTACGGACGAAAAATGGGTCGCCTACCAGTAGCCACGGACGGTACGGGAGTAAATTGCAAGAGTTACCTTCGCAACTAGGAAATAACGGACCAAGTTTCGAAACTGAGTTATGGACATAATGTCGCGGACGAGAGTTATGGACATAATGGACGTACCAGTGTGGTGATGGTGAAATTGTTACAGGAACCTACCTGTACCTGTCGGTGCCTTGTGTATTAACTAAATCAATTGTTCTGCAATATTTCATCAAAAGGATATATTAGTACCACTCAGTTAAATGTTCAACAACATACACTTTGGGTTGGAAATAAGAAAAATAATCTGATCTTTACACATAAAAACTGGGCTAAAATGTAAATTTAGCAAATTTTAGAGGGGCCTTGATCCGGAGCCTCACCTGCCTGGATCCTCGCTTGATAACAGCAAATACAAAATTTTGGCATTTAACAGTCACAAAAAATGACTGTAACTGTTAACAAAATGGGACAATCAATAATTGTTCAGTTAACAGCAAATATGTTAAAACTACACTTACAGTTACATGCCCACTTTGTGGGCACAAAATGGCACAAACATTCATTCACCATTACCCAACAACGTATTGATTGGCATTATTATATGGGCAAGAATTGGCTATTCTGGAGAATGCATATTTTTCTTGTCAATTCCATTTAAGCACTACATAGTACATACAAAGAGAAATGTTGAGATGGAACACTTTTACAACTTCAGTTATATGAATACACATATGGACTATCTAGCAGTACCAAAAAAATAGGTTATTGAAGTTGATTGAACAAGCTGTACAGTTCTTCAATATGTATGTATCTCACACTTTTTAGGTGAAAAAAGGGGACATTTTTAACATGTGCTAGTATGTGCAAGTATTTCATATTGATCTTGCCCTTTTCATTGTGTCGAAAGAGATCGTACGTTTCTGTGAGCAGTCTTGACTATATTTCAGTACAAAAATTATTTGTCGATCGGAAGTATAACCATTGAAAAAAATATAACCAAAATTAGTGTGTGTATGTATAATTTTCTTGTCAAACTCTGTTACATACGTATAACCAGTCCAGTAGCTTACAATATGGAACCTGATTAATTTCTTTACTGACATATTGAACCATCTGGCGGTAAGTTAAGATGAGTAAGATTTTTGTTTTATCTTAAAAGAAACAAAAATGGTAAAAGTGTATTTAATATTTATAATATTGCTTGTCAACAAACTGTTACATACGCAGAAGTTGCTTCATATAAACATAGAAAACAACAATCAACAGCCAGGTTTATTTTACTACATTTGTTAGAAATCAGCATATTCTCCAAAACATAGAGGATATGGCCAGTTAGAAAAAAAATGATAGGAGGTATAGTTTTTCATGTCAAAATGTTACATACTGCTGTAAATCAGATCAAAGTGTTTTAACGGACTGGTCATGGCAATATATAAGCAAAATCAATGCATTTAACATAAAGCTGCTCCTAATAGATTTGTTACAAACCAAACATCTTTTATAATCTTATTTACAACATAAGTAAAGGAATTTCAATAATGTGTATGTAACATTGACAAAATTGTTACATACATCAATTGCCTCAAATGTTGAAATAGTCTGTTCATGATAATAATTAATTTATAAAATAAATCCTTTCCCTGTAGGTTTATTATAAGTTGTAAATAGCTAATTTAGTGCTATTTGCTGTATAAATAAAGGAAGGTATATGATATGTACGTAACATTGACGAAAACATGTTACAGTACCTTAAAGATGTTGCAATGGAGTATTCAGGGTATTTTAAATGATCAAATTGTGGATTTAAGCAAAATTTGGTGATAATGGGATGGTTGCAAACTATAAACTGCTCATGCTTATTACTAACATAAATAAATAAACCTGAAAAATGTGCATGTAACATTTACAAGAATAACATATTGCAATCTATTTATTTATTACACATTAATCAAAACATTTTCTGTGTAAACTGTTAACAATCATCTTATCTTTATACAGTTTATTGTCTTACAAGAAGAAATTCCAGTTGCCACATAGTAATAAGCATCCAGTCTCTAAAAAAAAGGATTGCTTGGCATATTTGTCAATGTTACATACGCGACTTCGATCAAATGTCACAATATACTTCTCAAGGTAAGGCATGATTTAAGACATGATTTAAACTAATGCCTCTACAACGAATAAGGTCCAAATAGGTTTGTTACAACCCATAAACATATAGTATAATCTCATTTCTAACAGTTTAAAATGAGCGTGAAATATGTGTATGTAACATTTGACGAGAAAAATGTATTGTAGCCATTTTTTCATCAACCAATAATCAATGCATTTTCTGGTAAAGGTGATTGTTAGTACACAGTAAAACACGTCTTTACACAACAAAGAAACTAAGATGCCATTTGAAAGCAACATAGGATCACCAAATACATATTACCTCTTTGTCAATGTTACATACACGAGATTCAGCACATTTCTATCTCTCCGTAGTCAAAGGCATGTATATTCTGCAAACAACTGCAATTGTCCAAACCCTAGTGGTTGGACTATGCCACGTTGTAGTTTTTCTAACAAAGCACAAAATCCAAAAAAAATGTTATTAGGCCAAATACTGAATTCTGGCCCATATATCAGACGTAAATTTCCACATTGATATCAGGGGCGATAACCGTGTTACCATAGAATGTTAACGGACATTGCTATTTATTCTCATTGTATTTATTTTTTGATGTGCAATGATCATACTTTATAATCTGTCAAAAACATTTTTTTCGGTGACGCATTGACTTCGTATAAATAATGAAAAAAATATGCGACAGTTGCATATGAAAATAGCCTGATACCGCCGAGAATCACTATCAGTAAAATAAATATTACTAAATGATTATATCTGTATAGCGGGCATGAGTGGGCATGTACCTTTAATAAAACAGACAAACAGTGCTAATGATACGAGTCAATTAGACTAATAAATGTAGTTGTAACATGTACCTCAATTTCCCGCATATTACTTACATGTATATTAACCTACCATATCACTTTATTTCATCAAATTCCTTCGAGCTGCACTATTGTTCCACATTTTGCTGCCGACAAACTTTTGGCTATTAAACTAAACAAATATTTAAATGCAAGTAATTCTTCATGAATAACAAAAAAGTCACCCTCCCATTTTTTTTTTATATAATGGAATTTGTTGATTTTATTGTGAAAGAACAATTTTCCTGTGTGAATTTAACATGGGGGCTAAAAATAGATTTTTTTCAAATAATTTGGATCGATTTTCAAAATCTAACTTGTTTTCTTAGTTACATGTACGTAATTTCCAAGCTATCTAGGTTTCGGAGTCGATTTCCAATTTTGTTTTGTTTTTTCGACCTACCAGGACACTCACTTTTTGGTCCATATGATGTTAAATTCCCATAGGAAAATCGTTTTTTCCCTATAAAATCAATATTTTATGGAATTTCATGGGAAAAAGTGGGGGAGGGTGATATTTTTTTGTTATTGATGAAAAAGTACTTACATTTAAATATTTTTAGATGTAATTTGTTTAATGGCCAAATGTTTGTCGGCAGCAAAAAGTGAAACAGACAGCAGTCCCAAGGTCATGGTCACAGATTTCTTATAAATAAGTGTATCTCCCGGACCAAAGTTTTGGGATACTATGGATTTGATACCGAACCTCGTTCGCTCTCTCGTCCGCATCCACCGGAAGCATCATAAGATTGGTCCGACGAATCTACTGGGTGCCCCCGGTATCCACCAAACGTGTATGTTGTTACCACTCAGTTGAACCGTCTCACCGAGACGGTTCAACTGAGTGGGAACAACATACACTTTTGGTGAGAAATGAGAAAAATTGCAGAAAAATATTAACATTCCGTTTTTTTATATATGAATTACAAATATGTTAAAATTATTGATCCGGCAGTCGCCGGACCTGATCCTCGCCCTCATCTGTGTCTGCCACAGACACTTCTTGTATGGAGCATAACTCGAAATACCCTTTGGAATATTTTCATGAAACTTCACACCACAAACGATTTATGTGTTGCACTCAAGAATGACAACTCTTGCCTCACTAAATTCTCTCTTTGTTTAACACCGATTTTGTGTCTGGAGCATAACCCTGATGTGTATCATGTGCATCCTTACCGGAATTCCGACTAGAGACCTGGTTTGGCCCTCACATACGTCGTTGGCATTCTTGTATGCGACAGTGGAATCTGGTTGTACCCCTTATGTGAGTATTACGATTATTCGTAATCCTATTTCTTTTGACTTTGGGTGTGGTATGGACCTGTCACCAGGTCAGGTTATTCTAATTTCAGGGCTGAATATATTTTTGTTTGATGTCAATATTCCATTCTGATTTTGGGATTTTCCACCCAATGAAGCAGGTTAAATACGGGATAACCCGTTGGCCCGGCCTTAAATGACCGTAGATGTTGATATGACATTAAACACTAATCAATCTATCAATCAAATCCGTATGTGCGTCTCGTTAAAGCTGGGGTCCCACATGCCAGGTTATAATATAGGGAGATAGATATTTTTGTATATTCTGTGGATGACATTTTCTGGCAAAATAAACATTCATTCACCATTACCCCACATATTGATTATTATACATTTCATATGAGACGTAAATTTCTACACTGACAAATAATTAAAAACTATCATGCCTCATTTGCATATGATAATTTAGCCTGGTACCACTGCAAGTCACTATCAGTCTATCAGACAAATACATTTTACTAAATGATAATATCTGTACAGCGGTAGAATGTACATGGTAGAGTGTTCGTCTCTCACGCAGGCGGTCTGGGTGCAGCCCCGGCCGCCGACAAGATATTTTTTCACATACCTTTAACCCATTCCTAAGTAACTGGAATAAGTAACTGAATTTTATACATTTTTTTTATATTTATTTTATTTTTAGTTACAAACATACATGTTACATACCGGTAATAGGAAATATATACATGTGTAGTCACTGAAGTCTTTCATTAGTTAGTAAAGGCATAATTTTGTAAAAAGCTCTGAAACAATCTACAAACGATACACAGTGCTCCAGATAAGTTTTGTATATAAAGAGTATTATACCCCCAGATTTCAAATTCAATGCGTATATTATTTTTACAAATCTACTATTGCTTTGCTTCCTTATTAAATAGGGAACAAATGATAATATATTATCTGGATCTGCCTCGTTTGCAAATATTTATTATAGAGGTCTGTAGTGTTAACAAGTGTTTCCCAGAATAAATTGTGTCTGAATACTAGCACAGCTGGGGCGTCAGAACAGGTCCGGCAGCTGGGGTGGTGACTGCCGGACCAATCATTAACAAAAATATGATTATTTTATTGAAATATTTATAATTCATTGATACAAAAAAAAGAACGGTCAGGTACATGTATGTAATTATTGTTAACTAGAAAAAGTCGATGGCGCACCATCGCAATATACCCACTTTCCCCAAATTCTAAAGTTCCGGAAAGGGGCGGGGGATGTAATCCATAATGGAGGGTCGGATAAAAAATCCGAATTCACTTTGCGCATCAGCACATCAAAACGAAGCTACGAAGCAAATATCAGACGCGTAGGTATTAAGGTGAAAAAGTTTTTCGACCTACGAGGAAAAATAGTGAAATTCTAAGTCCGAAAGGGGGAGATAATCCATGATGGAAGGTCGGATCAAAAATCCGAATTCACTTTGCGCATCATAACGAAGCTACATATCAAATATCAGAAATGTAGGTATTAAGGTGAGAAAGCTTTTTGACTTACAATGAAAAATAGGGAAATTCTGAGTCCGAAAGGGGGAGATAATCCATGATGGAGGGTCGGATCAAAAATCCGAATTCACTTTGCGCATCTGCACATGATAACGAAGCTACATAGCAAATATGAGGCGCGTAGGTATGAAGGTGAAAAAGTTTTTCGAGTTACAAGGAAAAAATGGGAAATTCTGAGTCCGAAAGGGGGAGATAATCGATGATGGAGGGTTGGATCAAAAATCCGAATTCACTTTGCGCATCTGCACATGATAACGAAGGTACATACCAAATATCAGGCGCGTAGCATGAAGGTGAACAAGTTTTTGTTTTTTTTTTCGAGTTACAAGGAAAAAATGGGAAATTCTGAGTCCGAAAGGGGGAGATAATCCATGATGGAGGGTCGGATGAAAAATCCGAATTCACTTTGCGCATCTGCACATGATAATGAAGCTACATACCAAATATCAGGCGCATAGGTATGAAGGTGAAAAAGTTTTTCAAGTTACAAGAAACGTGACGGACGTACGGACGTGACGAAAACAATATACCCATTTTTTCCCAAAAAAGTGGGTATAATAATACTAATTGAGTATATAAACATGAACTATATGTTTTTCCCATACTGTTGACTTGAACATTAAGTTTCGATTTTGTTTTTCGTGTTGGCTATATCTCGATTGGTATATCAGCCGATACACAAATTTCTAAATATGTTTCTGCATTTTAGTCATTTCTTATCAAAAATGTATGTTGTTACCACTAAGTTGAACCGTCTCGTCGAGACGGTTCAACTGAGTGGTAACAACATACACTTTTGATTAGAAATTACTAAAATGCAGTAAGACCGTCGAGACGGTTCAATTGAGTGGTAACAACATACACTTTGGGTTGACGGACCGGGTGTACACTCTACCTTCGTCGGACCAGTCTTATGTTCTAAATATGTTACTGCATTTTTAGTAATTTTTTACGCAAAAGTGTATGTTGTTACCACTCAGTTGAACCATCTCGTCGAGACGGTTCAACTGAGTGGTAACAACATACACTTTTGATTAGAAATTACTAAAATGCAGTAAGACCGTCGAGACGGTTCAATTGAGTGGTAACAACATACACTTTGGGTTGACGGGACGGGTGTACACTCTACCTTCGTCGGACCAGTCTTATGTTGCTTCCGATGCCATCGTAGTATTAGGGATGTAATGATATGCATATCTCACGATATGTATCACGATACTTGGGTCACGATACAATTCGTCTCGCGATACTAGTACCTCCTTCATAAAATACATTTCAATGGTCCATATACGCGATATAATAGATAAAACCGAAACATGAAATATGTCCAGACCGCTGGACTGGTTTGTGTTTTTTCTTCCCAATAATTTAATTTTAGTATTCATGCAGTGTACCCGCCAATAACGTCCATTTATATGTATTCCATACCATATCGAAATGAATATCAGTGTCGCGCATCGTGAATTGCAAAATAGCGTGGTGCATCCAATGTTCAGTGAATCTTCAATCAGTACACCTACCTGATATTTAACAATATTATGCCACCGCAACGATAGTTGTCGGGGGCATCTTGTGTTTACCATGTCCGTCCGTCTGTGCAGTCCTTGTCCGGTGAACAACTTCTACAGTTTTTGGCTGATTCTCTTCATACTCCGTATACATCTCGATCATCAAGTGCAGGAGTGCGTTACATAACAATTTTTGCTGTCCCACCGATCCATCCGCAGTTATGCCCCTTTTTCGACTCTGAAGATACTTGTTTCCTTGTCCAGCGAACTACTTCTACAGTTTTTGGTCAATTCTCTTCATACTCGGTACACATCCCAACCATCAGGTGCAGGAGTGCATAGCGTAAATTTTCGCTGTCCCGACGATCCATCCGCAGTTATGCCTCAGTGGTGGCATTTTGTTTTACAAACAATTTTCTAGTTTAACCCTTACACTGCTGAAATAAATTGTCGTCTGCTGTTTATTATATATTTTCCTTTTTTTTTTATAAAAAAAAACATGTTTTGACAGCACTTTAGAATCATTTTCAATGGAAATGATTCTGAAGTGCTGTCAAACCATGTTTTTATTGGAGAAAAAAAAAGAGCAAAATATTAAGCAACAGCAGACGACACCTTTCGTTTCCAGCATTCTAAGGGTTAATATGGTATTCTCTATATATTTGCAGACGAAGTGGAATGAGCACACCCCAACCCCAGCCGAGTAATGCGTCAGAATGGCAGCTATACCGGGTGTTACAAAGGGCCAACCTTCTACAGTACTACACAACCTTTGTTGCACAAGGTACCTTCCTCATTTCAGATACGCGATATGATTTTGTACTTTCGAATATGAAACATATTTACAGAATGTACAATATTTTCCGTAAATGATCCGCAACATTCGACGTCATTTCCAGAAAATATCACCATTTCTGTAAAACATTTCATGAAAAATTCCTGGTTGTGGCAGGTGGGAGCACGCGATGGGTAATTTAACGATCGGGGTTTGTTTCTTCATCTACATGTACATTGCTTGGCCCTAAATGATACTCTTTTTTGTTGATGGGTCGTTAAGCACCATTCCATTCCATTCGTCCCTGTTAAGGGGACATGAACCTTGATGACAGTGTGCTGATAGTGTCGTTATTGTCGAGATGATCTGTGCAAACTCACCCCAGATAGCTCCAAGTAGCGAGTGCTAGTCTATCTCCAATTAGGGATGGGTCGTGGCCTAGGGATATGGTATAGTACTTCAATATGTGGTGGGTGGCAGGTGGGAGAATGTGATGGGTAATTTAACGATCAGGGTTCATCCTTACCGGAATCCTGACTGGAGACCTGGTTTAGCCCTCACATATGTCTTTGGTATTTTGTATGTGACAGTTGAATCTGGTTATACCCCTTATGTGGGTATTACGATATTCGTAATCCTATTTTAGGGGAAGGGGCCAAGTGACTTGGTGTGGTATGGACCTGGCACCAGGTCCGGTTATTCTAATTTCAGGGCTAAATATATTTGTTCTCAATGTAAATATTCTGTTCTGATTTTGGGATTTTCTCCCCAATGCAGCAGGTTAAAATGGGATCGAACCCGTTTGCCCGGCCTTACATGACCTTAGCTGTTGATAGGCCGAAAATGTTCTTAGGTACAAAGCCACATGGAGTGTCTCATATGTCTGTTGATTGGAGAAATTGGGTGGATTAGGCATGGATTTGAAAACACATCCAGATAAGCTGCGTATTTGCGTAAATACCCAATTGAAATCAGAGGTAGTGAGTATCAAAAAGCAATAACAAATATGTGGTACCTTTATCATGCTACAGAAAACAATAACCAGACCACAAATATAGCATATTTTTCTTATTTTCCATGAAAACACAGCTTGGTATTTCATTAGAATTGTCTCCAAGGAGACAATTCTAATGAAATGCCAAGACATGTTTTCATTTTGAAGCAATCTATTCAATAATTGCTGTCTTCTGATGTGTAAACAGGAATGTGATTTTATTTCACCAATATTCAAAATTTGAAATACCCAATTGCCTCAGAAATGATGGAGTGAAAATACTCGATTACTAATTACTTATCTGGAGCCCTGCCTAATAACAATCTATATTGCTTATTAGAATCCTGACTAGCGTTTCATTGATGGAATGGCGAACAGTGACTGTGTAGATCCTGATCAGACTGTGCGAATGCACAGGCTGGTCTGGATCTACACTGGTCACACATCCCAAAAGTCCCATTTCTCCAGTCACAGCAACATTTGACGATGACGCAGATGTTGACGTGACCAGAATGACTGTGCAGATCCTGATCAGACTGCGGATGCACAGGATGATCTGGATCTACACTGGTCACACATCCCAAAAGCCCCATTTCTCCAGTCACAGCAACATTTGACGATGACGCAGATGTTGACGTGACCAGAATGACTGTGCAGATCCTGATCAGACTGCGGATGCACAGGATGATCTGGATCTACACTGGTCACATATCCCAAAAGCCCCATTTCTCCAGTCACAGCAACATTTGACGATGACGCAGATGTTGACGTGACCAGAATGACTGTGTAGCTCCTGATCAGACTGCGGATGCACTAGATGATCTGGATCTACACTCCAGGGCTAAACTGTCTTGGCATTTTGTCTCACCCACGATAGTGGAAAGTGAGACTTAGTGGTCATAATTCCGGCGTCGTCGTCTGTGTCGTCGTTGTGGGTGGCAGGTGGGGAGCATGCGATGGGTAATTTAACAATCGGGAATCCCGACTGGAGACCTGTAGCCCATTTCATCAACATTGCAAAGTATACTTTAGTAGCAAAGTATACTTTGAGGGAGAAATTTTCAATTTTATGATAAATTTATTAATTTTTATTATACTGAATTTATTACATTATCACAGCCAATTTTGGCTGTGATAATGTAATAAATTCAGTATAATAATTCTGCATAGTTTTAATCATCAAATATATGCAATCGTTAGTTCTATATGAAATAATGCATTTCGGAAAAATCAATGATTGCTCCCTCAAAGTATACTTTGCAATTTTGATGAAATAGGCTACTGGTTTGGCCTTCACATACGTCTTTGACATTTCGTATGTGACAGTTGAATCTGGTTATACCTCTTACATGTATAAGAGTAATCTTTAATAGGGTAAGGGGCCAAGTGACCTTGGTGCTGTATGGACCTGGCACCAGGTCAGGTTATTCTAATTTCAGGGCTGAATATATTTTTTCTCGATATAAATATTCCGTTCGGATTTTGGAATTTTCCTCCCAATGCAGCAGGTTAAATGCGGGATCGAACCTGTTGGCCCGCCCTTAAATGACCTTACATTTAGCTGTTGATAGGCCGTTAACTCTATGCATGCTAGCGGCGAAAATATCCGCCAAACGAATTGGGAGTACATGTATAAGTTTTATTTCTCTCTGTAAATATGTCTTGAAATTTCATTAGAATCGAGTCCTCAGGACTCGATTCTAATGAAATTCCAAGACATATTCATGATATTTACGGGGAGAAATACAAGAAAATGTGACGAATTCTTGTCCGCTAGTTTTTAACTATTTATAGCCCACAAGTTTCCCAGCATGCAAAGAGTTAAACACCAATAAACAAATGAAAAGTCATGCAGAGCATGATGTTATTAGCCGATCAAATCAGGGTTCAATATATGTCCGCATTTTAGTAGTTACTGAGTCTCGGGAAGAATGAATGAGCGAGTGAGTGAGTATTGGTGTTTAACGGCAACTCAATATTTCCATGCACACCAATCACTTTAGTAGCTCGGCCCCAAAGTAATATGATTTGCCATAAGCTTATTACTTCTTAATGGAGCATAACAGGTTAACGTTGTCACTTGTTTATCCCTTGTTTATCAATTTAAATGGTTTAAATCGACTCGAAGCTTACGTTCAACGGCCGCACAAACTCGATTGAACTGCACGCCTTCCAATGATTTAAATACGCAGTGCGTTTAAATAGTCAATTACGTTTTTTTAATGTGCGCACTGGTCATTTAAAAAGGGGCCATCCGTGATTTTTTGCGCGATGTCGGGCGCATGACAATCAATAATTTGCGGCATTGACAATAATTAAGGGGGATTGCCGCAATCGCGCGTGCTGGATGCATCCCTACCATCCCGGCATGATACGTAAACAAATCAAAGTTCGCTATGAAGGGCAATTCTTCGTTTTGATTGGTGGAAAATTTTGTGAATATTAACTAGCGTCAAATGACGCGCATACGCGATCCAATGGGATAAACCCGAGATGCTGGGGTTGCTAGTCGGAGGAGATTTTGAGCAGAGGTTGATTATAAATTAGCCGAATAAACACATTTTACGCGATTATACGTGGCTGAAACTTGTTCTGTTTAATAAATAAAAGCTTTAAATTAGCCCAATAATCGGCGTATATGGCCATTAGAGCCAACTATGGACTTCAACAACAACAACTTCCGGGTTCAATCTCTTCCGGCGTTCAGCTCATTACTTATTCAAAATTGTGTTGTTTGGCTATATTTAAAGTTTTAAACGGAGATAATTGCCAAAAATGCAAACTTTATCGGTTGATGCAATTTGGAAGTGATACAGCAAAATTCGCGTTCGTAGATTACCGAATAGCGGAGAAAAGGGTTACTACAAACTTTTTCAGAATTCGATGGATGACCAATATATTAGCCGATCTATAAATAGATCGGCTAATAACAAACGGATCATAACCAGATTTCATCAATAGCTTTCACACATTGATGGCTATTCACCCTGTCATTCCACAGGTTGAAGTAATGGAATGAGGCCTATAAATACATTAAATATACCTAAAAGCATCACTAAGTGAAAACAAGAAGCTAACACAAATTCTTTACTCCCTCCTATACACACTAACACACTTTAGCTTATTTGTTTATGCCCAATGTCCCGGGGTTTAAGAGGTAAAGATTTCTTTGATTTATTCCGTAAGCTCATAAATTCTATTGATGTTTAGGGACTTTTTCTTTGATCCTCAAACAATGGAAATACCCCATAAACCCAAAATGTTCGAACGTCCATCCGTCCCTCCGTCCGTGTGTCCGGCACATAAAGAAGTTCGCCACCAGAGTTTCAAATTCTGTTATAACTTCTTATCCCTTGAAGGATTACTTAAATATTTAATCACAGTATACCTGTGGACAAATGCCACATATCCATGCTGCCCTTAATATGACCTTGACAACTTCAAACTTTTTCTCATATTAAAAAGTTTGTTGGAGTTTCTTTTCTGCCACCGCTACATTTGTGTGCCGACGTGCCACATTTCTTGTTCATTTATTGATGCTTTTAGGTATATTTAATGTATTTATAGACCTGTCCGTTACTTCAACGTGTGTGTCATTTTGGTGACCATGACCTTCACCTTAGTCACCTTAACCGTTGTTGTCAATAATTTTGTGCATACGTGCAAATGTTGAATACTTTCTGATTCATTAGTCGCATCCTTTACCAAACTTCATCAATAACTTTGTCACATTGATCTTGGTGACCTTCACCTTTGTATCAACAATTTTGGGCATACATCCAAATCCGTTAGTCGGATCATTACCAACCTTTACCAATAGCTGTCTCACTTTCATAGCTATCCACCAAGTGTCATTTGTGTGACCTTGGTTACCGTGACCTTCGTATCAATAATTTTGGACTTCCTCATATTGTGAGCATGACCTTGGTGACCTTGATCTTCGTGGAGATCGCCTTATTTAGTATGTGAGACACTCGGACTCCCCGGCGACCGCCTCGTATAGTTTTTCCATCCCGCTAGTCAGAGCTTCAGTTAAGGCGCGTAATTTGGAGGTAATATTTTTATTTCTCCATCAAAAATGGCAAGTTGGGAGTGCTTTAAAATCGTCTCAATGAGACGATTCTAAAGGACTCCCAACTTACCATTTTTAATGAAGAATTAACAAAATTTCACCCCAAGTTGGTCAAATTACGCACCTTATCTGGAGCTCTGACACTAGCTTTCGGATGAGACCTGAAACCGAGATCCCACCTTATATGACCATGGCTGTGACTTTAACCCATTCACTCTCACTTTTCTCTGGCGGAGTACATTCTGTATTATGGTGGACCATTGTTGGCAGGTGGCGATGACGTACAGCAGCTGTGTGAGGCCGGGGAGGAGGAATTCCTCGAGATTATGGCCCTTGTCGGGATGGCCAGTAAACCGCTCCACGTCCGGCGACTCCAGAAGTCACTCCAGGAATGGGTGGCCAACCCAGGTAATTATCATTGTGATAGTCCACGTGGGTATGGCCAGTAAACCGCTGCATGTCCGGCGACTCCAGAAGTCACTCCAGGAATGGGTGGCCAGATTTCACCAACATTGCAAAGTATACTTATCTAGCAAATTATACTTTGAGGGAGACATTTTTATTATACTGAATTTATTACATTATCACAGCCATTTTGGCTGTGATAATGTAAAAAATTCAGTATAATAATTCTGCATATAGTAATTACTTTGAATCATCAAATATATGCAGTCGGTAGTTCTATATGAAATAATGCATTTCAGGAAAAATAAATGATTACTCCCTCAAAGGATACTTTGCTAGATAAGTATACTTTGCAATTTTGATGAAGTCGGCTACAGGTAATGACCATTATTTGTTGCTGTGACTGGAGAAATAGGGCTTATGGTAGATTCTCATTCACTAGCACACTTATGTAGCCTGCTCACGTAAATGTAAATGCTTTGATTTAACGACGGCACTGACTCGATGACCTTGCATGTCGGGACCGCCTATTTAAGTCCCCATCCGATAGGACTAGGCTAGCACGAAGTTGTCTTGCCCATTCGGAGCAGGTCGAGGTGGGAATCGAACCAGGGGTCTCCTGATCCGCAGTCCGACGCTCTACCTACTGAGCTAATCCGGCCACCTTCTTCTGCTCACGATCTATATTGCTTGTTGAAGTATGACGGGTGTGTGTCATTGATGGAATGGTGAGCAGAGCTGATCCTGATCAGACTGTGCAGAGGCACGTGCTGATCTGGATCTACACTGGTCGCAAATGAACTTAGATGTTGCGGAGATGTTATCACATTTTACCTTTTGATCAGGGCTCGGAGTTTTCGGACATTTTCTGTACTCAACTCGGAGCAGTGACCGACTGACTCGTACTCGGCCGAGTTGAGAATGAAAATGTACTCAGAGTCTCAGTCACAAATGAGACACGCCAATTGATTTTGTACCTAAGAACATGTGCGATTTTTCATTAAATATATTTACAAAAACTGTGATATTTTCTGTAAATGACTTCGACACAATTTTCATAGCAAATGCAGAATAGAATTTCTTCGTCAACTTTCGACTTAAAATGTAAATCCAATAATTGTTTACAAGAAAACATTGTTAATGTGACATTTACAGATCATAATTTTGCACTTACAAACATTTTAGTCGTACAAAGTTTAGTGAAACGGCCCCAGGCTGTTTGATATGAACTCGGGCTCAGCTTGGAAACGGTAGGAATTCCTCGTCTCCTGACATTGCCTTAAGTTGCTATCAAAGACACTAGCCCTCGATTTCTTTCATCGGAGAGATGGATTGTGGCCAAGAGGTTAGGACACTACTGTCTGTTTCATGAAACCTGTCCAAATTTTACAGCCATATAAACAATGCAAAAACTATTTTTTTTTTTTTTCACTAATGTTAAATTTTATCAAAATTTAAGAATGAGCCTTCTTTTTATTTGGTCCAATATTGATTTTATTACGAAAAAAACAATTTTTCCATAATAAATACCCATAGACCCAGTCTGCGAAATTAGCCGGGTGCCCGATGCCCGAGACGTGTAGAAATCGCGACGGACGTGTAAATTTTCCAATCTCACATGCCCGACGGGCACCTGTTTTAAAAACGTAATAAAACTGGACAGTAGAAATGTTTTTCTAAATTCTTTAAAATTACGAATTGTTTACACCGGAATTGAAAGTCGTCTAGAAGCGGACAGGTGTAAATTCGCGTTTTCGCTTAATGACATCTCTGCCCTATGACGAGTCGGCCGATCGATACCTCGGGTGCGGGTCAAAACATACCCGATACCTTGCCCCCGGTATGACTAGAAACCGGAGAGGACCGGAAAGGAGATTTCTGTTTCCTCGCCCCGGGTCGTTTCGTCCTAATTTGTTTGTATATGTGTTTATACAACAAGCCTATGACGAATTGGCAATGTGCGCTGACGTAATTACTGATGTTTTAATTAGAGATTGGCGAGCATTGTAAACCATGGTCAGACTACGCGAATCCACTGCCTGGTCTGGCCGCTAATGCAATAAGCCGGGATTTGTCGGAGATCGAGACCCAATTCACATGAACACGTTTGTTGTGTCACTTTAGACCGGTTCCCGGTAGTATTTCGCTAGGCTGCGCATCCGACAGGGTACCAGTCTAGTGCGGACTACATGACTGACGTCAGCAACCGCGTGTATTGATCTTTGATATGGCCTTGTGCCCCGCGGTGTGAAATTTACACGTAGTAATACTTGACAAGCACGGTGTGTTTGAAGTCTTAGTCTTGTCACTGTAGACAAATCTGCATTGTGTAAACACAGTTTGCCAACTAATGATGGAGTTTTATGACTTACGCGGAATTGCATTTTGCCTATTGGAATACACGACACGGAATACATATCGGGAATTACCGTTAATGGCGTTATGCAATATTTTTCATGGAAAATGTTTAATGTCGCCAAAATGACACCGACCATATCGGGCAAGGTAAATGTTTTGAAAAGAGCGTTGTGTCAATGTAAGAACGCTCAATCTTAAATTTTGATAAAACTTAATACATGTACCGGTATTATCGAAAAAAATAATTGTTTTTGCATTGTTTATATGATCGTAAATTTTGGCTGGTTTCGTGAAACAGACGGTAGACGTCAATACCAGAGGTTGCGAGGTAAATCCCATGAAAAATGCTTTCATCGTATTTCCATCCAGCAGGAGGGATGGGTTTTGGCCTAGGGCTTAAAACACCTGCCTTCCAATCCGTAGGTTGTGGGTTCAAACCTCACCATGGGTGTGAAAAATACTATAAACATAGTATTTCCATCCCACTGGTCTGTCGGATGAGACTTTAAACTGTGGTCCCGTCTCTATATGACCTTGGCTGTTGCTGAGATGTTAAACCCATTCACTTTCACTTTCCATCCTGCAGGTCCTTTGGATGAGACTTGAAACCGATGTGCTATCGCTACATCATCTTAGCTGTTGCTGGGATGTTAAACCCTTTCACTTTTCTTTCAGCGGCTTTTCAGAACAGCAATTCGTCACCGACCGGTCCGTTGCTGGCGGCCCGGGAACACCCGAGCCAAGTCTACTCGTTGCCGAGCTGCCCGGGCACGGACGCGGCCGGTCAATCTGTGTGGAGCACCCCCACCAAGAGCGTGAGCCCGAGTCCTGTGAGCATCGCAAACATGTCGAATGCAAGTCCCAGTAGTATGGCAGCTACTGTCCTAGTCAGTAATCCAACCGCGGTATGTATGCTCGTGAAACTGTTATTTACTAATCACGTTTTGTTATGGACAGGGTGGCCATGATATGTACCCTGAAATATCGCCACCCTGTCCATCTGGGGGCCGTTTTACTAAACTTTGTACAACTAAAATATTCACAGGGACAAATTTAGGATCGTCTGGAAAATTCAATTGATGGATTTAGATTTATTGAGCATAGGCTGCCTATGCTCAATAATTATAAATCCAATAATTGTTTAGAAGAAAACATTGTTAATATGAAATTTACAGACTACCATGATTTTTCATTTACGAACATTTTAGTTGTGCGAAGTTTAGTGAAACGGGCCCCTGTTCGCCTCTCTTTGTTCATCTGTCTGTCCGAGATTTGCGTTAAAGTTTGCGGCTACCTACTTTCTCCGTTAACGTAAGTTGGATTGGCTTGAAACTTCATATACTTATCCCCTTGGCATACAAAGTCTGTCGACGGATACTAGTGTATCGTTTTCGACATTCCATCCGTCTGTTTGTCCGTCCGTTCGTCCATTTGAGTTGAAGTTACCCATTATCCCTGCAATCGTAAGTCAGATTGACTTCAAACTTCATATACTTTGTTATCATCATCAATATTTTCATTCTATAGCCCACCCATGTGGCTTTCATGCCAAATGTCAAGGCCAAATGACTTAGAAAAATATTAGTTGGTCGGACAAGCCCCTGCTCACTTAGTCCATGTACGTATGTGCATATGTACTTGCGTGTGTGTGTTAGTAACACCTTTCATTTTTCAATAACTCATAATTCCAGCACAAAAATATTTACACAATTCCCTAACATTTGATTGGTCCGTAGCAAGTCTCTGTACAAAATTTATATCCCAGTAAACTCCATGCCGAACTACTTTCCGTAACCGTCGGGCGCAGTTAAAATAATTCTTAAGAAAATGGAAAACAAACACATTTTCTTCATGAATTTATTTCAAATGCTGGAATTATAAGGAATGAATGGCCTTTTTGTGGAATTTATCGGGGATATAAACTTGGAAAAGTCGCGGGAATACTGGACGAGGCCTTCCGGCCTTCGTCCAGTATTCCCGCGACTTTTCCAAGTTTATACCCCGATAAATTCCACAAAAAGGCCATTCATTCCTACAATATTTATGAAGGCTGCCAGCGAGAAGATTAGCCTAGTGATAATGATGCCGTTGTTCACCTAGAAGGAGTTAAATCAGAAAATGTTGCACACAAAACATAGAAGGTAAACAAGAAAATGGTGGCAGATTGGCAAAACACGTGCAAACTTCCTAACCGGAAGTGCTAAGTGTTAACCCTCACTATGCGGGAGACGAAAATTGTCGTCTGCTGTTTTTCATTTTTGCCTTAATTCTTAACAAAACACAACAAAACACCTGTTTTGGCAGCACATGAGAATCGTCTCCAGTGGAGACGAATTTCATGTGCTGTCAAAACAGGTTTTTATCGAGAAATTTTGAAAATAAAAACATTTCCAGCATACAACAACATTTAATTCAGCGTAGTAAGGGTTAAGGCACGATGTATGTCCTATGTGATGGCAGAGTAACCAGAAGCTATCCACCTCCCCACAGCCGACACCCATCCTGCTGGAGGGACAGATCACCGCAATTTCTGTCTGTGCCGCCGATCTTGTCAAGAAACTGCCGTTCTTTGAGGCGAAACACCTCAGTATGAAGAAAGACATAAACAGAGAAATACAGGTGCGTTATTTCACATGGTCGGACAAAATAAACGTTCATTACCATTACCCCACATATTGATTGGCATTATTATACATTTTATATTGGACATAAATTTCCACACTGATATCAGGGGCGATAACAGCGTTTCCTTAGAATGTTAACGGACATTACTATTTATTTCACATGGTCGGGCAGTTCCGGTGGCTTAGTGATAAAGCAGTTTTGATAGTGGAATGTTTGTAACTTTTGCTGTGTAATATGTTGTGCTAGGTAAAATGTAGTAAAATTGTATTTCACATTTAAAGGTACATGCCCACTCAGTAGGCACAAAATGTTCTTTATATCGGAGACATCATGCGAGACATTTTCTGGCAAAATAAACATTCATTCACCATTACCCCATGTATTCATTGGCATTATTATACATTTTATATCAGACGTAAGTTTCCAAACTGATATCAGGGGCGATAACCGTGTTTGCTTAAAGTGTTAACCGACATTACTATTTATACTCTGTATTTATTTTTTGATGTGCAATTATCATACTTTCTAATCTGTCGAAAATATTATTTTTTCAGGTACATTTAATTAGTATAAATAATAAAAAAATACCATGCCTCATTTGCATATGAAAATATCCTGATGCCAACTATAAGTAAAATAAATATTACTAAAGGATTATACCTGTATAGCCATTTGTAATTTTTAGAACTGGTGGAATAGTGACACAATTACACAATTATACACTTATTTAATTCCTATAAAGAACATTTTGTGCGTACTGAGTGGGCATCCACCTTTAACATTGATTTGTCATTTTGACCTTTGATATGGTCTCAATGCCATTTTTGTCGCACTTGATATAGTCGACACATTGGCGTAATTATGTACGTATGGACGTGCGTGCATCCAGTTAAAAGTTTTTGGTTAAAGTTTTTAGCTCACCTGAGCGAAGCTCATGTGAGCTATTGTTACCGCAATGTGTCTGTCGTCCTTCGTCGTCGTCCGTGAACATTTTCAAACGTCTTCTCCTCGGTAACCATTGGGCCTATAGTCACCAAACTTCATGGTCATGGTCCTTATGTAGGGGGGATTGCAAAATTGTTAAAATGACGTCATTACGTAATACAAGGTGGCTGCCATCTAAAAATAGCACAAATTCTTAAAAAATCTTCTTCTCATGAACCGCTTGCCGGATTTCGACGAAACTTGGTAGGAATGATCGATGTACAATGCTCTTTCAAAGTTGTTAAAATGGTGACCCCGGTGTCAAAAATGGGCGTGGCCCTGTGGGGTCAAATTGGGGTCAAACACATGAACTCAATGTCACATTCTCCTTTGGTGTTCATGGAGTCAGGTGAGCGAATTAGGGCCATCATGGCCCTCTTGTTTGGTATACTATCAAAGCCTCAGCTGCCGCGACATTGCGGGCCGCGGCCATCTAGTTTTTAAAGATCTGGGGGCCATTTCACTTAACTTTGTACGACTAAAATGTTCGTAAGTGCAATGTTTTATTGTAAACAATTATTGGATTTGCATTTATTGAGCATAGGCTGCATATGCAGATAAGCTGCATATTTGCGTAAATACCCAATTAAAATTGCCAAAAACCCAATGGAAATCAGAAGTAGTGAGTATCAAAAAGCAATGAAAAATTTGTGGTACCTTTATCATGCTGTAGAAAACAATAAACAAACCACAAATATAGCATATATTTCTTATTTTCCATGAAAACACATCTTGGTATTTCATTAGAATTGTCTCCAAGGAGACAATTCTAATGAAATGCCAAGATATGTTCATTTCGAAGCAAACTATTCAATAAGTGCTGTCTGTTGATGTGTAAACAGTAGTGTGATTTTATTTTACCCAATTAAAATATTGAAATACCCAATTACTTCCGATATGATGGAGTGAAAATACTCAATTACTAATTCCTTATCTGGAGCCCTGACTGTCAAAAATTTACATCCCGATCAATGTTATGTTGTTTATTCCTTAGTAGTACAGCCCAATAATTCCAGCACAAAAATATTTACACAATTCCCTAACATTTGATTGGCCCGTAGCAAGTCTCTGTCCAAAATTTATATCCCAGTAAACTCCCACGCCAAACTATTTTCCGTAACCGTGAGGCGCAGTTAAAATAATTCTTAAGAAAACAGAAAATAAACACATTTTCTTGATGAATTTATTTCAAATGCTGGAATTATAAGGAATGAATGGCCTTTTTGTGGAATTTATCGGGGATATAAACTTGGAAAAGTCGCGGGAATACTGGACGAGGCCTTCTGGCCTTCGTCCAGTATTCCCGCGGCCTTCTGGCCTTCGTCCAGTATTCCCGCGACTTTTCCAAGTTTATACCCCGATAATTTCCACAAAAAGGCCATTCATTCCTATAATGATAGTTCAAAGTACATGTCATTAAAATGATTTTAAATCCTATTTTTCGCACTTTTTCTCGATTCCAACAAAAGTATAGGCTAATGCTCATTGCTTTCTTTTTATCACATTTCATAACAAAATGAAAGGTGAACAAATGTAGCGGTAGGATATTTTTTGGTGTGTGGAAATTTAGAATCGAGACAAATGTTCAACTGTTCTGGGGTTTATCATTGAGACACGCCATGCAATTTGTACCTAAGAACATGTGCGATATTTCATGAAATATATTTCCAGAAACTGTGATATGTGCTGTATTATATGACGTCGAAAGATGACGAAATTGCTATGAAAATTTCGTCAACTTTCAATGTCATTGACAGAAAATCGTAAATTTTGTAAATATTTTTCATGAAATATCGCACATATTCTTAGGTACAAATTCACTTGGCGTGTCTCCATTATCTGTATGACCTCTGTCATCAGCCCGGATGTGGTTATTCGTGGCCAATGAAAATGCTCAAAATTCATTTGGAGTTGGAATTATATACTTCTAGTAATTTCCAATAACCATGAAGGGAACACGTTTAATACACATTGTTTTAAAGTCACACTTTTTATTAAATTTTCGACCACATATTCTTTATCAAAATAGTGTGAAACTGTTTGGGCAGTCCTATGTGACGTCCATAGTGTAGCCACACTATGGAAACACATAGGACTGCCAATACAGTTTCACACTATTTTGATAAAGACCATGTGGTCGAATATTTAATAAAAAGAGTGACTTTAAAACAATGTATATACTTATAATTGTTTTCTTTGACAGGCGTTGTTACAGCTACCCATGGAGTCGCCAAATCGGTTGGAGTTGATGCGTAAATATGGCTGTATTTATGGCCGCTTCGATTCGAAGCGCAAGGGAGATAAACCTATGTCTCTACATGAGGTGAGTGTTCAAATACCATGAGTCTGGCATTTAAACATTACTCACTTCGAGTGGGTGGCAGGTGGGAGTTTATGATGGGTAGTTTAACAAAAATTACTTGCAAAAAGTGAAGATCCTGATGTGACGGCTCGTCACGAGCCGGCTCATCTGGATCTACATTATTTGCCAATACCACTATACAGGTCTGTAGTGTTGAAAGGGTTAATGTTTATGCCGCACTGTTTCATCCAATTATCACTCGTCCAGATAAAAAATTCACTCATAATTACGAGTGGACGAGTGGGTGGCAGGTGGGAGTTTGCGATGGGTAATTTAACGATCGGGGTTCATCCTTACCGTATTTCTGACTGGAGACCTGGTTTAGCCTTCACATATGTCTTTGGCATTTTGTATGTGACGGTTGAATCTGGTTATATCCCTTATGTGAGTATTACGATTATTCGTAATCCTATTTTAGGGGAAGGGGCCAAGTGACTTTGGTGTGGTATGGACCTGGCACTCGGTCAGGTTATTCTAATTTCAGGGCTGAATATATTTTTTCTCAATGTAAATATTCCGTTCTGATTTTGGGATTTTCCCCCCCAATGCAGCAGGTTAAAGCGGGTTTGAACCTGTTTGCCTGGCCTTCAATGACCTTAGCTGTTGATAGGCCGTTAAACACCAATAAACAAACAACCTAATTGCGAGAACCATTTGTCACAAACTTGAGTAACCCAAATATAATTCTGACACCAAGGATGCACCGGAAAGGGAAGTTAAGGGAAGTTACTCATGATTATCCAAGTTTGGTGACCTGTTTGACACTTTCAACACCACAGGGCTGCAGATAAGGAATTAGTAATTGAGTATTGTCACTCCATCATTTCTGAGCAATTGGGTATTTCAAAATTTTAATTTGGTAAAATTATATCACACTACACATCAACAGACAGCAATTGTTGAATAGTTTGCTTCAAAATGAAAACATGTCTTGGTCTTTCATTAGAATTGTCTTGGAGAATTACCAAGATGTGTTTTCATGGAAAATAAGAAAAATATGCTATATTTGTGGTCTGTTATTGTTTTCTGCAACATGATAAAGGTACCATACATTTTTTATTGCTTTTTGATACTCGTTAGTTCTGATTTCAATTGGGTTTTTGGCAATTTTTTGGGGTTTTTGGTAATGTTAATTGGGTATTTAAGCAAATACGCAGCTTATCTGGAGCTCTGGGCCTGTATAGTGGTATTGGCAAAAAGTGTAGATCCTGATGAGCCGGCTCGTCTCATCAGAATCTGCACTTTTGCAAGTAATTATCATATTTTCGAGAACAAAAACACCTCCTTTTCATAAATGGACTAGTCTGAAAATCATTTTGTGATGGTTGGATTGGTTGCAAAATTAACATATCAAATTACATTCCAGTTACTTAGGGGTGAAAGGGTTAAGCCTGATCTATTATTGAAATCTACCCTGTGTGGCTTCAGTAGCCTATTTCACCAACATTGCAAAGTATACTTATCCAGCAAAGTATACTTTGAGGGAGAAATTTTCAATTTAAGGATAAATTTATTAATTTTTATTATACCATTTTGGCTGTGATAATGTAATAAATTCAGTATAATAATTCTGCATACTTTTAATCTGACCATCAAATATATGCAGTTGTTAGTTCTATATGAAATAATTAATTTTGGGAAAAATCAATGATTACTCCCTCAAAGTATGCTTTGCAATTTTCAGATCTCAGTTAACGAAGCTTCAGCCCAGCTTTGTTTCCACTTGCCAAACCTGCTGACGCGGAGGGAAGATTTGTTTCCCCTGGCGCGGCAAATCGTCAAGGACGCGGGCTACCATTATTCCAAAGGACATTCCAGGTACTCATTAACAACACGAAGACAGGCCATACTTATTGCGACATCGGTAATGCGCACTTAATGCATAAAGTCCCCCATACAGGTACCTTCCATCTGAGACAAGCCGTGTGATTTTGTGCCTATAAGGTGTGCAATTTTTGTCGCGCCTGCTTTAGCTTTTTCCGTCGTCGTCGTCCGAAATGTCAAAAACTTTGTACAAGCTTCGTCATCATGCTTCAATATTTGGACACTTGATACATGTAAGCATTAGGAACACACACATTCCGCCAATTCACATGCCATTGACCTTTTTATGCCCCAGCCACCGAATGTTGAGGGGGGCATATAATGTTACCGGCATCCGTACGTACGTACGTCCCGAAACCTTAACGCTCAGGTAAATGGCTTATAATTTCTGTTTCCTTGCTCGGATCTGCTTCACATTTCACACACGCATTGCTCCAATGGTCCTCTACCGCCCTGTGACAAATCAACATTCGTCCCGCCCCCACTAAGCCCAGGGTCAAGGTCACAGACTTGGTGCGTTTGAAACCTTAACGCTCGGGTAAATTGCTTATAATTTCTGTTACCTTGCTCGGATCTGCTTCACATTTCACACACGCATTGCTCCAATGGTCCTCTACCGTCCTGTGACAAATCCACATTCGTCCCACCTCCGCTAAGCACCGGGTCAAGGTCACAGACTTGGTGCGTTCAAAACCTTAACGCTCTGGTAAATGGCTTATAATTTCTGTTTCCTTGCTCGGATCTGCTTCACATTTCACACACGCATTGCTCCAATGCTCCTCTACCGCCCTGTGACAAATCGACATTCGTCCCGCCCCCACTAAGCCCAGGGTCAAGGTCACAGACTTGGTGCGTTTGAAACCTTAACGCTCGGGTAAATTGCTTATAATTTCTGTTACCTTGCTCGGATCTGCTTCACATTTCACACACGCATTGCTCCAATGGTCCTCTACCGTCCTGTGACAAATCCACATTCGTCCCACCTCCGCTAAGCACCGGGTCAAGGTCACAGACTTGGTGCGTTCAAAACCTTAACGCTCTGGTAAATGGCTTATAATTTCTGTTTCCTTGCTCGGATCTGCTTCACATTGCACACACGCATTGCTCCAATGCTCCTCTACCGCCCTGTGACAAATCCACATTCGTGCCACCCCCGCTAAGTCCAGGGTCAAGCTCACAGACTTGGTGCGTTCGAAACCTTAACGCTCGGGTAAATGGCTTATAATCAAATATGCCTCGTTTTCTTTGACTGCCAGTGGGGGGCATTTGTGTGCCGACAGGCCACATTTCTAGTTTACCTTCAAATTGTTTCCTGAAACACTTATCCATTTGTTTGCGTCAAAAACTTTGTACAAGCTTCGTCATCATGCTATAAATTTAATATTACTTTACAGATTGTTTCAATATTTGGACTTGATACATACATGTAAGCATTAGGAACACACTCATGCCAGCAATTCACATGACCATCACCTTCTTTACCTTCAAATATTTGCTGAAACACATAGCCATTTTTTTGCGTCAAAAACTTTCTACAAGTTTTCTCATCCTGCTATAACTTTCATATTACTTGTTTAATACTACTGGATGGATGGCTTCAATATTTGGACACTTGATATATGTGAGCATTGGGAACATATTCATGCCGCCATTAACATGACCTTGACCTTTTTTACATTTTTGTGGAAACACTTGGCCATTTTTTTACGTCAAAAAGTTTGTACAAGCTTCTTCATCATGGTATAACTTTAATATTACTTGACGGATTGCTTCAATATTTGGACACTCGATACATGTGATCATTCGTAACACCGTCATGCTGCCATTAACATAACCTTGACCTTTTTTATCTTCACATGTTTGCGGAAACACTTGGCCATTTTTTGCGTCAAAAAGTTTGTACAAGTTTCTTCATCATGATATAACTAATATTACTTGGACAGATTACTTCAATATTTGGACACTTGATACATGTGAGAATTTGGAACACACTCATGTCCCCATTAACATGACCTTGACCTTCGTACCTTGACAATTTATTGGAAACTCTTAGCCATTTTTTTATGTCAAAAAGTTTCTTCAACCTTGACCTTTTTCGTGTTTTAAGCATGAACTTCTGTGACGGTTTTTATGATGTTTACTTTAGCACATGCCCATGATCATGTTATGGTCAAATGCCTCGGCAGGCGCGACACCACTTCCGTGGCGTAATTCTTGTTTATGAAAACCAATTACAGAAACAGTGATATTTTCTTCTCTAAATGACGTCGGAAGTTGACAAAATTTTCATAGCATTTGCTCTGAACATATTGTCGGCTTTCGACGTCATTTACAGAACATAACATAAATTTTGTAAATATTTTTTATGAGATATCGCACATCTTGTCATTTGTATATAGCCAGGCTGTTGAACTGATTTAAAGCCGCAAACAATCACATCAATAAAGCCTTTCACCTATATGTGGCTGTGACTGGAGAAATGAAGATTATGGGCTTTGTGACCAGTGTAGATCCAGATCAGCCTGTGAATCCTCACAGTCTGATCAGGATCTGCACTGTTCACCATTCCATCAATGAAACACCTGCCATGCTTATAACAAGGAAAACAGATATATCATTATCAGGCTACACACAGGAGTGTGCTATTTGACCAGGAGCTACACTGGTTACAAACCACATAAGCCCCGTTTCTCCAGTCACAGTCACATTTGAGACACGCCATAGGATTTTTCACCTTCGGACATGAACTCAAATTCGTGAAGATTTTACAATATTTTCCGTAAATGACGTAAAAAGTTGAGTACATGCAGAATTATATTTGAATATTTTGTCAGATGTCACAGATGTCATAGCGTGTCTCATTTGACTTCGTCAGGGCGTCAGAGCTGAACCCGGAGAACCCGAGTAAGCGGCCGAAGATCGAGAATTACCTGAACATGTTGGACGCGTGCTATGCCAAGGCAGAGGCGGAGAAAGTTCGCCGCGAGGTCAGTGACCGTCTCGTAATTGCTGACAAAATGTTGGGCCAGTCTGACAAAACCCCACTTATCATGATCACCCTAAATATTGGGCCAGTCTGACAAAACCCCACTTATCATGATCACCCTAAATATTGGGCCACAGTCTGACAAAACCCCACTTACCATAATCACCCTAAATATTGGGCTACAGTCTGACAAAACACCACTTATCGTGATCACCCTAAATATTGGGCCACAGTCTGACAAAACCCCACTTACCATAATCACCCTAAATATTGGGCCACAGTCTGACAAAACCCCACTTTCCGTAATCACCCTAATTATTGAGCCCCACTTACCTATATACATAGAGCAGGGCTCCAGATAAGGAATTTGTAATTGAGTATTGTCCCTCCATCATTTCTGAAGCAATTGGGTATTTCAAAATTTTAATTGGGTAAAATAAAATCACAATACTGTTTACATCAACATCAACAGACAGCAATTATTGAATCGTTTGCTTCAAAATGAAAACACGTCTTGGCATTTCATTAGAATTGTCTCCTTGAATTCCTTGAATTGTCTCCAAGTGGCTTTGGTGTGTTATTGACCTGGCACCTGGTCAGGTTATTCTAATTTCAGGGCTGAATATATTTTTTTTTGTTGATGTAAATATTCCGTTCTGAATTTGGGATTTTCTCCCCAATGCAGCATGTTAAATACGGGATCAAACCCGTTGGCCTGGCGTTAAATGACCTAAGTTGTTGATAGGCCGTAACACCAATCCATCAATCAAGTTTATCAGGCAAGGCTAGGAAACGCGTAGGAATTCCGAAGCTACCATTTCCGAGCCGAGTCTGATAAACTTGATATCAAAAGACAGTAGCCTGGTATTCAATTTATCATGTAACGTTTTCTGCTTGAAAATGACCACAGATTACATAATTAGCTATGGACAGAACGTGAACTTGTTTACATTGCGTCATTACACCGACATCATCAGGTAACGTCAGGTGACGTCATCCGACCGTCAGTTTTCATTTCGTTGTAACCCGCATGTTTGTATCGGGTCAATGCCTGATACAACAATATGTTATCAGTCGGTACGTATTCGGTCAATACCGGGCAGGTTACCTGATAAATCTTATATGTGTGTTTGCCAAAATAAATTGTGATTATTATTACTACGGTACTTATTTCTAATTTGCTTACCTCCTAATCAGCTTTTGTGAGGAGTTAGTTCAGTGGATAAAGGGCTGGACATCAGTAGCCGATTTCATCAAAATTGCAAAGTATACTTATCTAGCAAAGTATACTTTGAGGGAGTAATCAGTTATTTTCCCCGCAATTCATTATTTCATATAGAACTAACAACTGCATATATTTGATGATTAAAAGTATGCAGAATTATTATATTGAATTTATTACATTATCACAGCCAAAATGGTATAATAAAAATTAATAAATTTATCCTGAATTGAAAATTTCTCCCTCAATGTATACTTAGCTAGATTAGTATACTTTGCAATGTTGGTGAAATAGGCTACCATACTTGGCTGTCTGGATTCGAATCTGATCATGTTAAAAAAACAGAGAGGGCTACTCCATAATACGTGGCTGTGACTGGAGAAATTGATTTGTGACCAGCGTAGCTCCTGATCAAATAACACTTATGTAGCCTGATAACGATCTAAATTGGTTGTTAGAAGCATGACGGGTGTTTCATTGATGTAATGGCGAACAGTGCAGATCCTGATCTGACTATGCGGAAGCATAGGCTGATCTGGATCTACAGTGGTCACTGGTCGCCAAGCCCACAAGACCCATTTCTCGAGTCACAGTCCCATAAGAGCTAGGCCACAAGGTCAAATACTTTGAAGTTTTTGGTTAAGTTTTTTGGTTAAAGTTTTTGGTTAAGTTTTTTGGTTAAAGTTTTTCGTTATACTATATCTCTGCAACTGCTTTGCCCATTACCTTGAAACTTCACATGGATGTTTATCATCATCTATATTTTCATTCTACCCCCCTCCCGTGCGGCCCCTGTGCCCAATGTCAAGGTCAAATTACTTTGAAGTTTTTGATTTAAGTTTTTTGATTAAAGTTTTTGGTTAAGTTTTTTTGTTAATTTTTTTGGTTAAAGTTTTTGGTTAAGTTTTTTGGTTAAAGTTTTTCGTTATACTATATCTCTGCAACTGCTTTGCCCATTACCTTGAAACTTCACATGGGTGTTTATCATCATCTATATTTTCATTCTACCCCCTTCCCGTGCGGCCCCTGTGCCCAATGTCAAGGTAAAATTACTTTGAAGTTTTTGGTTAATGTTTTTTTCGCGCCCGCTTACGGAAAGCGCGATATAGAGTCGGCACTTTGTACGTGTGTCCGGTTAAAGTTTTTGGTTAAGTTTTTTGGTTAAAGTTTTTCATTATACTATATCTTTTTTTTAGTGTCCATGCCTCGCCACAAGGCGCGACATGCAGGCCGCAGCCATCTAGTTTGTTAAGAATTAAAGCAAAAATGAAAAACAGCAGACGGCAATTTCCGTCAACAGCGTAGGAAGGGTTAAAAGACACTAGCCTCATATTCTATTTCGCAGGTATTATTTTATGCTAGCTGATGGTCAAATATAACCGGGTTAGAATGCAGACTTGTTTACGTTACATCACTGACGTCATCCGGTAACATGTGACGCCGTACATTGAATGAACCGGGATATTCGTATCTAGTCAATGCGGGATACGACTTTTTGTTATCAGTGAGCGTGTATTCAGTCAATTCATATAAAGTTATCCTTTTTATCAGGTAACAAGCTTTGTATTGGCTGAATACATACAGACTGATAACATAATGTTGTGTCGAGGATTGACCCGATGCGAATATCCAGGTTGCAACAAATTGAAAACAGACATTTCATTGGTCGAATTGTGTCGTATAGCGTTACTGAATGACGTCAGTGTAATAACGCAACATAAACAAGTCCACATGCTTTTAAACAAAAACTATTTTATATTTACCTGATAAATAGAACACTAACCTAGTGTCTGTCGATATCAAGTTTATCAGACTAGGTTCGGAAATGGTAGGAATTCCTACATGTTTCCTAGCCTTATCGGACAAACCTGTAGCAAAGCATACTTTGAGGGAGTAATCATTTATTTTTCCTGAAATGCATGATTTCATATAGAACTAATGACTGCATATACTTGATGATTAAAAGTATGCAGAATTATTATACTAAATTCATTACATTATCACAGCCAAAATGGCTGTGATAATGTAATAAATTCAGTACATGTATAATAAAAATTAATAAATTTATCCTAAAATTGAAAATTTCTCCCTCAAAGTATACTTTTCTAGATAAGTATACTTTGCAATGTTGGTGAAATAGGCTACAGATAACAAAAGACACTAGCATGGTATTCTCTACATACCGCCCTTATAGGAGCGCCTGGCTACAATCACGACGGAACTACAAGCCGTGTCCGCCCAGCAGAACGACCTTGTACAGCAGGTCGACAGTGTCAAGGACGCGGGCGACGTAGATAAGGTACGAATATGCTAAATAGAGTACTGTAAGGGGGTGTGCAAACGTTGTCCTGGATAAAAAAGAATCGGGATGTTTTAATGCCACACACACTTTGCTTGCAAATTCTGATCAATTACTACCCAGTTCCACTGGAGAAATATGTTGGGATATTTTTAATGCTTAGACCACTATACACAACAATTGTCGTCTGCTGTTGCTTTTATATCTTGCCTTATTTCTCAATAAAAACATGTTTTGACAGCACTTCAGAATAATTTCCAATGGAAATGATTCTGAAGTGCTGTCGAAGCATTTTGTAAATTATTCTAAAGTGCTGTGTAAGCGTGTTTTTGATGATAAAAATAGAAAATAAACAGCAGACGACAAAAAATTAAGATAGCGGTGTAAGGGTTAATACCAGTTTTCAGGATATTTGTGGCATTTAGAGAAAACACTCAACCTGTGGATTATGTGATGTAAATAGTTTCAGTGGCCAAATAATGTAATTAATATCGGGGACATGACCATATTAAATATGTCTAAGTGAACCTATTGCTTCATTTGTGCAGATCCAGTGCAGATATGTTGCAGTTCATGTAATAGTAGGTCCCACAGCATCCATATTAATAGTGAAAGCAGTAGAGAATAATCATATAACATTTGGAGGATTTGGTTATTAAAGTTATAACCCTAAGTATTCGGGCACCATTTCTTTTGGGAGATTCCTTTAAAACGGGTTGTTATTGTAATAAACCATACTAACTCTAAGTACAACCATACTAACTCTAAATATTTAGATGTTCCTTGTTGTGTGCGTTTCCTATAATAAATTGTGTCTGAATATTTACTCTTTGTTTTTTTTTTTAACTATTCCATGTTTTCTAACAATAGGTGGATGATCTACAACAGCGTCTGGAGCGCATCACAAACCGACACCTACAGCTGCTCACTGAACAGAGTGAGATACTCCGCAAACAGAGGTGAGGCTTCTGTAGAGATGGCTCGCGGCTGATTTCTGTAGTGATGGCTCGCAGCTGGTTGGCTCGCGGCTGGTTTCTGTAGTGATGGCTCGCGGCTGGTTTCTGTAGTGATGGCTCGCGGCTGGTTTCTGTAGTGATGACTCGTGGCTGGTTTCTGTAGTGATGGCTCGCGGCTGATTTCTGTAGTGATGGCTCGCGGCTGGTTTCTGTAGTGATGACTCGTGGCTGGTTTCTGTAGTGATGGCTCGCGGCTGGTTTCTGTAGTGATGGCTCGCGGCTGGTTTCTGTAGTGATGACTCGTGGCTGGTTTCTGTAGTGATGGCTCGCGGCTGATTTCTGTAGTGATGGCTCGCGGCTGGTTTCTGTAGTGATGACTCGTGGCTGGTTTCTGTAGTGATGGCTCGCGGCTGGTTTCTGTAGTGATGGCTCGCGGCTGGTTTCTGTAGTGATGGCTCGCGGCTGGTTTCTGTAGTGGTGGCTCGCGGCTGGTTTCTGTAGTGATGGCTCGCGGCTGGTTTCTGTAGTGATGGCTCACGGCTGCTACTGCAGCTTCCTCGCTGTTGACGGCCGTTAAACATTGCAAACTCTTTCAGCGCTAAGCTACTGACAGGGACGGTTAGTTTGGCAAAAAATATGTTTCATAAGTTAAGTTTCATTATTCAGAAAATGAGGTTGTTTTTGTAGTTTAAAAAATATCCACAAATGTTGGAGATTTCGTAGCGAGCCGTCTCATCAGGATCTGCACCAATTGTGGATATTTTTGAATTTTTACAAAATGATCCCCTTTTCTGCATAATTGAACAGTCTCATACTTAACATGAAATCGTCCATGTCAGTTACTTAGGGGTGAAAGGGTTACACATACTCCCATTGCTATACACCACCGCTCATCACACGTCAATATCTGCATAGGACGCCAGGATGTTATGGGGACATGAACCTTGATAATTATGTTGACAGTGTGCTGATAGTGTCGTTATTGTTGATCTGTGCAAACTCACCCCAGATAGCTCCAAGTAGCGAGTCTATGCCAGTCTATCTGCAATTAGGGATGGGTCATGGCCTAGGGATATGGCATTGTAATACGTGAGGTTGCGAGTTCAAACCTCGCCCTAGGCATAAAATACATAATACATGTATTTCCATCCCACTGGTCTGTCGGACGAGACTTTAAAGCGTGGTCCCGTTTATAGCAACATGTTGCTGGGATGTTAAACCCATTCACTTTCACTCTATCTGCATTTATGTCACGGTACGTAACTCACTGTGGGGAGGAAGTGTGTATTTGTGCCCGGCTAGCTCAGTTGGTTAGAGCGATGGTACGGTAAGCCAGAGGTCCCGGGTTCGAGCCCCGGTCCGGAGCACATTTTTCTCACCCTGTGACATTTATGTACGCAATTGTCATATTTGAAATGAGAAACTGATTGGTGTGCTCAGTCTCGACCAATCAAACTCTGATTTATGAATTTGAGGACTTACTCTAGAAGTTTATAAGCACAGGCTCTGGTTTGCCTGAATCATTTGGGAGGTCAGGATCTACACAAGATAAATGTGGCTGTGACTGGAGAAATGGGGCTTATGGGTTTTGCTACCAGTGTAGATCCAGATCAGCCTGTGCATCCGCACAGTCTGATCAGGATCTGCACTGTTTGATGTTCAATCAAAGATACACCTGTCACTCTTCTGACAAGCAATATAGATCGTTTTCAGGCTACAGGGACCCGTTTCACAACGCTTCGTACGACTAAACTGTTCGTAAGTGCAAATATAAGATCGTCTGGCAATTTCAATTTATGAATTTACATTTATTGAACATAAAAGGCTGCATATGCAGCATATACTCAATAAATGTAAATCCAATAATTGTTTACAAGAATACATTGTTAATGTGAAGCTTACAGACTATCATTAGTTTGCACTTACAAACATTTTAGTCGTACAAAGTTTAGTGAAACGGCCCCAGGAGTGTGCTGTTTGATCAGATGCTACAAAAATCCCATAAGCCCCGTAACTCCATCCACAGCCACAGTTATAGTTGAAGCCTACTTGACCATGTCAGTTTCATTAACAGGGATCTTTATTGCAGCGAAGCCAATTCAGTTGTCTCGCATTGGTCAGCCAGTCTAGCCACCTCCAAGTCGGATGCCAGGTATGTGGCCCACAAACCATAGAAACCCCCAATCAAGTCTGTCCACAGTTAGCGCAGTTGGTAACAAGCGTGCTTCTCATCGATGCTAATGGGACGTACTATGATGCCCGTCCGTCCGTCCGTCTGATTTGCGTTAATTTTTTTGCGTTTCTTTTATCTCTGCACCCGTCAGTCGGATTGATTTGAAACTTCATATACTTCTATATCATCTTCCGTAGTTTCAGTCCACAGCCCACACATGCGGCTTTCATGCCCAAGGTCACGGTCAAATGACTTTGAATTTGTGTTAATTTTTTTGAATTTTTTGTGATTTTTTACTATACAATATCTCTGCAGTCTGACAGATTAACTTGCAACTTCATACACTTCTTTATCGTTCACATTGTATAGCCCACCCATGCAGCTTTCATGCCCAAGGTCAGAGTTACTTACAGTCCAATAATTTGAATTTGCTTATTTTCTTTTTGTCGAGCCCGCTTGCGGAAAGCGAGACATAGTGATCACAATGACGTCCGTGCGTCCGTCCGTGCATGTGTGCGTCCGTCCGAAATCTGTGTTAAAGTTTTTAAAAATACTATCAAATGCCTCGGCGGGCTCGACATGCGGGCCGCGGCCATCTGGTTTAAATATTTACGTTAAAGTTATTAACTCTGCATGCTAGCGGTGAAAATAACATCCAACAAATTATGAGTATGTTTCTTATTTCTCTCTGAAAATGTCGTGAAATTCCACGACATATTCATGATATTTATAGGGAGAGATAAAAGAAAATACAATGAATTTTCGTCTGCTATTTTTGAACTATTTATAGCCCACAAATTTCCCAGCATGCAAAGAGTTAAGTACAAAATATCTCTGCAACCGTTTTTGGTTTTCTCCCACATTGAGGACATACCTTACTTCATATGTACCGACTGAAGCATTTGTATTAAAGTGCTTTAACGTTTGTAATTGTTGTAAAATAAATTGAGTTTAAATGTAAACAAGACAGCATAAGTCGAGAGTATACTGGTAGAGACTGGATAAATGGGGCTTATGGGTTTTGTCACCAGTGTAGATCCAGATCAGCACTGTCTGATCAGGATCTGCACTGTTTGTGCCATTCCATTAATGAAACAGCCGTCATGCTTCTAACAAGCAATATAGATCGTTATCAGGCTACAGGAGTGTCATATTTGATCCGGAACTACACTGGTCACAAATCCCATGAGCCCCATTTCTCCAGTCACTGCCACATATAATGCCATCACTAGTTGTGGAATCTTGTTACCATTTATTCTGGTGTGGCGAGGACCTGGCATCAGATCAGGATTATTCTGATTTCGGGGCTGAATATATAGTTTTGTTATTGTAAATATTCAGTTCTGATTTTGGGATTTTCCCCCCATTTGTACATGTACATGTACTTGAAAATGTACTCAAACATGTACTTGTACAGATACAGGTTTTATATGGGATTTAGTACTAAACCCATTGACCCGGCCTTAAATGACCGTAGCTGTTGATAGGCCGTTAAACCCCAACAAACAAACAAACAAACTTGTTACCATTTCAGTTTGAGCAACAATTACTTTGGTGACCTACAGTCGGATAAAGACCTTGAAGGTAGGTGAATATAAACACAACATTTGGACTCGGATGCGACTGGGACTTATGGAATTGGCACTTTTTGCGAGTAATTTTCATACTTAAATGGACTAGTCTGAAAATCATTTTGTGACGATTGGATTGGTTGCAAAATTAACATCAAAATTCATTCCAGTTACTTAGGGGTGAAAGGGTTAAACATCATTATCGAAATAGAGAACATCATTATAGAAATACAGAATACTGTCTAGTGTCTTTTTAGCTCACCAAGCAAAGCTCATGTGAGCTATTGTTACCGCAATGTGTCCGCCGGCGTCCGTCGTCTGTGAACATTTTCAAACGTCTTCTCCTCGGTAACCATTGGGCCTATAGTCACCAAACTTCATGGTCATGGTCCTTAGGTAGGGGGATTACAAAGTTGTTAAAATGACGTCATCACGTAATCCAAGATGGCCGCCGTCTAAAATAGCACAAATTCTTCAAAAATCTTCTCAAGAACCGCCAACCGGATTTCGACAAAACTTGGTAGGAATGATCGATCAAAGTTGTTAAAATGGTGAACCCGGAGTAAAAATGGGCGTGGCCCGTGGGGTCTAATTTTAATTTTGACCGAATATGGTCATGTCATATATCAAATCGAAGGTATCAACGAGGTGATCACTCTGGTGCATTTTTCTGGTGCATCGGATGGTTATGTCATCCGAAAGGTCAAAAGGTCGTTCTTTTATTAGAGATTTCAAAATTTATTAGTGATTTCAAAATTCTTCTTCACATGAACCTCTTGGCCCATGGTAGCCAAACTTAAAAGTTATGGTCCATGGGTGAAGCCTTTTCAGATTTGTTAAAATGGAGGTCATCGCTAATCCAAGATGGCCGCCATCTAAAAATAGCATAAATTCTTAAAAAATCTGCTCATGAACCGCCAGCCGGATTTCGACGAAACTTGGTAGGAATGATCAATGTACAATGCTCTTTCAAAGTTGTTAAAATGGTGACCCCGTGGTCAAAAATGGGCGTGGCCCATGGGGTCAAATTTTATTTTTGCCCGGATATGGTCATGTCTATATCAAATCGAAGGTATCAAAGAGGCGATCCCTCTGGTGCATTTTTTGTCGAAATTGGATGGTCATGTCATCCAAGATGGCCGCCGAAAGGTCAAAAGGTAGTTCTTTTATTAGAGATTTCAAAATTCTTCTTCACACGAACCGCTTGGCCCATGGTGGCCAAACTTCACAGTTATTGTCCATGGGTGAAACCTTTTCAGATTTGTTAAAACGGAGGTCGTTGCTAATCCAAGATGGCCGCCATCTAAAAATAGCACAAATTCTTAAAAAAATCGGATTTCGACGAAACTTGGTAGGAATGATCGACGTAGAATGCTCTTTCAAAGGTGTTAAAATGGTGACCCCAGGGTCAAAAATGGGCATGGCCATTGGGGTCAAATTTTATTTTTGACTAAATATGCTCATGTCATATATCAAATTGAAGGTATCGATGAGGCGATTGCTCTGGTGCAATATTTGTCGGAATCGGATGATTATGTCATCCATAATGGCCTCCAAAAGGTCCCATTTATTCAAGATTTTGAACGCCTTTTTCTCAAGAACCACATGGCCGATGCTGGCCAAACTTCAGTCACCTTGGGTGAAGCATTTTCAGATTTGGTAAAATGAGTCATCGCTTAATCCCAGATGACCGCCATCTAAAAATTGCACAATTTGTTTAAACACATGAACTCAATGTCACATTCTCCTCTGGTGTTCATGGAGTCAGGTGAGCGAATTAGGGCCATCATGGCCCTCTTGTTTTTGATATAAAGATTTATCAGGCAAGGCTAGGAAATGTATAGGAATTCCTCTCCAAACAATTCCTACGGTTTCCATGCCGAGCCTGATAAACTTGATATCAACAGACACTATGCTAGTATTCTATTTATCAGGTAACATTTTATGCTAGCAAATGATGAAATACAATTTTTGTTTTTCATTGAAATGAATGCGGACTTTAAAGTTATGTCATTACATGGACGTCATTCGGTACCATGCGACGCCGTTCGACCAATGAAATGTCAGTTTTCAATTGGTTGTAACCAGATATTCGTATCAGTTAATATGCTAGTCACCTAGTTGATAAATTGGCTTACTGTTGTCACAGACTCCAACCTTGGCAGCGGATCGAGTTCGCCAACTCCCAACCAGTCGGAGGATCCCACAGATGGCGCCATGAACCGGCTCACAGAAGTAGACGGCACCACGCGCCCACCGGAAATGGACGATAGCCTCCGAGGGGCCGGGATTGGCAGCGGTCTCCGTACGCCTGTCATGGACGGCACCCTCCGAGCCATGTTAATGAGCGGTCTCAAACTGCCGGTCACAGCTGCCTCAGCCCAGGAGTCGCTGTTCGACGAAGGACTGCGAATTGCACAGCAGTACGGAATGGCAGACTTCGCTCAGGAGCTGAAACAGCTACAGGGAGACTCGCCCGAAAGTGTGAAAAGTGACAACGTGATAGGTAGTGGTTCGAGTCGGTCTGGACCGGACACCAGGGGACATGAACAGCCATCAGACGATGGTTACGATGGGGCAGCCAGTGGGGACAAAGGAGTGCCGAATGGTGTGAAATCTGAAGGCAAGGAGCCTGACAATGTCAGTTAATGCGACCCACGACACAAATGGATCATATGAAGGTTTTGAATCATGTTGTCTCTTGATTATGACCATCAGAAATAGTGTTTATGACCTTTGCAAACGGTGTAGACCAGACCAGTCTGGATATCAATGCAGTCTGATAATGGGCTGCAATGTTTGCCATCAGTGATAAAATGTCTCGTGCTTCTAACAACATTTTATATAATTGTTGGATTTATTGAGCATAGGCTGCATATGCAGCCTATGCTCAATAAATGTAAATCCACCTAGCTCTTGTCAGACTGCAGCTGTGCATTAACAGATCAGGAGTTAGCCCAACCACAATGCTACAAGCCTTATTTATCCAGAAATATTAGATTTTGTACATCATTTTCATCTGAAAGTATTCCTTCCAATATCTGATTATCAAAATAAATATTCTGATATATGATTTCCCACAACAAAGTTTCCCAATATTGTGGGTTCGCATCATTGTACTGGCATATCTCAATAACATCTTGTATTTGGATATCATTTGTTTTGGGCTATTATATATATTTAGGGTTATTACAGAAATTTTCTCCTGCGACCGTCCTTGACAAAAAGGGGGTTCAACAGGTTTTTGAAGAATGTAGCTTCTGATCATCTACTACAGCAGGTTGATACAGAACTATAGTTTTGGCAGTTTCAAACAGCGTAGCCCCAGATCAGCCAACATACTGGTCTAGGTATACACGGCTCACAAAGCAAATGAGCCCCGTATTGTCATGTCGGAAAATATATGAGTCTTGACTAGTCCGTTTCACAAAACCTACCCAAATTTTACGGCTATATAAATAATGCAAAAACAATCTCTTTTTTTTTGATAATATTAAATTTTATCAAAATTTATGAAAGAGCCTTTTTATTTCGTGAAATTTGGTCAAATATTGAACCTGGAGGAGCAGTCGAAAAAGGAAAAACTTTGGAAATTGATTCTGAAATCTAGCTAAGTAGCATGGAAATGATCTAACTAAAGGTTGCCCATGTTAAATCCCCATAGACTTCTTCACTCTGGGAAGATGTATATGGGGATTTAACATGTGGAAATTTTTTTTTCTCAATCAAATCCATATTGGACCAAATTTCAAGAAATAAAAAGTAGGCTCATTCTTAAATTTTTAATATTATCGAAAAATATATTGTTTTTGCATTATTTATATAGCAGTAAAATTTTGGCAGGTGAAACAGAAAGTAGTATAGAATATGACCACCCGACATATTTGTACAGCACGAGGAAACCCACTTGTCAGGACTCCAGATAAGGAATTAGTAATTGAGTATTGTCACTCCATCATTTCTGAAGCAATTGGGTATTTTTAAGTGGGTAAAATAAAATCACACTACTGTTTACACATCAACAGACAGCAATTATTGAATAGTTTTCTTCGAAATGAAAACATGTATTGGCATTTCATTAGAATTGTTATTCTAATGAAATACCGAGATGTGTTTTCATGGAAAATAAGAACAATATGGTATGTTTATTGTTTTCTGCATCATGATAAAGGTACCATAAATGTGTTATTGCTTTTTGATACTCGCTACTTCTGATTTCAATTAGGTTTTTGGCCAATTTTATTGGGTATTTAAGCAAATACGCAGCTTATCTTGAGCCGTTAGCATCACACAAACCCAATCGAAATTCAAACCCGGGCCGCAATAAGGGGGCTAACTCATCCTGTAATTGAAGCGGTAGGTGGAATAAGGGGGCTAACTCCATGAGGAGTTAGCCCCCTTATTCCACCGACCGCTTCAATTACCGACCGCCCCCTTATTGCGGCCCGTGTTTGAATTTTGATTGTTCCACGGACCACTTCAGTTGTTAGAACCACATTGCATTATCAAGTGCTTTCATAGAATCAGTCGTGTAGTAGTCATGCGTGCTTGCCAATTTATTCGGAGTATTGGGATACAATTTCAGGGAGGAAAACCTTATGGTATCACAATATTTCGGGTTAATACAATATTATTACATTCATACACGTGTAAATTGTCTCCGCTGTAGTGTAGACTGCAGACAAACATATATAGATTCTACTTCAGATCTCGCAGACATTGTAGCTGCATAGTCTTATAAATCATATAGTTTTGTACTGTATAAACTTGGAAAAGTCGCGGGAATACTGGACGAAGGCCGTATTCCCGCGACTTTTCCAAGTTTACTTTTTGCTGCTCGGTATTCACTACTGTCTGTTCCACGTTTTGCTGCCGACGAACATTTGGCCATTAAACACATTAAATCTAAACATATTGAAAAGTATACTTTTTCATCAATAACAAAAAAGTCACCTTCCCCAAACAAAATTACCTTATGAAATTCCATCAAATATTGATTTTATTGCGAAAAAAAACGATTTTCCTATGGGAATTTAACATGGGGAGTCAATTTCCAAAAATTTTCGTTTTTTTTATCATGAAATCGACTCCGAAACCTGGCGAGATAGCTTGAAAATGATGTAACTAAGAAAACAAGAGTTAGATTTTGAAAATCGGTCCACAAATAATAAAATATATAAAAAGAAAATCTATTTTTAGCCATAAAACATATTTTATTACAGAGTAATTACATCAATTTTCGGTATACAAGCAGTGTAAAGAGGATTGGAACGAAATATTGCTATCTTTCGGATGAGACTTGAAAGGACCCGCCTCTACATGACCTGTAGCAGATTTCACCAACATTGCAAAGTATACTTTTCCAGCAAAGTATACTTTGAGGGAGAAATTTTCAATTTTAGGATAAATTTATTAATTTTTATTATACTGAATTTATTACATTATCACAGCCAATTTGGCTGCGATAATGTAATAAATTCAGTATAATAATTCTGCATACTTTTAATCATGAAATATATGCATTTGTTAGTTCTATATGAAATAATGCATTTCAGGAAAAATAAATGATTACTCCCTCAAAGTATACTTTGCCAGGGTGGCTCAATGGTTAAAGCATTATGGTGTACGAACGGGGTAAAAACTAAAATTACAGGTGCTACTATAAAATTGTACAGGTTCCTGTAAAATATGCAGGTGCACCTACAAATTTACAGACACGCTATGTGACTGTATCTATTAAGAAGATGTGATAACTGATAGAAATATATACGATATTTTCCGTAAATGACGTCGAAAGTTGACATAGCAAAGTGAATTTCGCATTTGCTATGAACATTTTGTCAAGTGAATATGTTTCATGATATCGCACATGTTCTTTTGTACAAATTCATATCTCATTTGTAGTAGAATTGCAGATACACTAAAACACTGATAATATAAGGAACAATCAGGGCCCGGTTGTTCAAAACACCAGTTAGCTTAACGGACTGTTAAATCCTTAACTGAATGGTTAAAATCTCTGTTACACTAAAACACTGATAATATAAGGAACAATCAGGGCCCGGTTGTTCAAAACACCAGTTAGCTTAACGGACTGTTAAATCCTTAACTGAATGGTTAAAATCTCTGTTAAAACAGAGATTTTAACCATTCAGTTAAGGATTTAACAGTCCGTTAAGCTAACGGATGTTTTGAGCAACCGGGCCCAGCTTTCTAACATGACACGCATTTCACTGACTACAAGGTGAACGGTGCAGATCCTAATCAAACTGCATATGCTCAGGCTGATCTGGATCAACACTGGTCGCATATAGTTTTCCAGTCACAGATACCCAATCTGTTCTGTAGCCGATTTCACCAAAATTGCTAAGCATACTTATCTAGCTATAAAGTATACTTTGAGGGAGTAATCATTTATGCATTATTTCATATATAACTAACGACAGCATATATTTGATGTCAGATTAAAAGTATGCGGAATTATTATATTGAATTTATTACATTATCACAGCCAAAATGGTAGTGTATATCATGTAGGTCATGACTTTTTTAAGGCTCATTTTTTCACCATTGGGAGTCCCATTTTTATGCACCCCAAAATATTTTCACGTTGCAGTCGCCACGCTGTCCATCAGTGGCCCGTTTCACTAAACTTTGTACGACTAAAATGTTCATAAGTGCAAATTTAGGATCGTCTGGAAATTTCAATTGATGGAATTACATTTATTGAGCATATACTGCCTATGCTCAATAAATGTAAATCCAATAATTGTCTACAAGAAAACGTTAATGTGGAATTTACAGACTATCATAATTCTGCACTTACAAACATTTTAGTCTTACAAAGTTGGGCCCCAGTAATCATCCATATTTTCATGCAACAGCCCACCCACTGCTCATGGTCACATGACTTAGAAATTTGCATTAAAGTGCATCCATCAGTTTTACTGATTTTTGTCTTTGATTGAAAATGCATTTATGTTTTGAGAGGTTGTCACAAATTGCTAAGAAATATGTATATAGAGGGATATTTTATTGTATATCATCAATTCAATGTCTAAAATTGTGATAAATAATTTTTGAAGTAAATTAATCCATTATTTCTGTTGTCAGAATAAATTTACTGCATTGCATTGTTGTTGTTGTCACTTATCAACTATGGTAATTCTATAGCAATGGTTATTCACATCACATCAAACAGGAGCTATCCAGGAAAATGGAAAAAATAAAAAAATTGCCACTTCAAAAAAAACAAAAAACAATTGGTGATAAAAAATGACAATTTTCGAAGAATTTATTTATTTTTGGATTTTATTTTCGAAAATTGTCATTTTTTATCGCCAATTGTTTATTTTTATCGCCAATTGCGAAAGTGGCGACTGCCAGCGGAATCCCTGGCTACCATAATACCCCTAAATATCTGGACACAATTTAGTCTTGGAAACACATTACAAAGTGTTGAAATATTTAGTGTTAGTATGGATACACAGGTTTATCTCAATAACAATATATTTGGATACCATTTGTTTTGGAAGGGGTTTCCCAAAACAAATGGTGTCCAAATATTTAGGGTTATTATGGTAATTGAGTTTGCAACCAGTGTAGCCCCAGATCATGTAATCAATACCAGGTAAATGATTCAGATGTGGCAATGATGGAATGGCGAACAGTGCAGATCCTGATCAGACTGCGGATGCACAGGCTGATCTGGATATACACTGGTCGCAAAACCTGCAGGTCGGGAGCATGTGAAGGATAATTTGCTCCTGATCAAATAGCACACTCCTGTAGCCTGATAATGATATATAATCCTTGTTAGAAGCATGTTGGGTGTTTCATTGATGGAATGGCGAACAGTGCAGATCCTGATCAGACTGCAAATGCACAGGCTGATCTGGATCTACACTGATCGGACAGCCCATAAGTCCCATTTCTGCAGTCACAACCACAAATGATCGGGTGCATCCACAGGTGTTTGAACAGATGGTCGGTATGTTGGTGTCATATGGGTTTTTTCGTAGATTGGGTTGGATTGTGTGTTTTGGGTAATTTACAGTTTTGTGCAACTACTAATGCTCAATCATTGCACACGACAGAAATCGTCAGTTATCTACACATTCACCGTTCCGAACTTTCGGACCCCTTTTATACTGTCAAAATATCAAGGAATGAAGCTTTTCCAATATTTGGCCAATAACATTTCCAATATGCGTTGCTTTCAGACCAATTATATCATCAATTTTCAACCACAAACTCCAGATTCGGGTTCTATCGATTCAGGAGACCTATATCAATCTGTTGATGCCGATAGAATACGTGAACTGCATTTATCTGTTCCTACATTTAAGACATCAAAAGCCTTGGGGTCAGCGTGTAAGTGCACACACGAACAAACACGACAGGTTGGTTCGTGTTCGTTCGTGTGTGCACTTACACGCTGACAATACAATTGCGCAATTTTCTGACGAGCCTGTGGGTGGCAGGTGGGAGCATGCGATAATGCGGTAATTTAGCAATCGGGGTTCATCCTTACCAGAATCCCGACCAGAGACCTGGTTTGACCCTCACGTATGTCGTTTTTTGATAGTAAATATTCACTTCTGATTTTGGGATTTTCTACCCATTTGTACATGTACTTGAACATGTACTTGTACAGGTAATATATGGGATTTAATACTAAAACCATTGACCCGGCCTTAAATGACCTTAGTTGTTGATATGCCGTTAAACCCCAATAAACAAACAAACATATGTCGTGGGCATTCTTTTATGCGACAGTTGAATCTGGTTATACCCCTTATGTGAGTATTACAATTATTCGAAATGCTATTACTTTTAGGGGAACGGCTTTGGTGTTGTATGGACCTGGCACCAGGTCGGGTTCTAATTTCAGGGCTGAATATATTATTTTTGTTCTATGTTAAATATTTTGTTCGGATTTTGGGATTTCCCACCCCCCCCATGCAGCAGCTTAAATACGGGATCGCACCCGTTGATCCGGCCTTAAATAACCTTAGATGTTGATAAGCCGTTAAACATCAACAAACAAACATCTAACAAGCCTTCTGACCGGTGATACATGTGTGGCGTGATTGGATATCCATTTCCCGCCATGTGTCAAAATCCACTACAACACCCCCTGTCAGGCTATTATTAGATGACACATGTGTATCAGCCAGTGAATGTTGCACTGTAAAGAGGTTTACACATCTACGATTTTGAGACAATATATAAAGTTTGACTTGCATTGGCGGTTAAGATCACATACATGAATCGCAACAAACAGTTTGGGATCGGTTACAAATAATGGTTTTATTGCTTAAAAACATGCGCAGGTAGAATGTCTGTTTCACAGCTTTGTACTTCCAGTTGTATGCGTAATTCGCGGGGTGACGTAAATTGTATTGTGTTGGTAACAATGCAATTAAACCACCAGAAATAACCCATAGCACTAAAATATGAACCGTTCTTCACGAGCCTGTGGGTTCATCCTTACCAGAATCCCGAAATACATGGTTTAGCCCTGGGTTATATTATAACCAGGGCAACGTTATCACTAAGACTAAGCTGATCCCCTCGCTAGCAGCCTTGATAATAAAATAAGTTATGGAATAAACAAAGAAAACTTTGACGCATTTGCCTCACAAAGAAGGTGAACATAAGTCCTTACTTAACCAAGATTAATTGGCACCACACATCACGGATCTAATTCTTAGAGAGAAAAATCCCAGAGTATCAGACCATGTGTGAATCCCGATAAGAATGGATGGACTTCACCATTACGCATGCCCTTCCATCCTCCAGTAGATTGATTTTGAATGGAAAAGTCACGGGAATACTGGACGAAGGCCGGAAGGCCTCGTCCAGTATTCCCGCGACTTTTCCTATGTCCGTTTAACCGTTAACAAAGTCATGTACAGACGGGAACACACAAGTACATGTACACTACACCAAGATCACTTGGCCTCATATATAACTGGATCTCGGTGTGAATCTCGGTAAGGCTGGCCTTCACCGTTAAGCAATACATACTCTCATCCTCTATTAGAATTGACAGACATCATCACATGATGGTGTACTTCAATCATATACAGTCAACACTCGTTTTGTCAAAGTCCATTGTGTACATAAACTCTGTACCCTACATAGAATAGTATACAAAAATGTAGAAAAAAATGGCAAAGTTAAAAAGGTGATAATTTTGTTACAAAATATTTTTTCGGCATAAAAACACCAAGGTGCACATCTTCAATATGTGTAGAAGTTTCAGATCAATCGACTGAACGGTTTCAGAGGAGTTGTGTACACAAACTATGCACTTTTTCTGTCCGCCGCCCGCCCGCGGTAAAACATAATACGTACCGTTTTTTAAAAACGGTCGTATAAAAATTGAGACTTTTTCGATATACATGCATTTGAGCTTAATTAAAGCAAAAATTGCTACATTAAAGGTAAATGCCCACTCAGTAGGCACAACATGTTCTTTATAGGAATTAAACAAGTGTATAATTGTGTCCACCAGTTGTAAAAAATATGATTGCCTGCTATACAGATATACTAATTTAGTAATATGTATTTTACTGATAGTGACTCGCGGTGGTATCAGACTATTTTCATATGCAAATGAGGCATGCTATTTTTTAATTATTTATAAATTAAATGCATCACCTGAACATTAATATTTTCGACAGATTAAAGTATGATATTTGCACATCAGAAATAAATACAAATACAAAACATTTTAAGGAAACACGGTTATCGTGTGGAAATTTAAGTCAGATATAAAATGTTTAATAATGCCAATCAATATGTGGGGTAATGGTGAATTAATGTTTATTTTGCCAGAAAATGTCTCAGATGATATCTCTGATATAACATATTGTGCCTACTGAGTGGGCAAGTACCTTTAACATTGAAAAAGAATATTGAAATCAGAAAAGAAGGTAAATTCAGACAGTACAAAAACTTGAATTTCGCAAATTTCACCCAAGTGGTCCCTTTTACGTCAATAGGTCACATATTCATATTTAATAATTGTAGGCTAATCACTGCCATCAAACTGTGTGCCTTCATCGACCTGAAGGCTCACTGTATTCTGTAGAGGACCGGCAGTCGACGGAATAGTCAGTAAATGTTCTCTCTCCGTAGCCACAACTGTCTGTTCTCTGCTGTCCAGGTGACGTAGCTGCATGTGGCTGATGTACGCCTCGTTATTGTTGAAGGATTCGCGACACAGTGGGCAGTGGAACTCTCCTTCATCACCGCCGTGCACCGCTCGACTATGTTCATCCAGCAGAATCTCACTCTCAAACTTCTGGGAACAGTCCCCGCAGTAATAGGTGACCCCGTCTACATGTGAAGCTTCATGCTCTGTGAGGTGTTTCAGACCTAAAAATGCCATAGTACAGAACCTACAACTGTACAGTTTATCAAAATGTGTCTGCTCGTGTGTTTCCAGCGAGTGTGTGTCACTAAATGTCGTTGTGCAATGTGTACACTGCAGATCACTGCCAATCTCCGGCCGGTCAGGCAGCTGTGGCTGTAATGCAATGTCTGTAACATCTACGCCAGGTTTCAGGTACACCTGCACCGATATGGGTACATGCACTGGCACAGTCATATGTTCCTCACCTGGCACAGGGGCCGGGTCTACACCATCGGCCGCATGCTTGTGCAATTTTTCATGCTCCACTAAACTTTTCTCATGCCGGAACTTTTTCGAGCACAGGCGACACTTTATATTAGACTCCAGGTGAACTTGCTTATGACGCTCGAGATTGTCTTTGCGAGAAAATGAATGCCCGCATGCATCACACACATGTTCCCCTCCTTCGGGCATTGTATGGAGCTTTTCATGACGTCGTAGGCCCTGTCTATACTTAAACTGTTTCCCACAGTAACGACACGTCAACGTTCGCTCCGACGTATGACTCAGCAAGTGAGTCGTAAGCTGCGACTTTCGCACAAACCTCGAACTACACTGATCACACTTGAAGCATTTATCGCCAACATGAATACACTTAATATGGCGCGCTAGGTTCGAGCTGAGACCAAACTCGGCGCCACAGATGGGACACAGGTGCGGTTTGATGCCGCGGTGTGAGTTCAGATGGATCTGGAGTTTGTAGCGAGCTGTGAATGTGGCGTCACATTCTGAACAGACGTGGGGTCGCAGCTTCGAGTGGAGCAACAGGTGACGACGTAGCTTCATCTCGCTGATCAGCCCCTTCCCACACTGGGGGCACGTGTACGGACGGTCACCTGTCATAAAACAGTCGTGGCTGTGACTGGAGAAATGGGGCTGATGTGATTTGTGACGAGTGTAGCTCCAGATCAAGCCTCTAATTCTTAGATTTCCACTCATCCAGATTGTATTTTTAAACTCGTACATTTCTATATGTTTTAACCCTTTCACCCCTAAGTAACTGGAATGTATTTTGATCTGTTAATTTTACAACTAATCCAATGGTCACAAAATGATTTTCAGACTAGTCCATCTATGAAAAGGGGGTATTTTTGTTTGAAAGAAAAGAGAAGAAAATTACTTGCAAAAAGTGAAGATCCTGATGAGACGGCTCGTCACGAGCCGGCTCATCTGGATCTACACTATTTGCCAATACCACTATACAGACCTGTGGTGTTGAAAGGGTTAATGTTTATGCCGCACTGTTTCATCAAATTATCATTGATGGAATGGCGCACAGTCTGATCAGGATCTGCACTGGTCACCATTCCATCAATGAAAGACCCATCATGCTTCTAACAAGCAATATAGACCGTTGTTAGGTGACAGGAGTGTGCTATTATCATGAGCTACACTGCTCACAAATCCCATAAGCCCCATTTCTCCAGTCACAAACAAATTTAGTAACATTCTGTATTCGGAACGACCAGGGGGCCATTTCACTAAACTTCTTACGACTAAAATGTTCGTAAGTGCAAACTTATGATAGTCTGTAAATTTCACATTAACAATGTTTTCTTGTAAACAATTATTGGATTTACATTTATTGAGCATAGGCTGCATATGCAGCCTATGCTCAATAAATGTAAATCCATCAATTGAAATTTGCAGACGATTCCAAATTTGCACTTTTAGTCGTAAGAGTCCAGAGCTACAGATAAGGCATGTATTGGCATATTTTAGTAGTTTATTTTAGCTGAAAATGTATTTATTTTCAAATTGAGGTGTAAAATGTTCTAAAACTAGAAAATTATAAAACAAAATGCCACTGCTGTTGAATATTCATGAATACAACAGCAAGCATTGAGTGATTGTTTACGGGTATAGGGGTTTCAACTGAAGTCATTTAGAGTGGAAAAAGGCGCATAACTCCGGATGCATAGGTGGTACAGCGAAAATTGTTACGTTACACACTCCTACATTTAATGGTTGGGGTGTATACCGAGTATGAAGAGAATATGCCAAAAACTGTACTAAGAAGTAGTTTGCCGGCCAAGGAAAAAAACAACAAAAAACAGTCGAAAAAGGGGCATAACTGCGGATGCATCGGTGGGACAGCAAAAATATTTACGTTACCCACTTCTGCACTTGATGGTTAGGACGTATACCGAGTATGAAGAGAATCGGCCAAAGACTGTAGAAGTAGTTCGCCGGACAATGAAAATTGTCTACTGACAGGCAGACAGGGTAAACACTACACCACAACGAAAATTGAGCTGCACAAAACAATTGTCAGTGTTTACTGTTTGCGACTCAAATAATTAAATTTTCATCTTTGTTTGCATTTTTTCGCTCATTTATTCACTAACTTTATCAGAAAAAAGCATGTGATAAAATCAATAACGCATTTTCAAAAATAAAATATGTGTTATAGTGTACCAATTTGATGGACTGAATGGCAAACAGTATAAACCCGGATTGAACCATGCAGATGCATTGTCCAATCTGGGACTAGACTGGTTGCAGGTAGTTGATGATTTACCATTCTTTGTTCATAAGGAATCAGGTCATGACCTCTGAGTAACTCTCTGCAGAAACCAGACCTCTGTAATGGGCATATGCCCCGGTCAAATAGCTTGGGGTCACACACAATGAATGCATGATCGCTGTTGCAATGCTTAATTGTTGTCTGCAATTGTTCTTGTGCAATTCATATAATCATGTCATAACTATTTTGAGACTGAACATAGACGACTAGTATTTGAGCTACACTGAGTTAAAACATAATACTATAACATGTAGTTGTTTACAGTCATTTGCATATTACAGATGATTCCAAATATGATTCAGAAGACAGTCCGATGTCTAAATTGACTTTGATATTCGTATTAAAAGCCAATTTAGACATACATGTAGTTCTAATGTCATGTTGTCATTGATATTTGCTGTGTGTATGTAGATGAATGGATGAAACAATATCTAAGGTTTGCATTCAATTAGTAATTAATTATAGCAATTTGAACTGTGTTGAACAAACACAGTTATCAGAATAAGTCTGCTATTGAGGCAATGGTCAGGTGCTTTCTATAACGTCCGCCGTTGCTGAGTATTTAAGGCATTGTTTGGGTTGCCAGAGAGCTCTTGGGAATATTACATTATAGAATCAGCATGTGTCTTTGTCTTTCATCTTTCGATCAAATTGAGCCTAATTCCCCAAGTCTAAAATAAGTAAAAGTAAATTAATAAATAGCAGTAAACAATGCTCGTTGAAACATATGCCTTGACTGTGTGTTTTGCAATGTTAAAAAGTCGTATGGTAATCATCGGAGAATAATGACAAAAGAAATTACAGAGCTCCAGATAAGGTGCGTATTGGCGTATTTTACGCAATTATTTTAGCTGAAAACGCATTGGTTATCAAAAGTGGGAGTACAAAATACGTACAGCAATGTGAAAAAATACTCCTTGATTCTCAAATTGAGTAGTGAAACTGCTGTCATAAAGTTGAAAGTTCACTTAGTTGAGCTGCAAAAAGCAAACAGTGTTTGCTTTTTGCAGCTCAAATAAGTGAATGTTTAAATTTGTTATATTTTTTTATCATTTATTCCCTATTTAGTAATGAAGAAAATCAATAATTAATTTGTAAAAGTAAAATACGCATGGGGTAAAGTACGCTTTAGACACAAAGCTTATCTGGGTACGCTTTAGACACAAAGCTTATCTGGAGCTGCACTGGGGTTTTCTGGACTGATGTCAAATTCTCTGAGCATGTTCTCCAATTCTACTCGAAATCACGCAGTTTGACTGAGACTGCTGACAACCCGGCCTCAACCGATCTTACTTACTGATCTTCAGTATGAGAACACAGTACATACAAGTCAGACACAGAAAGTTTATTAACATGCAGAGCTCCAGATAAGTTTTGTATCTAACGAGTATATTTCAAACACACATATTTCAAATTCAATGCATATTTTACTTTTGCAATTGTATCATTGATTTTCTTCCTTATTAAGTAGGGAACAAATGATAAAAAATAAAACAAAGTTAAAAATTCATTGTTTGCTTTATGCAGCTCAACTACGTGGATTTTCAACTTTATTACAATATTTTCACTACTCAATTTGAAAATCAATCACGTTGCTGTGAGTATTTTGTACGCCCACTTTTGATAATCAATGCATATTCAGCTAAAATAACTACGTAAAATACACCAATACGCACCTTATCTGGAGCCACGCATACACATGATACACATGATACACATGATACACATGATACACAGAAAGTTTAACAACATGCATGGGTCCTGTAGCCGATTGATTTCATCAATATTGCAAAGTATACTTATCTAGCAAAGCATACTTTGAGGGAGTAATCATTTATTTTTCATGAAATCCATTATGTCATATAGAACTAACCGTTGCATATATTTGATGATTAAAAGTATGCAGACTTATTATACTGAATTTATTACAAAATTACAGCCAAAATGGCTGTGATAATGTAATAAATTCAGTATAATAAAAATTAATAAATTTATCCTTAAATTGAAAATTTCTCCCTCAAAGTATAATTTGCTAGATAAGTATACTTTGCAATGTTGGTGAAACAGGCCACTGGTGTATAATATATAGAGGTTTTACTGTACCAGTATGTACGCGTGAATGTACGTCCATCTTATAGCACGGTATGACGAGCCCACACTCATCACAGGCCGCTGGGCTCTTGTCCTTCTTTATTTTCGTCCTGGGTCGGACTGTGGCACCCTTCCTAATTGGGACCGGGCTGGCATTCCTGATAATCCCTGGCGAACCCTTACTAGTTGTCCCTGGGAAATCCTTTCTGATTGACAATGGCGCACCATTCCTGGGCATGGTCTTCAAGTGTTTCATCTTCCTAGTGGCTTGGCTTTCTTCCTTCACCGATATACGCCTATTCTTCCTGCAGTGGCAAACATCTTGTTCTATAAAGAACATATATACTGGAAAAATCCGAAGCTACGATGAGGTTGTGATTGATTGATTGATTGATTGATTGGAAAGTATGAAAGGTCATAAAAAATTGGGTTTGCACCTGTATGGGGGAGCACTGTAAATTCCTAACCGACATTAAAATGCAAACTTAAAGTGATGAATGACAGTGTCCTGATATGGTGCCAGGCAACCGTACTACACCCGATCTCAGTCTGATTTCACCGTCAACCCATTAAAATGGAAAATGATTAAACAAATAAGGAGAAACATATACCAATAGTAATTTCCAATAACCTCCGAAGGGAAGCACATTTAATACACATTGTTTCAAAGTCACTATTTTTATTAAACTTTCGACCACTTACCGTAAGACCACATGGTCGAAAATTTAATAAAAAGAGTGACTTTAAAACAATGTATATAACAATAGATTTACCTGTTTGTCATACTCGAGCTGACACCAGATGTTTCAACTTGAGCATTGCTGACAGTAGCCTCTGTACCTCCATCATTATTGTCTGCAGCACTGTCTATCATTCCAGTGTCTTCACTTAGTAGAGAGTTTGTGTTACAGCTTGTCCTTGCACACTGCGAGCTATTGGTATGGTGTATCAAGTGGTCCATTCTCACAAAGAGTTTGCCACACTGGCTGCACTGGAGTCTGTTACCCAGCCCGAGCTGTCCCGACTCAGGTTTGTGCTGGTTTCGTATGTGATCATGTAGATGCTTGTCACGTTGGAATTTCTTCCCGCACACACTGCACAGTTTTATTTTACCATTAGAAATTGGGACTTCAGCAACTTGAGACTTCTTCAATACACGTAGTCGTCGTTTCCGCTGTGTTGATGCACCGGTAGTTTTGGGCAATATTTTTGACACTGGTTCAGCTCTGATAGCAGGACGTGGAGCTGGGTTAACAGATCCATTTCCTGTGTCTTTAGTGGAGATCGTTTCCAGCACCTGTGGTTGAAAAGGAGAATATTCACAATTTACTACATTTATAATTGTAATTGGGAAGTTTTCAAGCAGTGACGATCTTTATCTACATGTAGCTGCAATACTGTCCACATTTGTCACAAGCCCCATTTAATCAGTTACAACATGAGCCACGTACATGTATGTATGTACAAGTATATTGCATGTATGTATGTACATGTATATTGCATGTATGTATGTACATGTATATTGCATGTATGTATGTACACGTATATTGCATGTATGTATGTACATGTATATTGTATGTATGTATGTACAAGTATATTGCATGTATGTATGTACAAGTATATTGTATGTATGTATGTACAAGTATATTGCATGTATGTATGTACATGTATATTGCATGTATGTATGTACATGTATTGCATGTATGTAATGTACACGTATATTGCATGTATGTATGTACATGTATATTGTATGTATGTATGTACAAGTATATTGCATGTATGTATGTACAAGTATATTGTATGTATGTATGTACAAGAATAATTGCATGTATGTATGTACATGTATATTGCATGTATGTATGTACATGTATATTGCATGTATGTATGTATGTACATGTATATTGCATGTATGTATGTACATGTATATTGCATGTATGTATGTATGTACATGTATATTGCATGTATTTGTATGTACATGATATGCATTTGTATGTATGTACATGTATCATGTATGTATGTACATGTATATTGCATGTGTAGTACATGTATGCATGTATGTATGTACATGTATATTGCATGTATGTATGTACAAGTATATTGCATGTATGTATGTACATGTATATTGCATGTATGTATGTACATGTATATTGCATGTATGTATGTACATGTATATTGCATGTATGTATGTACAAGTATATTGCATGTATGTATGTACACGTATATTGCTTATGTATTGTACATGTATATTGCATGTATGTATGTACAAGTATATTGCATGAATGATGTATGTATGTACAAGTATATTGCATGTATGTATGTACATGTATATTGCATGTATGTATGTACATGTATATTGCATGTATGTATGTACATGTATATTGCATGTATGTATGTACATGATATTGCAGTATGAATGTACAAGTATTATTGCATATGTATGTACATGTATATTGCATGTATGTATGTACAAGTATATTGCATGTATGTATGTACATGTATATTGCATGTATGTATGTACAAGTATATTGCATGTATGTATGTACAAGTATATTGCATGTATGTATGTACATGTATATTGCATGTATGTATGTACAAGTATATTGCATGTATGTATGTACATGTATATTGCATGTATGTATGTACAAGTATATTGCATGTATGTATGTACATGTATATTGCATGTATGTATGTACAAGTATATTGCATGTATGTATGTACATGTATATTGCATGTATGTATGTACAAGTATATTGCATGTATGTATGTACATGTATATTGCATGTATGTATGTACAAGTATATTGCATGCATGTATGTACATGTATATTGCATGTATGTACATGTATATTGCATGTATGTATGTACATGTATATTGCATGTATGTATGTACATGTATATTGCATGTATGTATGAACAAGTATATTGCATGTATGTATGTACAAGTATATTGCATGTATGTATGTACAAGTATATTGCATGTATGTATGTACATGTATATTGCATGTATGTAATGTACATGTAAATATTGCATGTATGTATGTACATGTATATTGCATGTATGTATGTACAAGTATATTGCATGTATGTATGTACATGTATATTGCATGTATGTATGTATGTACAAGTATATTGCATGTATGTATGTACATGTATATTGCATGTATGTATGTATGTACAAGTATATTGCATGCATGTATGTACATGTATATTGCATGTATGTATGTACAAGTAAATTGCATGTATTTGTATGTACATGTATATTGCATGTATGTATGTACAAGTATATTGCATGTATGTATGTACATGTATATTGCATGTATGTATGTACATGTATATTGCATGTATGTATGTACATGTATATTGCATGTATGTATGTACAAGTATATTGCATGTATGTATGTACAAGTATATTGCATGTATGTATGTACAAGTATATTGCATGTATGTATGTACATGTATATTGCATGTATGTATGCACATGTATATTACATGTATGTATGTACATGTATATTGCATGTATGTATGTACAAGTATATTGCATGTATGTAAGTACAAGTATATTGCATGTATGTATGTACATGTATATTGCATGTATGTATGTACAAGTATATTGCATGTATGTAAGTACATGTATATTACATGTATGTATGTACATGTATATTGCATGTATGTATGTACAAGTATATGCATGTATGTATGTACAAGTATATTGCATGTATGTATGTACACGTGTATTGCATGTATGTATGTACATGTATATTGCATGTATGTATGTACAAGTATATTGCATGTATGTATGTACATGTATATTGCATGTATGTATGTACAAGTATATTGCATGTATGTAAGTACAAGTATATTGCATGTATGTATGTACATGTATATTGCATGTATGTATGTACAGGTATATTGCATGTATGTAAGTACATGTATATTGCATGTATGTATGTACATGTATATTGCATGTATGTATGTATGTACATGTATATTCTGTATATTGCATGTATGTATGTGCAAGTATATTACATGTATGTATGTATGTACATGTATATTCTGTATATTGCATGTATGTATGTACAAGTATATTGCATGTATGTATGTACACGTATATTGCATGTATGTATGTATGTACATGTATATTCTGTATATTGCATGTATGTATGTACAAGTATATTACATGTATGTACGTACATGTATATTGCATGTATGTATGTACATGTATATTGCATGTATGTATGTACAAGTATATTGCATGTATGTATGTACAAGTATATACAAGTATATTGCATGTATGTATGTACAAGTATATTGCATGTATGTATGTACATGTATATTGCATGTATGTATGTACATGTATATTGCATGTATGTATGTACATGTATATTGCATGTATGTATGTACAAGTATATTGCATGTATGTATGTACACGTATATGCATGTATGTATGTACAAGTATATTGCATGTATGTATGTACACGTATTATTGTATGTATGTATGTACAAGTATTATAGCATGTATGTATGTACAAGTATATTGCATGTATGTATGTACATGTATATGCATGAAATGTATGTACATGTATATTGCATGTATGTATGCACAAGTATTGCATGTATGTATGTACATGTATATTGCATGTATGTATGCACATAGTATATGTTATGTATGTACATGTACAAGTATTGTCATGTATGTATAGTACAAGTAAGTATACTGCATGTTGTATGTAATGTATTATTGCATGGTTGTATGTACAAAGTATATTGATGTATGTATTGTTACATGTTTATTGTATATGTAAATGTATGTACAAGTTATATTGTTGTAAGTATATGTACAAGTATTATGCATTTGTTATGTATGTTTAATGTATATTGCATTGTATTTTGTATTGTAACATGTATATTTGCATCGTTTGTATGCAACAAGTTTATTATTGTTTGTATGTTTGTACAAGTATATTGCATGTATGTAGCTGTCTAATGCATGTATGTTATTGAACAAGTATATTGCTGTATGTATGTATGTTATGTATATTCTTGTATTTTGCAGGTATGGTATGCACAAGATATATTGCATTGCATGTCATGTAACAAGGTATATTGTCTTGTATGTATGTACAGTATATTGCATGTATGTTATGTACATGTATACAATGTATTGCATGTATGGTATGTACAAGTTTAATCGGAAATGTATGTATGTACAAGTATATTGCATGTATGTATGTACAAAGTATTATTATTGCATGTATGTATGTACATGTATATGCATGTAAGTATGTATGTACAAAGTATATTGATGTATGTTATGTACAACGTATTTGTCTGTATGTTTATGTACAAGTTATTGCATGTATGTCATGTAACATGTATATTGCAAGTATAGTACAATGTATGCATTAATGTATGTACAACCGTATATTGCAGTATGTATTCTAAAGTATATTGCATGTATGTATGTCATGTATAATTGCAGTTATGTATGCAACAAGTATATTGATGTATGTATGTACAGTGCATGTATGTGTTACAAGTATTTTACGTGCAGTATGTATGTCCCACAATGTATATTTGCATGTATGTATGTTACAAGTATATTGCAAGTAAATTGTATGTACATGTATATTTGTAGTATTGTAAGTACAGTATAATTGTATGTATTGGTAATGTCAAGTATAAATGCATGTATGTTAAAATGTAACATGTATGCATGTATGTAATGTAAAAGTATATTGCATCGTAAATGTATGCAACAATGTATATGTATGTATGTATGTACAAGTATATTGCATGAATGTATGCTGTATATTGCATGTATGTATGAACAAGTATATTGCATGTATGTATGTATGTACATGTATATTCTGTATATTGCATGTATGTATGCACAAGTATATTGCATGCATGTATGTACAAGTATATTGTATGTATGTATGTACATGTATATTGCATGTATGTATGTACAAGTATACAATGTATTGCATGTATGTATGTACAAGTATATCGAATGTATGTATGTACAAGTATATTGCATGTATGTATGTACAAGTATATATATTGCATGTATGTATGTACATGTATATTGCATGTATGTATGTATGTACATGTATGTATGCAAGGGCGGATTCAGGGGGGGGGTGCGGACCCGGCGCACGCCCCCCTCCCTAAAATTCACCGAATCAAGATTTTTTACAAGTTTCAAGGCACGTTTCTACGTTCGCGTTGTGAATTTATTGTTTATTGGGGTTTTTTTTGCTCCAAAATGCGCCAGAAAACAGGAAATGCAATGTAGATTTCAAAAAGATTCCGGGGGGGAAATGCCCCCGGACCCCCCTAGCGCGTTCGATAATATAGACAAGTATTGCAAAATAGTTACGCCCCCCCCCCTAACCCGAAATCCTGGATCCGCGCCTGGTATGCACAAGTATATTGCATGTATGTATGTACAAGTATACAATGCATTGCATGTATGTATGTACAAGTATATTGCATGTATGTATGTACAAGTATATTGCATGTATGTATGTACATGTATATTGCATGTATGTATGTACAAGTATATTGCATGTATGTATGTACAAGTATATTGCATGTATGTATGTACAAGTATACAATGTATTTCATGTATGTATGTACAAGTATATTGCATGTATGTATGTACAAGTATATTGCATGTATGTACATGTATATTGCATGTATGTACTTTTATATCGACTCACTTCATTTAGAAAACAAACTTGATGACACATCTGCAAACAGCTGCGAAGGAATAATAACAATCGAAGAATGCAAAATCGCAATTAATGAAATGAAACTGAATAAAAGCCCTGGACTTGATGGCTTGCCAGTTGAATTTTATTTAAAATGTTGGCATAAGATTGGATATACAATCGCATCATCATTAAATGAAGGATTTCATAAAGGAGAATTGTCTTGTACTCAAAAACAAAGTGTCTTATCATTACTGTATAAAAAAGGAAATCCAGAAAATATTGAAAATTGGAGACCAATATATCTCTCTTGAATGTTGACTACAAAATAGCTGCAAAGGTTTTATCAAAACGTTTACAAACAGTAATACCAGATATCATCAGTTTACATCAACAAGGATATATTACAAATAGATACATCGGAAATAATATAAGACAAATTCAAGATATAATTGATTATACAGACATACTAGATTTAGATGCAAACATATTATTTCTAGACTTCAGGAAAGCATTCGATACAGTAGAATGGGATTTTATGTTCAATAAATTCGGATTTAAAACAACGTTAATATACGATGGGTAAATGTGTTATATAGCAATATATCAGCAAGGATCATAAACAACGGCTGGAAATCACAGAGTTTTAATCTATCCCGCGGAGTCAGACAAGGGTGTCCCCTGTCTGCACTTTTGTTCATAATTGTAGCTGAAATTTTAGCTATAAAAGTTAGAAATAATGGCAACATAAATGGTATTTCGTTGAAAACGAACACTATGAGTAAACAAATAAAAATCACCCAGTTAGCTGACGATACAACGCTTTTCATAAAAAAATCAAAAGACGTAGAACATGCCATAAAAATGGTTAATGAATTTGGGAAATTTTCTGGGTTAAAATTAAACAAAGATAAAACAATAGGTCTTTGGGTAGGAAAATCTAAACATAACATGCATAAAACCGTTTTCGATATAGCATTCACAAATAACACTGTTAAAGCTCTAGGTGTACACTTCGGTAACAATAAAGAAGAGTGCGAGCTTCTCAATTGGAATGATAAGATAAAACAATGTGAGCAAATGATTACCTCTTGGAGTAAAAGGAAACTAACATTTTACGGTAAAATATTAGTAATAAAATCGTTACTTGTATCTAAACTGACGTACCTGATACAAAGTATTTTTACACCAAAGTCCATTATCAGTAAACTAAACTCACTTGTTTACAAGTTCTTATGGAATGGCAAAAAAGACAAAATTAAACGTTCAATCGTCATAGGGAAAAAACTTGAGGGCGGCTTAGAAATGACTGACATTGATACTTACGCAAATAATATGAAATTAAAGTGGATCAAATCATTGAAAATTATAGACAATGCCAACTGGAAAATTATACCGGTACCAGCATTCTTCCTTAACCAATATGGTAAAAACTTTCTTATATTTAACATGAATCTAGACACATTGAAATCTCTTCCGAACGTACATAATAGCATACCCGGATTCTACAAACAACTTATTGAAATATATGTCCACCTTCGCATGGCATTGTATACTGAAAAACCGAAGCGCTTCCACGATATTCGAAAGCAAATTATTTGGGGTAACAAATATATTAAACATAAAGGTAAGACTCTAGTTTTTAAACATTGGATAGAAGCAGATTTGATTTTCGTAAATGATACACTTTCTAATATACTTTCTAAATTGATAATACAAATATACTCTTACGATTGAAAAAGAAACACAACTGGATATCAGAAATCAGCTTAATTACACAGTCAATTCCAAGAACTTGGAAGACTACTGTAATGACCACTGATTCAATTAGAACAAACATTAAAACAAGCCTATCTATGAGTCACATAAATAACAAACCCTTTGAAAACAAAACAAACAAAGACATGTATAATATATTATTGAAAGAAAAAGTTGAAAAACCATATATTCATAAATTCTGGGAGAATTCCTTTAACCGCAAACTACCATGGAGATCATTTTATTTTGTATTAAACAATATATTAATTGACAACCGCGTCAAACAATTTAAGTACAAAGCTATTCACAGAATACTAGCAACACATGAGAATCTGTTTACATGGAAACTATCAAATAGTCCAAATTGTAAATACTGTAATGGAAAAGAAACATATGATCATTTTTTCATTACATGTACATGTAAATATCTAAATGAATTTTGGACACAAATATCAGATGTTTTCAGCAAAATCGGAATTAGCAAATCTTTCTAGTCACTAGAATTTCTAATCATAGGATATAAAGTTCAACTTAAAGAATATGAATTTATGAATATCATACTTAGCCAAATAGCATACTGCATTTATAAATCACATTTTACTGATGATATAATATTGAAAGGATTGAACATGTCAAAAATGATGTATTACGATTTATTGATTGTCTCAAAAGTCATAAATATGATACATTCAATAAGTTCTTAAATAATTTGAAAGGGTTACTGTAATGATCAACACATACCCTGCCGCATACATGTATATATATCCTATAATAATAAATACTAACATTACCATTAACTATGCTAGCTATAAGTATAGGACACTAAATAATATCCGCCTAGCCCAAACAAGCCCGATCGAGGTCTGTATTGCTGTTCCTCAGATCGGTAATAACATATACTTGTAAATATATTAACTGTTTTCTGTCTGTCAAAACATAGTCTCATATCTGATAGAAGTGACTCTTGAGATAATATACACATACCGTAGTATTAAACAGTCTGATCTGAATCCATACTGTTCATCATATTATTATTTTTGTGTAAACATTTATAACCCAATACTATATGTACATACATAACAATACTATTAAATACTATATATACAGTGTAACTCCTCTACACCGGACACTCTGGAAAAGAAGGGATATTTTAATTTACATGTTTTTTTGCTGTTATGTATCTCTGATTACAATGAAGTTTCACGACTGAAAAACACTAGAATGTGCCATAAAGCACTAACATGTCTGATTTAAAGTGGAACATCCCAATGTGTCCGAGTTTGGAGAGTTTCCACTGAACGTGTACATTTACAAAATAAATATCTTTGAATGAGCATAAGAATACACATATAAAATACACAATTTGACTTCGAACAGACAGCTTATATCTGCAGTCTGTCCACAGTTCAATCGTTTATATCTCTGCAAAAACAATAAATACCGACATCTATTCAACTAAATGTGAAACAATCAGCATGGACTCCGATCCAGAATGCACATCCGTGCGATCGAAATCTGAGTCCACAAAGCTTGTCATTATAATATTAACTGAATCAGAATATTTTGCAAATTAATATCGATAGCCTTTTGAATTTGACAATAATTGTATGTATTGTGAGATCCAATAGTGTGAATCCTACCACATCGGACATAACCACGGTCTGATCGGCTCCACACTGTAGGTCGCTGACTTTGTTATACATGTTTGTTATTTATAGATACAAAATATATATATACATGTATATATATAAATAAACGGGTTGTTCACTGACAATTAAAAAAACCATTTATATGCATGTATGAATGTACAATATACTAGCAAATGTATGTATTGGTACAAGTCTACAATATAAATTAGCATGAATATGTCATGTATATTTGCATTGTATGTATGTACAAGTATCATTTGTATGAATGTACAATGTATATATAGCATGTATGTATGTACATGTATATTGCATGTATGATGTACAAGTATAATCATTGCATTAAAGAATGTACAAGTAAAATATTGCATGTACCTGTATGTATGTTTACAAGTATAATTGCATGTATCGTATGGAACCAAGTATTATTAGCAAATGTATGTATGAACAATGAAAAAATTGCAGTATGTATGAACAATGTATTGTATGGAAAGTATGTAACAATGTATTGCATTAATTGTATGTATGTGCAAAATATTGCATGTAATGAATGTTACAAGTATATTTGCATTATACATTAACAAAAGTATAAGCATGTACGTATGTACCACTATATTGCAATATAATGAACTGATAACCCCGTAATGCAATGGTTATGTACAAGTATATTGCATTATGTATGACAAGTATAATTGCAATGAATACGTATGTACAAGAAATATTTGCCAAATGTATGAATTGTCATGTAGATTGCTGTATTATTGCAGTATGTATGTACAAGTAAGATTGCATGTATATAGTTACAAAAAGTATAATTGGCATGTAGTATGTACAATATATTGCATGTATGTATGTACATGTATATTGCATGTATGTATGTACAAGTTTATTGATGTAATGTATAATATTTAATTTGCATGTATGAGTACATGTATATTGTATGTTATGTACATGTATATTGTATGTATGTAAAAAAATGGGGGTACAAGTATAGATAGATGTACTGTATGTATGTTACAAGTATATTGCATGTATGTATGTAGGTATATTGCATGTATGTTAGTACAAGTATGTTGCATGTATGTATTGTAACAATATTGCAATGTATGTATGTACAAAGTATCAGTTGCATGTACGTATGTACATGTATACTGATGTACGGTTTTACATGTATATTGCATGTATGTAATGTACAAGTAATTGAATAGTATGATGTTACGAGTATAATGATGTATGTATGATACATGTATTGCATGTATGTATGTACAAGTATATTGCATTTAGATACATGTATATTGCATGTATGTATGTACATGTATATTTGCATTATTATGTACAAGTATATTGGGCAATGTATGTATTACAAATATATTGCATGTATGTAGACAAGTATAATTTGCAGTATGTATGTAAAGTATATTGCATGTATGTATGTATGTAACAGTATATAGCATGTACTGGATGTACAATGTATACTGTATACCTATGTACATGTATATTGCATGTATGTATGTCCTGTACAAAGTATATTTCGCATGTCATGTATGTACTAGTATATTGCAAATGTATAATTAATGTATGTACATGTATATTGCATGGTATGTATGTACAAGTATATTAGCATGTATGTATTGTACAATGTATTGCAAATGTATGATGTACATGTATAGTCATGTATGTAAGTATATGTATATTGCATATGTATGTATCATGTATATGCATGTCATGTATGTACAAGTATTGCATGTATGTATGTACAAGTATATTGCTGTATGTATGTATGGTATAGTATGCAATGTTGTAATGTACAAGTATATTGTATGTATGTATACATGTATAGAAGAATGCTATGTACATAGTATGCATGTATGTATGTACAAAATATTGCATGTATGTATGTACAAGTATATTGCATGTATGTACGTACATGTATATCAGAGCTCCAGATAAGGTGCGTATTGGTGCATTTTATGCAATTATTTAAGCTCAATACGCATTGATTATCAAAAGTGGAAGTACACAATATGCACAGCAATGTGAAAATACGCATTGATTTTCAAATTGAGTAGTGAAGAAAACACTATCAAAAGGTTGAAAATTCACTTAGTTGAGCTGCAAAAAGCAAATAGTGTGTGCTTTTTGCAGCTCCAATAAGTGAATGTTTAAATGTGTTACATTTGTTTTAATCATCTGTTCCCTATTTAGTAATGAATAAAATCAATAATCCATTTGTAAAAGTAAAATACGCAATGATTTTGAAATCAGGGGGTGTAGTACGCTTTAGACACACAGCTTATCTGGAGCTCTGTATATGTACGCTATACTAATTTGTATTTGCATCCTGATGTGTGGTACATTATCTTTAAAGGGACATGCCCACTCAGTAGGCACAACATGTTCTTTATAGGAATTAAATAAGTGTATACATGTGTCACTATTCCACCAGTTCTAGAAATTACGAGTGCCCGCTATACAGATATAATCATTTAGTAATATTTATTTTACTGATAGTGACGCGCGGTGGTATCGGGCTATTTTCATATGCAAATGAGGTATGATATTTTTCAGTTATTTATACTAATTAAATGCGTCACCTGAAAAAATAATATTATTGACAGATTATAAAGTATGATCATTGCACATCAAAAAATAAATACAGAGAATAAATAGTAATGTCCGTTAACATTTTAAGGAAACACGGTTATCGCCCCTGATATCAATGTGGAAATTTTACGTCCAATATCAAATGTATAATAATGCCAATCAATACGTGGGTAATGGTGAATGAATGTTTATTTTGCTAGAAAATGTCTCAGATGATAGTCTCCGATATAAAGAACATTTTATGCCTACTGCGTGGGCATGTACCTTTAAGATGTGAAATTTTTCCTGAAAAATATTTACAAAAGTTACTTATTTTCTGTGTACATGTATGACGTCAAACGTTGAGTTGAGTTCATAGCAAATGCGGACTAGAATATCAGTCTCTGTAAATACTGGTATCCCTAAAAAACAACGCAATTTTCAAAAAGTCATTTGATCTTGAACTGGAGCGCAGGGGCCACATGCGTGTGTTATAGAATGAAAATATGGATGATGGCATGGGCCCGTTTGCTCAACACCTCTGTTAGCTTAACAGACTGTTAAATCCTTAGCAATGTTAATGATTTAACCGTCTGTTAAGCTAATAGAAGCTTTGAGCAACCGGGCCCAGATGACAAACAAGTATATGAAGTTTCAAAGTGAAAGTGAATGGGTTTAACATCCCAGCAACAGCTAAGGTCATATAGAGACGGGACCGCAGTTTAAAGTCCTATCCAACAGCCGAAGCCGATACGATCCGATTTACAGTAATTGAGATGTAGGTATTTATCTCGTCAACACAGTGCGTATGTGCCGTGAAACACGGTGCCGTGAAACATTTTTGATATCCAGTCAATACTATTTTTGCATTTTACAGCCATTTGTAGGTGTTGACGGGATAAATAGAATAGTAGGTTAGTGCCGTGAATGGGAAAAAATATCTGGCGCGGCACGGAAACGGGATGTGCTCGGCATTCACGGCACTAACCTACTATTCTCTATCTATTTTCCTTATTTCTGAACCAAAGTATATGTTGTGACCACTCATTTGAACCGTCTCGGCAAGACGGTTCAAATGAGTGGTCACAACATATACTTCTGATGAGAAATAAAGAAATTCTTCAGCCTTGCCGGATATTTTTTCCCATTCACGGCACTAACCTACTATTCTCTATATATGTAGCCGAGACAGGACAGGGTGGCGACTATGTGAACAAATATGGTACATAAATATGGTTGATATTCACAAACACTATTGGAAACAGGAAATGTGGGCTGTAGGTATATGAATGCCCCCACTCTCAGTTGAGGGAAATGGGGGCACATTTGAAAACACAAAAGGCCGGAGGATCGTGGATTTGTCACAGCATGACAGAAGTCCATGAGAGGAATGTACATGTACATGTATGTGTGACATTAGCTTAGATAATCTCAGCTCTACGCATGACTTTTACTATTTCATCTGTCTTTTATATTTTCTATATCCGATACAGAAAATATAAGACAAATGAAATAACTAGATGGTCGGTAAATCCGACAAATGCTCCCCGATGACGCTTGGATTGAAAGTCAAAGTCCTTGACCCAGCCTATTGGTGTGGTATGCTTATTGATCACAATAAATGGTGATAAATGTGTATATGAAGTTTCACATGATAATCTCAATTGGTAACAGATAAATTCTAGAAAGGTTTAACGCAATGTTTTGTTTATTTAGTCACAATAAATATTTGGATGCTAATATGGATTGAATTTGAAAAACTTTAATGTAAAACTTTAGTCAACAAAAAGTTTAGTCATTTGACCTTGACCTTGGGATTGATATGGATGGTGATCATGTGTATATGAAACGTCAAGTTGATATCCCAAGCAGTCACAGAGATATAGCAATTTTAAAAACTTTAACGTAAGCTTTAAAACAATTTTGTTTAAGTCATTTGACCATGGGCTCCTGGGCAGCATGGGTACATAAGCTTTAACAAACAAAATTCTAAGTCATTTGACGTTGACCTACTGTGCAGCATGGGTAGGGAATACAATGAAAATAAGGATGGTGATCGATGTCTTCCCCGGAAAAAATATTTTGGGGAGCATAATAAAAGACATCCGTAGAGCTGAGATTATCTAAGTGTGACATATGAAGCAGAAGACATGTGTGACAAATGTAGAATCTGCTTATCTGCCTTATCATGTGTATTCCTACAATCAATGACAGGTGGAAGACCCGGACCTATAGTCTGTTTCACGAAAGCTGCCCAAATTTTACGGCCATATAAACAATTAAAAAACAAAAAAAATTTCGATAGTATTAAATTAAAGGAAAATTTAAGAATGAGCCTTCTTTTTATTTCGTGAAATTTGGTCAAATATTGATTTTATTACGAAAAATTGATTTGTCTATGGGAATTTAACATGGGGGGAAAAGATGTAGAGGAGTCAAAAAACAATTTTATTTGGAAATTGACTGCGAAACCTGGCTAGATAGCTTGGAAATGATCTAACTAAGAAAACAAAAGTTCAGTTTTAAAAATCGGTCCAGTATTTCTGAAATTCTAAAAAATTTCCCCATGTTAAATCCCCATAGACATCTTCACTCCGTGAAGATGTCTATGGGATTTAACATGGGGAAATTTTGTTTTCGCAATAAAATCAATATTTGACAAAATTTCACAAAATAAAAAGAAGGCTCATTCTTAATTTTTCTTTTAATTTAATATTATCAAAAGAAAAACATTACCCACCAACCCATTTCCATACACTATTCAGAATAGGTTATACTTTGCGATCAGTAGGCAGAATAATGGTTATTCAGTGACATAAACAGCCAAATTGAACTGCGACCAATGTAGCGGATTTGCAGTCTATGGAGCCCCGCAGGGGACATGGATTTTTTTATTAATTTGTTCCCACGATATTACAATTTATTCCCTAAATTTAACAATTTGTTCCCTCGAATTAACAATTTGTTCCCACCAATTAACAATTCATTCCCATCCCATGGGAACGAATTGTTATTTTGTGGGAACGAATTGTTAAATTGAGGAAACAAATTGTTTTTAAATTGAGGGAACAAATTGTTATTTCGTGGGAACGAATTAATAAAAACAATTCTACGTCCGCTGCGGGCCTCCGTAGCAGTCTGATGATCTGGGTACAACATTGGTCGAACAAGACGTATAGGTTCCTTTTCTCAATCAGTTTCAATATACAATTAGACCAGTATTACCATTTCTTGTTTGTATCCAGGTGTTGCTCCAACAGTGTTCAGCAAATCAACACCGTCAACATTAACAGCATCAGGTCCGACGTTTTCGCCATCGATAGTCCCTCCTTCACAGTCGTGGAAGTCAGTCTGAACCATGCGACAGAATGTGTCATATTTTGGGTATGCAATACGGAGAATATGGTCATAGTAGTACGATCCGCCTTCAATATGCTGCTGTATGTGATCATGCAGCATGTATGCCGTGTCGAATCCCGCGTTACAGCCCCCACACGTATACATGTACACAGTTTCTAGTTCCACATTATCCTCTAATGTTTCTTGCGAATCTTCATGCTGTATTTCCATTTTCATTAAATGTTTCAATCATTTCACAATTTAGTCCCAACTCACACAATCCAGTTGCAAATAATAAGTGACCGCTGGTCGCGTTAAGAGAAAGTCGCCTAATACACTGTCATTATAAATGGTCGGGGGGAATTGAAAGTGGTCGCTTAAGACAAAAGTCGCTTAATGCTCGTGGTCGCTTGTGCAAGTTCGACTGTACATTGTCTAGCCTGAAAGGATCAAATGACTTTAGTTAACGAACATGGTGTTAAAACCTTTTGAACATAATAATTGTTGTAGGCTATTGTTTTAAATTGTTCTTACTTTCTTAATACTACATGTAGATGACCGAGGCCCGCCTGTCGCGCCCGCCGAGGCTTTGATAGTTTACCATAAAAAAACTTCAATCAACAACTTTAACCCGGGCACACGTACATACGTATGCCAATGTGACGACTATATCACTCTGTCCGCAAGCGGGCATGACAAAAAACATGGTTTAAGAGCACTTTAGCATCATTTTCATTGCAAATCATCCTAAGGTGCTGTCAAAGCATGTTTTGCGGAGAAAAGTGGAAAATAAACAGCAGACGACAATATTTAACTCAAAAGCGCAGGGTTAAATTACAATGACAATTTGGCAAGACTACATTATTTGAAGGCATGAACATTTCTTGAGAAGACTATTTTATTTTTGGGCCAGACTAATTCTGGTATGTGCATCCCATATTTCATTTGTGGGCTTACAGCAGAGCTCCAGGTTAGTTGCGAACAGTAACTCTTGCAAACTACTCCCGTACGGTCAGTAGCTACGGACGGTATGGGAGTAGATAGCAAGAGTTACTGTTCACAACTAAGCCCCAGATAAGGTGTTGATTTACGTAAATATCCAATTAAACTAGAAATGTGGCCTGTCGGTACACGAATGGCCCCGCTGGCAGCCAAAGAAAACGAGGCATATTTGATTATAAGCCATTTACACGAGCGTTAAGGTTTTGAACGCACCTTGACCCTGGGCTTAGTGGGGGTGGGACGAATGTGGATCTGTCACAGGGCGGTAGAGGACCATTGTAGCAATGCGTGTGTGAAATGTGAAGCAGATCCGAGCAAGGAAACACAAATTATAAGCCATTTAACTGAGTGTTAAGGTTTCAAACGCACCAAGTCTGTGACCTTGACCCTGTGCTTAGCGGGGGCAGGACGAATGTGGATTTGTCACAGGGCGGTAGAGGACCATTGGAGCAATGCGTGTGTGAAAGTTAGTGTAGGATTGAGAAACGCGCACGTAGATTTGTCCCAAAGTGGTAAGTAAACAATTAAAGTGGAAAAGGTGAAGGTCAAAGGTCAAGGTCGAAGTAATGGGTGGTGGAGTGTGTAAGGCATGTTCATATGTATCATGTGTATAAATATTTAAGCGATTGGCAAAAGTCTTGAGAAGTTATTGTAGGATTGAGAAACGTGCACGTAGATTTGTCCTAAAGTGCTAAGTAAACATTTAAAGTAGAAAAGGTGAAGGTCAAAGGTCAAGGTCGAAGTAATGGGTGGTGGAGTGTGTAGGGCATGTTCATATGTATCATGTGTATAAATATTTAAGCGATTGGCAAAAGTATTGAGAAGTTATTGTAGGATTGAGAAACGTGCACGTAGATTTGTCCCAAAGTGCTAAGTAAACATTTAAAGTAGAAAAGGTGAAGGTCAAAGGTCAAGGTCGAAGTACTGTGTGGTGGAGTGTGTAGGGCATGTTCATATGTATCATGTGTATAAATATTTAAGCGATTGGCAAAAGTATTGAGAAGTTAGTGTAGGATTGAGAAACGTGCACGTAGATTTGTCCCAAAGTGCCAAGCAAACATTTAAAGTGGAAAAGGTCAAGGCCAAAGGTCAAGGTCGAAGTACTGGGAGGTGGAGTGTGTAAGGCATGTTCATATGTATCACGTGTATAAATATTGACATAATATGTGAAGCCATGTAGAAGTTACTAAAGAATAGAATATGGTAATATCGGGACGTACGGACGGACTGACGGACGGGACGGACGGACGGACGGGTCGGACGTACGGACGGACACCGGTAACACTATATGCGGGGGCATAAAAATGCAAAAGCCAAATTGAAATCAGAAGTCATGCGTACCGAAAAGCAATTAAAATTTCCGGTATGCAATGTCTCATCAGCCTGTAGCATATTGCTATTAAGTTTGTGTACAAAACAAGAGTGCCAACGGTCACAAGATACGCCCGTCGAGGCATAGAAATGATAATATTATTCCACAAATTTATGGTGTAGTAATATAGAGAAACCTATTGCCTATAAGGAGGAAAATGTGGAGCTATGTCTGACTTGACCATGGTCAAACGTGGCCATGGTCCGACTTAACCGCAATTGAGCAAGACATACATGCGTCAACTGGTATTCATAGTGTGAGGCAGCTCAGTTTGTGTCAGTTTGATAAAATTGCTATCATGGTATACATGTAGCAGAGCTCCAGGTAAGTTTTGTATGTACAGGGTATTATACCCCCAGGCTTCAAATGCAATGCATATTTTGCACCTTCCGTAAATTCCATAATGGAAACGCCCATTGTTACATGTATGAAGTAACAAACGTACAGCACGTGCTGTTTGATCATGGCTGTAGACAATGATCATTTCGGGGCCAACAAAAACCTACATAATGTGTCTCATGGCGTTACTAGAACGTGACATTACGTCATCAAACCAGTTCACAATGGTCGCACTGACATTTTGAAATTGATGCGGCTGCATCACACGACGTGTACTGCAACCCCGGAATAGTATGTGTAAATAATCTGTTTGAATGGAGCAGATTATCAAAGTACCGAAAGTACTGCATATATGCTCAAATTACACGATATTTCCGACAGAAATGTAACAATAATGTTCGACCATGTCCAGCCGTGGGTAAACGTTTGCCGTGGAACTCAGGAACTGTTTGAAGCTGCAGTCTATGGCCTTGGGATTCAAACAGTTCCCTCGTGCCACGGCAAACAAATACCCACGACTGGACATTGTCGAATCTTCTATTCAACTTATTGCGTTTTCATATATCTCAGTACATTGCATTAGCCACACGTGATGTCGCGCAACGTTGTTGATTCGTTAAAGTTTGTTTGACGTCAGTAACATCAACAATGTTGTAAATAACGACACGCTATTCACCGGCAACGTCGCTGTTCCAATAATTGTGAAGAAATGACGTAAAACAAGACGATTCTTGATTTTAACACCATATTTGGTGATTTTCATCTTTGAAACTATCAGAAAATGAAGTGTAAATATAAGTAATAAAACCTTGGGATGTTGCGTTTACTGCGGTATGAAAAACCATTTAGTCGGTTTAAAGTTTTTGCGAACGGTAACTTGCAATCTACTCCCGTACCGTCCGTAGCCACAGACAGTACAGGCGTAGACGATAGTTACCGGTCGCATATAAAAACAACAAACCAATCAAGCGTAACCTACATTGTATGGTCAAGAGATATACAAATTAATTTCTGATATGGAGAGTCCGAGGCCTCCCTCGGCTAGGGTGTATCCGAGAACATGATTTGATTGGTTAAAGGAAACACGACATTGTGACGCTAATGAAATCATTTCTCGGTATATTGTAAATACGAGAGTGGTGTAAACTAATGCTGCCGAGTTGTGTAATTCACCGTTAGATTTCTGTAAAATGCTGGCTGAAATGCAAGAGTATTTGTTGTTGTTGTATAATTCCCTTGAATTTCAGCCGCTGGCTTTTCGGCTCACCTCACTTCATGGTAGTCTTCTTCTTAATACATGTACGTACGTAGATTTTATGCCCGGTGCCAGAACAAAGTGAATTGCATGTAATACATAATAATTAGTGAGGTTCATAATAATGTACAAAGTATACACTTTAAAAGTACAGTCTTGCGCCATATGTTTAAGTATAAATCCATTTTCCCAGGAGTATAATAGCTTCCCGTATACCCGCGGGTTCCATTTACTTGTTGTAAACACTATAACAACCACACCACATATCGGTTGTTTAAACTGTATATGCTAATGTGCAACTAATTCGAGAAAGGCAGAGAATGTTAGAGAATAATAAATGGTGCGAAATCGCCAAGGGGATATGCAAGAGTAGTCTGGTCTAAAAAAAAATGCAGACATGGTTTGCTTGCAAATCTAGATCCATCACTACCCAGTTTCACTTGATGAAAATTTTGTGGCGCGTTGAACACCAATTTTCAGCATATGTGTAGCATTTAAAAGAAAACATTGATCGAACCCCTCGCACTATTCCGTTAATCAAAAATAATGACTCGATCGGGTGCCAATAGTAGGCCACAGTAGATGAGACAACATGGCTAAATTGTAATACTATGACTGGGCCTGTCAGCAGTTCTACATGACAATACATAGTAACAAGTAAATTCTAAGGCATACTAACAAATAAGTACCTCAAAGTAATAGAACAAGAAAAGAGCCAATATGTCATACAAAAGTACGTCGAATTCGAAGAAGCAAAGCTGCGCTCAACAACAAACACACAATATTAGTTGGAGCAAAAGAAAGTAACCATCTTAAGAGTGAATGACTGGCAATATAATGGCGCGGCCATCCAAGTGAACATCACGGTCGGGATTCTGAAACACTCATCACTGAGTGCCATTAGAGCTGGGACATGTAGTATTTTGGACCCGGGTACCCGGGACCCTATAACCGCGAGTACCAGAGTACCCGGTGTTCAATTATTTCCCTTATTTCCGGACATCATTATGGCAAGTAACACAAACAAAAGCCAAGTTTGGCAATACTTTTCTTTAATTCAAGAAAAACAAAAAACAAAATGCAATCTGTGCGACCTGGAGTTAAGTTACCGAGGTGGGGGAACAATGATCGATATGCAGCCTGGCAGGTAAGAGTTCGTTTATAAAACCCATAAAAATGAATGTTTAAAGAACTTAATGTTATGTGCAAATTACCCGCGGGTAACGGGTAACGATTTTGTACCCGGGTAGGAGCGTTACCCTACCCGGGACCCGGGTACTCGAGTACTCGTCCCAGCCCTAAGTGCCATGGTTACCAATCACCGCTCAACGAAACACATAGGAGTAGTAATTGACAATAAATCTGTCAATGACCAACTCGGCAATACGTTCATGGTTGTACAATTGAGAGGTCATATCTTTTGTTGATATAATTCCTAATACTAATACCTGTAATAATCGGGTTTATGGTGTATTTGTGGAAATACCCTCGTAAGAGGCAAGATAATATCGCGTAAAGTTCGTAGTTTTAAGTTTTGCTAGCGCCATAGTTTACATAGATAACAGTTTACCACCAGTTGCAGTCTGAATTTAAATGCCGTAAAACACAGGAAAGTGCATTTCTGGACATATAGATTTCAAAATTTGTCCTGCAGGGGTCATGCCCCCGGACCCACCTAGCATACAAGAGGCACCATTGGCCGGGCGTGGTGTTGGGGGTGGGGGCGAGGGCTTTTATGATCACTACAACGTCACATACAGAAATACTTCGAATAATGCAAAACGAGCTGTACCGATAGCATCGACCAATTACACAGCACCAGCTTGAGCACTCGTCACTGAGTGGCATATATAGCTACCAACCACACTGAAATAAAAGCGTAGTCCTAAGTTGTCAATACACCTGTCGATGATCAACTCAATCTACAGTATGTTGTGAAATAGACGCGTATCGTATATTCTGCTGATATAAATATCTCCTCATAATTGTATGGAATTGGGCAGGAAATAAACGACTGTCAGAAAAATATGCATTGAAAGTGCGGGTTTATTAATTGCGCTTGTTCATGGGTGCCAAATAATTTGTAGTATTGACGTAGTCCATGACAGAAACGCTTCCAAGCACTGGTCAGTCAAAATAAATGGTAGTACATGTATATTATTTTATTTTCTTGGAATGCCGTATTATCTCATGTCGCTGGCAGCACAACCAACTTAGCTTCTGTATATATGCGTTCCACTGTATCCGTGCATTCGTCCGCAGGATCAAGTCATGTCAAGACAATCGCACATGACATGTTTTTAAAAGGTCCTGGGTCTCAGATGTGAATGAAATGCGAGCAAAACAGTTGATAAAAGAGCATTTCACAGCAGATTTGTATCGGTTGTTTGAATGCATATATGACCTTCTGAATGGCCTGACAAAGAGAAAGTAAAAATATATTATTTTTTTATTAATTATTAAAAAATTATTATTGAAAATATAACCGGCGTTTGCAACGCTATTTTGTCAAACATAGCAGTCATATTTCCCGTGGATGTAGATACATAACAAAGTTGTTTTGACTAGTCACTATATGTAATCGACTACGTCAGTTTTCGCAATGTTATATTCGGTTATTTGTCCCTATCTTGTAAAACACGTACATCATGTGTTAAAATATTTATACATACAGCGTTTGTGGTGATTATACAAGTGTGCAATGCTGAAATAAAAATATTAATGACTCTCTTGTAAAGTGTCAAGCGGAAATGTCTTTGTGTCTTATCTGCAGCAAAGCGTAGTCAGCAGTAACCATGAATCGCTTGATTAGTACTTATGATTACGTCACTACTCGCGTGGTTTATCGGTACATTTGTAATGCAATATAGGCCTATACCCAATCTCAATTTAGCATGAAATTGATGTTTACGATATTGAAAGCTGACATTCAATTGCGATAATTAGCCGACAAATGCATGTTTATGACCAGTGTCAAGTTGTGACTGTATTCATACAAGCTGATTGACTGTTTTTGTGAAATGCATCTTTGGACACATCTTAAGGAGACACATCCGCTTTGAGATTTTGACCTCTGAGGTCAATTTTTTATTCAGAAGTTTAAACTGGCTTTACTTATGACATAGCGACGAAGTCATGATAGTGGGTGTTTTCTTGCGGCGTGGAGAACTGAGTATTGTAGTTGGGTAATGGGTTATGGTCACGTTTTCCAATAAATCATAACGAACTGCTAAGGGTGCAATTGACAAGGAATCACTCCACAGTTCGACGAACGTTTTGTTTCATGTACGTTTTGATGTACCTGTAAGTTTTGCAACGTTTAATCACTACGTGAACAATTCAGAACAGAAAGGCGTGCATTACCATACATTATTAAGAGTGTTGGGAATATTCTTGTCACTGACACAAGTTTGACTTCATTTTGTACAAACTTCTTGTCTCTGTATTGAGCCACAGGTGCACCGAGGTTTATAATTATCATGGTAGTACAAGCGTGCTGATTGTGTTGAAAACTCTTCTTAAAGGTACATGCCCACGCAGTAGGCACACAATGTTCTTTATAGGAATTAAATAATTGTATAATTATGTCACTATTCCACCAGTTCTAAAAATTACGAGTCCCGCTATACAAATATAATCATTTATTAATTATCAATTTACTGTTAGCGACGCGCGGCGGTAACAGTCTATTTTGATAATGTGCTGGGACGACGATTTTCACATCACGGCTTGCGGTGCGCATGCGCAGTATACTATGCGCGCCAGTATGCTTCCCAATATGTAAACAAGTATATCAACATGTCGAAACGTCTAGGACTGAAATTGTATGAAACGGCGTCGGCCAAAAAAAGGCGAAATGTCTGAGAGACAGGTAGTACAGAGAGAGAGAGAGAGATCGAGTGGTTAATATTGGCGACCAGATCACCAAATGGAAAGAGTTACGTGGAGATTTAGATTTGGACTCGAACAGTGAGGTTTTTTCTCAACTTCCGATACTCCACTGCGCATGTCAAAGATGTGATATGATTGACCGTGTCACGTGACGCGTGTTGGTAAAAATAGCACGAGGTCGGAAAATACCCTTTCTGGTCGCGGCATATGCAATGCAATTTAACACCAATTAACACGCGCCGTGATTAAAAATAACTCGTTAGTGTATAGACAAATGGCTCATATAAGAGATTTATAAACAAAGCTTTGCATATGCAGGTCCAATTATATGGAATAGCTTGCCAAATGACATAAAACATGCTAAAACTATTGAATCTTTTCATTGTCATTTCATTAAATGGATGGTAAAATAATTACATTTGTTTACATGAGATAGATACATGTATATGCATTGTCTTTAATTTTCCATTTGATACATGTCAACTGACCTTGTAAATACTTGTAAAATAGTGTGTGTGCGCGCGTGTGTGTGTGTGTGGTTCATGTGGGTGCAATGTTTAGTGTGTGTTTAAGTGTAAGAACAAAATGTTTGTATCTGTTGGTTAGTCTGCTCCTTAACTAGTAATCAAATGCAAACCACATGGGGTCATGTTGCTAATTCACAATTATCATCATAAGGTGTTAAGTAGATCACATTTGTCATTCTCACTTCTCTTTGGAGCATTATCATAATTTCCCTGATCAACGTAATTAAACATTTGGTGTAGAGATGTCCTCAAATCCATTATAGCATTGCATTCAGAATACATTACTAGGCATACAAATTTAAATACAATTCGTTTTTCTTTAATTTTCCAAAATATATTTTGTTACCACTCTTTTAACCGTTTTGTTGAAAATTAAGCTATTTAATATTTTTCATCCAGGTAGTGTATTCCTAGAATGCAATGGGTTAATGATATCCTGTTGTTTCCTTACTCTGTTATTTTTGTACATGTAACATGTTTAAATTCTTGCCTCTGTCATACATGTGTGTATATAATAGAGGGCCACATGGAAGATTAGTGAAAACTAAATGTGCTACCCTCTCAAAATAAAGACTATTATTATTAAATAAAGACTATTATTATGACAGAAAAAGTAGTAGTACAGTGTAACCTGCTGCGTGGGCATGTACCTTTAAACACTTTGTAAACACTCAGTAACTATGAGATTAGATTAAATTAAGATACTGGCAGCCATCACGCTAAGTCACTAAGTGCATTAATCCTTTGTAGGTATAGTTTATTACACAGTTCATGATCAGTTGATAGACGATTTAGTCGTGCAACGTTCAGATTTTCGTTCTATGTGTATAGATGATTGCTGTCCATGTTGAATTGAATTATTCTGGTCCTGTTGTTGAACTCCAAGCTCCACACATCTTTTCCTAGTAGTATTATCAGTTCTTTATTTATATAGTGAAGGCAGGATTTTCTTATATTATGGTATTCAGGACATATCTATAGTTATTACGTGTACTATATCTTCTGGTTCAAGGCGGCACAGCGGACAAGTATAGTCTATCTGGTAGTGGGTATATTTATTTTTGTTTGTTTGGAGCACGTATGTTCCTGTGAGCATTCATGCACGGGTGATTCCTTTGCGAACTCCAGTAACAGTTGAGTCTAATGAGTCCCATATATGATGTGTGACATTAACGCGGAGGTAAGATACATTCATCATGGAAAGTGAAGATTTATCTATTGAATCATTTATATTTTTTTCCAGTCCAGAACTGATTAATGTGTGTATATCTATATATCCTGGTTTTCCAAGCTTCTTTGGAGGAAGACGACCACTGAGTTCACTTAGGCTGGGTAATTGGCATAACTTTAATGTTTCAGTAACTCGACTGAAGAAGGATCCATGATTGTTCAGGTTAACATGCAGCTGTTTGTCTATTCACTAGATCTCGGATAGCTATATATATTGTCACAGCTTAGCACCAGGCACAGGAAGCTCAGTTGTCTTCTGTACAGCTCTGCTGATATGGGTAACGCCCCGAGAAGTAGATGAAGTACTTGCCCCTATAGCCGTGCGTTGGGTATATATATATATATATATAGCGACTGGAACATTCGTAGACTGTTATGGTGGAATCGCGATCTCTTCAGGATGTCTAGATCAGCATTGGTCACATGCAGTACTTCCAAGCCGAATAGTAGTCGCCGAAGGACATATGCTTGGTACATCTTATATGACACATTTAGGGTTAGTCCATTAGTTCCATGTAGGCCGGTTTTAATGAGACTATATATATATATATACATCGTCCTCTTTGCTAAACTGATCCGCTCACTATAATGTTCATATTGGACTCACTGAACGTTGCCCGGATTAGCCCCAGATGAACCGAATTTTCGCTGGCGCTGATTTCATTTTCATAAATAGTCCATGTTGCATGGTCTGATGTCTTTGCATTTGTAATTACTTAACTTTTCGTTGGGTGACGCATATATATGTGCTGTTTGGAATACCTGCTTGCGACATTCAGCATTACTTGTAGTTAGATTTGGTTGATAGATAGCAACGCTACGTCATCTGCACATGTTGGACATCCGGCATAGATGGTAACAATATAACGACCCACCCTATTCTGTTTCAGCTCTTCAAGTAAGTTGTTTATGTAAACTTTATACAGTTCTGCAAACACTCCGTAAATGCATTAATTAGTTCCGGGTTTATTTTATACCGAATCCGGGAAATAAACTAAGCCAGTTTCGCGGAAAAAAATCTCGTCACGTACAAAATGAAGTCAAACTTGTGTCATTGACAAGAATATTCCCAACACTCTTATTTATGATAATGCACGCCTTTCTGTTCTGAATATTTCACGTAGTGATTCAATTTTGCAAAACTTTCAGGTACATCAAAACGTACATGAAACAAAACGTTCGTCGAACTGTGGAGTGATTCCTTGTCAATTCGCACCCTTAGCAGTTCGCACACATTCAGCAAGTCGGAATTCGTCCATTTCGCGCACCTTGAGGTTATAATTATCTCCTGTCAAGCAACGCTGACGGAAATATGACCGGTTTTATAATATAATAATTTTTGAAGCGGGAGATTGCGAGACGAAAACATGCGACTCTTTCGTACCAAGTAACCGAAGAAATACTGCAAGATTTTGAGCTAAAATATGAGAAACCTCCTTCCCTTAGAGCCCAGAAATCATCATAGAGGTGATCATAGAGGTATTCAATGTTGCGTTTTCGCAACCTCGCGCGCTATCTCGCGTTTTGTGCAACCCAGTTTTCTGTGCAATTTTCTGTGCAACCCAGCTGCATTTTATAATTTGGGTTACAGAATTATTTTTTCCAAAAGCGGAAGACAAAAACGCGAAACGGCAGACAAATCTTAATGATAATGCTGATTGTATTATATTGGATTGCAGATATAAACGCTTTTAACATGTCAGACATACCTTTGTCCTTTATCAAAATGTTTGCAAACTGTAGATACCGATGAGCGGGCTAGCTATTCACGAGCCGTCTCCTCGGGATCTATGCCATTCGTACATACTTTATTTCAACCAAATATGACCCGTAATGCAGCATAATGTAACAGTTCCAAACTTAATATGGAATAGTCTGTGTCCGTTACTTGGGGGTGAAAGGTATGATATAAATATTACAAACACGGATAATCACAGTGCATGGTTTCTTTATTTTATTTTAAAATCATCAAAAATGGCGAGTGTAACAGATCATGTATCTTTAGAGTCTTAAATACGCTAAAGCCAGTGCCAGTCTATTTATAAACCGCTAAGATCTCTACTGTAAGCTATCGAGACTTGCACCTGTCACACGTGTTATGAAAACATCAATCAATACTGGGGAAATGTGTTGAAAGGCGACCGAACACACAGTAATTTATTACCCGACAATGTTTTAACACCGATATGCCCCGATGTGTCATAAAATGGGCTTTAAATTGGTGTTTGAATCGGTACATTTACACGGTACATTTACACGCTTCATACTGAAATAGCAGCCGGATTGGCACTATTTTCGGACAAAATTTTAAGGATAGTTTGGGCCATCCATAATTATATCTCCGTTTCCTGTAACCTGACCGACCCGCTAAAAACGGTGCGACCCAATTCTTTTTATTGCAATTTCGTTTACAATTTTTTATTTTTTTTTACAATTTTTTTTTTTTCAATTTAGTGCTACAGTGGGTTAAAAGGGTTAATATAATCTCTGGCCCTAAATGGCATACATGTTCATACAACAACACATACAGCAATTGACATACATTTATTGCAAGATTTGCAATATTGAATTTAAAAAATTATTAATATTAAAAAGGTACAATATTTTAACACTTGCAATGCAAGTGTTAAAATATTGTACCTTTTTAATTTAATAATTTTTAAATTCAATATGTCATGTGACAGAAAAAAAAAGAAATTGCCTACCGACCGACCCACTTCTAAAATTCTGGGTCTGGTTACAGCTAGGAAACAACAATTTTTTAAGGACGGCCTTGCAAATCTCAGTTGGTCTGAGATTTCAAAATTTGGTTCAGAACCGACAAACTGAAGATTTTAGAACCCTAACCAAATATATTATTTTGACTGTCAACTATGTGTATGTATGTATTGTATGTTATGTATTATATGCATGTAACAAAGAGCATTAAAGATTAATAAAAAAAAGAGAAGAATAATCAAGTATGGCGGTTAATCATCGCATCCTTAGACTACGGAAACATTTGCAATAGCATCAATTTAATAAACAAAACCATGTATCACATTGAAAAGACGGTCAAGCTAAGTTGTTGGAACTATTTTTTTATGGCGTAAGACCCGTGTTCAACCAGCAAAATATGTGCTGCGACCAACTAATTTGCATAAAAGCTGTTGTGAGACCTCAAATTTGGATGGTGGTTGTATAATTCCTCGCTAGCTCTCAAATAATAATCATGAAATGCGTATTCTGCTAAAATAAGTGCGTAAAATACGCCAATGCGCACCTTATCTGGAGCTTTGAAGTCTATGCTCTCCATACTCTTCAGGCAAAGTGTATGTTATGCTGGAGTGCTCTCCATAATGCATTACAATTGATTGATTGCATATATCAGTGCTCCAGATAAGGTGCGTATTTGCGTAAATACCCAATTAAAATTGCCAAAAACCCAATTGAAATCAGAAGTAGTGAGTATCAAAAAGCAATGAAACATTTGTGGTATATCTTTTTCATGCTACAGGAAACAATAAACAGACCACAAATATAGCATATTTTCTTATTTTTTCCATGAAAACACATCTTGGTATTTCATTAGAATTGTCTTCAAGGAGACAATTCTAATGAAATACCAAGATGTGTTTTCATTTATAAGCAAACTATTCAATAAGTGCGGTCTGCTGATGTGTAAACAATAGTGTGATTCAATTTTACACAATTACAATTTTGAAATACCCAATTGCTTCAGAAATGATGGAGTGACAATACTCAATTATTAATTCCTGAAATATCACATTTTTGTTATGCCCCCCCCCCCCCCCCCCCCCCCCCCCCCCCCCCCCCACCCCCCCCCCCCCCCTCATCTGGGGCTAATCCGGGCAACGTTCAGTGAGTCCAATATGAACATTATAGTGAGCGGATCAGTTTAGCAAAGAGGACGATGTATATATATATATATAGTCTCATTAAAACCGGCCTACATGGAACTATATTCAATATTATGTGAGCAATATTCTAAAAAATAAATTACACCATAATAATATATGACTGGTGATGGGATACACATGGTGTCCTAATATATATTGTCATTATGGTAGTAAGATCAATTTCATAATGCACATGAAGCAACTGCTCCTGGTAAGCATTGTAACTACAAAGTAGCGTACTTCTTGATTTCAAATTCAATGCATATAAAATTATTTTTATGCCCCCGGGGGGCGTTTCACTAAACTTCGTACAACTAAAATGTTGGTAAGTGCAAATTTAGGATCGTCTGGAAATTTCAATTGATGGAGTTACATTTATTGAGCATATATAGGCTGCATTTGTGAAATTTACAGACTATCATAATTTTACACTTACAAACATTTTAGTCGTACAATGGTTAGTGAAACGGCCCCCAGGTCTCGGTAGAGCCGGAGGCATATAGTGTTTGGACTGTGTTTCCGTGTGTCCGGCACATTAAGAAGTTTGTCAGAGTTTCGAAATTCTGTTATAACTTCTATATTCGTTGATATTTCAACACAGTATACCTGTGGACAAATGCCACACATCCATGCTGCCCTTAATATGATCATGACCTTTTAACCTTGACAACTTTGAACTTTTTCCCACTTTGAGAAGTTCGCCAGAGTTTCTCAATTCTGTAATAACTTCTATATTCCTTGACGGATTACTTAAATATTTCAACACAGCATACTTGTGGACAAATGCCACACTTCCATGTTGCTCTTAATATGACCTTGACCAGGGATTCCGCTGGGAAAAAAAAAATTCCCCACTTCAAAAAATAAATCCCTGCTTGACCTTTTGATCTTGACAACTTTGAACTTTTCCCCACATTAAAGGTACATGCCCACGCAGCAGGTTACACTGTACTACTACTTTTAATTTTCTGTCATGCCTTATATGAGCCATTTGTCTACCCACTAACAAGTTATTTTTAATTACGGCGTGTGTTAATTGGTGTTAAATCGCATTGTATATGCAGCGACCAGAAAGGTTATTTTCCGACCTCGTGCTATTTTTACCAATACGCGTCACGTGACACGGTCAATCATATCACATCTTTGACATGCGCAGTGAAGTATCGGAAGTTGAGAAGAAAAATCTCTGTTCGAGTCCAAATCTAAATCTCCACGTAACTCTTTCCATTTGGTGATCTGGTCCCCAATATTAACCACTCTCTCTCTGTACTGCCTGTCCCTCAGACATTTCAACTTTTTTTTGGCCGACGCCATTTCATACAATTTCCGTCCTGGACGTTTCGACATGTTGATATTCTTGTTTACATATTGGGAAGCCTAATGGCTCGCGTAGTATACTGCGCATGCGCACCGCAAGCCGTGATGTGAAAGTCGTCGTCCCCGCACATTATCAAAATAGACTGTTACCGCCGCACGTCGCTAACAGTAAATTGATAATTAATAAATGATTATATTTGTATAGCGGGCACTCGTAATTTTTAGAACTGGTGGAATAGTGACATAATTATACACTTATTTAATTCCTATAAAGAACATTTTGTGCCTACTGCGTGGGCATGTACCTTTAAGAAGTTTGGTGGAGTTTCTCAATTCTGTCGTAACTTCTATATTCATTGAAGGATTACTTAAATATTTCAATACATCATACTTGTGGACAAATGTCACACATCCTTGACCTTGACCTTTTGACCTTCATAAATGTGCTTGTGAATACTTATCACTATTGTTAATTAACTTTGCCACAGTTTCTCCAATCTACCACCCGGAGCATTCGTGTGCCAACAGGCCACAGTTTTTGTTATTTTTGCAAATGATTGATTGCAAATATCACATGCTTGGCATAAATGACATATAGTTTTACCCCTGGCTGTGTGTCAGTCTGTCTGTGTCAGTCTGTATCTGTCTGTTTGTTAGTCTGTGTGTCTGTCTGTCTCTATGTGTCTCTCTATGTGTCTGTCTGTCTGTCTGTGTGTCATTCTGTGTGTCTGTTTGTGTGTCAGTGTGTGTGTCTGTCTGTGTGTCTGTGTGTCTGTATGTCAGTGAAATGCTTTTATTTTGTTATTCCACAGCATATTGTTTGCTAGCTGTACTGTACTAATTACTCACTGGTTTGGATATAATAAGGTGTATATTTTTTTGAAACTGTTTACATTTTGTTCAGCTCAGATCAGAGAATTTTCATTTTTACATAGGGTACATGTGTATCCGTATGTATTGCGATCGAGCGGGATCATTTGGCTCCGCCCACGACCCCCCGCGGTGCGGACGCCTGTGATTGACAGCTGAGAATATCTGCATATAAAACAGCCAATGGAATCGCGTTGGAATCGTGCGGTCATCGCTAAATTTAGTAACAGAGTTAACTCCCCTCCGAATACTCTCCGAAACAAGCGACGCGTTTAACACACAAACTACATCAAGTTTGACATTCCGACAGCCTATTTTTAAACTCACCCGACACCTGTGCGAAACAAAACTCGCACGCGTAGGTCTAACTGATGTTTAATCCTCATTCTCTCTCTCTATCGATGGATTTACAGTGGATTTTAGTGACATTCCTGAATATGGCCCGATTGACATTTGTCTATGGTGGCCAATACACGCCAACATGAGTGTCAATTCTACGTTCAGGGAAGGGGGTCAATAAGTCAGTATTTAAGGTGATAACTTACAGTCAGGGAACACATTAATGACAGTATAACACAACCAGCTTATATTAATACCCATATTAATGCAAGTACTGAAATACGACAAAAAAAATCTAACAAGTTTCTAAACGTTACAAGTGCCCGCTATACAGTGTACAGATATAATCATTTAGTAATATTTATTTTACTGATAGTGGCGGTGGTATCAGGCTATTTTCATATGCAAATGAGGCATGACATTTTTTAATTATTTATACTAAAGAAATGCGTCACCTGAAAAAATAATATTTTCGACAGATTTTAAAGTATGATCATTGCACATCATAAATTAATACAGAGATTAAATAGTAGTGTCCGTTAACATTTTAAGCAAACACGGTTATCGACCCCTGATATCAGTGTGTACATTTACGTCTGATATAACATGTATAATAATGCCAATCAGTACGTGGGATAATGGCGCATGAATGTTTATTTTGCCAGGAAATGTCTCAGATGATGTCTCTGATGTAAAGAACATTTTGTACCTACTGAGTGGGCATGTACCTTTAAGGGTTAATGAAACTGCAACACCAACAATAAATCAATCAATCTAGTTTAATCTTGTAGTACCCTATGTTCAGTACTTTCAGTACTTTGATTTAGAGTATTTTTACTCAAAGTTTTTGTACTCCCAACTTTTTGACATCCATGTGTACCATAATCAGCTAAAAGGACGAGGTCATATCAATCACCTTATCTGGAGCTCTAATGAAGCCTGTATCAACTATAATATTGTTATATAATGATGACCTTTGTGTGGCCCTTATAAATGCCCTTGAAGCCTGTTTGTGAGATAATGTACCTGATTGCATGATACAATATCCTACTAAATCAACACAAATGTTAGATAATTCTTATTGCATAAGTACATGAGCATATATTGAAGCTGCACTGATCACCTAATACTCTTGCCTAGAGCAGTCTCATTTCTTCTTGATAACAATAGTGTATTAGGATTTTTAATTCACTATGTTATACCACTGACAAAGCCCTTTTCATGCAACAAATGTACAATTCTACATTGTACAGTGGAATCTCCCTAGACCGGAGACTATGGGACATATGTGCCTTTAATTTGGGTGTGTTTTAAAGTACATGTACATGTAGTTATTATTATACCCCCCACCCCCCCGTAACGAGTTGTGTGGGGGGTATAATGGAGTCCGTCCGTCCGGCCGTCCGTCACTAAGCTTAACATCAGAGAAATATGTTATAACTCCTATTTCCTTACATATTTAGGGGCACATGGGCCCACGCGGGGGGTATTCCGTAAGCCTGGCTTACTGATAAATCTAGTTTAAGTACAGTCTACACTCATTTATTCAAATTCCAGGGGACCGAGGAAAATACTTTTGAGTTAACGAGATTTGTTATATAATGTAGGAAAACGTGTACTTGGGACCAAGAATTTGACTTTGAGTTATCAGTAGTTTGACTCGAGAGAGTTTGAGGTAACAAGTGTATACTGTATGCGGTTTAATTAGTATAACAAAGCACTGACATGAGCCACAGAGAGACCACATATTTGATTTATAGTGGAAACTCTAAACCGGACAATCTGGGAGAGGTTCCACTGTACATACAAAATCTTGACATGTTCACTTCATTTGATTATCTTGGGAGGTTCAATAAATGTGGCTGTGACTGGAGAAATGGCGTGTATGGGTTAGGCGACCAGTGTATATCCAGATCAGCCTGTGCATTTTCACAGTCTGATCTGGATCTGCACTGTTCGCCATTCCATCGATGAAACACCCACCGTGCTTTTAACAAGCAATACCTATCGTTATCAGCCTACAGGAATTTGCTATTTGATCAAGAGCTACGCAGGTAACAAATACCATAGGCCCCATTGCTCCAGTCACAGCCACAAATTATTCCATCCTTCCTGGATTCATAATCATATAGTAAAAGTAAATCTTTCTGGAATTCACACCTGGGTCCAAGTGGTCTGCTGTGTTAACCCATTTCATGCTGAGGATACGCCATTTTGCTTGTGGAAAATCCTAAATATTTTCTTTATATGCGATCAGAAGTATATGTTCCGACCACCATGTGAACCGTATCAAATGAGTGGTCACAACATATACTTTCATTGAGAAATTACAAAAATAGAAATAAAATATTTAAAAACAACCATACCCGTAAAGGTGTATTCCGCATGTAATGGGTTATGTGTGCCTGGCACAAGATCAGAATAGTGTTGTCTCAGTGCTGGAAGTATATCATACATTTTACTTTCAGTGCTGAAGGTGCAATACAGTGAGTCCCATGTACCAATGCATTCTCGTCTGCATGTGACCTTGTTGAACAGATGTAAAACCACATTCAATCAATCAAACAAATGCTAACTGAATGTAGCCTGATATCTGTCTGATTATGCTTTGTCAATAAATTGTGTAAACATAAATTCCTAAATTTGCTAATAATATCAGCTTTCTGTTGTTTTACAATAATACCTGACCAGGTTCAATTCACATGGCGTGACATCACATGATATCAGCTGACAATAGGAATGTTCAGAGCTGCAGATAAGGGGCATATTGGCGTATTTTACACAATTATTTTAGCTGCATACGCATTTATTATCAAATGATCAAAAGTGGGAGTACAAAATATGCACAGCAATGTGAAAATACGCATTGATTTTCAAATTGAGTAGTGAAAATACTGTCATAAAGTTGAAAATTCACTTAGTAAAGGATAGGGTTGGTTACAATTAGCCACCTAAAAATCCTTTTATGTGGCTAAAAATCCTTTTATGTGGCTAATATTTAACATGTGATAAGCCACATAAGTATAGTACCGTAAGAACGTCCGTCTGTCTGTCCGGCCGGCCGGCCGTCCGTCCGTCCGTCCGTCCCCGTCCGTCACACTTTTCGGTTAACCACTTTGTCACAGTTTCTCAAATATGATGCAGGTGGCATCCGCGTTCGACAGACGCACTTCTTGTTTATCATTTGTTCCCTATTTTGTAATGAAAAAAAAATCAATAATCCATTTGTTAAAGTAAAATATGCAATGATTTTGAAATCAGGGGGTATAGTACGCTTTAGACACAAAAGCTTATCTGGATCTCTGAACGTTACCGGTACTCCATTTACGGCAATACATTCCATTTGTCAAGTCATAGTCAACATATCCCTATATTTTGTCAGTGCACCACATGACTCATGAGTCAATAAACCTAGTTTTGTCATATTCTATCGCTGAACTATATAATTAAATATAACTAGAAAAAGTCGATGGCGCGCCATCGCAATATACCCACTTTCCCCAAATGCTAAGTCCGAAAGGGGGAAGTAATCCATGATGGAGGGTCGGATAAAAAATCCGAATTCACTTTGCGCATGTGCACATGATAACGAAGCTACATAGCAAATATGAGGCGCGTAGGTATGAAGGTGAAAAAGTTTTTCGAGTTACAAGGAAAAAGGAAAAAATGGGAAATTCTGAGTCGGAAAGGGGGAGGTAATCGATGATGGAGGGTCGGATCAAAAATGGGAATTACATTTGCGCATCTGCACATAACGAAGGTACATACTAAATATCAGGCGCGTAGGTATGAAGGTGAAAAAGTTTTTCGAGTTACGAGGGAAAAATGGGAAATTCTGAGTCCGAAAGGGGGAGATAATCCATGATGGAGGGTCGGATCAAAAATGCAAATTCACTTTGCGCATCTGCACATGATAACGAAGCTACATACCAAATATCAGGCGCGTAGGTATGAAGGTGAAAAAGTTTTTCGAGTTACGAGGAGAAAATGGGAAATTCTGAGTCCGAAAGGGGAGATATCCATGATGGAGGGTCGGATGAAAAATCCAAATTCACTTTGCGCATCTGCACATGATAACGAAGCTACATACCAAATATCAGGCGCGTAGGTATGAAGGTGAAAAAGTTTTTCGAGTTACGAGGGAAAAATGGGAAATTCTGAGTCCGAAAGGGGGAGATAATCCATGATGGAGGGTCGGATGAAAAATCCAAATTCACTTTGCGCATCTGCACATGATAACGAAGCTACATACCAAATATGAGGCGCGTAGGTATGAAGGTGAAAAAGTTTTTCGAGTTACGAGGAAAAAATGGGAAATTATGAGTCCGAAAGGGGGAGATAATCCATGATGGAGGGTCGGATGAAAAATCCAAATTCACTTTGCGCATCTGCACATGATAACGAAGCTACATACCAAATATCAGGCGCGTAGGTATGAAGGTGAAAAAGTTTTTCGAGTTACAAGAAACGTGACGGACGTACGGACGGACGTACGGACGTACGGACGGACGGACACCCGTGACGAAAACAATATACCCGTTTTTTTTTACAAAAAAAGTGGGTATAATTATATTGTTTTCACATGGCTTCGCTTGAAAGATTTCGATCTCCATTTTCAGAAATATAGGATACATTGTATGACGTAAGTGAATTTCATTGTAAATCGCATTCATCAAGTGAGGATAGCTGATGTGTAGATCACGTCGGATATATATGCCATGAACTGCCTAGAAACCAGGGTAAATTATTTTTTTCTTATACAGTGGAACCTCTCTAAACTGGGTGTCATCCGGTTTAGAGAAGTTCTACTGTTAAACGTGCATATAACCAGGGATTCCGCTGGGGAAAAAAAAAATCGCCACTTCGAAAAATTGGCGATAAAAAATTACAATTTTTGATTATTTCTTTTTCGAAAAAAGAACAACAAAAATAATTTGCTTGTTGTCTGTCCTTCTGTTTTTCTGTCTATCTGTTTGTCTGTCTGTCCGAGAGTTGCGTTAAAGGTTTTGGCTGACTACTACTATCTCTGCTACTGTAAGTTGGATTGACTTGAAACTTCATATACTGATTTGTCATCATCCATATTTTCATTCTATAGCCCACCCTTGCAGGCCCTCTGCTCAAGGTCAAGGTAAAATGATTTGAATTTGTGTGAACGATTTTGAGGTGTTCCTCCATCAGTGTTGCTGATTTTTGGCAGTGACTAGAAAATGAGAACTTACGCGTTTAGTCACTAGCACACAGTCTGATCAGAATCTGCACTGTTCACCATTCCATCCATGAAACTCCCGTCATGCTTTTAACAAGCCATATAGGTTGATATCGGGCTACAGGAGTGCTGTTTGATCAGGAGCTACACCGGTTGCAAATACCGTTAGCCCCATTTCTCCAGTCAGGGCCACATATGCAGCCTATGCTCAATAAATGTAAATCCATCAATTGTTTACAAGAAAACATTGTTAATGTGAAATTTACAGACTATCATAATTTTGCACTTACGAACATTTTAGTCGTACAAAGTTTAGTGAAACGGCCCCCTGTTGATCATACTCACTTTGTGTTGCGTCTTCATTACCAGAGTTGCAGGACATGACGTGATCGTAGCAAGGCTAACAAGGTGTTCAGGTACATTTGAGACATGCCATGTGATTTTGTACCTAAGACATGTGCGATATTTCATGAAAAATATTTACATACTTATGATAGTTTCCATAAATGACGCCAAAAGTTGACAACATTTTCATAGCAAATGCGCAAATATCACAGTTTCTGAAAATATGAGAAAATAATTGTGTGTCTCATTTATGATCTCCACTATAATTTGTCAAATACATGTCGTGGCATAATACTTGTGCATCTTGTACTAATACATGTATTCCAGCATGCAACTACAGGTAGGTTTTCTCATAAACTGGCTTCTTTTGCCATCTTAGGCCACTGACAGTTGTCACTTTCAATCGTGGTCATAATAACATTAATAGCCGATTATCTGTTATCCAATTGTCTATGCCTTTGAAGTAAACCCAGCCTTCGTGGCTTTGCCTTGTCTCTTGTTACATAGGATAGCCTATGTATTGGAATCGCGTCGGACAGTTAGCCACGCCCCAGACCCCCCTCGATGGGCTAGTCCATAGTGATATCTTGGAATAACCATAACAACAAAATGCATTGTGTTACTCAACGTTCAACGTGCGGTCATCGCTAAATTTAGTAACAGGCTATAGTTTTCGGCAGAGTTAGCTCCCCTCCGAATACTCTCCACCAGATAAACACGTGTAAACACGCGACGCGTTCAACACACAAACGATATCAAGGGGTTACAGCTACATGTTGACCCAGATTTGTTTAATGATCGCGATTTTGTCGCAACAAAACTCGCACGTGTGGGTCTAACTGATGTTAATCCTCATTCTATCGATGGATTTACAGCGGATTTTAGTGACATTCCCGAATTCTGCCTGATTTACATTTGTCTATGGTGGCCAATACACGCCAACATGAGTGTAAATTCTACGTTCAGGGAAGGGGGTCAATAAGTCAGTAAGTGATAAATTACAGTCAGGGAACAAATTAATGACAGTATAACACATCCAGCGTAGATTAATACCCATATTAATGCAAGTACTGAAAATACGACAAAAACAAAATTCTAACAAGTTTGGGCTTCCATACATTGAAAGTTTTGTCAGCGGTTTCCCCAATGACGTCATTTGTATGTTTTAATATACTCGATCCGGGGCCAACTATTTAATTCACAAAACAGAAGTAAACATGGCGATGTCAAAGTAATGCAGAAACTTTAGCAAAAATCCTGCTACAACATTGTTTTGTACCGGTACCGACAAGGCATTTTCAGGCGCGACACCGCTTCCATGGCGGAATTCTTGTAGTACTCTATGTTCAGTACTTTCAGTACTTTGATTTATTGTAATTGTATCGTATTTGTGAACCCAGCTGCACTTATGAGTCGCCTTAAACAATCCTGTAATAAAGTTGAAATTTACTTACTTGAGCTGCAAAAAGCAAACAGCAAATTATTTTTTTATCATGTATTCCCTAATTAATAAGGAAGAAAGTCAATAATACATTTGTAAAAGTAAAATATGCATTGAATTTGAAATCTGGTGGTATAATACTGTATAAGGTACAAAGTACTGTATGATACTGACACTGTATAAGGTACAAAGTACTGTATGATACTGACACTGTATAAGGTACAAAATACTGTATGATACTGACACTGTATAAGGTACAAAGTACTGTATGATACTGACACTGTATAAGGTACAAAGTACTGTATGATACTGACACTGTATAAGGTACAAACTACTGTATGATACTGACACTGTATAAGGTACAAAATACTGTATGATACTGACACTGTATAAGGTACAAACTACTGTATGATACTGACACTGTATAGTGACAAAGTACTGTATGATACTGACACTGTATAAGGTACAAACTACTGTATGATACTGACACTGTATAAGGTACAAAATACTGTATGATACTGACACTGTATAAGGTACAAATACTGTATGATACTGACACTGTATAAGGTACAAACTACTGTATGATACTGACACTGTATAAGGTACAAACTACTGTATGATACTGACACTGTATAAGGTACAAACTACTGTATGATACTGACACTGTATAAGGTACAAACTACTGTATGATACTGACCCTGTATAAGGTACAAACTACTGTATGATAATGACCCTGTATAAGGTACAAACTACTGTATGATACTGACACTGTATAAGGTACAAACTACTGTATGATACTGACACTGTATAAGGTACAAACTACTGTATGATACTGACACTGTATAAGGTACAAAATACAGTATGATACTGACACTGTATAAGGTACAAACTACTGTATGATACTGACACTGTATAAGGTACAAACTACTGTATGATACTGACACTGTATAAGGTACAAACTACTGTATGATGCTGACACTGTATAAGGTACAAACTACTGTATGATGCTGACACTGTATAAGGTACAAACTACTGTATGATACTGACCCTGTATAAGGTACAAACTACTGTAGGATGCTGACCCTGTATAAGGTACAAACTACTGTATGATACTGACACTGTATAAGGTACAAACTACTGTATGATACTGACCCTGTATAAGGTACAAACTACTGTATGATACTGACACTGTATAAGGTACAAACTACTGTATGATACTGACACTGTATAAGGTACAAACTACTGTAGGATACTGACACTGTATAAGGTACAAACTACTGTATGATACTGACACTGTATAAGGTACAAACTACTGTATGATACTGACACTGTATAAGGTACAAACTACTGTATGATACTGACCCTGTATAAGGTACAAAATACTGTATGATACTGACCCTGTATAAGGTACAAACTACTGTATGATACTGACACTGTATAAGGTACAAACTACTGTATGCTACTGACACTGTATAAGGTACAAACTACTGTATGATACTGACACTGTATAAGGTACAAAACTTATATGGAGCTATGATCTGAGACACAAGGCCTTTAACCCTTACTACTCTGAATTAAATTGTGTCGTCTGCTGGAAATGTTATATTTTCAATATTTCTCGATATAAACCTGTTTTGACGATTCTCATGTGCTGCCAAAACAGGTTTTTTGTTAACTCTTGCAACACCAAGTAACTTAATAGGATGTTCCATGCCAATGTTTCACGCTATTTCATTAATTTTGTTCATTCAAATTATCCCATTCTTCTAAAAGGGTAATCTGTACGACGTTTAAAATTATTAACAAACAGTGGAGATCCTGATGAGACGGCTCGTGACGAGCCGGCTCGTCTGGATCTGCACTGTTTGCAAACATTGTCTCTATAGAGGTCTGTGGTGTTGAAAGGGTTAAGAATTAAGACAAAAATGAAAAACAGCAGACGACATTTTAAAAAAATAAAAATAATCTGTACATACAATGGTGTAGCACCAGTCCGTGTCCCCAAATATTTGGTCATTACGGTAATTATCACCAGCAATATCCAGCACCTAATCTCGGTAAACAACGGGTCAAGTATCTGGCGGGGCCATCAACCCCACTGTTATTTACTTTATCTCAACACTGTTTATGTTTATGTGTGGTAAATTTGGATTTGAAATTGATTAATATGAAGTTTTCAATAAATTGTAAGTCAACACCATGTCCATGTACACTTTGTTAAATATTTGTCTTCATTGTACATAACTGATTGTCTGTTACACTCATTTCATTCAAAATATTTCTTTGGTTATTTTCTTTATTAACCCTTTCACCCCTAAGTAACTGGAATGTATTTTGATGTGTTCATTTTGCAACCAAAAATTATTTTCAGACTAGTCCATTTATGAAAAGGGGGTGTTTTTGTTAAAAAAAGAAAAGAAAAATCGTACAAAAAGTGCAGATCATGAGACAGCTCGCCACGAGCCAGCTCATCTGGATCTACACTGTTTGCCAATACCACTATACAATCCTGTGGTGTTGAAAGGGTGTATTTCCTTTTATGACCTTGACCTACTTGTGTGCTAATATAGGTCACAAATAGTTGTTGGGGTGTCGGGTTGTCAGTGTTTTTGTATCCAGGATAAACTTCTTTCCTTTCACAGAATGTCTTGATAATTTGCATGATAATATCCCCTCGCCAATAGGCAAGAGGGATATAACGCTAGTCCATTTAGTCCATAGGCCTACATACGTTAGTAACACCATTGACCATTTCACATATTTTATTCCATCGTGTAGCGAAAAGTGATGCTAAAGTCATCTGTTTGTCCGTCTGTCCGTCTGACCATCAATCTGTCTGTCTATAACGTTATCCATTATGCTATTACTTCCTTAGCTATATAATGTAAATACATGTATGTCAGTTTTGTGTTTGGGTGGGGGGAGGGTATTCTCATTTAATGTATCAGCGATTGGTTTGAAGTTTCATGTGCATGTTTATTATCATCCGTGTTTTCATTCCACACCCCATCCATGCTCCGTTGTTGCCCACACTTATGGTTAACCCTTATAATGCGGGAAATAAACAAATGTCGTCTGCTGTTGTTTGAGATTTTGTTTTCTTTTTCGCAATAAAAACATGGCTCAACAACACTTTAGAATTATTTCCATTGGAAATGATTCTAATGTGCTGTCAAACCATGTTTTTGATGAGATAAAATGGAAAATAGAACAGAAACAGCATACGTCAACTTTAATTCAGCAGTTTCTGGTTCAGTATAATTTAAATCACCGGTTCAGTAGATTTATTCTGCTTCTTCACTGTATGAGTGATTCGCTTGAAACTTCATGTGCATGTTTGTCATCATCCATATTTTTATTTCCCACCTGACCCATGCTTCCCCATACCCAATGTCAAGGTCAAACAACCTAGAAATTTCCTGTTCAGTAGATGGGTGTGGGTTTCTCCGTTACCGTATATCAACCTCTTTACTGTATGATTGATTTGCTTGAAACTGCATGTGTTTGTTTGTCATCATCCATATTTTCATTTCGAACCTGACCCACGCTTCCCCATACCCAATGTCAAGGTCAAATAACCTAGAAAATTCCTGTTCAGTAGATGGGTATGGGTTCCTCCGTTACCGTATAGCAACCTCTTTACTGTATGAGCGATTTGCTTCATACTGCATGTGCATGTTTGTCGTCATTCATGTTTTCATTTCCCACTCCACCCATGAGCGTAAATTAACGGTAGGGTTCCTCCTTATAGGAATCACGATTTGCCTGGTTTGGCCCTCAGGTACGTTTTTATCTTTGGCTCTTTTGTTACCTAGGAGTTGAATTGGGTTATGGCCCATTATAATCAGATCAGGATTATTCTGATTTCAGGGCTGAATATATAGTTTTGTTATTGTAAATATTCAGTTCTGATTTTGTTGATTTTCCGCCCATTTGAACACGTACATGTACAGGTAATATATGGGATTTAGTACTAACCCATTGACCCGGCCTTAAATGACCGTAGCTGTTGATAGGCCGTTAAACCCAAAGAAACAAACAAACAAATTTCACCCATGCCCGGGTCAAATAGAAATAGCACACTCATGTAGCCTGATAACGATCTATATGGCTTGATAGATGCACAATGGATGTTTCATTGACGGAATGGCGACTCATTCAGATCTTGATCAAGCTGTGCGAAGGCATCTTCACTGGTCACAAAACCTCTATATGCCCCATTTCTCCAGCCACAGCCACAAATATCTGGGAATGTTAGTAAGTGCAAAATTATGATACCGGTAGTCTGTAAATTTCACATTAATACTGTGTTTTCTTGTAAACAATTATTGGATTTACATATATTGAGCATAGGCTGCATATGCAGCCTATGCTCAATAATGTAAATCCATCAATTAAAATTTCCAGACAATCCTAAATTTGCACTCACGAACATTTTAGTCCTACTAAGTTTAGTGAAACGGACCCCAGATTACCGAGTCTCTAAACACGAACCAATACATAAATCAGATTTTTTGACATTTACCTACAGCAAGAGAGAATGAAAGTTTGAGTCGGAGTATGGATGAAATACCAAACTTGACATATGACACTTCACCGGACTACCAGTATGACCAACGCACAGATGACGGGCTACCAAATACTGGTCAAGGGACATCCGATGTTGGACAAGGAGTAGATGGCGGAGCGGGGCACGGTGCCGGTAATGATGAAACTTGGACGACAGGTGAAAGGGCCGGAGGTGGAGACGAAGCTGGGAGCAAACGACGGGGAGTGGAGCACATACATATACCAGACACAGGATCTAGGGTAATTTTCGCCCCTAAATAACTGGAATGGACTGTGATATGTTTATTTTCCAACCAATCGAACAGCAAAGATGTAAAACTGTCACTAAGGCAAGAAACCTTAATGTGAATTTGAAAATCTATAACATTATTTATTCCGCTTGTGATAAACAGGTGTAACGTATTCTTGCGATTATATGTCGCAAGAGTGCATAAGACGCACCCCTATTTTCAGTCCAAAATCTGGGGGAAAATGTCTACATGAGATTTATAAGACGCACCCAATTTTCCTAACAAAATGAAACAAAAAAAATCAAAAAAAGAAATCGCCAAGTAGTTATTTATTCCCCCACACTGTTTTTTTATTCGTACCTTGGACGTTTTTGTCTGTATTTTCCCTATCATAGTTTGCTATGTCCGTAATTTGCCGACTATGTCCGTGATTCCCCGGTCCGTATTTCACCGTTTTCTAGTATCTTCAATTACACCGTGAACTCGGTAGTACACGCTTCACTATAACACGTTCTCAGTTTAATAGTACACCGTCACGGTTGTGCATTGGCTCCCGATATTTTTGCCTTATTTGTATATCAAAATCATGTTAAATGTGTAACAGACTATTGTCATAAATCGTGTTATATTTGCGATCATATTAATTGCTGCCGAAAGTGGTATTATATTGTTAATTATTGATTGCGGTATGTATTATCTCTTTTCAACACCATTTACGGAAACTATTTTCGAAATCAATATCGGCGAAATATGGAGACAGATCTGCGTATAATCCAGAGTGTTTTTTTAACCCGTTCCTTTCTGAATACACATTTACGGATATGAAATTTATTAAATATTTTATTTTTATTTTTGTTATTTCTCATTGAAAGTACATGTTGTGACCACTCATTTGAACCGTCTCGACGAAACGGTTTAAATGGTGATCGCGGCATATACTTCTGAGTGCATAGAAGGAAAATATTTAGGATTTTCCGCAAACATAAGCGTATCCTCAGCATGAAATGGGTTACTGATTGCCCCCATGATGCGAGGATGATCGGCACACATCAAAAAGCGTGTTGACCAATCAGTACAATTTCAAAACATAGCCCAAAGGTCACACAGTTTATTGCCTCGTGCTGAATGATGACATAAGATAAGCACCTGTTAGTTGACACGGTTGGGTGTTATCGATTTATTTCCACAAAGCAACACACAACTTTCGCCTACAGTATGTAATATTTGAAAATCAATTGTATCTTCCGTAAATGACGCTGAAAGCAGCCTATAGCTATGACGAATTTGCATTGTCCGCAGACGTAATTATAATGTTTTTACTTAGAGATTGGCGAACATTGTAAACCATGTGCAGACTACGCGAATCCACCGCCTGGTCTGGCCGCTAATGCAATAAGTCGGGATTTGTCAGAGATAGACCCAATTCACATAAACACGTTTGCCGTGTCATAAACAGAGTCTGGTTCTCGGTAGTATTGTTTCACTTGGGACAGGGTACCAGTTTAGTGACGAATACGAAACTGACGTACGTCAACAACCGCGTGTGTTGATATTTGATATGGCTTTGTGTTGTAAATCTTGACACGCGGTGTGTTTGATGTCGGCCAGCTGACTTACGCTTGCCACTTTCATCAGTTTTATAACTTTCGTGGAATTGCATTATGCATATTGGGATTTACCGTTATAATGGCGTCATGCAATATTTTTCACGGCAAAATGACCTCGACCGATATGGGTAAATGTTTTCAAAAGGTAATTAAAATGATAGAAGCCAGATTGTGATTCGGCTGAGAAAATGTCGACCAGATCTGATCTTGGTATACACTGTTCGCCTTCGGTATAGAAAATGTGTACCGAATGTGACACAGGGCCGGAACGAGTAAGGTGCGAGTAAGGCGCGAACTGTTTAGAATACGAATCCAATATTCCAATACCTGATTTTACCCCAAAGACTAACAACAACAACAAATATAGGAACGCATTTTATTTTTTTTATTTTTGGTCGTTTATGTCAATATTTCGGGTGGAAAAAAATGCTCATGTATCTACATGTATTTATAAGACGCAGGGGCTTTCTGGGATACAAATCTAAAAAATGCGACTTATAATCGCAAGAATACGGTACTAATTTAGACGGATAAGTGTAAAGTAGAAATTTTATAGACTTGCATACTAAAATGTAGAAAAAAGTTAAAAAAAGCCTATATTTTTGTTAAAAGGATTTCGGCATAAAAACACCAAGGTGCAAAAAATACATTGTATGTGTTGAAAACATGTGTAAAGTTTCAGAGTGCTTGACTAAAAGGGTTTAGAGGAATAGTGTACACACACTCTGTATAGAATTGCATATAAAAATGTAGAAAAAATGGCTACGTTAAAAAGGTGATATTTTCGGTAAAATAAATATTTTCGACAGAAAAACACCAAGGTGCACATCTTTAATATGTGTAGTAGACGTGTGTGTAGTTTCAGATCAATTGACGGGAAGGATTTAGAGGAGTAGTGTACACAAACTCTCTACCCTATATAGAATTGCATACAAACATGTAGACGTTAAAAAGGTGATATTTTTGTTAAACAAATTGTTTTCGTCATAAAAACATCAAGGTGCACATAGTTTCAGATTTACTGAAAGTGCATAGTTTGTGTTCACAACTCGTCTGAAACTGTTCAGTCGATCGATCTGAAACTACACACGTCTTCTACACATATTGAAGATGTTAACAAATACATATGTGTTAACAAAAATATCACACTTAGCCATTTTTTCTACATTTTTATACCCCCCCACAACGAGTTGTGGGGGGGGGTATACTGGAGTCAGGTTGTCCGTCCGTCCGTGCGTGCGTGCGTCCGTCCGTCCGGGTAAACTTAACATCAGAGAAATATTGTTATAACTTCTATTGGGGGGTATACTGGAGTCAGGTTGTCCGTCCGTCCGTCCGGGTAAACTTAACATCAGAGAAATATTGTTATAACTTCTATTTCCTTCATCTAAAATGCTTGATATTTCACACATGCATTCCTGTAAGGCTCTACTACCATGCTGTGCCAAATCCACGACCGTCCAACCCCCGCAGATCCCAAGGTCAATGTCAAATACTTAGTCCGTAAACTTAACATCAGAGAAATATTGTTATAACTTCTATTTCCTTCATCTAAAATGCTTAATATTTCACACATGCATTCCTGTAAGGCTCTACTACCATGCTGTGCCAAATCCACGACCATCCAACCCCCGCTGATACCAAGGTCAAGGTCAAATACTTAGTCTCTTTACAAAACTTAACATCAGAGAAATATTGTTATAACTTCTATTTCCTTCATCTAAAATGCTTAATATTTCACACATGCATTCCTGTAAGGCTCTACTACCATGCTGTGCCAAATCCATGACCGTCCAACCCCCGCTGATCCCAATGTCAAGGTCAAATACTCTTTACAAAACTTAACATCAGAGAAATAAGTTATAACTTCTATTTCCTTCATTGAAAATTCTTATTATTTCACTTGTGCATTCCTCTAAGGTTGTACTATCATGCTGTGACAAATCTACGACTGTCCAACCCCCGCTGATCCCAAGGTCAAGGTCACGTACTTAGTCTCTTTACAAAACTTAACATCAGAGAAATATGTTATAACTTCTATTTCTTTCATTGAAAATACTTAATATTTCATATGCTGTGACAAATCCCCGCTGATCTCGAGGTCAACGTCACATACATACCGTATAACCTCGACTTAACGCCCCCCTCCTAATAAACGCCAAATAAATTTTTTTTTTTTTTTTTTTTTTTTTTTTTTTTTTTTTTTACCAATGACCACCAATTTCAAACACAAATAATCCTTAAATCCTTTATTTGTGTTTCAAATTGGCGGTCCTTGATAAAAAAAACATTTTTTCCTTTTTTTTTTTTTTTTCTTTTTTTTTTCTGTTTTTTTTTCTTTTTTTTTTTTTTACTGGCTAATAAACGCCCCCCCCCCCCACCCAAATAAAAAAAAAAGCAAAAAAATTTTTTTACCAATGACCGCCAATTTCAAACACAAATAATCTTTAAATCCTTATTTGTGTTTGAAATTGGTGGTCCTTGGTAATTTTGTTTTTTTTTGTTTTTTTTTTGTTTTTTTTTCTTTTTTACTGGCTAATACGCCTCCCCCACCCCCACCCCACCCCACCCCCCCCCCCCCCCCCCCCCAAAATAAAAAAAATGAAAATAAATAATTTTACCAATGACCGCCAATTTCAAACACAAACTAGAAAAAGTCGATGGCGCGCCATCGCAATATACCCACTTTCCCCAAATGCTAAGTCCGAAAGGGGGAGGTAATCCATGATGGAGGGTCGGATAAAATATCCGAATTCACTTTGCGCATCAGCACATCAAAACGAAGCTACGAACCAATTATCAGACACGTAGGTATTAAGGTGAAAAAGTTTTTCGAGTTACAAGGAAAAAATGGGAAATTCTGAGTGCGAAAGGGGGAGATAATCCATGATGGAGGGTCGGATGAAAAATCCGAATTCACTTTGCGCATGTGCACATGATAACGAAGCTACATAGCAAATATGAGGCGCGTAGGTATGAAGGTGAAAAAGTTTTTCGAGTTACAAGGAAAAAATGGGAAATTCTGAGTCGGAAAGGAGGAGGTAATCGATGATGGAGGGTCGGATCAAAAATGGGAATTCACTTTGCGCATGTGCACATGATAACGAAGCAACATAGCAAATATGAGGCGCGTAGGTATGAAGGTGAAAAAGTTTTTCGAGTTACAAGGAAAACATGGGAAATTCTGAGTCCGAAAGGGGGAGATAATCCATGATGGAGGGTCGGATCAAAAATCCGAATTCACTTTGCGCATCTGCACATGATAACGAAGCTACATAGCAAATATGAGGCGCGTAGGTATGAAGGTGAAAAAGTTTTTCGAGTTACAAGGAAAACATGGGAAATTCTGAGTCCGAAAGGGGGAGATAATCCATGATGGAGGGTCGGATCAAAAATCCGAATTCACTTTGCGCATCTGCACATGATAACGAAGCTACATAGCAAATATGAGGCGCGTAGGTATGAAGGTGAAAAATTTTTAGTTCGAGTTACAAGGATGGGATTCTGAGTCGAAAGGGGGAGATAATCCATGATGGAGGGTCGGATCGGAAAAACATCCGAATTCACTTTGCGCATCTGCACATGATAACGAAGCTACATAGCAAATATGAGGCGAGTATTGGAGTGGGGGATGAGGTGAAAAAGTTTTTCGAGTTACAAGATGGGAAATTTTGAGTCGGAAAGGGGGAGGTAATCGATGATGGAGGGTTGGATCAAAAATGGGAATTCACTTTGCGCATGTGCACATGATAACGAAGCAACATAGCAAATAAGAGGCGCGTAGGTATGAAGGTGAAAAAGTTTTTCGAGTTACAAGGAAAAAATGGGAAATTCTGAGTCCGAAAGGGGGAGATAATCCATGATGGAGGGTCGGATGAAAAATCCGAATTCACTTTGCGCATCTGCACATGATAACGAAGCTACATAGCAAATATGAGGCACGTAGGTATGAAGGTGAAAAAGTTTTTCGAGTTACAAGGAAAAAATGGGAAATTCTGAGTGCGAAAGGGGGAGATAATCCATGATGGAGGGTCGGATCAAAAATCCGAATTCACTTTGCGCATCTGCACATGATAACGAAGCTACATAGCAAATATGAGGCGCGTAGGTATGAAGGTGAAAAAGTTTTTCGAGTTACAAGGAAAAAATGGGAAATTCTGAGTCCGAAAGGGGGAGATAATCCATGATGGAGGGTCGGATCAAAAATCCGAATTCACTTTGCGCATCTGCACATGATAACGAAGCTACATAGCAAATATGAGGCGCGTAGGTATGAAGGTGAAAAAGTTTTTCGAGTTACAAGGAAAAAATGGGAAATTCTGAGTCCGAAAGGGGGAGATAATCCATGATGGAGGGTCGGATTAAAAATCCGAATTCACTTTGCGCATCTGCACATGATAACGAAGCTACATAGCAAATATGAGGCGTGTAGGTATGAAGGTGAAAAAGTTTTTCGAGTTACAAGAAACGTGACGGACGTACGGACGGACGGACACCCGTGACGAAAACAATATACCCATTTTTTTTTCCTAAAAAAGTGGGTATAATAATCCTTAAATCCTTATTTGTGTTTTTTTTTTACCAATGACTGCCAATTTCAAACACAAATAATCCTTAAATCCTTATTTGTGTTTGAAATTGGCGGTCCTTGGTAATTTTTTTTTTTTTTTCTTTCTTTTTTTTTTTTTTTTTTTTTTTTTTTAATGGCTAATAAACGCCCCCCCCCCCCCCTTTTGTAAAATGTAACGCCTCCGGGGGCGTTAATTCGAGTTTATACGGTAGTCTCTTTACAAAACTTAACATCAGAGAAATCGGTTATAACTTCTATTTCCTTGCTCGGATCTGCTTCACATTTCACACACTCATTGCTCCAATGGACCTCTACCACCCTGTGACAAATTCACGTTCATGCCGCTCGCGCTAATCCCAGAGTCAAGGTCACATTGCATTCCTGTCAGTATATGGCCTTGTTGTTGACGTAAAGCTGCAATCGTGGGTGGTTGGTCGGGCGAACACGATGGCGTAAATTAACGGTAGGGATTCCTCCTTATAGGAATCACGATTTGCCTGGTTTGGCCCTCGGGTACGTTTTTATCTTTGGCTCTTTTGTTACCTGGGAGTTGAAATGGGTTATTGCCCATTATAAAAGTAGTAAGATTATTACTGATCCTACTGCTTTTGGGAGGGGGCCAAGTGATTCTGGTGTGGTGAGGACCTGACACCAGATCAGGATTATTCTGATTTCAGGGCTGAATATATAGTTTTTTTATTGTAAATAGTCAGTTCTGATTTTGGGATTTCCCCCCCCCCCCATTTGTACATGTACTTGTACAGGTAATATATGGGATTTAGTACGAAACCCATTGACCCGGCCTTAAATGGCCTTAGCTGTTGATAGGCCGTTACACCCCAGCAAACAAACAAAACAAACAACAATGAAAAAAAAATGTTCGTAAACAAACCCCAAGAAAACCCAGTCTGTTTTCCACATTTAAATTGTTAATCTATTTCATGCTATTTAAATCTTCTTTGATCATAAAATGTGATAGGTTTTAGCCCTGTGGTTAGAACGCCTGACTTCCAATCTGGAGGTTGTGGGTTCAAACCTCGCGTCCCGTCTCTATATGACCTTAGCTGTTGCTGGGACTTTAAACCCATTCAATTTCACTTTTCAAACCTCGCCTTAGACATCAAAGAATACGTCGTGTACTAGTTAGTATACATGTACGTGTATTTCCATCCCACTGGTCTTTAGGATGGGAAAACATTTTTTTTTGGAAATTGACTCCGAAACCTAGCTAGATAGCTTGGAAATGATCTAACTAAGAAAACAAAAGTTAAATTTTAAAAATCGGCCCAGTATTTCTAAAATTCAAAAAAAAAATCCCCATGTTAAATCCCCATAGACACGGAGTGAAGATGTCTATGGGGATTTAACATGGGGAAATTGTTTTTTCGCAATAAAATCAATATTTGACCAAATTTCACGAAATAAAAAGAAGGCTCATTCTTAATTTTTCCTTTGATTTAATATTATCAAAAGAAATCTTGTTTTTTAATTGTTTATATAGCCGTAAAATTTGGGCAGCTTTCGTGAAACAGACAGTAGTATACGTGTATTTCCATCCCACTGGTCTTTAGGATGGGACTTCAAACACAGGGCTTGTCCCTAAATGACCTTAGCAGGGATTCCGCTGGGGAAAATAAAAAAATCGCCACTTGAAAAAAAATATTTGGTGATAAAAAATTAAAAAAAATGTTTTATTTTTTTGATTTTTTTCCCGAAAATTATAATTTTTTATCGCCAATTGTTTATTTTTATCGCCAATTGCGAGATTGGCGATCGCCAGCGGAATCCCTGCTTAGCTGTTGCTGGGACGTTAAACCCATTCACTTACTTTTAATCATAAAAACATTATTTTCATTATTTGACAGACTGGCTTCAGCTTCAAGAAGCTGTGGGCGTTTACTGGGCCCGGTTTCCTGATGAGCATTGCCTACCTGGACCCCGGTAACATAGAGTCCGACCTGCAGACCGGGGCCAAGGCCAAATACAAGGTATGCATCTACTCTGTGGGACGTTATGGCATTTACAGCCAGTGTAGAGCTGGGTAAATCATAACGTGGCTGTGACTGGAGAAATGAGGCTTATAGGTTCTGCGACGAGTGTAGATCCAAATCTGCATCTGCACCGTCTGATCAGGATCTGCACTGAAGCGATTCATCAGCGAAACATAAGCATTGCCTGGACCCCGCTAACATAGTCTGATCTGCAGACCAGGGCCAAGGCCAAATACAATGTATGCATCTATTCTGTTTGTCGCCCGCTGGGAAAACGGAAATTTATGGCCAGTGAAGAGCGTGCGAATGATTATCATGTGGCTATGACTGGAGAAATGGGGCTTATGGCATTTGTGACCTGTAGCCTATTTCACCAACATTGCAAAGTATACTTTTCTAGCAAAGTATACTTTGAGGGAGAAATTTTCAATTTTAGGATCAATTTATTAATTTTTATTGTACTGAATTTATTACATTATCACAGCCATTTTGGCTGTGATAATGTAATACATTCAGTATAATTCAGTATAATTCAGTATACAGTATAATTCAGTATAATTCAGTATAATAATTCTGCATACTTTTAATCATCAAATATATGCAGTCGTTAGTTCTGTTTGAAATAATGCATTTCGGGAAAAATAAATGATTACTCCCTCAAAGTATACTTTGCTAGAAAAGTATACTTTGCAATGTTGGTGATATCGGCTACTGATGTAGCTCCTGATCGAACAGCACTCTCCTGTAGCCAGATAACGATCTATATTGCGTGTTGGAAGCATGGCGGGTGTTTCATCGATGAAATGGTGAACAGTGCAGATCCTGATCTGGATCTACAATGGTCACAAATCCCACGAGTCACATTTCTCCAGTCACAGCCATGTATACATGTATGTAAATTATTGGGTCTTTTCTTCGATCTTTTAAATTGTTGGATCATTGTCCTTCTAGGAGAATGAAACTGTCGTGCTTTTGTTGCCAGAACTACTGATTCGCCTGATTCCGTAATTTAGTTACATCATTTCCAAGCTATCTCACCAGGTTTCGGAGTCAATTTCCAAAAGTTTTTCGTTTATTTTTATGCTCCGACACCACTCTTCACCTCCTTTTTGCCCCATGTTAAATTCCCATAGGAAAATCGTTGTTTCGCAATAAAATCCATCAAATAAAAAAAATTGGGGAGGGTGACATTTTTGTTATTGATGAATAAGTACTTACATTTAAATATTTCCGAGATTTAATGTGCTTAACCCTTTCCTTGATAGAGACGACATTTCACACCCCTGCAGAAGATGTCTTTTAAAAACATTGTGGGAAAAGGAGAAATTGCTTGTAACAAGCAATTTCTCCTTTTCCCACAATGTTTTCTACTCTATCAGATAATTTAACCATCATTTGACCCATCATTTGATTATTTTATTCAGATGTTTTGGATTTGGAAGAGTCGAAATATCGCAAAACAGGGAAAGGGTTAATAGCCAAAAGTTTGTCTGCAGCTATATGTGGAGCAGACAGCAGGTTACATGTATACATTTCAGCTGCTGTGGGTTCTGATGTGGTCTACGGTGCTGGGGCTGGTATTGCAGTTGTTGGCTGCGAGACTGGGCTGTGTCACAGGTGGGTATATAGAGAATACCAGGCTAGTGTTCTTTGATATTCACGCTCCAGATAAGTTTTGTACCAGGCTAGTGTTCTTTGATATCCAGTGCTTCAGATAAGTTTTGTATCTCAAGGTATTAAACCCCCAGATTTCAAATTCAATGCATATTTTACTTTTACACACTGTATTATTGATTTTCTTGTTAAATAGGGAACAAATGATAAAAAATCAAACAAATTTAAAAATTCACTTATTTCAGCTGCAAAACGCAAACACTGTAAAGGTTCAAATTTAATGCAGTATTTTCACTACCCAATTTGAAAATCAATTCATATTTTCACATTGTTGTGACAATTTTGTACTCTCACTTTTGATGGTCAATGCGTATTCTGCTAAAATAAGTGCGTAAAATACGCCAATACGCACCTTATCTGGAGCTCTGGATATCAAGTATCATGCTCAGCTCAGTGGGAATTCTAAGGCATTATACCTGCGACCGTGTTGTATGAACAGTTTTATATTGGTCTGCTGTTTATTTATTTAGTTCTTCCCTAATTATTATATCATTGTGTTGAAGATATTTTATCAGATACCCAGCTGTACTTTGACCAAATACACACCGACTGATAAAAAATATAAATTATGCAACTTTGACACTGATGTAACATACTTCAGTTGGCTTTACTGCATATGTGTCTGTGACTGGAGAAATGGGGCTTATGGGTGTTGCGACCAGTGTAGATCCAGATCAGACTGTGCATCCGCACAGTCTGATCAGGATCTACACTGTTTGCCATTCCATCAATGTAAAGTCGCTCTCATGAATCTTCGATTGGCTGTGACTGGAGAAGTCGGGCTTACGGGTGTTGCGACCAGTGAAGATCCAGATCAGCCTGTGCATCCGCACAGTCTGATCAGGATCTGCACTGTTCGCCTTTCCGTCAATTGGTTTTGCGACCAATGCAGCTGCTTATCAATTAGCACACTCCTGTAGCCTCATAGCGATCTATATTGCTTATTAGAAGCATGATGGGTGTGTCATAGATGAAATAGCGAACAGTGCAGATCCTGATCAAACTGTGCAGATGCACACTCTGATCTGGATCTACACTTGTTGCAAAACCCATAAGCCCCATTTCTCCAGTGACAGCCACATATAATGACGCCACATAATCAAGTCTATGTTTCATTCAATCAAAGCAATGTTTTACTGCACATTTATTAGAGTAGAACCTTACCTCAATAACGGGCGTGTTTCACTAAACTCCGTAGAACTAAAATGTTCGTAAGTGCAAAATTTTGATAGCCTGTAAATTTCACAATAACAATGTTTTCTTGTAAACAATTATTGGATTTATTTTATTGAGCATAAGCTGCATATTTGCACTTACAAACATTTTAGTCCTACAAAGTTTAGTGAAACGGGCCCCAGAATACCAGGCTGGTGTCTTTTCATATCAAGTTGAAAGCTTGGCTTGGAAATGGTAGGAATGCCTCGGCCAGCCTCGAAATTCTTATCCATTTCATAGCCTCCCTTGATAAACTTGTATCAACAAATAGTCTTGTATTCTCTACGAATGAAGACAAAGTGAACACATGAGTTGGGGTGCTCTCCACACACACATCCTATACAGAAACATTCCAGTCTGTACATGATCTTGCTGCTGAACGGAAATAAAACCCCAGTCAATCAATCAATCTAATCCATCCAACCAACCAGTCCAACCAGGCCATTCAATCAATTAAGACGCACCATGTGATTTTGTACCTACGAATATGTGCAATATCTTGTGAAAATTATTTACAAAATTTACGATATTTTTATGCCCCCCGGTCTCGGTAGAGCCGGAGGCATATAGTGTTTGGATTGTGTGTCCATCCATCCGTGTGTCCGGCACATTAAGAAGTTCACAGGAGTTTCTGAATTATGTCATAATTTCTATATTCCTTGATGAATTATTTTAACACAATATATTTGTGGAGAAATGTCACACATCCATGCTGCCCTTAATATGACCTTGACCTTTTGCAGACCTGCCAACTGTTCCGATTTTTCCGTCTTTGTTCCGGAAAATACGTTAGAAATACGGAAGTACGGACAACAATTAAAAAGTATGATTTTTAAAAAAATCAGTGCGGGAATATCTGGAAGTGATAATTTTGTTTCACAAATCTGTCAATAAATCCTATTTTTTTATTTACCCATAATCATACTCGCCTAGGCGCTTACCATTTCGATTCTTGTTGTGTAGTAATAGTAGTTTCAAGCGCTCAGTGATATTGATTTCTTCATCACGTAAATTCATAAAATGTCTGCTCCAAAGCGCGCAGCCAACAAATTTGGGTCTTTTTTATCAAAAGAAGTTAGGAGAACACCGATGTTCATCACCGATTACAGCGAGACATGGGCCCCATTTGGTCCTGTCAAAGTGCGGTGATGAATTTACATCTTGCAAGCAGTGTAATTGTGATTTTTCGGTTGGTCATGGTGGCCGAGACAAGGCTCTAAAAAATTTACTTTATCAAGTTCATGCATATATATAAGTGAGTACTGATTTGTGTTCCGGAAAACATATGTGGTGTTCCTGAAAATAGCCCCTTTTTCTCTCCATGTTCCTCATGTGACGGACTTGGGGTTGGCAGCTCTGCTTTTGACCTTCACCACACATTAAGAAGTTTGCCGTAGTTTCTCAATTCTGTCATAACTTGAAGAATTACTTTAATATGTCAATACATCAAACCTGTGGACAAATGCCACACATCCATGCTGCCCGTAATATGACTTTGACCTTATGACCTTCACAACTTTTAACTATTTCACACATTTAGAAGTTCGCCTGAGTTTCTTAATTCTGTCATATCTTCTATATCCCTTGATGGATTACTTTAATATTTCAATACATGATGCTTGTGCACAATTGTCGCACATTCATGCTGCCCTTAATATGACCTTCACCCATCTGCCCTTAATATGACCTTGACCTTTTGACCTTCACAACTTTGAACTTTTTCACACATTAAGAAGTTCGCCAGAGTTTCTCAATTCTGTCATAACTTCTATATCCCTTGAAGGATTAATTTAATATTTCAATACATCATACTTGTGCAAAAATGTGACCACTTGACCTTCACAACTGTGCTTATGAATACTTATCACTTTTGATTAATTAACTTTGCCACAGTTTCTCCAATCGGCCATCGACAGACCACATTTTCTTAAATGACATCGAAATCGACATTAAATGTAATTCCGAATTTGCTATCAAACTTGTCATCAGTTGACGTCATTTACAGAGAATATCGTTTCTGTCGATATATTTCATGAAAAATTGCACATTTTCTTCGGTACAAAATCACATGGCTTGTCTCAATAATTATATCAAAGAATGGATGAATCCATCAACCGACCTACCGACCCCGGGTAAATGAACCACCAACTCCATGTTAGGTATGAACCTGGCTGAGGTGTGCCGGCAGGAGTACCCACGGGCGCCGCGCCTCGCCCTCTGGATCATGATGGAAGTGGCCATCATTGGCAGCGACATCCAGGAGGTGATTGGCTCGGCCATCGCCATCAACCTGCTCTCCTCCAACAGGTAATACAGTGACACCCCGTCATACCACACTCACTGGGATATCGGGAGGTGATTGGCTCGGCCATCGCCATCAACATGCTCTCCTCCGACAGTTAATACAGTGACACCCCGCCATACCACACACACTGGGATATCAGGTGATTGGCTCAGCCATAGCCATCAACCTGCTCTCCTCCAACAGGTAATACAGTGACACCCCGCCATACCACACTCACTGGGATATCGGGAGGTGATTGGCTCGGCCATCGCCATCAACATGCTCTCCTCCAACAGTTAATACAGTGACACCCCGCCATACCACACACACTGGGATATCAGGAGGTGATTGGCTCAGCCATCACCATCAACCTGCTCTCCTCCAACAGTACAGTGAGACCCCGCCATACCACACACACTGGGATATCGGGATGTGATTGGCTCGGCCATCGCCATCAACCTGCTCTCCTCCAACAGGTAATACAGTGACACCCCACCATACCACACACACTGGGATATCAGGAGGTGATTGGCTCGGCCATCACCATCAACCTGCTCTCCTCCAACAGGTAATACAGTGAGACCCCGCCATACCACACACACTGGGATATCGGGAGGGGATTGGCTCAGCCATTGTCATCAATCTGCTCTCCTCCAACAGGTAATACAGTGACACCCAACCATACCACACACACTGGGATATCAGGAGGTGATTGGCTCGGCCATCACTATCAACCTGCTCTCCTCCAACAGGTAATACAGTGAGACCCCGCCATACCACACACACTGGGATATCGGGAGGTGATTGGCTCGGCCATCGCCATCAACCGGCTCTCCTTCAACAGGTAATACAATGAGACCCCGCCATACCACACACTTGTGATATCAGGAAATGATTGGCTCGGCCATCGCCATCAACCTGCTCTCCTCCAACAGGTAATACAGTGAGACCCCGCCATACCACACACCCTAGGATATCTGGAGGTGATTGGCTCGGCCATCGCCATCAACCTGCTCTTCTCCAACAGGTAATACAGTGTGACCCCGCCATACCACACACCTGTGATATCTGGAGGTGATTGGCTCGGCCATCGCCATCAACCTGCTCTCCTCCAACAGGTAATACAGTGAGACCCCGCCATACCACACACACTGGGATATCGGGAGGTGGTTGACTTGGCCATCGCCATCAACCTGCTCTCCTCCAACAGGTAATACAGTGAGACCCCACCATACCACACACACTGGGATATCAGGAGGTGATTGGCTCAGCCATCGCCATGAACCTGCTCTCCTCCAACAGGTAATACAGTGAGACCCCGCCATACCACACACCCTAGGATATCTGGAGGTGATTGGCTCAGCCATCGCCATCAACCTGCTCTCCTCCAACAGGTAATACAGTGACACCCCACCATACCACACACCCTAGGATATCTGGAGGTGATTGGCTCGGCCATTCCATCAACCTGCTCTCCTCCAACAGTTAATACAGTGACACCCCGCCATACCACACACACTGGGAGATCGGGAGGTGATTGGGTCGGCCATCCCATCAACCTGCTCTCCTCCTACAGTTAATACAGTGACACCCCGCCATACCACACACACTGGGATATCGGGAGATGATTGGCTCGGCCATCCCATCAACCTGCTCTCCAACAGTTAATACAGTGACACCCCGCCATACCACTCACACTGGGATATCAGGAGGTGATAGGCTCGGCCATCGCCATCAACCGGCTCTCCTCCAACAGTTAATACAGTGACACCTCGCCATACCACACACACTGGGATATTGGGAGGTGATTGGCTCAGCCATCGCCATCAACCTGCCTCCAACAGGTAATACAATGACTTGATAATAATCTATATTTATTGTTAGAAGCGTGATGGATGTTTTGTTGATGGAATGGCGAACAGTGCAGATCCTGATCTGATCTGGTTCTACACTGGTCACACAACCCATAAGCCCCATTTCTCCACTAACAGCCACATGGGGCTATTCCGCTAATGGGGATTTATGATCAGTGTGGCTCCCTAGGGGTTTCCCAAAACAAACGGTGTTATTACTGTATATTGATCTTTCCTGATTATTCATTACACATATCCAACATTTTGTTGTCACTTTCTGTCCGCAGGATCCCTATATGGGCAGGCGTATTAATCACAGCTGCCGACACATTTACCTTCCTCATCCTGGAGAATTATGGCCTGCGCAAGTTGGAGGCCTTGTTTGGTGGTTTAATTACTGCCATGGCCATCGCTTTCACGTATATTGTAAGAACCTCAGAGAGTGTGTTCCCGTTTCACATCACCGTTCCTTTTGAAAACAAGTAGTATTTTCCGTAATTGACGTTGGAATTTGACGCAAAATTTCTTGTTGGTGGCCGTATCACCACCATGGCCGTAGGTTTCATGTATATTGTTAGTACCACAGAAATTGTGTTCCTGTTTCACATCACCGTTCCTTTTGAAAACAAGTAGTATTTTCCGTAAGGGCTATTCCAGGAAAAATTCTCTGGGGGGGTCGGACCGCACTTTTATTTTTGGGTGGGGTGTGTCCGACAAAATTAATTCCGGTTGGTTGTGGGGTCGTAAGCTATATTGTTCTTGTTGGTAGGGGGGTATTCAATTTATTTGATCCTATTAGTGGGGGGTGCACTCGTATACTTAATTCAATGCTGTGGGTGTTCGCGTCGATTAGAAAATTAGATTTTCACGGCCTCGCAGCTTCTATTTCGTGTTATTCACAATGCATCATGCATTGTAAAATGCTCGTGTCGATTGGCCAACAAAATGACACGTCCAAAGTAGCATCCATTGAAAACTGCCGATAGATAATTACGTCCGGAAGCTGCAATTCGTACCAAGCGTTGTTCGTTAGCTTCCATTTCGCCACCGACGAATAAGACAACACTTTCGGCGCGCCCACATTTTCCTGCGTCGTTCATGATCTTTTTGACAAATTGTTACATACACAAGGATGTGTCACCGTGCCAATATACAGGTAATACTGGCAGTGAGGAGAGAATTTATGGCCGAATTACTGGCGATTTGTCCCCCCGCCCTGACCCACCGTGTTAACACACGGCGCGTCACACTGCCAGCTTACAGGTCATACGGTTAGCAAAGAGTGCAAATTTGTACTTAAAAAACGTAAAATGTAAAACCGAATTTCGTCCCGTCAACAGGCGAAGGTACGTTACAAAGGACCAAATATTTTGAGGAATTATGTACGTACCTTCACGACAAGGAAACATATTTTAAATAATCGTTTCTACTAGAAACGACGGAAATTGAGCGACCATACATATTTAAAATAACAGCTGACATAACATCCATTCCATCTAATACTTAAAACACACCAACACATATTTCATGGAAATTGAGAGGATTCTCATCTGCTACCAAAACTAAAATAGTTTTGATAGCAGATGAGAATCCTCTCAATTTCCGTGAAATATGTGTTGGTGTGTTTTAAGGAATAAAACAAATATAAAAGCATCAATATCATAGTCTTAATAGTAGTCTTAGTAGACGATTCTAGTATGCTGCAAATATAGTTTTATTATGAAATTAAAAATATGAAACAAATATCTTTAAATTTAACATGTTTTGACAAAACTTGAGAATCACCTTAGGAGACGATTATCATATGCACAGTGCAGTAAAAACATGTTTTGTTAAGACTATGTCGCGTTTTCGTTTGGAGCTCTCGTGACCACGATTCGCATTATCACGATCTCGACCTATGCGCGAGATCGCGAAGACGCGAGATTGTAACATGTCCCAAACACGACACCTACAAATCGAGACGATTCTCATCTGCTACCAAACATGTTTTATTAAGGAATAAAACGAATATAAAAGCATCAATATTTCTTCTATTAATATCTCTTGGGAGACGATTCTCGTGTGCTGTCAAAATATTTTTATCAAGAAATTAAAAACTAATCTAAAAAGAAATCCTACAAAAACATATTTTGACAAAACTTGAAAATCGTCTAATTCTCATATGCAGCAGCACAGTACTGTCAAAACATGTTTTGTTGAGAATATGTTGTATTTTCGTTTCAGCTCTCGCGATCATGCTTCGCGTTTTCGCGATCTGGACCTGTGCGCAAGATCGCGAAAACGCGAAATTGTAACACGTCCCTAACAGGACACGTACAAATCGTCTAAGGAGACAACGATTCTCATGCGAGTCATGTGCTGCCATGCCAACACATGTTTTTATTAAGAAATTTAACAAATGTGGACAAACATCAATATTTTTGACAAAACAACATGGTTTGACAAAACACGACACTTGTCTTAGACGATTTTGATGTGCTGCCAATACATGTTTATTGAGGAGAAACAAATATTTTGATTTGCGTTACTGTTTAATGTATCACATCGCCGGTTTTTGCCGCTACCACCATACATAAAGATTCTGTTACTCTTTTGAAATTGAATGGGTTTAACGTCCCAGCTAATGTCATAGAGATGGGGACCAGAGTTTAAAGTCTCACCCGACAGACCAGTGGGATGGAAATACTATGAAGGTATGTTTGATACTCAAGGCGATGTTTGAACCCACAACCTCCAGATTGGAAGTCGGGTGTTCTAAGCCCTAGGTACATACGCATCCCTTATACCCATCCCTTATAAACGAGCGACCATACGTACTTAGAATAACAGCTGATGTAACGGCGGTAAACTGAAATGGCCTACGTGACAATTGACATTTACTTTCCAACAATATTTTCACGGTGTTTAATCGATTGTATTTCCTCGCCACCATATGAAACCAGACTCGAGAAACACAAATTAAGTTGTTGATTTCTGAATGTGTCAATTGTTTGCATGGTCTAAGAAATCAAACACAGGTGACAACAATTTTTTTTTTACAAAACATTAAAATCGTCTACGGAGACGATTCTCATGTGTTGCCAAAGCATGTTTTATTAAGACATCGGACAAATGTGAAAAGAATACATTGGTATTTCTTTACAAAAACATTTTAACAAACTATGAGAATCGTCTTAGGAGACGATTCTCATGTGTTGCCAAATCTCGAACATATTATGTGAAACTGCACAAGCTAATGCGTAATTATCAATTCATCGACGATGCGATGACGTGAGCGACTACATAGCGTGGTTTTGGTATGTTTGTTTCCGCTGAATTCTAAAGGTCATTCACACTTTGCACGTGAAATTGTATTACCGACTGATGTTTGTAAACACCATCAGGTGTGCAGCAAGACCGAAAATGCTATGTCGCAAATGTGCTAGTTGGGGATAGGTACGGCCATATATTTGTTTTTTTTATGTTACAATTTCGCGTTTTTTGCGATCTCGATCTCGCCTTCCGCTTTTTGAAATACGATTTGCCCATGCATGTGTAGACAGCATGCGTGTTGGACTTGCGTTCTACGTACGTACATGCATATAAAGCATGCTAGTTCGAAGTGCGTTTTACGTACGTACATGCATGTAATGTATGCGCAAAACTCAATTTCAACTCTACACACACATAATGACATGAACAAACGTATTTCCAAAAGCGGAAGGCGACATCATGAAAAGGCCGAGGCGAAAACGCGCCATCGCGGTCTCGAAAACGCGAGATAGCCAGGCGAAAACGCAAGAATTAATACACTGTAACTCCATTATAATGCGATGGTCGGGGTCCAAGATTTCAAATCGCGATCGAATCCGATCGCGTTATAAAATTTCGGGACATGCACGGGTACTGGTATCATCCGCATTTCGGTTTAATATCAACTATTGCGGGAATTCCATTAGCAACGGACCCATATACAATCATGTCATTTGAACAGAAGTTAAAGTAATTATTAATAATGACTATGACATACAAACTTGTATTAATGTATTAAACATATGAGTTATTTATAAAATCATGCTTATTACGTTGTATAGTGCTCGCGATAGACAGACGCTTATTACAATGTATACTGTTCGCGATCAACAGGCGCCTAAAAGGATTAATTGATAATAAATAATGATCACGTGTCCTGCCTATTCATGCGGACGATTAGGCCTAGCTGTTGATACGTGCATAATCTCAGGATGTGGGGTCACGTGATCTATTGTTTACACTGCAACAGTCATATTGATGAATGAAGTTTACGATTTACGCGAGACATGATTGCCGTGGGCTGCAGTGTAAACAATAGACCACGTGATCCCATACCCAGATAATGCTGAATGTATTGTTTCAGATTGCACACAAACACCAGTCTATTTATAGAACGCTAAATATTACACCTGCGACCGAACACGCAACCATTTATTAGCGACAATTATGTGTTAACACGGATATATGTCTCATAACATTGACATTACTTGGTGACAAAAAGCAGTAGTTGTCTTATATTTAAATGTGGGAACTGGTTCAAGAACATTCTAAACCCGGTATGACATGCGCGGTAGTTGTACTTTGATGACTGTCACAAACATCGCGTTTCTTCTTTTTTCTCTATTTTTGAAATATTTTTTTGGGATCCACGAGAGACCCGCGTTATAATGGAGATCGCGCTATACGCGATCGCGTTATAATGGAGCTGCAGTGTAACATAGAATCTCACGTTTTCGCCTCGCGATGTGGTCTTCGTGATCTTGTGTATACATATGTCAACGATGCGATGCAGTAACCAATAACATGTATCGAAATATGTTGGGTTTTTTTGCTCAATGAACGTGTATTGGCAGCACATTAGAATCGTCTCCTAAGACGATTATCATGTTTTGTCAAATTATGTTTTTGTTGTCAAGAAATATAGATGTTTGTCCACATTTGTTCTATTAATTAATAAAAAACATGTTTTTGCAGCACATGAGAATCGTCTCCTAAGACAATGTTTACGTGTCCTACACCTCGCGATTTCGAGCTTTGGAGACGAAAACGCGAAATTCTATCATATTCAATCTCGTGTTTTGCAACCTTGCCGCGCTATCTCGTGTTTTTGCTTCGCGATCTTTCATGCATGTTGGAATTGCGTTCTACACGCATGAGCAAAACTAATCCGAATGTTCTGTCTGTAACACAGTGATAGTCGCCCCAAGTTACAGACTGAAAATTTGGGTAAGAGCAAAACTTATTTTCAAAAGCGGAAGGCGAGATCGCGAAAACGCGAGATAATTCTTATTTTTTTTATTGTTGATAAATGTGTTTCGAGTATGCTGCTGGTGGTAGGGGAGTTTTACATAAATTCAGTTCTGTTGGTAGTGGGGAACAGCTAAATAATAGTGCTGTTGGTTGTGGGGATGAGACGTAATTAAATTCTGTGGGTGGGGGGTTAAAAAAAAAGTGCGGTCCGACCCCCCCAGAGAATCTTTCCTGGAATAGCCCTAATTACCATGCATGTATATAGTAAGTACTGAAATGTTGTTCCCTATCACATGTTTGAAACAAAATGTAATGTTTTTCTTAAATGATGTCGGAATTTGACACAAAATACAGAGCATACCGGTAGTAGAAATTTCGCTTGATCACTGATTTTTTTTTTCAAATGTCTTAGAAATACCTCCAACCAGCAAAATGTTTACACAAAATTATGAATTATGAACACATTAATTGTCAGCCATTGTTATTTGTATAAAACAACCATTTCATTATCTCTGAGTGAGCTATATGTACAAGTTATGCTGTGGTTTATTACAGTATATCCAGGTAGTGCCTGACCAGGAGCAGATTCTGATTGGCTTGTGGTTTCCATGGTGCCAGGACTGTAACAAGGATGCTATACAGCAGTTGGTGGGCATCGTGGGTGCTGTGATCATGCCACACAATATATATCTACACAGCTCCCTCGTCTTGGTGAGTTATACCATTTATTTTACACACAATTCCTAATACCATATTTGTGGCTGTAACTAGAGAAATGGTGGGTGGCAGGTGGGAGCATGCGATGGGTAATTTAATGATCGGGGTTCTTCTTAGGCATTTTGTATGTGACAGTTGAATCTGGGTATACCCCTTATGTGAGTATTACGATTATTCGTAATCATATTTTAGAGGAATGGGCCAAGTGACTTTGGTATGGTATGGACCTGGCACCAGGTCAGATATTCCATTCCGTGCAGCAGGTTAAAACGGGATTGAACCCATTTGCCGGCTTTACATGACCTTAGCTGTTGATAGGCCGTTAAACAGCAATAAACAAACAAACATCTATAACTCAGCCTGTTCGACCAGTGTAAACTCAGATCAGCTTGCACATGACATGTGTGCAGTCTGTCTGATCAGGGCCTGCACTGTTCTCTGTTTAGTTCAGAAAACAAACATCAAGCTTATGAGAAGTACAAGAGATCCTTATGGGCTGCAGGGGGCCGTTTCACTAAACTTCATACAACTGAAATGTTCGCAAGTGCAAATTTAGGATTTTCTGGAAATTTCAATTGATGGATTTACATTTATTGAACATAAGCAGCCTATGCTCAATAAATGTAAATCCAATAATTGTTTACAAGAAAGCGTTGTTAATGTGAAATTTACAGACTATCATAATCCAGTCACATTGAGAGTTATGACCTTGACTGGAGAATATAAGGTTTGACAATGTCCAGCCGTAGGTAATGTTTGCCGTGGCATGAGGGAACTGTTTGAACCCAAAGGCCGTAGGCCGCGGGTTCAAACAGTTCCCGAGTGCCATGGCAAAAAGTTACGCACGGCTGGACATGGTCGAACGTTAATGTTACATTTCCATCAGAAATATTGTGAACTTTTGATAATCTTCTCCATTCAAACAGCTGATTTACACATACGTATTCCGGGGCCGCAGTACACATCGCGTGATGCAGCCGCATCAGTTTGAAATTTCAGTGCGACCATTGTGAACTGGTCTGGTGATGTAATGGTGCGTTCTAGTAGCGTCATGAGACACATGCATTACGTATGTGTTGGCTTGGCCCCGAAATGAGCATTGTCTACAGTCATGGTCAAACAGCATGCGCTGTCTGTTTGAACATGGCTGTGAGCGGTGTCAAACAACGGCAACCATGTAACAATTGTGGCTGATGGCATGTGTTGCAAACCAAACATTTGATCTGCTAGTTCACTCTTACAACCTTTAATGAATCAATACTGTTTGCTAAAATCATGATGGTTGTTTACCAAGCTGAACGGCAAACAGTGCAGACCCAGATTAGTATGCGCTTGGTCTGGGTCTACAATGGCTACAAAGACCGTTTAGTCAGTGTCGTCTAAACTACAAGAATTGCACTGACAATCACAGGCATTCGGCGTGTTTCGTCTTTCATCGGTATAACTCTATATATATTAACAAGGCTTCTAACTTTGGTCGGCCACGACCTCGTATCATAACAAAATAACATGTTTAAAATTGTAATTTTCTATGCATTCTATGTATTTCTGTAGGACAACGATAATTCTCAAATGATCATATGAACTTGCCACTACAATATTGACGTTAGAGCCTTTAACACATTATTTAATTTGTTATGATACGAGGTTGTGTCCGACCTAGGAAAAGTAGCCGTAATTCGATATTTTTTGCACAATTATGTTCTAACTATGCTATTTTAGCAAGATAACAATAATTCTCAAATGAACATGTGCAATTTCTGCCAAAACATTCACATTAGCGTTAATAAAATCGCGGAATTTGTTATGATACGAGGTCATGTCCAACCAAAGTTAGAAGCCTTGTTCATATATATATAGAGTTATACCGATGAAAGCTGAAACACGCCGAATGCCTGTGCTGACAATGGGAAAAGCGCCTAAACCTGGCAATTGTGCGCCAGTATTGGAAACCTAGATCTGTTACCTATGCTCAAAAAATGTAAATTCATCAATTGACATTTCCAGCCAATCCTAAATGTGCACTTACGAATATTTTAGTCGTACAAAGTTTAGTGAAACCCCCAGGTGACAAAATTTAATTCAGTATTGTAAGGGTTAAATATATAAAAAATAATGAGATAGTGGCGATCATTTTCAGTCGCGGTCTATTGACAGGAAGGACAAGGGAGCGGTCAGGGAGGCAAACATGTACTACTCCATCGAGTCAGGTAATCCCCCTTGTATACATGTAAGACTCAGATTGTGGGTCAGCCCCAGAACGGGGGCTAATCACAGAACGGGGGCCAATTCCCAGAACGGGGGCCAATTCTGCACGTTCCGTTTTGATTTCAAGTCTGAATGACGTCAAAGTTAGTGACGTAACATCACGCGTGAAGACAGATGTCATCTAGGCCAAACATTCATTACCTACCATGAAGTGTTTAGCAATGAAGTGAATTAAACCATATGCCGTACCTGTGTCCATGACGGTCGTATTTTGTAAATGTCCCATGTGTGGAATTTTCTGGCCATTTTCAGATTGGCCCCCGTTCTGGGATTGACGTCACGTTTTCGGCCCCCGTTCTGGGATTAGGTCTGGGATTGACCCCCGTTCTGAGACTGACCCCCGATCTGGGTCTTACATACATACCGCGATGGGTTGTGGCCGAGAGCATTGGACTGCAATACCAGAGGTGGTGGGTTCAAACCTCGCGTTAGGCATAAAAATATTCAGATGAGATTTGAAACCGATGTCCCGTCCTGAAATCATCTTAGTGCTTCTGTGACATTATACGCATTGACTTTAAATTCCTCTGAAAAATATTAAAGTTACCTACTATCTCTGTTACCGTAAGTCTGATTTTAATGTTAGAAATTACTTTGAAATCTGAATACTGTATTAACCCTAAATATTGAGACACAATTTGCTCTGGGAAACCCCTATTAAATAGCGGTTTACAAAAGTAAATTGTATCCAAATACATTGTTATTGTGATTAGACCAGTACTGCCATACTAACCCTAAATATTGGCACACTCACTGTTGTGGTTAAATCATACATTTTTATATATTTAGGGTTATTACGGTATATATGATGGGGCCTACTATCACAGAGGTTGTTGTTAAGAATAACTGGTATACAGAGCTCCAGATAAGCTGCATATTTGCTTAAATACCCAATTAAAATTGCCAAAACCCAATTGAAGTCAGAAGTAGCGAGTATGAAAAGCAATACAAATATTATGGTACCTTCATCCTACTGCAGAAAACAATAAACAGACCACAAATATAGCATAGTTTTCTTACTTTCTAATTAAAACACATCTTGGTATTTCATTAGAATTGTCTCCAAGGAGACAATTCTAATGAAATACCAAGACATGTTTTCATTTCAAAGCAAAGTATTGAATAATTGCTGTCTGTTGATGTGTAAACAGTAGTGTGATTTTAAAAGTTTGAAATACCCAATTGATTAATAAATGATGGAGTGACAATACTCATTACTAATTCCTTATCTGGAGCCCTGGGTATACATATATGTGGCTTATGGGATTTGTGATCAGTGTGGCTCATAGCACACTCCTGTATAAACCTGATAATGATCTACATTGTTTGTTACAAGTACTACTGGTGTTTCATTGATGGAATGACAAACAATGCAGATCCTGATCAGACTGCGTGGATGTACAGGTTGATCTGGTTCTACACTGGTCGCAAAATCCATAAGCCCCATTTCTCCAGTCACAGCCTTTAGGGAAAGGGGCCAAGTGACTTTGGTATGGTCTGGACCTGGGCCCGGCCTTAAATGACCTTAGCTGTTGATAGGCCGTTAAACACCAATAGTCCATCAATCTATCCAGTCACAGCTACAAATGAGAAAAGTGTGGGTCCTGATCAAATTGCAAGACTGTGCAGGCTGATCTGGGACTACACCAGTCGTAAACATCGTAATGTCTTTCTTGTCAGTCAGTTTTGGCCCTAAACGATACTCTTCTGTGTCAATGTTAACCCTTTGAAGGCGGGAACCGAAAATTGTCGTCTGCTGTTGTTTCTTATTTTGTATTTTCTCTAAATAAAAACATGAATTGGCAGCATTTTAGAATCATGACTCTAAAGTGCTGTCAAAGCATGTTTTTGATAAGAAAAATGGAAAATAAACAGCAGACGACAAAATTTAATTCAGCGTTTAAGTGTTAAGTACCATTCCATTCTTCTCAGTGGGTGGTTGCTTGCGAGCATGCAAAGGGTAAATTTAACAAGGGGAATCACAGGGATTCCGCTGGCGATCGCCACTTTCGCAATTGCCGATAAAAATAAACAATTGGCGATAAAAAATTAAAATATTCAATTTTTTTTTTTTCCGAAAATTGTAATTTTTTATCGATTTTTAGCTCACCTGAGCGAAGCTCATGTGAGCTATTGTTACCGCAATGTGTCCGTCGTCCGGCGTCCGGCGTCCGGCGTCCGGCGTCCGTGAACATTTTCAAACGTCTTCTCCTCGGTAACCGTTGGGTCTATAGTCACCAAACTTCATGGTCATGGTCCTTAGGTAGGGGGATTACAAAATTGTTAAAATGACGTCATTACGTAATCCAAGATGGCCGCCGTCTAAAAATAGCACAAATTCTTAAAAAATCTTCTTCTCATGAACCGCCAACCGGATTTCGACAAAACTTGGTAGGAATGATCGATGTACATTGCTCTTTCAAAGTTGTTAAAATGGTGACCCTGGGGTCAAAAATGGGCGTGGCCCATGGGGTCAAATTGGGGTCAAATTTTATTTTTGACCGAATATGGTCATGTCATATATCAAATTGAAGGTATCAATGTGGCGATCACTCTGGTGCATTTTCTGTCGAAATCGGATTGTTATGTCATCCAAGATGGCCACCGAAAGGTCAAAAGGCCGTTATTTTATTAGAGATTTCAAAATTCTTCTTCACATGAACCGCTTGGCCCATGGTAGCCAAACTTAAAAGTTATGGTCCATGGGTGAAGCCTTTTCAGATTTGTTAAAATGGAGGTCATCGCTAATCCAAGATGGCCGCCGTCTAAAAATAGCATAAATTCTTAAAAAATCTTCTTCTCATGAACCGCTTGCCGGATTTCGACGAAACTTGGTAGGAATGATCGATGTACATTGCTCTTTGAAAGTTGTTAAAATGGTGACCCCGGGTCAAAAATGGGCGTGGCCCGTGGGGTCAAATTTTGGTCAAATTTTATTTTTGACCGAATATGGTCATGTCATATATCAAATTGAAGGTATCAATGAGGCGATCACTCTGGTGCATTTTCTGTCGAAATCGGATTGTTATGTCATCCAAGATGGCCGCCGAAAGGTCAAAAGGTCGTTCTTTTATTAGAGATTTCAAAATTCTTCTTCACATGAACCGCTTGGCCCATGGTAGCCAAACTTAAAAGTTATGGTCCATGTGTGAAGCCTTTTCAGATTTGTTAAAATGGAGGTCATCGCTAATCCAAGTTGGCCGCCGTCTAAAAATAGCATAAAGTCTTTAAAAATCTTCTTCTCATGAACCGCTAGCCGGATTTCGACGAAACTTGGTAGGAATGATCGATGTACAATGCTCTTTCAAAGTTGTTAAAATGGTGACCCCGGGGTCAAAAATGGGCGTGGCCCGTGGGGTCAAATTTTATTTTTGACTGAATATGGTCATGTTATATATCAAATCGAAGGTATCAATGAGGCGATCACTCTGGTACATTTTTTGTCCAAATCGGATTGTTATGTCATCCAAGATGGCCGCCGAAATGTCAAAAGGTCGTTCTTTTATTAGAGATTTCAAAATTCTTCTTCACATGAACCGCTTGGCCCATGGTAGCCAAACTTAAAAGTTATGGTCCATGGGTGAAGCCTTTTCAGATTTGTTAAAATGGAGGTCATCGCTAATCCAAGATGGCCGCTGTCTAAAAATAGCATAAATTCTTAAAAAATCTTCTTCTCATGAACCGCTAGCCGGATTTCGACGAAACTTGGTAGGAATGATCGATGTACATTGCTCTTTGAAAGTTGTTAAAATGGTGACCCCACCCCGGGGTCAAAAATGGGCGTGGCCCGTGGGGTCAAATTGGGGTCAAATTTTATTTTTGACTGAATATGGTCATGTCATATATCAAATTGAATGTATCAATGAGGCGATCACTCTGGTGCAATATTTGTCGGAATCGGATGATTATGTCTTCCATGATGGCCACCAAAAGGTCCATTTATTCAAGATTTTTAACAACTTTTTCTCAGGAACCACATGGCCGATGCTGGGTGAAGCATTTTCAGATTTTGTAAAATGAGAGTCATCACTTAATCCAAGATGACCGCCATCTAAAAATAGCACAATTTTTTTAAAACACATTAACTCAATGTCACATTCTCCTCTGGTGTTCATGGAGTCAGGTGAGCGAATTAGGGCCATCATGGCCCTCTTGTTTTTTTCCCCAGCGGAATCCCTGGATTCATCCTTAATGCAGGGTTCGTACGGAAATGAAAAGTGCTTGAATTTCAGCCCCTTCCTTGAAAAGTGCTTAATTTCAGTTCAATCCTTGAAACGTACTTGAATTCTGTCGATCTATCACTATGGCATCGAGATTCACGTCAGTTCAAGAAGTTTAACGTCCATGTCTGTAGATTCGTTAATTTATTTATTCGCCCTGTCTATCGTTGATGTAGCATAAAACTTGCCATATGGTACCGGCTGTCCTTACTGGGATCTGCGTTTTATACAAATCCGCAAATAGAGCGTACTACGTCATCACTTTTTGCCATAACGCACATGCTATGTACAACAACAACAGAAAGTACACAGAAAGTCGGAATGCCTGCGGACAAATGTGTTTTTAACTCCAGCTGGGTTTAGATTTAAATGTGGCTGTCTTCGATGAAAGACTACAAAAATAAAGTAAGTTGTAATGTTTGTCGGAAAGAATTTGATATCGGTGCAATGGGCGAAAGTGCCATTAAATCGCATGCAAAAAGTGAAAATCACAAGATGTTTTCGTCTGCTGTGGGCTGTTCATTGAATCTTTTAGTCCTTGAAAAGTATACTTGCAGTTCTTGAAAAGTGCTTAAATACTGCTTGAATTTGATTCTCAGAGAGCAGTGGGAACCCTGTAATGGAATCCCGATATCCGTGGTTTACCGCTCAGGTACATATTTAGCTTTCTGGTACATGAGCTCTGAATCCGATTATACTCATTATAAAAGTAGTAAGATTAGTACTATTTGTATTACTTTTAGTGACTGGGGCTAAGTGTCTCTGTAGTGCGGACCTGGCACCGGGTCCGGTTATTATAATTTCAGGGCTGAATACAAATTTTTCTATTCTTCTGTAAATATTCAGTTCTGATTTTGTGATTTCGACCCCATCACGACAGGTGAAATATGGGATTCAACCCCAGTAATCTGGCCTAAAATTACCTTAGCTCTTGATAGGCCATTAACCACGATTAAATCAAATCTTCTCCATGATTGATATGTTTGTTGCAGCGGTAGCATTGTTCTTGTCGTTCATCATCAACCTGTTCGTGGTGGCTGTGTTTGCTGCAGCCTTCTCAGATTCGAAGCACGCTAGTGAAGCAACGCTCCGGGTCGCGGTATGTATGTCGTTAATTGTGTATGTGATAATGGCACAGTCTAATCAGGATCTGCACTGTACGCCATTCCATCAATGAAACACGCATCATGCTTCTAACAAGCAATATAGATCATTATAAGGCTACAGGAGTGTTATTTGACCAGAAGCTACACTGGTCACACATCCAATAAGCGCAGTTTCTCCAGTCACAGCCTAGGGATGGGCATCATTAAATACTTTCATAGTATTTCCATCCCACTGGTCTGTCGAATGAGACTTTAAACTGTGGTCCCGGGGCCCGTTTCACTAAACTTTGTACGTCTAATATGTTCGTAAGTGCAAATTTAGGATCGTCTGGAAATTTCAATTGATGGATTGGCATTATAGAGCATATGCAGCCTATGCTCAATAAATTCACAAGAAAACATTGTTAATGTGAATTTTACAGCCTATCATAATTTTGCACTTGCAAACATTTTAGTTGTACAAAGTTTAGTGAAACGGCCCCCAGGTCTATGACCTTATCTGTTGCTGGGACGTTAAACTTATTCATTTTCACTTGTTTAAAGTCACAGCCTCATATAAGTCAGTAAGTCAGTCAATGCAAAGGTTGTTACCTGATAAACTTAATATTTGATCCTTTCAACACAACAGCCCTCTATGATGGTGTTAAACAGTGTAGAACCAGGTGAGCCGGCTCGTTACAAGCCGTCTCATCTGCATCTACATTTTTTGCAAGTAATTTTTCTGGGAACAACACACCCTTTTTTAGCCAAGTTTTTTTTTTTGGAAAAAAAATCCAGGCTATTGGATTGGCGAAAGCCGGGCGGGCGGGCGGGGGGGCGGGCAATCGCGGGCGGAGCGGGCGGGCGCGTCCACAATCAATGTTAAGTTTTCGTGTTTGAGTCCATTTCTTTGTTACTGTACCACATAGGACCAACAAACTTTCACAGCTTCATAACCAAGGGGTGCCCACCACATATCACTATCCAACATGTTACCTTTTTTTGAACTTGACCCATTTTTTCCGCGCAGTCGACTTAGCCATTTTCAATGTTAACTTTTCGCGTTTACAATGTTAAGTTTTCGTGTTTAAGTCCATTTCTTTGGTACTGTACCACATAGGACCACCAAACTTTCACAGCTTCATAACCATGGGGTGCCCAACTTTTTTGTTATACTATATCTCTGCAACTGCTTCGCCCATTACCTTGAAACTTCACATGGGTGTTTATCATCGTCCATATTTTCACTCTAACCCCCAACTGTGCGGCCCCTGTGCGCAATGTCAAGGTCAAATTACTTTGAATTTATTTGTTAAAGTTTTTTCGTGTACTATATCTCTGCAACTGCTTCACCCATTACCTTGATACTTCACATGGGTGTTTATCATCATTGTCGCACCCGCTTGCGGAAAGCGGGATATCGTCGGCATTTTTGCATACGTCCGTCCGTCCGTCCGTCCGTCCGTCCGTCCGGGCACACATTAGGGTACTTATGTGGCTAGCCCCACAGGGTTATGGACTTGTTAAAGGATAGGGTTGGTTACAATTAGCCGCCTAAAAAATTGTTTTATGTTGCTAATATTTAACATGTGATAAGCCACATAAGTACCCTAATGTAAGAACGTCCGTCCGTCCGTCCGGGCACACATTAGGGTACTTATGTGGCTAGCCCCACAGGGTTATGGACTTAGTAAAGGATAGGGTTTGTTACAATTAGCCACCTAAAAAATCCTTTTATGTGGCTAAAAATCGTTTTATGTGACTAATATTTAACATGTGATAAGTCACATAAGTATAGTACTGTAAGAACGTCCGTCCGTCCGTCCGTCCGTCCGTCCGACGGACCATCCGTTCGTCCGTCCGTCCGTCCGTCCGTCCGGGCACACATTAGGGTACTTATGTGGCTAGCCCCACAGGGTTATGGACTTGTTAAAGGATAGGGTTGGTTATAATTAGCCACCTAAAAAATCGTTTTATGTGGCTAAAAATCGTTTTATGTGGCTAATATTTAACATGCGATAAGCCACATAAGTACCCTAATGTAAGAACGTCCGTCCGTACGTCCGTGTGTCCGGTTAAAGTTTTTTCGTTAAATTTCTTCTATCTACTATATCTATTTTGTTAGTGTCCATGCCTCGCCCCAAGGCGCGACATACAGGCCACGGCCATCTAGTCTACAAAAAGTGGGTATAATTATGTTATCCAAGTGTCCATGCTTGGAAAAAACCTGGCCTTCGTGGCTTTGCTTCGTTTCTTGTTTTGAACTTGACCCATTTTTTCCGCGCAGTCGACTTAGCCATTTTCAATGTTAACTTTTCACGTTTACAATGTTAAGTTTTCGTGTTTAAGTCCATTTCTTTGGTACTATACCACATAGGACCACCAAACTTTCACAGCTTCATAACCAAGGGGTGCCCACCACATACAACTATCCAACATGTGACCATTTTTTTTACCTTGACCTATTATTTCTACGTAATTGACTTAGCCATTTTCAACGTTAACTTTTTAACGTACGTCTGGTTAAAGTTTTTTGGTTAAAGTTTTTCGTTATACTATGTCTCTGCAACTGCTTCGCCCATTACCTTGAAACTTCACATGGGTGTTTATCATCATCTATATTTTCATTCTACCCCCCAACCGTGCGGCCCCTGTGCCCAATGTCAAGGTCAAATTACTTTGAATTTTTTTGTTAAAGTTTTTTCGTGTACTGTATCTCTGCAACTGCTTCACCCATTACCTTGATAATTCACATGGGTGTTTATCATCATTGTCGCACCCGCTTGCGGAAAGCGCGATATAGTCAGCATTTTGGCATACGTCCGTCCATCCGTGTGCGGTTAAAAGTGTTTAAGTGTTAAGTACCCAATATCTCCACAAACCTAAATCTGATTGCCTTGAACTTCACATACCTCTTTATCATCATCCATAATTTCATTCTATAGTGCGCCCATGCGACCCCCATGCCCATGGTCAAGGTAAAATTACTTTGAAACTTTTTATATAAAATTTACGTTAAAGTTTTTAAATACCAAATATCTCCACAACCCTCAATCTGATTGACTTGAAACTTCACATACCTCTTTATCATCGTCCACATTGTCAATATATCGACCATCCATGCGGCCCACATGTCCAAGGCCAAGGTAAAATTACTTTGAAATTGCATTAAAGTTTTTGCATAATCTGGTTAAAGTTTTTAAGTAGCCAATATCTCCACAAGTCGTTTCCTTTAACTAGATACGTACATAATGGGACCATCACATACCTCAGCAGGTATGATATGCTGGCGTCACTGTTGCAGGGTGAATGGCTGTACGAGAAGTACGGGCTGGCCATGAAGATTATGTGGGGGCTGGGAATCCTGGCTGCGGGTCAGAGCTCCACCATGACGGTACGTACAGACATGCCCTCACGCCCCACGGCAGGGTTTCGATTCGGCTTATATTTAACCCTTTCAACACCACAAACCTCTATAGAGACAATGTTTGCAAACAGTGCAGATCCAGATGAGCCGGCTCGTAACGAGCCGTCTCATCAGGATTTCCACTGTTTGTTAATAGTTATCAAATTTGAAAAAATTACCCTTTCTGAAAAATGGAATAGCCTGAAAATTTGAATGGACCAATGAAATAGCATGAAACAGTGGCATGGAACAGCCCATTAAGTTACTTGGTGTTGAAAGGGTTAAGGGTTGGAATTGGCTCGAACACCTTCCATACTCAGTTCCACGGCAGGGGACATAGACCTGCCTTGTAAATAGGTTACCAACCTTGGAAAATCACAAGAAACGTCCCTTAGGGTATCTTCTGTGGCATTTTGGTGGCTTTTGTCTCTTTGATGCCACGGTGCTTACTGTTTGAGCAACGTTTTTCTGCCGACGTACCTTTCTTACGACGCTATTAACCACTTTAAATCTAGTACTTTTTCATCAATAACAAAAAAGTCGGCCTCCCCAAAACATTATGAATTAAATTCACAGGAACATTTTTTTTCGCAATACAATCAATATTTGATGGAATTTCATAAAATATCTTGTTTTGGCAAGGGTGACATTTGGAACGTATTGCACGTATGCGGTGAAATCCGTTGGTCTCCACAGTGTGCTAGCTGCTGGAGATCACTGTCTGGACCCTGTCTATTATTCCCCCATTTGTTATTTAGCTCACCTGAGCGAAGCTCATGTGAGCTATTGTTACCGCAATGTGTCCGTCGTCGTCCGTCGTCCGTGAACATTTTCAAATGTCTTCTCCTCGGTAACCATTGGGCCTATAGTCACCAAACTTCATGGTCATGGTCCTTAGGTAGGGGGATTAAAAAATTGTTAAAATTACGTCATTACGTAATCCAAGATGGCCGCCGTCTAAAAATAGCATAAATTCTTCAAAAATCTTTTTCTCAAGAACCGCCAACCGGATTTCGACAAAACTTAGTAGGAATGATCGATGTACAATGCTCTTTCAAAGTTTTTAAAATGGTGACCCCGGAGTCACAAATGGGCATGGCCCGTGGGGTCAAATTGGGGTCAAATTTTATTTTTTACCGAATACAGTCATGTCATATATCAAATTGAAGGTATCAACGAGGCGATCACTCGAGGTCAAAAGGTCGTTCTTTTATTAGAGATTTCAAAATTCTTCTTCACATGAACCGCTTGGCTCATGGTAGCCAAACTTCAGATTTGTTAAAATGGAGGTCATCGCTAATCCAAGATGGTCGCCGTCTAAAAAATAGCATAAATTCTAAATAAATCTTCTTCTCATGAACCGCTAGCCGGATTTCGACGAACCTTGGTAGGAATGATCGATGTACAATGCTCTTTCAAAGTTGTTAAAATGGTGACCCCGGGGTCAAAAATGGGCGTGGCCCGTGGGGTCAAATTTTATTTTTGACAGAATATGGTCATGTTATATATCAAATCGAAGGTAGCATGATGGCCGCCAAAAGGTCCATTTATTCAAGATTTTGAACGTCTTTTTCTCTGAAACCACATGGCCGATGCTGGCCAAACTTCATAGTAAGTTAAGATCCTTGGGTGAAGCATTTTCAGATTTGGTAAAATGAGTCATCGCTTAATCCAAGATGACCGCCATCTAAAAATAGCACAATTTTTTTAAAACACATGAACTCAATGTCACATTCTCCTCTGGTGTTCATGGAGTCAGGTGTGCGAATTAGGGCCAACATGGCCCTCTTGTTTTATTAGGCTCGCTGTGTAGCGTGTGCTAAATCTCATAACCTTACTGATTGTATCCCCGTGGAAATAGTTAGAAATGTTAAAGTTACCTGCGCATGCACAAATCCACATAATCAATTTAAATATGCGTGCACTTAAATATGTCGTGCCAATAACACGTGACTGGGCTTGTCCTAGATTTTCACGATACCCTCAGAGCTCCAGTTAAGGTGCGTAATTTGACCAAGTTGGGTGAAATTTTGTTATTTCTTCATCAAAAATGGCAAGTTGGGAGTCTTTTAGAATCGTCTCGTTGAGACGATTCTAAAACACTCCCAACTTGTCATTTTTGATGGAGAAATAAGAAATTTACCTCCAAATTACGCACCTTATCTGGAGCTCTGGATACCCAGATTACGAAGTTCATGGTGATATGTGTTATAGAAGTGCTTATAGTGTTGTGAAACTGTCAAGTACAGTTCCTGCAATGATATCATATATGGTCCACTGTGTGCATTACTGGCCAGTGTAGATCCCGATCAGCATTGACATTTTTCCACCTGCCAATACTGATCATGGTTTTCATGATATACAACTACGGCCCGTGCTGAATAAACTTTCCGAGTACGTACCCCGTTCAAGATTATGCTCAAAATCAGAAAAATGTTTGGTTGTTGCTGAGTTGTGCTTAGTCTCGGCTCAGTGTCGAAATTGGAGAATGCGCCCAGAAATTTTAATAAGCACGGTGATATTACCGTGATCACCGTAGTCACCGATCAAACAGTGCAGTTGTGCAAACTGTGTTTGCTAGACACTGATTGCATGCAACCGTAGTAATCCAGCATTGATACGATTGTGAACCAGATAACAGACGCTTGGTATATTGTTGTCAGTTTTAAATTGTCATGTGACCCCAGGGTATTGACGGCATGTCTGCGGAAATGTAAATAAAAGTGGGTTACCCGAGGGGTATTTGTAGTAAACTTACAATAAATTCAACAAAATATATAATTTTATCTCCGGTTTTTCGGCGTATCCATGCAATAAATTTGTTAGATAATGTCTTCTCATTGAATATAGTTAGTTAATTGCGCGTGGGGGAATTTCCGGCCCCTTAAATTCCCCCCATGCGCTGTTAACTAACCATATTCAACTCAAATACACTATCTAACTTGGGACAGGCAGTAGTTTGAAAATTATTAAGCAACATGAAATCAAGCAGACAAGCTACACCAATTCATTGGTGATTCTCCATAAGTTTTTATACGACTGTTTTTAAAAAACGGTACGTATTATGTTTTAGCGCAGGGCGGGCGGGCGAGCGGGTGGGCGGGCGATCGGCTGAAGAAAAAGTGCATAGTTCGTGTACACAACTCCTCCAAAACAGTTCAGTCGATCGATCTGAAACTATACACACGTCTTCTACACATATTGAAGATGTGCACCTTGGTGTTTTTATGCCGAAAAAATATTTTTTAACTTAGCCATTTTTTCTACAATTTTCTATACAGTTCTATATACGGTACAGAGTTTGTGTACACAACTCCTCCGAAACCGTTCAGTCGATCGATCTGAAACTATGCACACGTCTTCTACACATATTGAAGATGTGCACCTTGGTGTATTTATGCCTTTTGAACTTAGCCATTTTTTCTACATTATTGTATCCAATTCCCTATCATTTCTACTTTACACTCTACTTTTCCATCTCTGCCTAAATTAGTATACATGTTTAGCACAACGAGATGAAGAAATAATGCTATAGACTTGCAAATTCTCATTAATGTTTCTTGCCTTGGTGACAGCTTCACATTTCTGCATCTTCGCTGTCTGGCCCATATTCGACGGGCGTATTTTGTGACTTGCGGCACTCTTGTTCTAAAATAAGTTACTCGTGATTTTCCAAGTTTGATAACCTGTTTATAAGACCAGGGGCCGTTTCACTAAACTTTGTACGACTAAAATGTTCATATGTGCAAAATTATTAATATTGTCTGTAAACTTCACATTAAAGGTACATGCGCACGCAGTAGGCACATGTTCTTTATAGGAATTAAATAAGTGTATAATTATGTCATTATTCCACCAGTTCTAAAAATTACGAGTGCCCGCTATACACATATAATCATTTATTAATTACCAATTTACTGTTATCGACGCGCGGTGGTAACATTCTATTTTGATAATGTGCGGGGACGACGACTTTCACTTCACGGCTTGCGGTGCGCATGCGCAGTATACTACGCGCGCCAGTAGGCTTCCCAATATGTAAACAAGAATATCAACATGTCGAAACGTCCATGACGGAAATTGTATGAAACGGCGTCGGCCAAAAAAACGGCGAAATGTCTGAGGGACAGGCAGTACAGAGAGAGAGAGAGTGGTTAATATTGGCGACCAGATCACCAAATGGAAAGAGTTACGTTGATATTTAGATTTGGACTCGAACAGCGATTTTTCTTCTCAACTTCCGATATTTCACTGCGCATGTCAAATATGTGATATGATTGACCGTGTCACGTGACGCGTGTTGGTAAAAATAGCACGAGGTCGGAAAATACCCTTTCTGGTCGCGCCATATAAAATGCGATTTAACACCAATTAACACGCGCCATAATTAAAAATAACTCGTTAGTGGGTAGACAAATGGCTCATATAAGGCATGACAGAAAATGAAAAGTAGTACAGTGTAACCTGCTGCGTGGGCATGCACCTTTAGCAATGTTTTCTTTTAAACAATTATTGGATTCACATTTATTGAGCATAGGCTGCATATACTCAATAAATGTAAATCCATCAATTGAAGTTTCCAGACGATCCTAAATTTGCACTTACGAACATTTTAGTCGTACGAAGTTTAGTGAAACGGGTCCCTGGTCTGTTGTTGACCAGTGTATATAAGAATGAAGGGTATGCCTACATTAACAATGAATCAATGGGGATGGATTGCGGCCTAGGGGTTAGAATACCTGACTTCCAATGCGAAGGTTGTGTGTTCAAACCTCGCCTTAGGCATCAAAAATACTTTCATAGTATTTCTATCACACTGGTCTGTCGAATGAGACCTTAAACTGTAGCCCCGTCTCTATATGAACCTAGCTGTTGGTGGGACGTTAAAGCCATTCACTTTCACTTTTTTTTTAGATTTAATGTTTTGAATAGCCAAAAGTTAGTCTGCGGAGAAATGTGGAACAGACAGTAGTTTTGTCTTATATTTACGTATGTGGGAAACAAAATCTGTCTGCTATATTGGGTGATTATAAATGAGACAAGTCATATTATTTTGTACCTAATGATTGCAATACCTCATAATTCCAGCACAAAAATATTTACACAATTGCCTAACATTTGATTGGCCCGTAGCAAGTCTCTGTCCAAAATTTATATCCCAGTAAACTCCCAGTTAAAATAGTTCTTAAGAAAACGGAAAATAAACACATTTTCTTGATGAATTTATTTCAAATGCTGGAATTATAAGGAATGAATGGCCTTTTTGTGGAATTTATCGGGGATATAAACTTGGAAAAGTCGCGGGAATACTGGACGAGGCCTTCCGGCCTTCGTCCAGTATTCCCGCGACTTTTCCAAGTTTATACCCCGATAAATTCCACAAAAAGGCCATTCATTCCTACAATGAAAAATATTTACAAAATTTATGATATTTCCCGTAAATAATGTCGCAAGTTTACGAAATGTTCAGAGTAAATGCGGAATAGAATTCCAAGATTGAAACTCAGATGTGAATATTAATCGTTAATATTTACACGGTTATTGTGTGACTAGTGTGCTCTTCATGTTTCAGGGCACATATGCCGGCCAGTTTGTGATGCAGGTATGTAGTAGATCCACCATCTGACATGGGACCTTATAGCATTGCCAACCACTGTACAGTACCCCCATTGTGGATTGCAGAAAAACTCATATTCCACTGTGACCTGTGTTTCCACGGTGTGAAACAGGCTGTCACTACATAGTGTGGAAACTTGGTGGTGTCACGAAATGGCCTCGCGTGGAAACACGATATGACCTCACTGGCAAGTGTTGGGCCGTGGAATTGATCGCCGTGGATCCACGGTGGACATACATGTAGTGGGCATCAGCGTGGTCGGCCACTGTGCAACCACCTTTACAGCATGATTTTTCCACAATACACAACGTGACCACTGTAGATCCTTGTCCCTATTGAGTACTTACATAGTACCATTTGGTGTCAGAAGCGGGACTTAACCCTTTCCCTGTTTTGCGATATTTCGACTCTTCCAAATCAAAAACATCTGAATAAAAGAATCAAATGCTGGGTCAAATGATGGTTAAATTATCTGATAGAGTAGAAGACATTGTGGGAAAAGGAGAAATTGCTTGTTACAAGCAATTTCTCCTTTTCCCACAATGTTTTCAAAAGACATCTTCTGCAGAGGCGTCAAAAGTCGTCTCTATCAGGAAAACGGTTAACTGTAGCAGATGTAGGATTTAAAGTATTGGTACATGTAAGCTGTATCCATGCCCATAACCAGTAGCCGATTTCACCAACATTGCAAAGTATACTTTTCTAGCAAAGTATACTTTGAGGGATTAATTATTTATTTTCAATTTAAAGATAAATTTATTAAATTTTATACTGAATTTTTTACATTATCACAGCCATTTTGGCTGTGATAATGTAATAAATTCAGTATAATAATTCTGCATACTTTTAATCATCAAATATATGCAGTTGTTAGTTCTGTATGAAATAATGCATTTTGGGAAAAATAAATGATTACTCCCTCAAAGTAAAGAAAAGTATACTACAGACTTTTTCAGGGGTGGGGTCTTTTCAATGATCCTAGGGCATGCTCCCACAGAAATTTGTTAAATCCATGTGGTCTGAAATGCTATTTCTTGCATTCTCAGCAAAACTGAGCACATAATACGATTCACATTTTTCCTGTATTTGATTTGAATAGTGAATGACAACGTGGACCTCGAGTCAGTACGCTGTCATTCTGTACCAAATACATACCCCTCTCATGATCCTGTGTTATGTTCTAGAAAATCCGTGACCTTCCACCCTTCACTAATCCCATTGTCACGGTCACAGACTTTGTGCAATTACAAAACTTGACATTGGGGAAAATTACTTATTATTGCAGTTCCCTTTCACAAAGAATTTCACAGTCATACACACGTTTCTCTGATGATCCTGTATCATGTAGTAAATCCATGACCTCGTGTTCAGTACCTGGCAGTTGAATTGGGTTATTACCCATTTTAAAAGTAGTAAGATTATTACTGATCCTGCTGCTTTTGGGAGGGGCCAAGTGATTCTGGTGTGGCGAGGAGCTGGCACCAGATCAGGATTATTCTGATTTCAGGGCTGAATATATTTTTTTTTATTGTAAATATTCAGTTTTGATTTTGGGATTTTCCCCCCATTTATACATGTACTCGAACATGTACTTGTACAGGTAATATATTGGATTTAGTACTAAACCCATTGACCCGGCCTTAAATGACCTTAGCTGTTGATAGGCCGTTAAACCCCAACAAACAAACAAACAAAACCTCATGTTCGGAGCTCCAGATATTGTTGAGAGCTCCCGAGCTCATGTCCAGTAGCCTGTTTCACCAACATTGCAAAGTATACTTATGTAGCAAAGTATACTTTCAGGGAGAAATTTCACTTTAAGGATAAATTTATTAACTTTTATTATACTGAATTTATTACATTATCACAGCCATTAAACAGCCATTTAATCATCAAATATATGCAGTCATTAGTTCTATATGAAGTAACGCATTTCCGGAAAAATAAATGATTACCGTACTCCCTCAGTATGCTTTGCTAGATAAGTATACTTTGCAATGTTGGTGAAATAGGCTACAGAGCTCCAGCTCCAGGTATTGACGTATTTTACACACTTATTGTAGCAGAATACGCATTGATTATCAAATGTGGGAGTACAAAATACTCACGGTAATGTGAAAATACGCATTGATTTTCAAATTGAGTAGTGAACATACTGTAATAAAGTGGAAAATTTACTTGGTTGAGCTGTAAAGAGCAGAGTGTTTGCTTTTTGCAGCTCAAATAAGCGAATTGTTTTAATTTGTTTTATTTGTTCCCTATTTAATACATGTAAGGAAGCAAATCAATAATACATTTGTAAAAGTAAAATCGGCTCCAGATAAGGAATTAGTAATTGAGTATTGTCACTTCATCATTTCTGAAGCAATTGGGTATTTCAAAATTTTAATTGGGTAAAATAAAATCACACTACTGTTTACACATCAACAAACCGCAATTATTGAATAGTTTGCTTCGAAATGAAAACATGTCTTGGCATTTCATTAGAATTGTTTCCTTGGAGACAATTCTAATGAAACACCAAGATGTGTTTTAATGGAAAATAAGCAAAATATGCTATATTTGTGGTCTGTTTATTGTTTGCTGCAGCATGGTAAAGGTACCAGAATGTTTTTATTGCTTTTTGGTACGCTCTACTTCTGATTTCAATTGGGTTTTTGGAAATTTTAGTTGGGTATTTAAGTAAATACGCAGCTTATCTGGAGCTCTGTAAAATATGCATTGAATTTGAAATCTCAGTATAATACTCTTTATCCCGTCAACACAGTGCGTATGTGCCGTGAAACACGGTGCCGTGAAACATTTTTGATATCCAGTTTTACATTTTGCATTTTACAGCCATTTGTAGGTGTTGACGGGATAAATAGAATAGTAGGTTAGTGCCGTGAATGGGAAAAAATATCTGGCGCGGCACGGAAACGGGATGTGCTCGGCAGAGCCTCGCCCATCCCGTTTCCTGAGCTTTGCCAGATATTTTTTCCCATTCACGGCACTAACCTACTATTCTCTATCTATTTTCCTTATTTCTGAACCAAAGTATATATTGTGACCACTCATTTGAACTGTCTCGGCGAGACGGTTCAAATGAGTGGTCACAACATATACTTCTGATGAGAAATAACGAAATTCTTGAGCCTTGCCGGATATTTTTTTCCATTCACGGCACTAACCTACTATTCTCTATTTATATACAAAACTCATCTGGAGCTCTGCATGTTACAATGATAACATACCTTCTAGTTCACTTTTGCAGGGCTTTCTCAATATCAAGTGGCCTAAATGGGCGCGAGTATTACTGACACGCTCTATAGCCATTTGTCCGACAATAACGGTGGCGTTTATAGCCACGAAGAACCTCGATCTCATGAACAACTGGCTCAATGTTCTACAGAGTGTTCAGCTGCCATTTGCTTTATTACCCATACTGCACTTCACCAACAGCAAGAGGATCATGGGAGAATTTAAAAATGGAAAGTAAGTTGAAAATAGTGTGCATGCTGGTAAAATGTAAATTACAACATTGTCGTCATCAACAATTTGGGACGTAAATTTTGGACATAGCCAAATTACCCGCATCTTTCGATCCAATACCAAACTTCATCAATAGCTTCCTCACATTGATGGCTATCCATCCAGTGTCATTCGGGTGACCTTGACCTTCACCTTGGTGACCTTAACCCTTACTACGCTGAATTAAATGTTGTCTGCTGGAAATATTTTATTTTCAATATTTCTCGACAAAAACCTGATTTTGACAGCACATGACGATTCTCATGTGCTGTCAAAACTAGTTTTTTGTTAAGAATTAAAGCAAAAATGAAAAACAGCAGACGGCAATTTCCGTCAACAGCGTAGGAAGGGTTAACCATTTTGTCCATAATTTTATACATACGTCCAAATGTTGAATACCTCCTGATCCGTTAGTCGGATCCTTAACAAACTTCATCAATAGCTTCCTCACATTGATGGATATCCACCCAGGGCCATTCGGGTGACCAAGACCAGGTGACGTTCAATAATTTTGGACGTACAATAACATTCAAACGTTGAATATATCTTGATCCGTTAGTTGGATCATCTCCAAACTTCGTCAATAGCTTCTTCACATTGATGGATATCTACCAGTGTAATTCTGCTGACCTTGACCATGGTGCCTTGATGTCAACAATTTTGGACATACAATGCAAGGATCAGATGGAAGATGGAGAAGGGCTGATTTATTTCACATTTAATAACTGAATGAATCGATTAAAGTTGATCAATATTTTGACAAATTGTGATCTTCAGGACAAATCTTTCAATACCGTCAGCCAGGTGTTAATTCTGAATACACCAATTTTGTTTTGTTTACACAACAATTATCAAGTGATTACTGATTACCACCATAAAGGTCATCCGATTGTGTGCTTGATTTAACAGCCCAGGACGATCCGATGTTTGTTTTCACGGGTTACCGAATCTTGGCAGTTTGTGAATTTGTAACTTTTAGGGACACATTTTATTGGCCGTTCAGAGGTATTTTACATTTTGTTGAAAATTGCGTGGCCGTTGGCTGGAGTAGAGAGGTGACCATTTGAGAGAGGGGAAATAACGTTAAAATATAACAGGGGTTAAACTGGTTGTTGTTGAGAAGTGACAACAAATACATCCCCTTTTCATAAATGGACTAGTTTGAAAATCATGTCTGAAAATTAACATATCAAAATCCATTCCAGTTACTGAGGGGTGAAATGATTAATAGGATATTCACTTGACTCACTTCCTGTGCATTATGGTCTCACTTGATCTTAGCTTTATGGTAATATGTAGCCTCTACTATTCACCATAATAGAAGTTATTACGGGAAGGGCGTATATCGGTCGTATGTCCATGTGTGGGATTCCTCTGTTAATATGTAAGAACTTTATCTCATGCTTCCACCTACTAACGTTGGTCTGAAGGTCACATACTCCTCATAGCTCATCGTTTCTCATAGCTCATCGTTTAATATCATTTAATATAAATTATGTTCCTTTCTGTTGTTTCGATGTGCATTGAGAGTATTCTGGGGCGCATTTCATTAAACTTCATACCACTAAAATGTTTGTAAATGCAAAAATACGATGGTCTATAAATTTCACATTTGCAATGTTTTCTTTTATTTAGAAAATTATTGGATCTACATTTATTGAGCAAGATATGCTCAATAAATGTAAATCCATCAATTAAATTTTCTAGACGATCCTAAATTTGCGTAAGTGCAAAATTATGATGGTCTGTAAATTTCACATTAACAATGTTTTCTTTTAAACAATTATTGGATTTACTTTTATTGAGCATAGGCTGCATGCTCAATACAATATTCAGCCTATGCTCAATAAATGTAAATCCATCAATTGAAATTTCCAGACGATCCTAAATTTGCACTTGCAAACATTTTAGTCGTACAAAGTTTAGTGAAACGGCCCCCTGGAATCTATAGCTTACTGACTATTAAAGGCCCTGAACGGCTCAGTATTTACAATTTTCAAACATGTTTGGCAACTGATTTAGTACACAAAAGTAACATATACTGCCTAATAGATACATCTCAAGTCTTGAGATTTACATTTTAATCGCAGTGTGAAGACAACAAAAACTTATTTTGTGTACCACTCAGTGCAAAATGTCAATATTGACAATTTCATTTCCGTAACCCAACTGCTTCGGCTCGGAAGCGAGTCGATAAACTCCGGCTATCGGAATTCATCGGCCGCGAATCGAGGAGTTGGGGAGTTGACCCGAGCGTCTATCGGAAAATCGATCGGGCTTTGAAACACGCACCTACTGTTTGTTTATCAACAAATATTGATATTTTCATCGACTACAAACTCATTTTTGTACCAAAATGAATGCAAACAGTTTTCAAAGTGTGTGTAAATAGAAACCTGTTGGATTTATGTGTGGGAAAACCCAATAGGAGGCCAAATTCGGCAACTTGAGCCGTAATGGGGCTTTAAAGTTATGGCGGGTAATGTAGATGATTGAGTGGATGAATTAGATTTCAGTTATTTTGCCATTCTTCCTCCATTTAGGGGATGGGTTGTGGCCTAGGGGTTAAAACGCCCAACTTCCAATTTGGGGGTTGTGGGTTCAAAACTCGCATTGGGCAGTAAAAATACTTGCACAGTTTCGGATGAGACTTGAAACTGGGGTCGCGTCCATAAATGACCTTAGCTGTTGCTGGGACGTTAAACCAATTCACTTTCACTTTTCTTCCACAATTTTAAAAAATATTTTGTAAAATTTCTGCCTGATAAATAATTGTCACATTGAGATGTTTCTATGTTTCAGTTTGCTGAAAACTGTTGTGTGGATGTTGGCTGTCTTAGTAATGGGAATCAATTTCTACCTAGTCGTACTCTTTGTGGTGAGTATATACAATATATAATAAAGATGAAACTGCATTGGAAATTAAATTATGTTTTATTAGATAATATTACATGCTACCCAGTGATTCTGGATGGATTTATTTCCTTGAAATATCTTCCTAGACGTTCGCGATGTAATTGACGTCACATTTTGATGTCATTTCCGGCGAAGATGCAATTCATACGCTAATGTCAAAATTTGGCAATGTTATAAGCTGGTTTAAGAGCAAATTTCACATTTTTCAAAGAGCATGTAATATACAATATATTCCACTACCATTTTGAAATACCAGATTTATTTCCCTTGCCATCTGTAAATCCGACAAGAAACTCACGCTCCACACTCTTTTCTTTATTGGCTCTGCACTTTTTTCTTTATTGGATTTCCATAAATCTCGGGGGGGGGGGGGGGAATAAATCTTGTACAGTGAAATCGCGGTGGATTGAAATCCCACGGGCCTACACATTTCTTTCCAGTGATCACATCTTTCGAGCCATAGCATCTTGCGAGTTTGGTATATTTGTCGACTACTGTACCCATCGGATTTAGGAAACAACGAAGCACAATAGAGCGAGTCCATGTTTTAGATGATTATAGTATTTATTATAGGAATGAATGGCCTTTTTGTGGAATTTATCGGGGTATAAACTTGGAAAAGTCGCGGGAATACTGGACGAAGGCCGGAAGGCCTCGTCCAGTATTCCCGCGACTTTTCCAAGTTTATATCCCCGATAAATTCAACAAAAATGCCATTCATTCCTTATAATTCCAGCATTTTAAATAAATTCATTAAGAAAATGTTTTTATTTTCCGTTTTCTTAAGAATTATTTTAACGGAAAGTTCGGCATGGAGTTTACTGGGATATAAATTTTGGACGGAGACTTGCAACGGACCAATCAAATGTTAGGGAATTGTGTAAATATTTTTGTGCTGGAATTATTTGCAGATTAAAGTGATCATGTGACATTAATAAACTACATGTATTTACATAAAGGTCTTTATTTCAATTATTATTTTAAGCTCCAGTATTTACTATAAATAGCGGTGCACATAATTAATGTCGCAGGTGGTTGTGACGTCACTTGGTGATATATAGGCCCAGCTCAAACGATGTTGTTATATGGCGCCCATAAAAAGTCGGGAATCATTCATGATTCGTAAAATATTGCGACGCAACAAAAGGTGCTTCACTTAGTTTGTAACCAGTGTAAATGGCTGTGATAATGTAATAAATTCAGTATAATAAAGATTAATAAATCTATCCTTAAATTGAACGTTTCTCCCTCAAAGTGTACTTAGCAAGATAAGTATACTTTGCAATGTTGGTGAAATCGGCTACTGATCTGACTGCCCCTTTCTGGGTCACAATGAGATGTTGTTATGACCTAGAATTCTCTATTACAAGTTTTGGCAGTTATGCGATGTAAAAACATGATTACATTCAGAATAATGGAAAATAATTAACGAGTATTTAATTATGTATTTTTTTATTGACATGTAAATCTTCGGTTGTGATTTTTGTGTTTTCCGTCCATCCTACAGACGAAATATGAGATTCGACCTCGGTGACCAGCCTAAACTTACCGTAACTGTTGACATGCTGTTAAACACCATTAAATAAAATAAATAACAAATATTCCCCATTTTTTCAGTGAATACCTATTTTGTTTCTATTAAGCCAACACTTTGAACTTATTGGATGTTAATAAGGCTACAAGTTGCTCTAGCAGATCAGGGGGCCGTTTCACTAAACTTCGTACGACTAAAATATTCGTAAGTGAAAATTTAGAATCGTCTGGAAATTTCAATTGATGAATTTACATTTATTGAGCATAGGCTGCATATGCAGCCTATGCTCAATAAATGTAAATCCAATAATTGTTTACAAGAAAACATTGCTAATGTGAAATTGACAGACTATCATAATTTTGCACTTACAAACATTTTAGTTGTATGAAGTTTAGTGAAACGGGCCCCTGGAGCTATACCGTTACGGGACACAAATGTTTTACCATTATTTCTTGTGTCACAATCATATAGTCTACACTTATTAGCTCAAACTCTCGTCAAACTACTGATAACTCAGTCAAATTTGTGTCCCTATTACATGTTTTCCTATATTAAAAAACTTCTTGACTCGGAAGTTTCGCTAACTCAAAAGTATTTTCCTTAATTCCTTGGACTTTGAGTAAACGAGTGTAGAATGTACCAGTACAGTGAGTGACATACGTGTATTTATACCAGGTATAGCACCGGGGCATTTATTAGAATAACTAGGTTATATCCTGTGTATATTACAGGGTGGCGGGAAGCCGTGGTATGTTTACATGGTGACTGTGCTCATACTGCTGGTGTACGTGAGTTACGTGGCGTACCTCGCGCTGGGTCCCAGCTGTGTTCTCAACATAAAGGTTAGTCTTCCCCATACCCGACAATTACTGTATTAATTGTATCCCCCGGACTCCGTCGGGGGATACTATGGATTTGACAGCTCGCCGCGTCCGCCGCAGACACTTCTTGTCCGGAGCATAACTCGAACACCCTTTGGAATATTTTCATGAAACTTCACACATGCATAGACCATGACCCGAAGGTGTGTCGCGCGCAAGAATGACAACTCTTGCATAGCTAATTTTTGAGTTATCTCCCTTTTTTGTTTCTCGCACTGATTTCGTGTCCGGAGCATAACTCCACCACCCTTTGGAATATTTTACATGAAACTTTACACATGCATAGACCACGACCCGAAGGTGTGTCGCGCACAAGAATGACAACTCTTGCATAGCTAATTTTTTAGTTATCTCCCTTTTTTGTTTTGCGCACTGATTGACCATAACTCGACCACCCTTTGGAATATTTTTATGAAACTTAACACATTCAATTAGACCACGAACCGAAGGCGTGTCGTGCACAATAAATGGACAACTCTTGCATAGCTAATCTTTTTGAGTTATCTCCCTTTTTTGTTTTCGCTCACTGATTTCCTGTCCGGAGCATAACTCGACCACCCTTTGGAATATTTTCATGAAACTTCACACATGCATAGACCACGACCCGGAGGTGTGTCGCGCACAAGAATGACAACTCTTGCGTAGCTAATTTTTGAGTTATCTCCCTTTTTTGTTTTGCGCACTCTACAAACTGGACAATAATGCATGAAGACCTGTTTTCTCGTCTGCTCTGTACACCTTTTCTGGTGTGCTCTGTACACCTTACCTGTAGAGAGAACAAAAGAAACTGGGAGAACCATGTGCTAGCATGGGCTAGCATGTGCCGATGTCCAGTGCTTGACCACTGCTGACCAGGTAATTTATACAGGTAAATCACTACATTGGGTACTGTGTTGAAAATATTGTGGCATGTGGACCTGTGCAGATTTTTGTAGATAAATATAGGACTATTAAAAAAAAATCTGGTCTCCAATAGCAAGCATTATTATTTTTAAACTTTTTTTTTTCCTTTTTTTTTTTTTCTTTTTCATTTTTGTTTTCTTTTTTTTTCTTTTTTTTTTCTTTTTTTATTTTTTCTTTTTTTTTTCATTTTTTTTTTTTTTCTTTTTTTTTTTGTCTAGTAGCATAAGGTCGTAAGTGCTTTATACAGACTATTCACCTGTGCATGTGCTAGCATGTGCAACTGACCACTGACCACTTACAGGTAATTTATACAGGTAAATGATTATATTACATTTCCGTAAACTGTGTTGAAAATATTGTGGCATTATGTGGACCTGTGCAGATATATGTAGATAAATATAGGACTATTAAAAAAAAAAAATTCTGTGCTCCAGTAGCAAGCATTATTATTTTTAAACTTTTTTTTTTTCATTTTTTTTCTTCAAATTATTTTTCAATTTTTGTCTAGTAGCATAAGGTGGTAAGTGCTATATACAGACTATTCACCTGTGCATGTGCTAGCATGTGCAACTGACCACTGACAACTTACAGGTAATTTATACAGGTAAATGATTATATTACATTTCCGTAAACCGTGTTGAAAATATTGTGGGAATATGTGGACCTGTGTATATATGATATGTAGATAAATATAGGACTATTAAAAAACATTCTGGGCTCCAGTAGGGAGCATTATTCTTTTTCTTTTTTTTAATTTAATTTTTTTTTCCATTTTTTTTTTTACTTTCTTTTTCAATTTTTTTAACTGACCACTAACTTATTACAGGTAATTTATACAGGTACATTATTACATTTCCGTAAACTGTGTTGACAATATTGTGGCAGTATGTGGACCTGTGCAGATATATGCAGATAAATATAGGACTATTAACAAAAATTCTGGGCTCCAGTAGCGAGCATTATTTAAAAAAAAACAATTTGTATATTACATTTCCGTAAACTGTGTTGAAAATATTGTGGCATTATGTGGACCTGTGCAGATATATGTAGATAAATATAGGACTATTAAAAAAAAATTCTGGGCTCCAGTAGCAAGTATTATTATTTTTTATTTTTCAACTTTTTTTAAAAAAAAATTTTTTTTTACATTCTTTTTAAATTTTTTAACTGACCACTAACTTATTACAGGTAATTTATACAGCTAAATTATTACATTTACCTAAACTGTGTTGACAATATTGTGGCAGTATGTGGACCTGTGCAGATATATGTAGATAAATTCGGCTCCAGTAGCGAGCATTATTTTTTTTATTTACATTCTATATTACATTTCCGTCAACTGTGTTGAAAATATTGTGGCATTATGTGCACCTGTGCAGATATATGTACATAAATATAGGACTATTAACAAATAATTCTGCACTCCAGTAGCTTCACACATGCATAGACCCTAAAGGTGTGTCGCGCAAGATTGACAACTCTTGCATCACTAATTGTTTAGTTATCTCCCTTTGTCAGTCACCGATTTTGTCTCCGGAGCATAACTCGATCACCCTTTTTTCAAACTACTTGTGTATCTGGGGAGGGGGATATACATGCGCTTGTCGACAAGCGTCCATTTCTAGTTTATTCTGGGAAACACATAAATGTCTTAGTTTCCCACAACAAAAAGTGTTACAATGTTTAGGGTTAGTATGGGTGTACTGGCTATCACAATATATGATACTTGTACCTATATTGAACATGTGCGATTTTTCGTGAAAATATTTACAGAAACGGATATTTCCGTTAACGACATTGAAAGATGACGAAATTTCCATAGCAAATGCAGAATTAAATTCCTCATTTGCTATGGAAATTTCGTCATCTTTCACTGTGATATTTTCTATAAATGACGTCAAAAGATTGCGAAAATTTCATAGCAAATGCGGAATTAAATATCACAGTTTCTGTAAATTTCATGAAAAATCGCACATGTTCTAGGTACAAAATCACATGGCGTGTCTCATATTTGTATACAATTTTTTTTTGGGAACCCACAACAAATGGTGTCTGAATATTCAGGGGTATTGTGGTAAATGGCCACATTCAGCTGACTGTGGCTTTCATAGATGTGCCTGTGACTGGAGAAATGGGGCTTGTGTGATTTGTAACTAATGTTGCTCCTGATCACATAGCACGCTCCTGTAGCCTGATAATAATTTATATTGGTGAAAGGTGTTTCATTGATAGAATGGCGAACATTGCAGATTCTGATCCAGCTTTGTGGATGCACAGGCTGATCTGGATCTACACTGGTCGTAAAACCCATACACACCATTTCACAGCCACATATCTGACTGGCTTATAATACATTCCAGATTTACCCGACTGTGGCTTACAACAGATATAGGTGTATGAGACATTTTTCCGATATATCTGTTATGAGAATTAACAGAACTTGAGAATTCACACATGCCTTTCTCTCAATATTCTCGATCATGCTGTGTCAAATCCACGACCGTCATACCCCACGATAACTCCAAGGTCGAGGTCACAATCTTAGTGCATTCATAAACTTAATGTTGAAGAATATCTTTTTGAATTTCTGTTTCCTTTTACCAAACGTCATGACATTTTGCACATGCCTTTCTCCAATGATTCTCTATCATGCTGTGACAAATCCACGACCATCATACCCCCACTAACCCCAAGGTCAAGGTCACAATCTTAGTGCATTCATAAACTTAACGTGGTGGACATTTGTTATTATAACCCCCGCAACGAGGTGTGGGGGGTATACTGGAGTCCGGTTGTCCGTCCGTCCGTCCGTCCGTCTTTCCGTCCGGGCACACATTAGGGTACTTATGTGGCTAGCCCCACAGGGTTATAGACTTGGTAAAGGATAGGGTTGGTTACAATTAGCCACCTAAAAAATCCTTTTATGTGGCTAAAAATCGTTTTATGTGGCTAATATTTAACATGTGATAAGCCACATAAGTAAAGTAATGTAAGAATGTCCGTCCGTCCGTCCGTCCGTCCGTAAACTTAACATCAGAGAAATATTGTTATAACTTCTATTTCCTTCATCTAAAATGCTTAATATTCACACATGCTATTCCTGTAAGGCTCTACTACCATGCTGTGCCAAATCCACGACCATCCAACACCCGCTGATACCAAGGTCAAGGTCAAATACTTAGTCTCTTTACAAAACTTAACATCAGAGAAATATTGTTCTAACTTCTATTTCCTTCATCTAAAATTCTTAATATTTCACACATGCATTCCTGTAAGGCTCTACTACCATGCTGTGCCAAATACACGACCGTCCAACCCCCGCTGATCCCAAGGTCAAGGTCAAATACTTGGTCTCTTTACAAAACTTAACATCAGAGAAATATTGTTCTAACACTTCTATTTCCTTCTTCATCTAAAATTCTTAATATTTCACACATGCATTCCTGTAAGGCTCTAATACCATGCTGTGCCAAATCCATGACCGTCCAACCCCCGCTGATCCCAACCCTGTGTCAAATACTTAGTCTCTTTACAAAACTTAACATCAGAGAAATAAGTTATAACTTCTATTTCCTTCATTGAAAATTCTTATTATTTCACTTGTGCATTCCTCTAAGGTTGTACTATCATGCTGTGACAAATCTACGACTGTCCAACCCCCGCTAATCCCAAGGTCAAGGTCACATACTTAGTCTCTTTACAAAACTTAACATCAGAGAAATATGTTATAACTTCTATTTCTTTCATTGAAAATTCTTAATATTTCATATGCTGTGACAAATCCCCGCTGATCTCGAGGTCAACGTCACATACATACCGTATAACCTCGAATTAACGCCCCCCCTCCTAATAAACGCCCCCCCCCCCCCCCCCACCCCCCCCCCCCCCCCCCCCCCCCCCAATAAAAAAAAAAAAAAATGACCGCCATTTCAAACACAAATAATCCTTAAATCCTTATTTGTCTTTGAAATTGGCGGTCCTTGGGAATTTTTTTTTTTTTTTTACTGGCTAATAAACGCCCCCACCTTTTGTAAAATGTAACGCCTCTGGGGGCGTTAATTCGAGGTTATACGGTAGTCTCTTTACAAAACTTAACATCAGAGAAATCGGTTATAACTTCTATTTCCTTGCTCGGATCTGCTTCACATTTCACACACTCATTGCTCCAATGGACCTCTACCACCCTATGACAAATTCACGTTCATGCCGCTCGCGCTAATCCCAGAAATTTTTACATATTTTAGGGGTACCTGGGCCCACGCGGGGGGTATTTCGTAAGCCTCGCTTACTGACCAATCTAGTTATTTCTCTTTCTGTATCCTTTTACCAAATGTCTTGATATTTTGCACAAACCTTTTTCTAATGATTCTCTATCATGCTGTGACATATTCTACGACCGTTATACTCCGATAACCCGAAGGTCAAGGTCACAATCTTAGTGCATTCATAAACTTAACTTTGAGGGAAATTTGTTATCATTTCTGTTCCCTTTTCACCCCACTTCTTGATAATTCACATATGCCTCTCTCTTATTATTTTCTATCATGCTGTGGTAAATCCATAATCGTCATACCCTCGCTAACTCCAAGGTCACATAATCTTAGTGAGTTAATAAACATAATGTTGAAGAAGATTTGTTATAATTTCTGTTTCCTTTCACGCAACTTCCTCTAATGGTTTTCTATAATGCCATGCCAAATCCACGACCCTCAGACCCCCGCTAACCCCTAGATCAAGGTCACAATCTTAGTGCTTTCACAAACTTAACATTGGGGGAAATTTGTTAAAAATACTATTCACCGGTCTTCTTGATATTTTACACATCCCTTGCTCTAGTGGTTCTCTATCATGCCAAGCCAAATCCATGAACCTCAGATCCCCGGTAACCCCAAGTCAAGGTCACTAACTTAGCGCTTTCACAAACTGAATATTGTCAAGTGCTGCAGTGCGTAACATAAAAAGTTTCACTGCACCTCAAATCCTTATGGAAATATTCCCATTTTCTTACTCCAAAATTCCCATTTTTGACTTGTACGGCGAACTAGTCCTACATTTCCTCCGATCCAATTCATACTTTGCATACCTGACCATTATCAAGTGCCACAGCGTGTAAAACAAACATGTTCGCTCCACCTTAAATCCTTATTGAATTATCCCCCTTCTTCGACTCCTAATGTTGTAGATCAGCAAGTGACATACACATACCATTTGACCATAATGTTTTCAGTTGAAGCTGTGCGGGGTGTTCGGCTGGGACATCAGTAGTATACACAACGAGATACATCGCCGATTCACCCTGGAGTACCCCCGGGAACAAGAGGGTAGCGTGGGAGTACCTGACGATACTGACAACCAGCCGGCCACGGATGACGATATCGGCACCATCGATACACAGCCCATCATTGCTGATTAGTATTTGTGCAGGCATCGGCAATATGTAATAACCCTAAATATTGGGACACAATTTGTTTTGGGAAACCCCTATAATAGGGGTTTCCCAAAACAAATTGTGTCCCAATACATGGTTAGTTTGCTAACTTCGCACAATCCAGCTCTAAATAGTTGGACACTTTGTTTTTGGGAAACCATATATTTATACAGGTTTCTCCAAATAAAGTCAGTCCGAATATTTAGGGTATTTACGATACCGGTACTCAATAATTTTGTTGACGTATTCCAGCAATTGGTAGGTAGTTAAAAATAATTAAAGAACGTTTTCCTCATTTGCTAAGACATATTCAGAGCTGCCAACTGTTAAGATTTTTCCGTATTTGTTCCGGAAAATACGTTAGAAATACGGAAGTACGGATAACAATTAAAAAGTACGATTTTTAAAAAAATCAGCGCGGCAATATCTGGAAATAATAATTTTGTTTCACAATTCTGCCAATAAATCCTATTTTTTTTATTTACCCGTAATCATACTCGCCGAGGCGCTTACCATTTCGATTCTTGTTGTGTAGTAATAGTAGTTTCAAGCGCTCAGCGATATTGATTTCTTCATCACGTAAATTCATAAAATGTCTGCTCCAAAGCGTGCAGCCAACGAATTTAGGTATTTTTTATCGAAAGAAGTTAGGAGAACACATCTATTCATCACTGATTGCAGCGAGACATGGCCCAATTTGATCCTGTCAAAGCGCGGTGATGAATTTGCGTCTTGCAAGCAGTGTAATTGTGATTTTTCGGTTGGTCATGGTGGCCGAAATGAGGGCCAAGGCTCTAAAAAAGTTAATTTATGCATATAAGTGAGTACTGATTTATGTTCCGGAAAACATATGTGGTGTTCCTGAAAATAGCCCCTTTTTCTCTCCGTGACCGACATGGGGTTGGCAGCTCTGCATATTTTTGATGTCATTTACGTAAAATATAGATGATTTCCAAAATCATAGTCGTTGAAAAGATATCATCAAGTAGGTTAACGTCGATGCAACTGCGCGGATGCGCAGGCTGATCTGGATCTACACTGGTCGCATAACCCATAAGCCTTATAGTGGGTGGCAGGTGGGAGCACGCGATGGGTAATTTAACGATTGAGGTTCATCCTTACCGGAATCCCGACTGTAGACCTGGTTTGGCCCTCACATACGTCTTCGCCATTTTGTATGTGACAGTTGAATCTTGTTATACACCTTATGTGAGTATTACGATTATTCGTCATACTATTTTCGGGGAAGGGGCCAAGTGACTTTGGTGTGGTATGGACCTGGCACCAGGTCAGCGGGCCGTTTCACTAAACTTCGTACGACTAAAATGGTGGGTGGTGGTCGGGTGAATGAGACGGCGTAAATTAACGGTATGGGTTCCTCCTTATAGGAATCACGATTTGCCTGGTTGGGCCCTCAGGTACGTTTTTATCTTTGGCTCTTTAGTTACCTGGGAGTTGAATTGGGTTATAGCCCATTATAAAAGTAGTAAGATTATTACTGATCCTACTGCTTTTGGGAGGGGCCAAGTGATCCTGGTGTGGCGAGGACCTGGCATTAGATCAGGATTATTCTGATTTCAGGGCTGAATATATAGTTTTGTTATTGTAAATATTCAGTTCGGATTTTGGGATTTTCCCCCCATTTGTACATGTACTTGAACATGTACAGGTACTATATGAGATTTAGTACTGAACCCATTGACCCGGCCTTAAATGACCTTAGCTGTTGATAGGCCGTTAAACCCCAACAAACAAACAAACAAACAAACAAACGACTAAAATGTTTGTAAGTTCAAATTTAAGATCGTCGGGAAATTTCAATTCATTGATTTACATTTATTGAGCATAGGCTGCATATGGGGATAACATAAATGTAAATCCAATAATTGAAATTTCCAGATGATTCTAACGAACAATTTAGTTGTACAAAGTTTAGTGAAACAGGCCCCTGTACTGGAGCTAATGGAATAGTCTGAAAATAAACATGGAGCAGTACATTCCTCATACGTAATTACATGTACTGTCTGTTTCACAAAACCTGCCCAAATTTTACGGGTTTATCCACAATGTTAAAAATATATTGTATTGGATAATATTAAATTTTAGTAAAATCTTTAGAATGTGCCTTTTTATTTCGTGAAATTTGATTAAATATTGATTTTATTACCAAAAATGATTTATCCTCAGAGAATTTAACATGGGGGTAAAGAGCTGGTGAAGGGAGTAGTCAAAAGACGAAAAATTTTGGAATTCTAAAATTAGAAAAGTTTACCAATCTTCACTATGGGGATTTTACATGGGGAAATTTTTTTTTCACAATGAAATAAATATTTGACCAAATTTTATGAAATAAAAAGAAGGCTCATTCTTAAGTTTTGATGAAATTTATCAATATCAAAAAAAAAAGATATTGTTTTTGCATTGTTTATATAGTAGTACAATTTGGGCAGGTTCCTTGTAACAGACTATAGGTTAATGTGTGATACAGCAATGTATCAGGGGCCGTTTCACTAAACTACGTACAACTAAAATGTTCGTTGGTAAGTTCAAAATTATCAATGTTTTCTTGTAAATAATTATTGGATTTACATTTATTGAGCATAGGCTGCATATGCAGCCTATGCTCAATAAATGTAAATCCATCAATTGAAATTTCCAGACGATTCTAAATTTGCACTTACGAACATTTTAATCGTAAGAAGTTTAGTGAAACGGGCCCCAGGTAACCAGCTTTGTATTGGCTGAATACGTACAGACTGATAACATATCGCTGTATCAGGCACAGGCTTTCAAGCGTTCCTACTTTTTCCTACTTTTTCCTACTTTTTTTTTTATTCCTACTTTTTCCTACTATTTCATCAAAATTCTCAAAATTCCTACTTTTTCCTACTTTTTCCTACTTTTTCATTTGAAAAGCTAAAAAAAATTAAAAACTATGCTGTTCTGATCTGTTATGAGATTTATTTACAGAAAAAAGCTGTGCATGTTATATAGAGTGCTCTCGGGTGTCTTCTTCTTGTGGCCTTGATGTTTGTGATACCTCAGATGCCTGCCAGTTCGGAACAGCATACAGTATTCTCAGGTGAGTGTTATAATATACTCTTGCTAAGTGATTTTACCCCCAGGTACAGCCTTTTCTTTGAACATTTATGTGCCAGATTAACTGATCCAAACAAATGTGCTGCAGTAGCCCCTGCTTCTCATAAATGATGAGTTAAAGGGGATGGCATTTTCCCTGTGTGCCACAGCATCAGGCACCAGATTAGGATAGTGAGAAAGCTCCTTCACACCTGCTCTGGGACTTCTGCCAACCTACGACGTCACTTGCACACATTCTATACAAATACAGTGACGCATGCCGTCGCAGGCTACTTATAACGCTTGACACTGCCAACTTCAGACAATGGTTATATTATTTTGATACATCTTTAAACGATTTCACTTTTTGACTATTTATGTTTTTAGCGAAGAACATTGTACATGTTTAATGTTTAATGCTAATACATAATATTGTATATTGTATTGTATACTTTCTAATTAGGAATTAAAATCTGTGTGTAAAAGGTAAACACTGTGATGTTTATATGAGTGTTGCATTGGGAATTTTGATTCAGTATATTGAGGAACAAATTATATTTCAAATAGACGTGCATGTATTTCAAACTGCTGCTGTTTCAATACTAAATTGATTTGAATTAAACAACCAAGTTAAATGGGCAATAAATTTATGCATTTTAAAATAGTTTTTTACATTGAAGTTTTCTGAAGTAGTTTATAATATGCACATGTTTGAATGGCATTTTGCGTCGCTTTTCATATGACATCACCATTGACATCGATTGAAAATCCATGTTTAGGGACTGGCACATCTCATGAATGGATGAATCGAACAAGACGAGATAGCTCAAATTATTCAGCAGTTGCAACTACATTTCTGAAGCTACCTTGCACAGTCACCTTGGTATAAATTAAAAACAAAATATGAAAATACATGATAGTCTATGGGAAATGTATTGTCCTTTAAATACATGGCACATTGATATATTTCTAGTCGTCATAGGCTACACATTAGTATATTAAGTAAATTGGGCCATCAACTGAGAAAATGGACCTTATAACTTTTCCATCCTGCTGAGCATACACATGTGTAGTTTGATCAGACTCAACACTGCTTGCCAGACCCATATCTTAGCGCCGTGTAATGGCATGCCAAACAGTGTACACTGAGATCAGACCTCATAACGCGTGGATACAGGTGGGGGGGGGGGGTCCGGACCCCCCTGCTCCCGGCAAAAAAAAATAAAAAATCTACAATACTCGAATAGTTGGATGACTTTTTTCGTGGCCTAGGTGTCAGGAAATCGCATCTGCGGCGATCTGGCATTTAAAAATTTCCTGGGGGAGGACCCCCAGACACCCCGACTTTACGATTTCACGTGCGCGCAGGTCAGGTACCCCAAATTTTAATTACAAACCCCACCCCCTGCAATTATTTCTGTATCCGCGCCTGCTCATACATGCTGATATGCTGGTTGAAAACCATAAAAGGCATGCTCTTAGTTGGTGTCCATATTGCTGTAAAATGTTAGTTCAAAGAATAAAAAAAATAATTTCAGACTGGCAGCATCCGTAATGTTGAAGACACAAGGCCACAACAAGAAGACATCACTGAAACACCATGTTCCGAGTAACCGTGAGTACAAGAAATGTTCAAAGTAAAAGTCAAAGGTAAGAAAATATGAACAAATGTTCCTACTTTTTTATCATAAATTCCTACTTTTTGCGAAAAAAAATCCTACTTTTTTTCCTACTTTTTCACAAAAGGTCACCAGAGAGCCTGCAGGCATTAACCTGATATGAATATCCGGGTTACAACAAATTGAAAACTGATGGTTCATTGGTCGAATGGCGTCACATGACGTTACCGAATGATGTCGGTGTAAATAGTCCGCATTCTTTTCAATGAAAATTATTTTATATTTGATCATCAGCTAGCATAACACGTCACCGACAACTATATTGACAGTTTCCCTATATTCAGCCCATGACAAGTTATTTACTGTATTACAATAACTATGCACTTGTTTTAACTTTATATCTGTTTAACAGATTGTTGACTTTTGTAATATTTATACTAAATTATTATGTTTGAGATATACAGCACTTATAAAGTGTATTTTCTATCGTTGTTTTATTATACAAATCCATACCCAACTTCGTGATTATTGCTGTTCGAAACATTAAATCTAGATTTTGAAAGCCAGGGCCCGGTTGTATTTTCTGTAAATGTGACTGACTGAAAAAATTAGGCTTATGGTATTTGTGTAGTGACCAGTGTAGATACAGTTCAACCTGCGCATTCTGATCAAGATCTGCACTGATCACCATTCAGTTAGTGAAACACCAGTCTTGCTTCTAACAAACAATGTGGTGGTTGGTTGGGAGCATGTGAAGGGTACATTGAACGATGGGTTTCATCCTTACCGTAATCCCGATATGCCTGACAAAAATATCACCTTTTTAACTTTTCTACATTTTTGTATTCAGTTCTATATAGGGTACAGAGTTTGTGTACACAACTCCTCTGAAACCGTTCAGTCAATCGATCTGAAACTATACACACTATACATTTTTTCTACATTTTTGTATCCAATTCTATGTAATTTCTACTTTACACATCTCTACCTAAATTTGTATACCAGTTTATCACAACAAGAGGAAGAAATAATGCTATAGATTTTCAAATTCTCATTAATGTTTCTGCATCTTCGCCCATCTGGTCCATCCTCAACTGGTGTTTTTTGTGACTTATGGCACTCTTGTTGGCTTTTTGGTATGTGTAAGTTGAATCCGGTTATACCCATATTGAAAGTAATAAGGTTAGTACTAATCCTATTACTTTTGGGGAGTGGGGCTAAGTGACTCTGTTGTGGATAGGGCCTGGCACCAGGTTGGGTTATTCTAATTTCAGAGCTGAATATATTTTTTGATGTAAATATTCAGTTATGATGTTGGGCTTTACCCCCCATCACTACAAAAATGGTAAGTTGGGAGTTCTTTAGAATCGGCTCAACGAGATGATTCTAAAGCATTCCCAACTTGCCATTTTTGTTGGGGTAACATGTGACTCGACCCCGTTAACCCGGCCTAAAATGACCTTAGCTGTTGACAGGCCGTTAAACAACATTAAATCAAATCTAACAAACAATATAGGTCATCATAATTTCCTCTGGCAGGAGCAGGAAGACCAGCAGCGAGACAGCTCATACTCATACAGTCACAGCTGCAAATAGAATTGAAGGGTGGCTTTAACCCTTTCAACACTACAGATCTGTATAGTGGTATTGGCAAACAGTGTAGATCCAGATAAGCCGGCTCGTGACAAGCCGTCTCGTCAGGATCTGCACTTTTTGCAAGTAATTTTCATATTTTTGAGAACAAAAACACCCCCTTTTCATAAATGGATTGGTCTGAAATTAATTTTGTGACGATTGGATCGGTTGCAAAATTAACAGAACACAGTCCATTCCAGTTACTTAAGGGGTGAAATAATTACTTTCAGAGCACATGCCTCTGTGTGCAAAACATCAATTTCATTTCCTAAATAATGTACAATGGAACCTCTCTAAACCGGACACCAAGAAAACGCATGTGATCTTATTTTTGATGAGTTTCTGGGTCATTTATCTCAAGTGATAACGTCTGTTCATGGAGGCATAGCACACAACTGGTTCAGAATGATCAAATGCCTGATTTACAGTGAAACCTCTTTAAGCCAGACACCCGGGGGATCTTCCAGGGTGTCTGGTTTAGAGAGGTCTCACTGTATAGTTTGTGGGTGGTTGGTCGGGTGAATGTGGCGGTGTAAATTAACGGTAGGGGTTCCTCCGTATAGGAATCATGATTTGCCTGCCTGGTTTGGCCCTCGGGTACGTTTTTTATCTTTGGCACTTTTGTTACCTGGGAATTGAATTGGGTTATTGCCCGTCATAAAAGTAGTAAGATTATTACTGATCCTACTGCTTTTGTGAGGGGGCCAAGTAATTCTGGTGTGGTGAGGACCTGGCATCAGATCAGGATTATTCTGATTTCAAGGCTGAATATATATATAAATTTGGGGATTTCATAGTGCTCCAGATATAGAGAGAGTGCATCTAAAGTTTCTGAAACAGATCCTTAAAGTGCGAAATCAAACATGCACACTTGCTATATATGGAGAGCTAGGTCGCGTCCCACTAGTGATCAAGCGTAGAGAGCGCATTTTGAAATACTGGCGCAGAATTTTGTTGACAGATAACTCATTGCTTTCGCATGTATTTTGAAGCTGATTGTGACCACTGCAATATCGCCATGGGTGTCTAATGTTAAATCACTTTTAGACAATCTAGGTTTCTCATATCTATGGAATACTCAGGAAGTATCTCAACCTCAATTAAATATGGTTATACAGAGACTATATGACCAATACTTACAGGGCTGGTTCAGTGATGTCGCAAATTCTACCCAAACTTTCAACATATAGAACCATCAAAAGTGGGTTTTCTATGGAAAAGTATTTCAAAACAGTAGAAAATGACAACTTTCGGATTGCTCTAACACGATTCCATTGCTCTGCACATTCACTTGAAATTGAAGAAGGGCGGTTTCGTCACATTGCTAGAGAAAATCGCTTGTGCCGGCTCTGTAACATGAATGTTATTGAAAATGAATATCACTTTCTTCTTGTCTGTCCATTCTATACTGTATTGCTAAGAGCACACCACCTCGTTATTATTGTAGCTGGGCGAGTACGACTAAATTCACCGCTCTAATGACAACAGAAAATGAATCTCTATTGAAACGCCTTTCAAAATACTTGTACATAGCCACAGATACTAGAAATAATCATCTCAGTTCGATATAGGTTTGTAAGCGGTATGAATATTACGAAGCAAATGCGGAATATTAATCTGCATCTGCTCCGAAATGTTCATACAATTATCTTAACTTTTTAATAAATCCCGTGAAGTTTGAATTCCAAAGAATCGTCTTGCTTAAGACGATTCTGTGGAACATCAAACTTTACCTTAGTTTCGTGTACATTATCAAATATGTTTACTCCTATTAACACTGTTTACAATGAACTTGATTGCTTGCGACATGGAATGGCTGTGTGTGTGCTGGTTGTGGGTCTGTTGCATCAAGTGCGGTTCGTTATTGCTGTGATAGATTCATACACCGTAGCATAATGCACAGCCTTTGCATGTTAATAGCAATATAATATTATGTCATCACTTGTACATTTTACACAGTGCTAACATTGTGTTTTCATTGCTCTTCTCGAACCGTCAAAACATCTAAATACGGCGAGAAGCACGTTGTGCTTAACTGCTAATAAATTGAATTTGAATTTGAATTTTGAATTTGAATATATTGTAAATATGCAGTTCTGATTTGGGATTTTCCCCCCATTTTAATGTACTTGAACATGTACATGTACTTGTACAGGTAATATATGGGATTTAGTACTAAACCCATTGACCCGGCCTTAAATGACCTTAGCTGTTGATAGGCCGTTAAACCCCAACAAACAAACAAACAAACAAACTTGTACAGGTAATATATGGGATTTAGTACTAAACCCATTGACCCTTGTCCTTAAATTGACCTTAGCTGTTGATAGCTGTTAAAGGCCCCGTTTAAACCCCAAACAAACAAACAAACAAACAAACAAACTTGTACAGGTAATATATGGGATTTAGTACTAAACCCATTGACCCGGCCTTAAATGACCTTAGCTGTTGATAGGCCGTTAAACCCCAACAAACAAACAAACAAACAAACAAACTTGTACAGGTAATATATGGGATTTAGTACTAAACCCATTGACCCGGCCTTAAATGACCTTAGCTGTTGATAGTCGCAAAGTGGGTGGCAGGTGGGAGCATGTGACGGGTAATTTAACAATCGGGGGTTCATCCTTACCAGAATTCCGGGGCTTTTGTGTGGTATGGACCTGGCACCAGGTCATGTTATTGTAATTTCTGGGCTGAATATATATCTCTATGTAAATATCCCGTTCTGATTTTTGATTTTCCCCCAAATGCAGCAGGTTAAAATGGGATTGAACCCGTTTGCCAGCCTTACATGACCTTAGCTGTTGTTAGCTCGTTAAACACCAATAAACAAACAAACTGGTCGCAAAACCAATAAGCCCCATGTCTCCAGTTACACAAGCGGGTGGTTTATCTGGGGCATGTGATGGGTAATTTAACGATGGGGTTCTTCCTTACCGGATTTCCGATGTCCCTGTTTTGACCCTCGGGTACATTTTTTACTTTCTTATATGTAACAGAGGAATTTGGTTATACTAATTATAACACTAGTAGGATTAATACTAATCTTAATACTTTTATGGGCTAAGTGACTCTGGTGTGGTGAGGATCTGGCACAAGATCAGGATATTCTAATTTCAGGGCTGAATTTTTATTTCTTATGTAAGTATTCAGTTCTGATTTTGGGAATTTACATTAATTAAATAAATAAATGAATAGACCCTGATGAGACCCCTGTGGGGACACAGCTGGAAGACTCGAACCTGTGACACACACAAAAATGCCCGTTACAAAAAAATCCATTACCCCACCCACTTGATCTCATACAGTACTATCTTCTATAGAAGCTGTATGAGACCAAGTGGGTGGGGTAATGGATTTTTGTAATGGGCATTTTTTTTGTGTTTTAGAAGATAGTACTGTATGAGACCAAATGGGTGGGGTAATTGATTTTTGTAATGGGCATTTTTATTGTGTCTTCGACCTGTGTGAGGCTGATACAGGTCTTCACTCGTCGAAAAAACTGTAAGCCCTGTTTTACCAGATTGTGTCCATATAAGGTGGGGAAATGTTTTCTTGGTACTGGAAACAGAAAAAAACACTTGATAAATGCAATAACATTTTATGTCATTGTAAAATATGCATGTTCAAAAATCAACGTATATACAAGTACAGTCTACACTTGTTACCTCAAACTCTCTTAAGTAAACTACGGATCACTCAAATTCTTGGTCCCAATTAAGTACTTGTTTTCCTATATAATAACTATCGGTATCTTTAACTCGTTTCATCCGTCCTCCGTAGCCTATTTCACCAACATTGCAAAGTATACTTATCTATCAAAGTACACATTGAGGGAGACATTTTCAACTTAAGGATAAATTTATTAATTTTTAGCCAGGTTTTTTGAGAGAAAAAAATCCAGGCTATTGGATTGGCGAGAGCCGGGCGGGCGGCGGGCGGCGTCCACAATCAATGTTAAGTTTTCGTGTTTGAGTCCATTTCTTTGTTACTGTACCACCTAGGACCACCAAACATTCACAGCTTCATAATCAAGGGGTGCCTACCACATATTACTATCCAACATGTTACTATTTTTTTTAACTTGACCCATTTTATCCGCGCAGTCGATTTAGCCATTTTGAATGTTAAGTTTTCGCGTTTACAATGTTAAGTTTTCGTGTTTAAGTCCATTTCTTTGGTACTGTACCACCTAGGACCACCAAACTTTCACAGCTTCATAACCAAGGGGTGCCTACCACATAAAACTGTCCAACATGTGACCATTTTTTTACCTTCACCTATTATTTCTACGTAATTGACTTAGCCATTTTCAGCGTTAACTTTTTAACGTACGTCTGGTTAAAGTTTTTTGGTTAGAACTTTTTTGTTATACTATATCTCTGCAACTGCTTCGCCCATTACCTTGAAACATCACATGGGTGTTTATCATCATCCATATTTTCATTCTACCCCCCAACCATGCGGCCCTTGTGCCCAATGTCAAGGTCAAATTACTTTGAATTTGTTTGTTAAAGTTTGTTTGTGTACTATATCTCTGCAACTGCTTCACCCATTACCTTGATGATACTTCACATGGGTGTTTATCATCATTGTCGCACCCGCTTGCAGAAAGCGCGATATCGTCGTCATTTTGGCATACGTCCGTCCGTGTGTCCGGTTAAAGTTTTTTCGTTAAAGTTTTTCCATCTACTATATCTATTTTTTTAGTGTCCATGCCTCGCCCCAAGGCGCGACATGCAGGCCACGGCCATCTAGTCTACAAAAAGTGGGTATAATTATGTTATCCAAGTGTCTATGCTTGGAAAAAACCTGGCCTTCGTGGCTTTGCCTCGTTTCTTGTTATTATACTGAATTTATTACATTATCACAGCCATTTTGGCTGTGATAATGTAATAAATCCAGTATAATAATTCTGCATACTTTTAATCATCAAATATATGCAGTGGTTAGTTGTACATGTATATGAAATAAAATGCATTTTGGGAAAAATAAATGATTACTCTCTCAAAGTATACTTTGCAATATTGTTGAAATCGGCTACTGGACTTCGAGTAAACAAGTCCCGGGTATAGACTATACACATACATTGAAATGTGGCTGTGACTAGAGAAATAAGGTTTATGGGATTTGTGACCAGTGTAATTCCTGATCAAATGGCACACTCCTGTAACCTGATAATTATCTATGTTACATGTTGGAGGCATCAATGGTGTTTCATTGATGGAATCGCAAACAGTGCTGCAGATCCAGATCAGACTGCAGATGCACAGGCTGATCAGGATCTACAATGGTCGCACCTATATTCCCTATTTCTCCAATCACAGCCACACATGACATCAACTACATTTGAAAAACGTCGGCATTAAACAGATTTTCCGACCTATCATTTTCTGATATACGCCGCAAATTTGAAAATTACAATACAGTTAACCCTATATTCTAGGTCCTAAGTACATGTTTTCCTGTATAATAACTTTGAGTAAACAAGTGTAGACTGTATTTCAAACGTAGTTCACGCCCTCCCATGTCGGGTACATGAATTGGGACCAATGGTGGTATTTAACTGTTGAACTGTTGTTGAATGAACATAAACCTCAATCAATCAACCACTCATATGTTCAGGAACGTGTCTTCTCACCATTGGACCTATACCAGGTATTTACATTCACAACATTGATTTAGCTGTTGGTCACATGCAGTTATGGGTGGAGCTATTTGGCATGATTGTACCGTAATTGCCATAAATATTCGGGCATAATTTTCATGTCTGGGAAACAAAATTGATAAATAATTAAATCGCGGGAATACTGGACGAGGCCTTCCAGCCTTCGTCCAGTATTCCCGCGACTTTTCCAAGTTTATACCCCGATAAATTCCACAAAAAGGCCATTCATTCCTATAATAATTTTCATGTCTGGGAAACAAAATTGATATATGGTTTCACACAGCAAAGAATGTCAAGATATTTACGGTTAGTATTATTGTACTTGTTTGTAATAATAACAATTTATTTAGATACAATTTGTTTTGGGAAACCCATATTTAGGGTTATTATGGTACAAAATGATGAGAATTACAGTCTTTTGATCGCAATATTCCCATTTTTGAAGTCCGAAAGGGGGAGATAATCCATAACCCCGGGCTTGAAATCGAAATTCACTTTTCACATTTGCAGACCATAAGGAAGCCACACACCAAATAATTCCAGCACAAAAATATTTACACAATTCCCTAACATTTGATTGGCCCGTAGCAAGTCTGTCCAAAATTTATATCCCAGTAAACTCCCACGCCAAACTACTTTCCGTAACCGTGAGGCACAGTAAAAATAATTCTTAAGAAAACGGAAAATAAACACATTTTCTTGATGAATTTATTTCAAATGCTGAATTATAAGGAATTATAAGGAATGAATGGACCTTTTTGTTGAATTTATCGGGGATATAAACTTCCGGCCTTCGTCCAGTATTCCCGCGACTTTTCCAAGTTTATACCCCGATAAATTCCACAAAAAGGCCATTCATTCCTATAATATCAAGTCTCCAGCTATTATGGTTAAACAGTTTTAGTTCTTACAAGAAACGTGATGGATGTACAGACGGATGGACGTACATATGTAATATGCAAGTAATATGCTTAGGCAGGTTATAGAATAAGTTTTCTTTTGTCTTAGAGATGGGCTGTGGCTCGGGTAGAATACAGGACTGCAATAATGAAGGTTGTGAGTTCAAAACCTGTCCTAAGGCATGAAAAATACTTTCATAGTACATGTATTTCCTTCCCACTGGTCTGCCGGATGGAAATACTATGAAAGTATTTTTCATGCCCTAGGATTTCCATCCCATTGTTTTGTAGTAGGTTGCAGGCGATGGTTAATTTAATGATTGGGGTTCATCCTTACCGCAATCCTGACCGGAGACCTGGTTTGACCCTCACGTACGTCTTTGGAATTTTTGTATGTGACTGGTTATATGCCTTATGTGAGTATTACAATTATTCGTAATCCTATTACTTTTAGGGAAGGGGCCAAATGACTGGTTCTAATTTCAAGCCCCCCACCCCCCCTCCCCCCGTTGGCTTGGCCTGGCCTTAAATGACCTTAGGATAGGCCGTTAAACACCAATCAATCAATCAAAACCCACTGGTCTGTCGGATGAGACTTTAAACCTGTCCCTATATGACCTTAGCTGTTGCTGGGACGTTAAACCACTTTCGTTCATTCTTTTGTCCAATCACCTAAGACCATGAATGTGTGCCCTGAAAGACTTACAGTGGGGTCAGTGTGTAAGTGCACACACAAACGAACACAACAGGTTGGTTCCAACCTGTCGTGTTCGTTCGTGTGTGCACTTATATGCTGACCCCACTGTACGGAAACCTGCGACAAAAAACATATACTTATCGCAGGTGATAATAACGTCTGTTCGTGATTGCATAGCACACAACTGGCTCAGAATGATCAAATGCACAACTGCAGTGAAACCTCTCTAATCCGGACACACTGGGGACAGACTGGGGACAGACAGTGTGTCTGGATTAGAGAGGTTTCACTGTGATTATATTCCCGTTCTCGTGTGATGCAGTGTTTTTTTTTAACCCTTTCACCCCTAAGTAACTGAAATGGATTTTGATATGTTAATTTGGCAACCAATCCAACTGTCACAAAATTGTTTTCAGATTAGTCCATTTATGAAAAGGGGGTATTTTTTTATTCAAATAGTGGGGATAACAAATACAAAATGTACACAGATAAGAAAAGCAGGTATATACATGTATTGTTATGTATAACGAATTCACTTGGTGAATAGTTCATGCATTAAATTAATGTAAAAATCCGATAGAAACCAGGCAGCGAAAAGAGCAGCCAATATCACAAATGATAGTCTAAAGAACATAACTATTACTTGTGATTAGTCTATGCAAATGATAAGCGGTAACCACAGGTTGAAGTAACGGAGTGAGGTCTATAAATACATTAAATATGCCTAAAAGCATCAATAAATGAAGAAAAAAAATAAGTTAAACATTTTTTGTTTTACTCCCTCCATATACTCCATCTATTGCTAGATCTCCATCTATTGCTAGATCTCCATCTATTGCTAGATCTCCATCTATTGCTAGATCTCCATCTATTGCTAGATGGAGTATATGGAGGGAGTACAAATTTTAGCTTATTTGTTTTCTTCATTTATTGATGCTTTTAGGCATATTTAATGTATTTATAGACCTCGGTCCGTTACTTCAACATGTGGCGGTAACTGCCTGTCGGGGAGACATTTCATGCGCCCGCCAGGAAAGTATTTACAACGTTCACTATAGTCTGTTTCACGAAAGCTGCCCAAATTTTACGGCCATATAAACAATTAAAAAACCATATTTTTTTCGATAATATTAAATTAAAGGAAAATTTAAGAATGAGCCTTCTTTTTATTTCCTGAAATTTGGTCAAATATTGATTTTATTGCAAAAACAAAATTTCCCCATGTTAAATCCCCATAGACACGAAGATGTCTATGGGGATTTAACATGGGGAAATTTTTTAGAATTTCAGAAATACTGGACCGATTTTTAAAATTTAACTTTTGTTTTCTTAGTTAGATCATTTCCAAGCTATCTAGCTAGGTTTCGGAGTCAATTTCCAAAATTTTTCGTTTTTTTGACTCCTCCCACAACTCCTCTACCTTTTTCCCCCATGTTAAATTCCCATAGACAAATCAATTTTTCGTAATAAAATCAATATTTGACCAAATTTCACGAAATAAAAAGAAGGCTCATTCTTAAATTTTCCTTTAATTTAATACTATCGAAAAAAATTGTTTTTGAATTGTTTATATGGCCGTAAAATTTGGGCAGGTTTCGTGAAACGAGACTATAGATAGTTGTATCTTCTGATTATTCTTTCTACTTTTGTGGGAGAAAAGAATAAAAACAAGATGCAAAGGAGACACAACATGCGATTTTGTACCTACGTACATTTGTGATTTTGTACATTTTGTACCTACGTACACTTGTGATTTTGTACCTACGTACTTTTGTGATTTTTAATGAACTGTATTTACGGAAACTGATATTTTCTGTAAATTACGTCGAAAGATGACGAAACTTTCATAAAAAAATGCGAAATTATATTCCGCATTTGCTATACAATTACAACTTTGGACGTCATATATGGAAAATATTTTAACATTTGTAAATAATTTTCACATTCTTAGGTAAAAAAATCACAAGCGTGTCTCAAATGTGTGATTGGAGAAGTAGGGCTTATGACCACTGCGACCAGTGACCCAAATCAAACTGCACAACAGTAGTTTGATCAGGATCTTATCTGTTCGCTGTTCAGTCAGTGAAGCACCAGTGACATGTCTAACACACGTACTGGGGCCCTTCGTACGACTAAAATGTTCGTAAGTGCCAATTTAGGATCGTCTGCAAATTTCAATTAATGGATTTACATTTATTGAGCACCCTATGCTCAATAAATGTAAATCCAATAAGTGTTTACAAGAAAACCTTGTTAATGTGAAATGTAATCATAATAATGTAAATCCAATAATTGTTAATACGAGAAAACATTGTTAATGTGAAATTTAGACTATCATTATTTTGCACTTACAAACATTTTAGTCGTACAAAGTTTAGTGAAACGGCCCCCAGCTCTGCTCACCATTCCATCAATGACACACCCGCCATACTACAACAAGCAAATATAGATTGTGAGCAGGCTAGTCCATTTATGAAAAGGGGGTATTTTTTGTTTTTAAAAATTATTTTCAAAAAGTGCAGGGTATGGACCTGCCACCAGGTCAGGTTATTCTAATTTCAGGGCTGAATATATTGTTTCTGGATGTAAATATTCAGTTCTGATTTTGGAATTTTCCCCCCAATGCAGCAGGTTAAAATGGGATCGAACCCGTTTGCCCGGCTTTACATGACCTTAGCTGTTGATAGGCCGTTAAACACCAATAAACAAACAAAAACAAACAAACAAAAAGTGCAGATCCAGATGAGACGGCTCGTTACGAGCCGGCTCATCTGGATCTGCACTGTTTGTATAGACCGATGGGTGTGCTATTGAATGAAGAAACAGCCCCCAGATCTTTATTGCTTGTGAAACAAGTCTGGCCACAGACAACAAGAGCCATTTCTCCTATGATAGTCACGTACCCTAATTATTCTTGTAGTTTGCCCTACTTTCTAAGCCAATCACTGGCCAGTAACAAGCTACACATATTTCACATATTGCAAGATCTAACCACAATAAGTTACATATTACCAGATTTAATCATTAATTGTTCGACAGGAAATGGAAAATCAATACTCAGATGCGAGATGCATGTAAAATTGGGCTGAACTATAAATATGTTATTGTTCACATATTCGACTTCAAAGGAACTAAATGCTGCGGTCGCTAGCGCTCCCTCGCATTTAATTCCTTAAAAATCCAATATTTGAACAATAACTTATACTAATAAACGTCCCCGGGGAGATGCAATTTTTCGGAATTAGTTTGGGCATTGTATAACTGCATAAATATACAGAAATTTGAATTTTGTTATGATTTTACTATGTGAAAATAAAGGAATTTGACTAACAATATAGGACGGGGGGCGGTGGGGGTTACTATTAGCTCGGGGCTACTGTTAGAATAAATACGGGTTGCAGCTCCACAACTCGGCAGCCTATCTGTATTCACTGTACATATGCTGCTATACGTCGTCTTCATCATGCATCCCTGGTATTCAGGTAACATTTATATACAAGTCATGAAAATATACTTTACAGACAGTTAGTATCACATTTATATGTCTTTGACACAGTTGTAAAGGATGTATAAACAGTTAGCTGAGACAGTTTAAATTCACACATTGTCTCGTGATAAACCCATTTCACACTGAATATGCACAATTTTATTGACAGAAAATTTTATTTATTTTTCTTATTTCTGCATAAAAGTATATGCTGTTACCACTCATTTGAACCGTCTCGTTGAGACGGTTCAACTGAGTGGTAACAACATATACTTTAATTTACAAATAAAGAAAATAGAAAATAAAAATTGAAAATATCGTAGTCAATTCTGATACGGTCTCCCACATAAAATGGGTTCACTTGTGACATTGCTGTACACGGGAGGACTGCACAAGGCAGACAATTCTGTCCCTGTTAATATCCCAACACTTGATTGAATAACACGGGACAATGACATATCTACTGAATGTTCATATACCTCGCAAAGTTTGTGGTTCATACACATCAGTATGTAGATGTTCATGTAAAAATTAATATAGTACGTGCTATCACATATTCTGAATTCACAATTATTCACAAAACCACTATTTCCATGGTGAAAACAACGGCAAAAAGTCACTCGATCCTTTAGTCGGTCAGATTATTCGCTCCATATCTGACCGATGCCTCAGTTTCGTAAAACATTGCATTCTAGTACACCACTATTAATTCATATAGTCTGCACTTGTGCTTATTCTGACTACATGATTTTTCCACATAACCACTTTTTCAATCGTTAAAATAACAACACAAAGTTAATCAATCCATAGTGATATTTATGGAAGCGTCCTGGTGCCAATGCTAAAAATATATTTATCTCCTAATTAGGAGATACAATCTTCTAATTAGGACTTACTATTTCCTAATTAGGACTTAATTTCTCCTAATTAGGACTTAATATCTCCTAATTAGGAGTTAAACAATTTTTAGCATTGACACAGAATAAGTCCTAATTAGGAGATAGTAAGTCCTAATTAGGAGATACTAAGTCATAATTAGGAGTTACTAAGTCCTAATTAGGAGATACTAACTCCTAATTAGGAGATACTAACTAACTCCTAATTAGGAAATGCTATCTACTAATTAGGAGTTAGTATTTCCTAATTAGGAGATAAATCTATTTTAGCATTGGCACCAGGACGCTTCCATAGATATTTGCTCTATGAATCTGGTGGATAAAATATTGCATTCTAGTGTACGTACCACTGTGAAAGTAGAGAATTCTCATTCTTTACCTTTGCATATCGTATCAAATCTACTTACAGACAAACTTGCTCTAAATGTAGACTAAAACTAGCCCACTCTGTTAGAGAGAAGAACACAATCCACATCTTGAATGTCACATATGAAACCATCAAACACTGATTATGCAAGTCGAGTTCAAGACTCCATCATTGCACTGAAATATCACATTTTTGGAAGAGGCCGAATACCAATATTATTCACGAGTCTGAATGCCAGCATGTCGGTCCTTCGAGATTATTCAATCACTATGTTGACGAGCACTTGTCATGATCAGTGGAAATCTTCTGAACCAATTTCATACTGATAATATTCAAGTTTACTGACGGAAAGAAATATTTATTTTGCTTATTTCTACGTAGAAGTGTAATTTTTATGTTGTTACCACTCATATGAACCGTCTCGCCGAGACGGTTCAAATGAGTGGTAGCAACATATACTTTCATGAAGAACAAACATTTTCTGCCTGTGAGTCAGTATCTTGTAAGAAATTGGTTAAGCGGAGTTATTGCGGATATTTATATGATTCCGAAACGTTCCAGATGCTTCTTTATAATTATTGTCCGGCATCCTTCCATCACGTTCTGTATGTTATTCGTGTCCACAGCACACGTGTAGAAATATTCACACGTGTGGTGATGGTGCCAGTCTTTTTTGATTTTCTGCACTGTAGGTTTCAACTCCATCTCGCCTTTTACAATTTTCTAAAAAAAAGACAATAATATTATGTATTTGATATGCCGGTAGTTCCTACCTGTATTTTATAATGCTTACATAAGCACAGCAGTATACATTGAAGTGGTACTGATATCTTAACATGTGTTCTGCAGTGGTCTTGTTTATCTATTTATTATGCTAGTTTATTATCCCCTCGTCGATAGGCAAGAGGGGATATTATAGGAATGAATGGTCTTTTTGTGGAATTTATCGGGGTATAAACTTGGAAAAGTCACTTTCGCAATTGGCGATAAAAATAAACAATTGGCGATAAAAAATTACAATTTTCGAGAAAAAAATAAAATAAATTCTTTTTCGAAAATTGTAATTTTTTAGCGCCAATTGTTTATTTTTATCGCCAATTGCGAAAGTAATTGTATGGTTGGAGTCTCTAATGCATATGGTCATGGTGCACGACTTTAGTTTGAGCTGGCGATCAGCTATCGGCCAAATATGACCGATAATCCAGCCGGACGGCCTCCGATTCTGTGTGAGATTCTTTCGTACACGCAACTTTCGCTTTGGATGGGGTAATCAAAACGCGAATAACTCAATAAATACTTGAAACAGCGATTTGAAGTGAGTATATTCACACACCTAATACCTTTATCGATTGCCAGAGACATATTTCATACATTTAATCGATGTTTATTGTGTTTGTGCGAGCCGGAAAAAAGAGGGCTCTTTCTATAATAGCGCTATTTATGCTCACCTTTATATTAGCATATGGTACTGTACGATACCAAGTGGGTGGGGTAATGGGATTTTTTTTAATAGGCATTTTGTTTGTGTCATAGGTCCGAGTCTTCCACCTGTGCCCTCACATACATCTTTGGCATTTTGTATGTAACAGTTGAATCTGGTTATACCCCTTATGTGAGTATTACGATTATTCGTAATCCTATTTCGGGGGAAGGGGCCAAGTGATGTGGTATGGTTATTCTAATTTCAGGGCTGAATATATTTTTTCTCGATGTAAATATTCTGTTCTGATTTTAGGATTTTTCCCCCAATGCAGCAGGTTAAAATGGCATCGAACCCGTTTGCCCGGCCTTACATGACCAGCTGTTGATAGGCCGTTAAACACCAATAAACAAACAAAAACAAACAAACAAAAAGTGCAGATCCAGATGAGACGGCTCGTTACGAGCCGGCTCATCTGGATCTGCACTGTTTGTATAGACCGATGGGTGTGCTATTGAATGAGGAAAAGGGCCCCAGATCTTTGTTGCTCGTGAAACAAGTCTGGCCACAGACAACAAGAGCCATTTCTCCTATTTCTCTCTCAAGGCTGCCAGCGAGGGTATTAGCTTAATAAGTGATAACGATGCCCTTGTTAGGATTTTGAATACACTGTTATCAAGGTGTATGATCACGTGGTACTAACGACAACAAGTACCGATTCAAAGTACGTATTATTATATAGTGTCCTTATTACGTAACGGATTTTGATGAAATATGGTGCATCAAACGCGTCTTGTTAAGCTGCATTTGGTGGTCTCTGTATTTTCACCCAAACTTAGGTCGTTTTTGCGAAGAATCGATTTCCGTGTCTCTGACACGGAAATCGATTCTTCGCAAAAACGACATAAGTCTGTGCCAAACTCCCTGGACGACCAAATGCAGCTCATGAAGACGCGTTTGCTGCGCCATATTTCATCAAAATCCGTTGCATATTAAGGAAAATATCAAAGAATACTTACTTTGGAGTGGGCAACATTGTTGTTGTTGTAACCACGTGATCATGCACCTTGGTTATTATTACACAAAGTTCATTTCATGTTATAATGTACTTTATGTGTGCTAAATGTACTGTATGTAATATAACTCTTTGCATGCTGGGAAACTCATGGGCTATAAATAGTTAAAAAGTAGCAGATAAAAATTCATTATATATTTGTTTATTTCTCCCTGTAAATGTCATGAACTTATCTTGGAATTTCATTAGAATGGAGAAATAAGAGAAATAAGAAAAATAGTCCTAATTTATTGGCTGTTATTTTCACAGCTAGCATGCAAAGAGTTAACCCTCACTACGCTGGAGGCGGAAATTGTTGTCTGATATTTTCATTTTTGGCTTAATTCTTTAAAAAAAAAGAAGATTTTGACAGCACAGGTTTTTGTCAAGAAATATTGAAAATAAAACATCTCAGTAGATGACTAAAATTGAATTCAGCGTAGCAAGGGTTAATGTTCCATAATTATTGAAATTGCTACTAACCATAAATATATGTTTGATATATACAGCTGTCTTCACCAAGTCTGGGTTCAGGTCGGACGACTTGGAGCGGGTGCCTTTATCGTGTTTATGTTTGTGTTTGGATTCATGGGAGTGGAACGAGGCGGAAAACTTCATCTTCTCCGCACCTGTGTGATGGGTAATTTAACGATTGAGATTCATCCTTACCGCAATCCCCACTGAAGACCAGTAGCCGATTTCACCAACAGTGCAAAGTATACTTTTCTAGCAAAGTATACTTTGAGGGAGTAATCATTTATTTTTCCCGAAATGCATTATTTCATATAGCACTAATGACTGCATATATTTTATGATTAAAAGTATGCAGAATTATTATACTGACTTTATTACATTATCACAGCCAAAATGGCTGTGATAATGTAATAAATTCAGTATAATAAAAATTAATAAATTTATCCTAAAATTGAAAATTTCTCCCTCAAAGTATACTTTGCTAGATAAGTATACTTTGCAATGTTGGTGAAATAGGCTACTGGTTTGGCCCTGAGGTACGTCTTTGGCATTTTTAGCTCGACTATTTGAAGAATAGATAGAGCTTATGTAATCATCCCGGCGTTGGCCTTGGTTAAGGTTTTTAGTCAAGCTTGTATATGGAATACTCCTGGCCCTACACCCACCATACTAGGACAACTTTATCTCCTAATGATGTACATCAACAACCCCTGACCTATATTTGACCTTGACCTACATTTAACCTTTAATTACTTAGTTAATTCCCCTTGGTTAAGGTTTTTAGTCAAGCTTGTAGATGGAATACTATTGTGCATACAGACACCATACTTGGACAACCTTTTGTCATAGGGATGTACATCAATAACCCCTGATCTATATTTGACCTTGACCTACATTTCCTCTTGAATTACTTACTTAATTCCCCTTGGTTAAGGTTTTTAGTCAACCTTGGTTAAGGTTTTTAGTCAAGCTTGTAGATGGAATACTATTGTGCATACATACACCATACTTGGACAACCTTTTCTCATAGGGATGTACATCAATAACCCCTGATATATATTTGACCTTGACCTACATTTCCTCTTGAATTACTTGCTTAATTCCCCTTGGTTAAGGTTTTTAGTCAACCTTGGTTAAGGTGTTTAGTCAAGCTTGTAGATGCAATACATTGTGATCACACCATACTTGGATTTTCTCATAGGGTCTATTGTACAGCAATAACCCCTGATCTATATTTGACCTTGACCTACATTTCCTCTTGAATTACTTACTTAATTCCCATTGGTTAAGGTGTTTAGTCAACCTTGGTTACGGTTTTTAGTCAAGCTTGTAGATGGAATACTATTGTGCATACAGACACCATACTTGGACAACCCTTTCTCATAGGGATGTACATCAATAACCCCTGATCTATATTTGACCTTGACCTACATTTCCTCTTGAATTACTTACTTAATTCCCCTTGGTTAAGGTTTTTTGTCAACCTTGGTTAACATGGTTAAGGTTTTTAGTCAAGCTTGTAGATGGAATACTATTGTGCATACAGACACCATACTTGGACAAATTTTTCTCATAGGGATGTACATCAATAACCCCTGACCTATATTTTACCTTGACCTACATTTAACCTTGAATTACTTAGTTATTTTCCCTTGGTTAAGGTTTGTACTCAAACTTGGTTAAGGTTTATAGTCAAACTTGTATATGGAATACTCTTGGGCCTATAGCAACCACACTTGGACAACATCATCTCCTAGTGATGTACATCAATAATCCCTGACCTATATTTGACCTTGACCTACTTTTACCCTTGGATTACTTATTTATTTCCCCTTGGTTAAGGTTTTTAATCAAGCTTGTATATGGAATACTCCAGGGCCTACAGCAACCATACTTGGAAAACTTCATCTCCTAGTGCTGTACATCAATAACCCCTGACCTATATCTGACATTGACCTACATTTAACCTTGAATTACTTAGTTAATTTCCATTGGTTAAGGTTTATAGTCAACCTTGGTTAAGGTTTTTATGTGGGCCGCGGTCACCTTCTTTGTCAAGCTATGTGTACATCAACAACCCTCGTAGTCGAGCTATGCTGTTCTCCTACAGCTCTTGTTGTATGTGGGAGTTGAATCTGGTTATACCTAGTTTAGATAATGTCAGCTCTACGGATAATATAAGGGATAACAAATAAATACATATATTTCATCCATCTGATATAAAAGGCAGATGAAATAGTAAAAGACATATGTAGATTATCTAAACTAGGTTATACCCCTTATATGAGTAATATTATTGTTCCTAGTCTTATTACTTTTAGCTGAAGGGGCCACCTGACTTTGGTGTGGTATGGATCTGGCACCAGGTCGGATTATTCTAATTTTAGGGATAAATTTACATTTTTTTTCAATGTAAATATTCTGTTCTGATTTTGTAATTTTCCCTCTAATGCAGCAGCTAACCTGGTTAAATACGGATCGAACACGTTAGCCCGGCCTGAAATCATATTATCTGTTGATAGTCCGTTAAACACCAATAAATCAAATCAAATCCATATGGCATCAGGGTCACTATAGATAAATCATTTATGCTTTTTCTGACCAATGAATCTTTGACCAGCTGCTATACTCTTGCAGCCTCAAAATGTTCAGGTGCCATGGAGTATTGGTTGCCTGTATGACAAATGGTGTAGACTCTGATCCTGAATGCCTGGATGTTTGAAAATACCGGACACCAAGAAAACACCTGTGATCGTATTTTTTATGAGTTTCTTGGTCATGTATCTCGGGTGATAATGTCTGTTCATGACCGCATAGCACACAACTTTGACTCAGAACGATAAAATGCCTGAGGTCCGGTTTAGAGACGTTTCACTGTAGTTTATGTCAATGTTTTCCTCGATATTTGGTGTTTTCATGAAAGATTACCATTATATGGTGATAAAAGTCAAATCTCTAACATTCAACATAAAGGATTACAGCAAGCTTGCAGTAGATCCCGATGAAATAGCTCATAAAAAATCTCTAAATGAGCCATCTCGTCAACATCTGCACTGTTAGTAAAAATATACCGATGTTCAGCATAGCGCCCACCCTCGGTCCTCCGTACTTTTTATCACAAAGTTAATAAAAGTGGAGTTAAATCCTCATTTTATGTGAGTGGGTGGTGGTCGGGCGAACGAGACGGCGTAAATTAACGGTAGGGGTTTCTCTTTATAGGAATCACGATTTGCCTGGTTTGGCCCTCAGGTACGTTTTTATCTTTGGCCCTTTTGTTACCTGGGAGTTGAATTGGGTTATTGCCCATTATACAAGTAGTAAGATTATTACTGATCCTACTGCTTTTGGGAGGGGCCAAGTGATTCTGGTGTGGCTAGGACCTGGCATCAGATCAGGATTATTCTGATTTCAGGGCTGAATATATAGTTTTGTTATTGTAAATATTCAGTTCTGATTTTGGGATTTTCCCCCCATTTGTATATGTACATGTACTTGTACAGGTAATATATGGGATTTAGTACTAAACCCAATGACCTGGCCTTAAATGACCTTAGCTGTTGATAGGCCGTTAAACCCCAACAAACAAACAAACAAACAAAACTCATTTTATGTAATTTTACAAATGTTTACCGAATGAAAAAAGGAACTATTCTGTGAACAAACATATATAATTCCAGCACAAAAATATCCCTAACATTTGATTGACCTGTAGCAAGTCTCTGTCCAAAATTTATACCCCAGTAAACTCCCACGCCGAACTACTTTCCATAACCATGAGGCGCAGTTAAAATAATTCTAAAGAAAACGGAAAATAAACACATTTTCTTGATGAATTTATTTCAAATGCTGGAATTATAAGGAATGAATGGCCTTTTTGTTGAATTTATCGGGGATATAAACTTGGAAAAGTCGCGGGAATACTGGACGAAGGCCGGAAGGCCTTCGTCCAGTATTCCCGCGACTTTTCCAAGTTTATACCCCGATAAATTCAACAAAAAGGCCATTCATTCCTATATTATTGGCTCCAACTACATTATATGAGACGCGCCATATGTTTTTGTACCTGAGAACATGTGCAGTATTTGATGAAATATATTTATAAAATTTATGATATTTCCTTAAATTCAATTCCACATTTGCTTTGAAAATGTTGTCATATTTCAACGTCATTATAGAAAATACCACAGTTTCTGTAAATAAATTTCATAAAAAATGCACATGTTTTTAGGTACAAATTCACATGGTGTGCCTCGTATATATTTGTATGTGCAGATGTGATCAGTCCCCTTACTTGTGGGCGTGAATGTGTCGTAGTCGGGGAAGATGTCGGGGTACGCGCATGTGAGATCACGGATACACCGGCCTTTCTGTACCTTCACGGCGAGACTGTCGATCTTGTTAATGAAGAGCAGGATAGACACGTTCTTCAGGAACCTGACGATGGAACAAGGTGTCTGTGGAACAAGGCCTGACGATGGTACAAGGGGTCTGTGGAACAAGGCCTGACGCTGGAACAAGGGGTCTGTGGAACAAGGCCTGACGATGTAACAAGGGGTCTGTGGAACAAGGCCTGACGATGGTACAAGGGGTCTGTGGAACAAGGCCTGACGATGGAACAAGGGGTCTGTGGAACAAGGCCTGACGCTGGAACAAGGGGTCTGTGGAACAAGGCCTGACGATGGAACAAGGGGTCTGTGGAACAAGGCCTGACGATGGAACAAGGGGTCTGTGGAACAAGGCCTGACGATGGTACAAGGGGTCTGTGGAACAAGGCGTGATGATGGAACAAGGGGTCTGTGGAACATGGTCTGACGATGGAACATGGGGTCTGTGGAACAAGGCCTGACGATGGAACAAGGGGTCTGTGGAACAAGGCCTGACGATGGTACAAGGGGTCTGTGGAACAAGGCGTGATGATGGAACAAGGGGTCTGTGGAACATGGTCTGACGATGGAACATGGGGTCTGTGGAACAAGGCCTGACGATGGAACAAGGGGTCTGTGGAACAAGGCCTGACGATGGTACAAGGGGTCTGTGGAACAAGGCGTGATGATGGAACAAGGGGTCTGTGGAACAAGGCCTGACGCTGGAACAAGGGGTCTGTGGAACAAGGCCTGACGATGTAACAAGGGGTCTGTGGAACAAGGCCTGACGATGGTACAAGGGGTCTGTGGAACAAGGCCTGACGATGGAACAAGGGGTCTGTGGAACAAGGCCTGACGCTGGAACAAGGGGTCTGTGGAACAAGGCCTGACGATGGAACAAGGGGTCTGTGGAACAAGGCCTGACGATGGAACAAGGGGTCTGTGGAACAAGGCCTGACGATGGTACAAGGGGTCTGTGGAACAAGGCATGATGATGGAACAAGGGGTCTGTGGAACATGGTCTGACGATGGAACATGGGGTCTGTGGAACAAGGCCTGACGATGGAACAAGGGGTCTGGAACAACCGTGACGTTGGAACAAGGAGTCTGTGGAACAAGGCCTGACGATGGAACAAGGGGTCCGTGGAACAAGGCCTGACGATGGAACAAGGGGTCTGTGGAACAAGGCCTGACGATGGAACAAGGGGTCCGTGGAACAAGGCCTGACGATGGAACAAGGGGTCTGTGGAACAAGGCCTGACGATGGAACAAGGGGTCCGTGGAACAAGGCCTGACAATGGAACAAGGGGTCTGTGGAACAAGGCCTGACGATGGAACAAGGGGTCTGTGGGACAAGGCCTGACGATGGAACAAGGGGTCTGTGGAACAAGGCCTGACGATGGAACAAGGGGTCTATGGAACCGAACATCAATACATCAAATCATTGTAAAATCAGGCTATGAATGATCTCGTCGGATTGACGCTGGTCTGTTTGATCTTGTGTGTCTCGTATACAATTGAGAATCCACTCTCTCTAAATCCTGGATCCGCCCCTGGGGCCCGTTTCACTAACCTTCTTACTATGAAAATGTTTGTACGAACATTTCTATAAATTTACTTCACACATTAATGTTAATGATTAATGCTACATGTTTCCACCTATATATACTATATATATACTACGGTACATACAGAGGTAATTTTTTAGCAACTCAAGAGTTACTAGGTTGCAAGAGTTACTGTTCGCAACTATTCAAGTCTGAACCATTCCAACAAAGAATTCCTAAAATCGGCTAGTAATTAGTATACCAATGTTGCTGTCAATTGTAGTTTTGCACTTACAAACTTCTTACTCTAGTCGTACGAAGTTTAGTGAAGCAAGCCCCCCTTTACTAGTACATATATACGCACCGGTTCTTCCAGGTCTGTTCAAATATTTCCATGGCTTCCAGCAATTTGTTCTTGGTGGAGTCTTCCCGCAGTGACTGGTCGTAGCCTGTGCAGTCGACCATGAACAAGATGGCAACCACACTGTCAAACACTTGGATCCATTTCTTCCGCTCTCCGCGCTGTCCGCCAACATCGTAGACACTGTAAACAGAGGAGAGACCATGATCGCGGGACGGTGCGGTGATCACATACGGGATGTGACTGTGAAAATCAGGTTCAGGTTAAACAGGTCAGAGCTATGCTGGTCAGAAACCCAGTGAACATATGAGGCTGTGACTGGTGAAATGGGGCGTATGGGTTTTGCGACCAGTGTAGATCCAGATCAGCCTGTCTGGATCTGCACTGTTCCCCATTCCAATAATGAACACCCGTACTTTCTCTCTGTAAATATGTCTTGAAATTCATGATATTTACGGGGAGAAATACAAGAAAATATGATGAATTTTTGTCCGCAAGTTTTGAACTATTTATTGCCCACAAGTTTCCCAGCATGCAAATAGTTAAGAAACCATAGTGAGAGCCCCTTACCTGAATTGCACATTTTGCCCGGCGTCCGGTACGTCGAACTGTATGTTCCGTATGGCTGTGGTCATCACCCGACAGCGCAGGATATCCTGTATAGACCAGTAACGGTTGGATTTACTGAAGTTCTTAGCTTCCTTAATTCATCGCCAAATCCCTCACATAAAGAGAACTACACTAGTTGCGAACAGTAACTATGTGGACGGTACGGGGGTAGATTGCAAGTGACTGTTCGCAACTAGAACTACCATTGTGTGCGAGGTATTAGGGTTACCAGTGTATCATTCGCTAATCCTTCACATCGGCTCCCTCTGATCTGTAGACGATTTCACCAAAATTGCTAAGCATACTTGTCTAGCTAAGTATACTTTGAGGGAGTAATAATTTAGTTTCCCCGAAATGCCTTATTTCATATAGAACTAACGACTGCATATATTTGAAGATTAAAAGTATGCAGAATTATTATACTGAATTTATTACATTATCAAAGACAAAATGGCTGTGATAATGTAATACATGTACATTCAGTAAAATACAAATTAATAAATCTATCCTTAAATTGTAAAACTCTCTCAAAATGTACTTACTTATGTAAACGTTACAACCGCTATATCGTTTATGCAAACTGCAGATCCAGATGAGCCGCGTCTCGTCAGGATCTGCTCTTTTTGCAAGTAATTTTCATATTTCTTGGAACAAAAGCACCCCCTTTTCCTAAATGGACGAATCTGAAAATCATTTTGTGACCATTGGATTGGTCGGAACATTAGCATATCACAGTCCATTCCAGTTCCTTAGGGTTGAAAGGGTTAAAATATAAGAACTAGCCTATCATTTTCAATAGAAAACGGCCAAGAACGGAAAATGTCCTGAGACGTAGATACAACACTGATGCTGTATGTCCAATCAAGGAATAGTAGCGGAACTGACCTGATCGGACGGGATGTAGTCTGGTTGCCGAATCTCACCCACACGGTCAAGGAAACTGAAAATAGTAGAATGCCATATAATAGTAGAGAAATATATGTACCATTAATTTATTTTAAGAAATGAACACGCCGTTATTTCGATTTCAGAATGTGTATGTTTGATGTATCCATGTCGCCCTGGTCCTAAGAGTAGATCTCGCCCTGATCGTGAAGTGACGCTGATTATCACATATTTGAAATACTTGTATTAAATTGAAAAGCATTTCGATTTAATATTCCACAAGTGTGATGGGCGGAGTGTGATTTCACAGCCCCATTCAGTGCTTCTATCGCTTTGATGAAACGTGTTAATGACGGTGACCGAGCCGAACGTGCGGATACTCACTATTTGGCCGAGTCTAGTAGCTGGTACTCGTGTGAGCGGCTGTAGCACGTTTGAACACCGCCATCCTGCCACAGCGTCTCCGCCTGTTCCAGGTACTCCTATATACATCACAACTACAGGTTACAGGCCCGTAGCCAGACATGTTTGAAGGGGGGGGGGGGGTCGTTTCGAAGGCCCAAAGGGCATGAGGTATCTAGGTGGGTCCGGGGGCATGCTTTTTGCTGAAAAGTGGACCTCGAGGCTGGGCGGGGGGGGGGGGGGGGGGGGGGTGGGGGGGTCGTCCGTCCGCTCCGACCCCCCTGGCTACAGGCCTGGGTTACACTACCATCTTCAGTTGGCCTACATTATAATGATCTTTCCCATGGTACTCGATTGTATTAACCTGAGCATTCTGGTAATTTGAACTCTGGACCAGTCGGTGTTAACGTAGTCATGCATGCAGTCCAGTCACAGGTGTGTTTAGCTGTCTTGGATGTACATACAAACAATAATTGACCATCTAAGACACGTGCAATTCGAGTACATACATATAAGTATAGCGCTGCATGCAACCATCAATTCATGGACCAATATGGGCAATTTAATTCAGTGTAGTGCAAACCCTTTATCTTTATAAGAACACCAATTGCATTATATTTTTATTTGGTTTTCTTATTATGCATTGAAAGTACATGTTATGGCCACTCGTATGTACAGCCACTCATCACGGTCTTACAACACTTCATCGTAATGTGCTATGGCACAATCAGGGATTCCGCTGGGGAAAATAAAAAAAATCGCCACTTCAAAAATAAAATAAAAAAAAACATTTTTTTTTTATTTTCTTTTTCTTTTTTTTTCTTCGAAAATTGTAATTTTTTATCGCCAATTGTTTATTTTTATCGCCAATTGCGAAAGTGGCGATCGCCAGCGGAATCCCTGCACAATATTCTGGAACAATTAGTAAATACTGCCTGAGCATGTCTGCCTGTAAGACATGTAGGGAGCACAATTGAGACACGCCCCACGATTTTGTACCTAAGAACATGTGTGATATCTCATGAAAAATATTTACGATACTTTCCGTAAATGACGTCGAAAGATGACACAATTTGCATAGCAAATGCGGAATAGTATTCCGCATTTGCTATGATAAATTTCGTCATCTTTCGATGTCATTTACTGAAAATATCACATTTTCTGTAAATATATTTCATGAAAAATCGCAAATGTTTTTAGGTACAAAATCGCGTGGCGTGTCTCAATTGTGAAAGAACATGGAGCACCAGGTAAGGCGCGTATTGGTGTATTTTACACGTAAATAACCCGTGTTGAATTCCAGCATAAGTAGAGGATATTGCATGAGTGACGATTTAATATGATATTTATTAAACGAGTTTACTCATTTCATAAGATAGCCCAGTTTCTTGTGAAGTCGGTCAACGAGTTTAATAAATATATTAAATCAACACAAATGTTAGATTATGTTTATTGCATAAGCAAACCAGCATACATTGAACATGTACTGGTCACCAAACCTGTTTTCTGTAATGAGCTAATTAGCATATGTATTACACTAGTGTGTTATGAATTTGATTACACTGTGTTGGTAAACTATGAAAGCCCATTTTATGCAATAAAAACAGTTATACATACGTCGGCCATCTGTATGTCGGGGTTTCCCGCCTCGTCCATGATGTGTTTCATTATTGGCTCATTTTCTTCTTTTTCCAAAGGTATACCCAGTGCGTTCATAGCCGACAGAATCACCTGTGGTTCCAATAAAATGCCTCACAGTATAATAAAACCAGCTACGTGATCATGTGCCCAAGATTAGAAGATATGTGAAATGTCGTGACAAATATTTACAATAGTTTCCGTAAATGACGTCGAATGTTTGCGAAATGTTCAGAGATAACACGGAATTCTATTCTCCGTCATTTACAGAAAATATCAGTTTCTGTGAATATTTATTTATGAAAAAATCGCACATCTTCTTAGGTACAAAACCACATGGTTTGTGTACAATGTGTGTACAAATACCCTGCAATATTCCACCTACAGTGAAACGGTGCCGTGTTGCACAATGATTCCCTGTTGATAGTTCCCGGCAGGGAACATCGATTTTTTTTATTATTTCGTTCCCACTAAATAACAATTTGTTCCCTCAATTTAACAATTTGTTCCCTCGAATTAACAATTCGTTCCCACGATATAACGATTCGTTCCCTCAATTTAACATCTATCAATTCGTTCCTTCGAATTAACAATTCGTTCCCACGATATAGCAATTCGTTCCCTCAATTAACAATTCGTTCCCACGAAATGACAATTCGTTGTCTCAATTTAACAATTCGTTCCCTCGAATTAACACTTCGTTCCTCGATGTAAATATTCAGTTCTGATTTTGGAATTTTCCACCCAATGCAGCAGGTTAAAACTGGATCGAACCCGTTTGCCCGGCCTTACATGACCTTAGCTGTTGATAGGCCGTTAAACACCAATAAACCAACCAACCAACTTCGTTCCCACGATATAACAATTCGTTCCCGTGGGAACATGTTGTTATTTCGTGGGAACGAATTGTTAAATTGAGAGAACGAATTGTCATTTCGTGGGAACGAATTGTTAATTGAGGGAACGAATTGTTATATCTTGGGAACAAATTGTTAATTCGATGGAACGAATTGATAGATTGAGGGTAAATGTACTCTGTACTATCAGGGGCGGATCTGGATGGGGTGTTCCCGGGTTGCACCCCCCTTTCCCGTTCAGCCACGGAGTTTACATAGATCACAGTTTACCACCAAAATAGCTAGAAAATATCCCCCCCCGTTCCCCAAATTCTGGATCCGCCCCTGAGTATAGATTAAAACATGAAACAAAACATAGTGATATTTACCACAATGGATTCTTTGATATTCTGTCTGATAGCTTGTATTTTCTCCAGCCGTTCTCTGAAATACGCGGAAGAAACGGTTAAAGTTACATGCCCACTCAGTAGGTCATAATATAGGGAGACAGATAGTTTTGTATATTCTGCAGATATGATATTTTTTGGCAAAATAAACATTCATTCACCATTACCCCACGTATTGATTGGCATTAATATACATGTTATATCAGAAGTAAATGTCCACACTGATATCAGGGGCGATAACCATGTTTCCTTAAAATGTTAACGGACATTACTATTTATTATCTGTACATATTTTTTAGTTGAAAATTATCATACTTTATAATCTGTCGAAAATATTATTTTTTCAGGTGACACATTTAATTAGTACATGTATAAATAATTAAAAGATATCATGCCTCATTTGCAAATTAAAATAGCCTGATACCACCGCGAGTCACTATCAGTAAAATAAATATTACTAAATGATATATATCTGTATAGCGGGCACTTGTAATTTTTAGAACTGGTGGAATAGTGACACAATTATACACTTATTTAATTTCAAAAAGAACATGTTGTGCCTACTGAGTGGGCATGTACCTCTAACTCTTTGAACACGAGATCCCACTATAGCAGTTTATGCAAACAGTGCAGATCCAGATGAGCCGGCTCGTAACGAGTCGTCTCATCGGGATCTACACTTTTGCAAGTAATTAAACAGTCTAGACTAGAATATAGTGATGACAGAAAATTGGCAACTGTACCCATGATTAAGTCCTTCTGCGCTTTGCATTTAAGGATTATGTTCACAGGTCACGGATCTCCGGAACAACGACAAATGAGTTGAATGTAAACAATAAGAATACAAGAGACTAGGCAATATAACTTAGTTAAATGTTGCCAAATAATAACATACAAACTGGTTACAATGGCTAAATCATTTAAGTAGAAAATGTAGACTGTCGATGTCACATGCGTTCCTTATGTCATGCTCTAGTGACAGTACCTTCAGTACTTTGATTTTTGTCGTGGCGATTCGCAAGCATTGAACGACCTGCGTCTCTCACAGTGTTAGCTTTAAAATCAAAGTACTGAAAGTACTGAACATAGGGTACTACAAGATTAAACTAGATTGATTGATTTATTGTTGGTGTTGCAGTTTCATTAACCCTTAAAGGTACATGCCCACTCAGTATAGGTACAAAATGTTCTTTACATCAGAGACATCATCTGAGACATTTCCTGCCAAAATAAACATTCATGCGCCATTATCCACGTACTGATTGGCATTATTATACATGTTATATCAGACGTAAATGTACACACTGATATCAGGGGCGATAACCGTGTTTGCTTAAAATGTTAACGGACACTACTATTTAATCTCTGTATTAATTTATGATGTGCAATGATCATACTTTATTTAAAATCTGTCGAAAATATTATTTTTTCAGGTGACGCATTTCTTTAGTATAAAATAATTAAAAAAATGTCATGCCTCATTTGCATATGAAAATAGCCTGATACCACCGCCACTATCAGTAAAATAAATATTACTAAATGATTATATCTGTACACTGTATAGCGGGCACTTGTAACGTTTAGAAACTTGTTAGATTTTTTTTTGTCGTATTTCAGTACTTGCATTAATATGGGTATTAATATAAGCTGGTTGTGTTATACTGTCATTAATGTGTTCCCTGACTGTAAGTTATCACCTTAAATACTGACTTATTGACCCCCTTCCCTGAACGTAGAATTGACACTCATGTTGGCGTGTATTGGCCACCATAGACAAATGTCAATCGGGCCATATTCAGGAATGTCACTAAAATCCACTGTAAATCCATCGATAGAGAGAGAGAATGAGGATTAAACATCAGTTAGACCTACACGTGCGAGTTTTGTTTCGCACAGGTGTCGGGTGAGTTTAAAAATAGGCTGTCGGAATGTCAAACTTGATGTAGTTTGTGTGTTAAACGCGTCGCTTGTTTCGGAGAGTATTCGGAGGGGAGTTAACTCTGTTACTAAATTTAGCGATGACCGCACGATTTGTGCTGCAAATGGGGGCAAATCATTGGCTGTTTTATATGCAGATATTCTCAGCTGTCAATCACAGGCGTCCGCACCGCGGGGGGTCGTGGGCGGAGCCAAATGATCCCGCTCGATCGCAATACATACGGATACACATGTACCCTATGTAACCACATATCAGAATACATCTGTGGCTGTGACTGGGAAAAGGGTGCTTGCTAGAAGCATGCGGATACACAGGTTTACCTGCATCTACACTGTCGCAATACCGATAAGCCCCATGTTCCAGTCACAGCGACATTTAACAAAACTTTCATTAGACAAACGAAACGTACATTTTAATGTACAGTGAAACCTCTCTAAATCTGACACCCTGGGAGGTCCCCAGGGTGTCTGGTTTAAAGAGGTTTCTCTGCAAATCATACAGTTGATAATTCTGAGCCATATATGTGTGCTATGCAATCATGAGCAGACATTATCCCCCGAGATAATTATAAATGACCAAGAAACTCATGAAAAATAAGATCACAGATGTTTTCTTGTGTTCGGTGTAGAGGGGTTACACTGTACACGAGTAGACTTACATGTGAATAATTCCAGCACACAAATATTTACACAATTCCCTAACATTTGATTGGCCCGTAGCAAGTCTCTGTCCAAAATTTATATCCCAGTAAACTCCCACGCCGAACTACTTTCCGTAACCGTGAGGCACAGTTAAAATAATTCTTAAGAAAACGGAAAATAAACACATTTTCTTGATGAATTTATTTCAAATGCTGGAATTATAAGGAATGAATGGCCTTTTTGTGGAATTTATCGGGGATATAAACTTGGAAAAGTCGCGGGAATACTGGACGAGGCCTTCCGGCCTTCGTCCAGTATTCCCGCGACTTTTCCAAGTTTATACCCCGATAAATTCCACAAATATGCCATTCATTCCTATAATGACAACTGCCTACTGACCTGTTTTCAAATTCATTCCTATAATGACAACTGCCTACTGACCTGTTTTCAAATCCATTGATGTGTATGATCTTCATCTGCTTTGTTATGGTACTTTTCCCTGATTCTCCAGTACCTGGAATAGTTGGTATTGAAGGGTATAGCTAATGTGCGAATATTGGTCATATTCGCGAATATTACACCGGGTTTGCGAATACGACACAATTATAGTTTTTATTATTATAAATTATTTTATTATCATTATTATGAACTCTCAGGCCGGATTTACTGAACATTCCCTGAGTGTTGGTCCGGATGCCAAAACTGTTTACCCGTTATAGATATTTACGTTTTGTTGACTTTTATGTTGACAAAATATTTACTATATATTAACTGATATTGTAAAAGTCGTGTTAATTGCTTTCGCTATTATTTTTTTGGGGCATTTTTTCTTAGCTATTAGCCTATTGCAAATTTTATTTTCTGTTACCCGTTAGCCAATATATATCATCTAACCAATATACGACGTTCCGGCGAGGATCCACCAAGAGCCCTGCCGTTCTATGGTACACCAGTAGCCGATTTCACCAACATTGCAAAGTATACTTATCTAGCAAAGTATACTTTGAGGAAGTAATCATTTATTTTTCCTGAAATGCATTACTTCATATAGAACTAACGACTGCATATATTTGATGATTAAAAGTATGCAGAATTATTATACTGAATTTATTACATTATCACAGCCAAAATGGCTGTGATAATGTAATAAATTCAGTATAATAAAAATTCATACATTTATCCTAAATTGAAAATTTCTCCCTCAAAGTATACTTTACTAGAAAAGTATACTTTGCAATGTTGGTGAAATAGGCTACAGTTTTGCTTGAAGTAAAGCAGTGCAAGCTGCTTAATTACAAGTTGGATTTTCCTACAGATGTTCAGAAACGCTGACTTCGTGGCATTTAACGCCTCCAGTTGGGTACCTTACATCGAGCTTTTATGTTCTATGGTTGGTACACGAGTTGCTGTAATAGCTTACCCAGCAGTAGTATCTTGAGCCGCTTCAGGTCCTGTCTGTGTTCCGTCTTGAGTAACTTGGTCAGTTGTTTATTTCGCATCTTCGCCGCCTTCCGGTCTTCCGGTGAATCATAATGGCGGGAGTCCGTATCGACACACTCCGTGCCAAAACAAGCCATAATGTCCGACTTCATCGGGAGTCTGTAGCCGGTGATCTTTCCACTGTTCAAGTAGGTCCGTATTTCGTTCTGATACGCGAATAGAGCGTTTCCTTATTTCGCTCGGAGAGGACAATGAAGCATGTCTTTACGGCTTAATATTAGTAGCATGTTTATGTACATTGTACAGTTTTAACATCAAAATGATCACACTAATCTCGGAACACTCGTCTTGGGTTTAGATTGGTTTAAAATCAGAAATAGGCTGGAACTGGAAATCCCTTCATGCACGAAGTGTTCCAAACATAAAAAATTATGTCCCTCTGTCTAGTTAAATAGTTATATATTGCCTTCAATTCACTGATATGTCTTCCTAATCAAACATTAAATCATCGGCCCTTTATTTAATTCTCAAATGTGTATACATGTCTTTGTGGCTGTTCCATAGAATGCTAGTGTTGCACTTTGTCTATCCTAGATATACTGTATATGCTTCCATAGCACGGTATCCAATACATTTCACGAATCTACGTTATACCACTTATTGCACTGAAATAACTATGATTGTGTCATTGGATTGTGGTCGGTATTTAATATTGTGCGTATTCGATGATAGTTGTGATGACACGTTCGTACCGAAGTGGTTGACTCTGATCCCGTCTGAAATAAAATAGATATTTTATAGAAATATTAAATAGATAATACCATATCAAGTTTATCAGGCAGGGCTATGGAACGTGTAGGAATGCCAATAATCGTCAAGGAATTCCTACCTCTTCTCAGCCGAGCCTGATACACGTGATAACAAAAGACACTGGCCTTACGCCAGCCGACGGTCAATCATATGGCAATATAAATTGTTTCGGTCTCCGTCTCAGAAAATATATATTAAATCGTAACCAACTTGTTTTTTTAACGGCTAGTTGGTATCGGCTAATGTTCCATTTAGCGATACACTACTAAGAAATCACTGGCTGATGATTTGCTTTTAACATTCCTATACGTATATTGAAACATAGTATAGTACTACAAATTACTTTAGTTACGTTTTAGTTTGCTGTTCCACGCTATGCAGTTGGTGTTCCACGCTATGCAGTTCGTTGACATATTTTTGTCTACACAGTTTACTCCACAGGTTTATATTAGCACAGTACTTTATTATTATATTCATGACTGCCATAATAGATGACAAACTAAAATTTAAATGCATTTTACATATACAAAATGTACAGTATATGGCTGCATAAGCGTGTCCCTCATTCTCCTGCTCATAACAGGGTGCTAAAAAAGACAACGCGGAATTTCAACGATAACTACAACAGCAACTACGGCCACCCGGCTGACTGTGTCAACATGCCGGTCGTATGTACAAATAGACAATATAACACCGAATTAATGACTAATATTAAACTACGTCTAATGAGACGGTTCGTCGAAAAATAAACGACGGTTCCTTACGACATAACAACAACATATCAACCCCCATGTTTTCTTGGGTATTTTTTTAGACCAGGTACAGGTCAAGTGGGGTATATCGGAACAATTCATTCGTGGGGAGTAGAGAGATTGAGGCGAAAAATAAGCGCCTGAATTTTCGCTTCAAATAGGCTACTACAACAACAACAACAACAGGATTTAACTTGGTGCGCCTATCACAGGCGGGATCTACAACCTGCAACAGCAGCAGCAACAACAACAACAAATCATTGTGTAATTTATAAATTTGCTCAACTTTATTGCCAGTTTACTCGCGTATTCTACACGAAACTGTAATATTTCGACACGGTTATGCTGCCTTAAGGTGAGATATAGGCATTGGTTATAGTTAAGAACCGAACTCCTAAGTTTTGTAAAAAAAAATGGGTAAATAAGTTTCGCTAATTGCCAATTATGTTCATATATGGCAAGAAATTATGTTTGTCACTGTACTCTGTAGTCGGTGTTAATAACTGTTATGGCTTTAGCTACATGTTTTTCCCTTTATATGCAACAGTTTCACTATATCACTACACCACGCTACACAGTAAAAATGTGCGTAATAGCATTTACACTTGAGTTCATACTTCACAATATTGTTATTGAGAGCAGGGGCTGATCCAGGATTTCAGGTGGGGGGGGCGGGACTTTTTAATTGAAATTGTTTACTATATTTACGAACTAGCACAGTTAGTCAACCGAGCAGAGCAGTGGGTCCGATGGAATGCCTTCCGGAATATTCTTGATATCTGCACCCCATTTTGTGTCTTCTGGTGCATTTTGAGGGCTCCGTGCAGGCACCGGGGCGGGATCAACTGATCCTGAGAATAGTGCTGCAGTAGCCATTGCTTGTCGTAAAAGGCGACTAAACCGGCTTAACGATTGGGTTCATACTTTCCAGAACCCACTATACCGGATTTGGCCCTCATGTACATTTTTGGCTTTCTTGTACGTGAGAGTTGAGTCAGGCTATGCCCCATATATAAAAGTAAGATTAGCGCTAATCCTATTACTTTTAGGGGATGGGATAAATGATGCTGGTGTGGCGAGGGCCTGGCACCAGATCAGGTTGTTCTAATTTCAGGACTGAATATATATTTTGATTGTAAATATTGAGTTCTGAAGTTGGGATTTACCCCCCTCGGACAGGTGGATACGGGACACGACCCCGTTGACCTGTCTGCGTGTAGACTCCCTGAGGCTTGTACCTCTATGTCAGAAAAGCGGACGTTAAACCCTATTCACTCACTCACTCACTGGTGCGTGCCCCGTGCAGGCACCGGGGCGGTATCAACTGATCCTGAGAATAGTGCTGCAGTAGCCATTGCTTGTCGTAAAAGGCGACTAAACTGGCTTAACGATTGGGTTCATACTTTCCGGAACCCACTATACCGGATTTGGCCCTCATGTACATTTTTGGCTTTCTTGTATGTGAGAGCTGAGTCAGGCTATGCCCCATATATAAAAGTAAGATTAGCGCTAATCCTATTACTTTTAGGGGATGGGATAAATGATGCTGGTGTGGCGAGGCCCTGGCACCAGATCAGGTTGTTCTAATTTCAGGACTGAATATATATTTTGATTGTAAATATTGAGTTCTGAAGTTGGGATTTACCCCCCTCGGACAGGTGGATACGGGACTCGACCCCGTTGACCCGTCTGCGTGTAGACTCCCTGAGGCTTGTACCTCTATGTCAGAAAAGCGGACGTTAAACCCTATTCACCACTCACTCACTCACTGGTGCATTTTGCAGATTTTTAGGAGGGGGGTGGGGGGGTGGGGGGGGGGGGGTTGCGCACGCCGGGTTTTCCCCTATGTGAATCCGTCCTTGGAGAGACAAATTATTAGGTCACTCTCCACGTTCAATGAAAATAATGAATATGGTACAGCTTTTCAACTATTCCGCAACGTTCTTAGTAAGACAATTCTGGAGTATGACCTAGTGACATCATAATTATAATGACGTCAAAATGTGTGCACGAGCAGTAAGCTAAAAAATCCTTAAAAGAGCACAGACATTCCTCAATATGTATGCAAACATTTATTAAGATTCCAACAGTATGTCAAAAGATATGTGGGTGTCCAAAAGTGTCCACATTTTTTTGGTGGGCCACCCTGTAAGTGTCTGTAAATGTTGACAGTTGGTAGAAACTACCATGTCTCTTTTTAATCTTGGAGGAAACACTAACTGGGTGCTATCGAGTTAGTCAGTCACAGCCACATATATTGTATCTAGTTAGTGAAACTGTTCTGATGTCCGAGCAAAAAGATTACATCTGTATCAGCTTAGCAGATGAGTGTGTTAGCCGATTAGGAGCTAGACTGGTAAAAATCCAAAAATCAGTACGTCATTCACTGTATCGTATCTGGCTGTGACTGGAGAAATGGGATTTATGACCAGTGTAGGTCCTGATCAAATAGCACACTCCTGTAGCATGCTAGCGATTTAAATGTACGGTTTATTGCTTATTAGCAGCATGATCCACGCTCCAGATAAGCTGCGTGTTTGCTTAAATACCCAATTAAAATTGCCAAAACCCAATTAAAATCAGAAGTAGCCAGTATCAAAAAGCAATAACAATTTTGTGGTACCTTTATCATGCTGCAGAAAACAATAATCAGACCACAAATATAGCATATTTTTCTTATTTTCTATGAAAACACATCCAAGGAGACAATTCTAATAATATGCCAAGACATGTTTTCATTTTGAAGCAAACTATTAAATAATTGCTGTCTGTGGATGTGTAAGCAGTAGTGTGATTTTATTTTACCCAATTAAAATTTTGAAATACCCAATTGCTTCAGAAATGATGGAGTGACAATACTCAATTACTAATTCCTTATCTGGAGCCCTGCATAATGGTTGTTTCTTTGATGGAATTGCGACCAGTGCAGATCCTGATCAGGCCCGTCAGCCCCATTTCTCCAGTCACAGCCACAGACAGCTGATTCTCTTAATCTCGATATATCTGCTTATCTCGATATATACGTCCGATGTCCCAGCCGAATTCCCTATGTAGATCACGTATTTTACTCCTGATTAATCGATATCGGATACGTCGATATTTCGGTTATGTCGAGGAGGAAGCATGTTTCCTTCATATTTGTATTCTGATAACTTGATGTGAAAAATAAGCGCCTGTCACCGCCAAGTCCGATTCAGAGAGATTATCTCAGGTAAGTTTTCACACGTCTTTGTCGTCCATAGAAATCAATAACATGGCCGCTAAAATGTGTTAAACGCTGCACAAACATGTTGAAGGAATTCACAAACCATAATTAACCAATTAATCAATGTGACATCGAATCACTTCAACATGAATATGAAATAAACGGCGTGGCAATCAAGTCAATTGAACTTGACATTTCTAAACGCCGAGTGATTTGATTTTTCGAGAATGATTGCTAAATTTGGCGAATTTTTATCTCGAAGTTCGGATATGTTGATTTATTTTGCTCAGTCCGGTCAACTTCGAGATAACGAGAATTACCTGTATATTGTATGTGTCAAGAGTTGACCTAACACATACATTTGTATGTATGTATCTACATGTGTATTTTCCGTCGGACCGACATTGGAGTAATCAAGGATCTATAACGGTATGCAATAAGGTTTTATATGATAATAATCTAATATTAATTATATATAATCCAGGATATGTGATGATCCAGCTGACAAAGGGAACCTTCTAATGTTTGCAAACAGTGTAGATTCATATTATCCAGCACATTCACACAGTTTGAATATGGCCTATCCTGGTAAAATGTAGAACAGACAGGGGCGTAGCCAGGGGCACATTTCTGATACACACACATATCAAATGATAGAACATCGGGTGAGCACGGCTCACTCGTCGACCTGGCGAAGTGAGGGAGACTGCTAGGGGGGTCCGGGGAGGGGGGAAACGGAGCTCCTATCTAACACGTCTTCCCGCATTATTTACGGCACCATTTGTTTGTAATCGACATGTACTCAATAGCAATTCCCCCTACCCTCCTCACACCCCCCCCCACCCCAAGATTTTATTGCATATTTCGAAAAATAAGCCTTTTTATGTTTGATTTCTTTTATTTTTTCTCGTACGTGCATATGTGCGCATGCCTGGCTATGCCACTGGCTTAGTAGCCTTAGTGCTACATGTATTAGCTGAACAAAAATGCAAAATGACCTGTTGTGTACGCATAATGTTTGGTCCATTGAATATGTTTGCCAGCAGTCTAATGAAGGACTCAGGGATTCCGCTGGGAAAATAAAAAAGTCGCCACTTCAAAAAAAATAATATAATTGGCGATAAAAAATCACAATTTTCGAAAAAAATACTTTTTTTTTCCCCCGAAAATTGTAATTTTTTATCGCCAATTGTTTATTTTTATCGCCAGCGGAATCCCTGAGGACTGATCACAAACTTTCAACTGACCAAATGATTTGAATAACAGAGTAAATAAAACAACCAATGATTTGATTACTTCTATTTACATTGCATTTTCTGATAGGGTTAAAACTGTAAATAATCAAATATGCAAAAGGCATCTGGTGACTTGATAGAAATCGGAGATGAGGATCTCATACAAAAAATATATAAAAAATCCACCCTCCTGCTTAACTTTTCACAAACTCTGTGTGTGAGAACCAAAGCACTATTTTATGTCCTAAATTAAATATACCAGTACAACTTATTCAACTATAATTCTGAAATATATGTACACGATTTATTTACCTTGATGTTTGTAAATCTGATAAAGAAACAAGTGCTGTGCACTTGTTTCTTTATCAGATATACAAACATGTTTGGGAAATAAATCCTGTATTTCAAAACTCGAGTGTGTGATGGCGTGCCCCATTGACTCACAGTGTATGGTTATGTTACAGTCGTGTAAGCCTGAGATAGGAGTGGAGATTGGCGGTGGGACGTAGCGTTTCTGGTTACAGTGTCACTATTGTGAGAGATAACATGGCATAGCTCTAGATTACTCCTTATTGTGGAGATGGCAACAAAACGGAGTTTACCATCTGTAAGTTGGTTATTTTCTCAACATAATTATGTTGCATACCATAATAACCCTAAATATTTAGACACAATTGATTCTGGGAAACACAAATTAATAAATGGTTTCTCACGGCAATGACTGTCTCAAAATATTGATTGTTAGTATGGTTCTACTTGTTTATCAAATAACAATGTATTTGGATATAATTTTCCTATTACCGATATATCAACACAAATGGTGTCTCAATATTTACAGTTATTATTGTAGAAGATCTTGTATGTACACAAGTAATACTTTAATTTTATGATATTTTATTAAACACGTTTACTGATTTCATAAGTAATGAGGCTGTGCCGAGCTTCTTATAAAATTAGTCAATAAGTTTAATAAATTTCACATTTACCCTTAAACCGCTACTCACAACAATTGTCGTCTGCTGTTGCTTTTATATCTCACCTTATTTCTCAATAAAAACATGGTTTGACAGCACTTAATAATCATTTCCAATGGAAATGATTCTGAAGTGCTGTCAAACCATGTTGTAAATTATTCTAAAGTGCTGTGAAAGCATGTTTTCGATGATAAAAATGGAAAATAGAAAATAAACAGCAGACGACAAAAAAAATAAGATAGCGGTCTAAGGGTTAAATCAACACAAGTGTTCTATTCATGGCATAAGCACAGTATCATACAAGTATTTTATAGTGACCATCAATCATGTTTGGGAGAGGATTTACATAAGCTTGCTTTCAATCCAATCCCATTTGTATAATACTGTATATACTACTATTAACACGATTCATGCTATACATGTATGTGTAATAAATAATATACACATGAAATATGGTTAAAAACCAATTTCATGCTGAGGATATACCATTTTGTTTTGTTGAATGTGCTAAATATTTTCTATAATTGTGCTTAGAAGTATATGTCGTCACCACCATTTGAACCATCTCATCGAGACGGTTCAAATGAGTTGTCACAACATAATCTTTCATTGAGAAATAACAAATATAAAAATAAAATGTTTAAATATTTCATACCCGTAAATGTGTATTCCGAATGTAATATTTTAAACCAAAAATGTTTTCTGTAGCAATCTCATCTGCATATTTATTTCACAATTATTTGAACCATCTTACGGTTCAAATGAGTGATAACAACATTGACTTAAATAAATTAAATAATGAAATATTTCCTACTTCTGTAATCATACCTAGCGTGTTATGGGTTAATACTAGTCCTAATTACGGGAACAATGCATATTACGATTCATAAATGTGGCTGTGACTGGAGAAATGGGGCTTGTGGGATTTGTGACTTGATCAAATAAATAGCTCACTCCTGTAGCCTGGTATCTATATTGCTTGTCAGAAGCGTGACGGGTGTTTCATGATTGATGGAATGGTGAACAGTGCAGATCCTGATCAGACTGTGCGGATGCACAGACTGGTCTGGATCTACACTGGTCGCAAAACCGATAAGCCCCATTTCTCCAGTCACAGCCACATATAAAGCCAGCTAACCTGACCAGATAATATAGAGATTACACAAGACGCCGACTCATCCTGTTGTAGTATTTATATATCCCAGACATCTTAGACAATGAAATAACTGCTAAATATCCTTTGCAATTTATTCGCTGACACAAAAATAATCTCAGTTGTGATATTATCAAATCATCCTTACTACTTTGCTTTATCACAATCAAATCATTATTGAACGATTTTGTGTTGAACTGGTTTTTCAAACGACATAAAAAGTTGTTACAACTATTTGGAATTTGTTTTAATTTTGTAAATAATAGCAATTTAATAGGGTACGGTTTATGTTTTTATCATTCAGTAAGTACCGTATGTGATATTTCCCAGAGATCGTTATCTCTGCATGCTAGTGGTGAAAATATCCGCCAAACGAATTAGGAATATATGTTTTATTTCTCTCTGTAAATATGTCTTGAAATTTCAATAGAATTGTGTCCTCTGGACACAATTCTAAAGAAATTCATATTCATGAAATTTATAAGGAGAAATAAAAGAAAATCTAATGAATTGTCATCTGCTATTTTTGAACTATTTATAGCCCACAAATTTCCCAACATGCAAAAAGTTAATCTGTTATCTCTTTGTACATGGTTTACAAGCTTGTGGTGTTATTTATGGAAAACATATCATTTCAAAAATATTTTCCACCAATGTCTGACAAACATGACTACCTTTATCAGGCCTGTAGCCAGACCTGTTTGAAGGTGGGGGGGTCGTTTCGAAAGGCCCAAGGGGCCTGAGGTATCTAGTGGGGTCGAAAAAGTCGTCCGACTGCTCCGACCCCCCTGGCTACGGGCCTGTTTATTGTGTGACATTTCATACAATAAAACATAAAGAATATGTTTTAATCAGGGATTCCGCTGGGGAAAAGAAAAAAATCGCCACTTCAAAAAATTGGCGATAAAAAATTACAATTTTCGATATATTTTTTTCTCGCAAATTATAATTTTTTATCGCCAATTGTTTATTTTTATCGCCAATTGCGAAAGTGACGATCGCCAGCGGAATCCCTGCTAATAATAAATTTCCATGTAAGTCTACCATTCAGGTACCTTTCTTGTGTTCGCTGATCAGTATGCGGTATCTTATCTGCGTGTAACTTATCAAAACAAGCTGTCAAAATTATATTTTCCCGTGGCTGACAAAAGGAACCTCATGACAGTTATGTATGACCAGTGTGGATATTGATTGCCATGCATGCTCTTAAGATTACAGAATGAATGCAGCTACTAATTATGGGCATTTACATCGATGACATGACAACCAACATAGCCCCAGATCAGACTGCGCAATTGCGCAGGCTGATCTGGGGGCTAGGCTGGTTGCAAAGATCGTACGGTCCTCTTTGTTTTTTTCGGCATGCATGGTCCATGAGCCAGTGCCGCAGTTAAATTGAAGCAGATTGATAGGTCCTTTTTATACGCCCATTTGAAAAAAAATGGGACATATTATGTATTCATCTTGTACAGGCGGGCGGGCGGGCACAGCTTGTCCAGGAAATAACTAGAGTCTACTTGACGGATTGTAACCAAATTTGGTATACATGTTTATCATGGCAAGCCGAAGAAGCCTATTGATTTTGAAAAATTTCCGATGACTTATCATTTTTAGCTCGCCTTATTTTCACAAACTTAACGTTGGGTAAATGTCTTATAACTTCTGTTTCCTTTCATGGAACACCTTGTTATTTCATACATGCATTCCTCAGATGACCCTCTATCATGCTGTAGCAAATCCATGACCCAACACCCAGCCCTTACCCCAAGGTCAAGGTCACAAACTTGGCATGTTCATAAACTTAACGTTGGGTAAATGTCTTATAACTTCTGTTTCCTTTCATGGAACACCTTGTTATTATACCCCCCCCTTGTTATTATACCCCCCCCCCCTTGTTATTATACCCCCCCCCCCCCACACAACGAAGTTGTGGGGGGGTATACTGGAGTCAGTATACTGGTATACTGGAGTCAGCTTGTCTGTCCGTCCGTACGTCCGTCCGAGTTTCTGTGTTTCCGTCCGTCACAAAACTTAAACAATTGTAAATATCCTTTTAACTTCTCTTTCTCTTTGCGGAAATCTTTCATATTTTACCCGCCCCTACTCTGACACTCATACATCATTCTGCAACAAACCTACGACCCCCATTTATGCCAGGGGTCAAGGTCACAGACTTAGAAACTTAGAAAAAAACGAAAACTTAACAATTGTAAATTTCCTTTTAACTTCTCTTTCCCTTTGCGGAAATCTTTCATATTTTACCCACCCCTTCTCTGACACTCATACATCATTCTGCAACAAACCTACGAACCCCATTTATGCCAGGGCTCAAGGTCACGGACTTATAAACTTAGAAAAAAACTAAAACTTAACAAATGTAAATTTCCTTATAACTTCTCTTTCCCTTTGCGGAATGCAGTGATATTTTACCTGGCCCTTCTCTGACACTCATACATCATTCTGCAACAAACCTACGACCCCCATTTATGCCAGGGGTCAAGGTCACGGACTTAGAATGTCTAGTTTGCTTTTTTCAACTGGAACCACCATCGCACTCTCCATATGTGCTGACATAGTCTTTTATCTGAAAATGATAGTATGCGAGCTGGAATTCATTCTAGGTCAGGGCTGATGCGGGGGGGGGTATTCCGTAAGCCCCCGCTTACTGACAAATCTATACATGTTTCATACATGCATTCCTCAGATGAACCTCTATCATGCTGTAGCAAATCCATGACCCAGCACCCAGCCCTTACCCCAAGGTCAAGGTCACAAACTTAGCACATTCATAAACTTAACGTTGAGGTAAATGTCTTGTCACATCTGTTTCCTTTCATGGAACGCCTTGATATTTCATACATGCATTCATCTGATGATACTCTATCGTGCTATAGCAAATCCATGACCCACCGCCAACCCAATCGTTACCCCAAGGTCAAGGTCACAAACTTAGCATGTTCATAAACTTAACGTTGGGGTAAATGTTGTGTAACTTCTGTTTATTTACAGGGAACGCCTTCATATTTCATACATGCATTCATCTGATGATACTCTATCGTGCTATAGCAAATCCATGATCAACCCCACCCCTTTCCCCATGGTCACGGTCACAAACTTAGCACATTCATAAACTTAATGTTGGGGTAAATGTCTTATAACATCTGTTTCCTTTCATGGAACGCCTTGATATTTCATACACACATTCATCTGATGTTACTCTATCGTGCTATAGCAATTCCATGACCCACCGCCCACCCATTACCCCAAGGTCAAGGTCACAAACTTGACACATTCATAAACTTAACATTGGGGTAAATGTCTGATAACAACCGTTTCCTTTAATGGAACGCCTTGCTATTTGATACATACATTCCTCAGATGACCCTCTATCATGCTGTAGCAAATCCACAACCCACCACCTAACCCTTACCCCAAGGTCAAGGTCACAAACTTAGCATGTTCATAAACTTTACATTGGGGTAAATGTTTGTAACGTCTGTTTCTTTACGCTTTGATATTTCATACATGCATTCATCTGATGATTGTGCTACAGCAAATCCATGACCCACCCCACCCCTTTCCCCCAAGATCAACATCATAAACTTAACGTTGGAGTAAATGTCTTTTTATAACTTCTGTTTCTTTACAGGGAACACCTTCATATTTCATACATGCATTAATCTGATGATACTCTATTGTGCTACAGCAAATCCATGACCCACCCCCCCCCCCTTTTGCCAAGGCCATGGTCACAAACTTAGCACATTTATACAAGCATTCCTCATGTGAATAGCTATCATGCTATAGAAAATCACCAACTTAGTGTGTTCATAAACTTAACGCTGGGTTAAATTTTGTTTTCCTTCTCTTTTCAGGGAGCGCATTGATATTTCATACATGCATTCATCTTAATATGCTATATCATGCTATATCAAATGCATGACCCACCTTCCACCACTGACCTCAATGTCAAGGTCCACCGCACACCCCTTATCCCAAGGTCAAGTTATATAATATTCATGTTTTTTATACAACTGTGGCAAGTTTGAATGAAGGCTGCCAACAGGCGAGCTTCGTTGTCTTCTGACAACTCTTGTTAATTTTCGGACTCTATCCTTGTCTACGCAATAAGTCGAGTTCTACTTGACGGATCGTAACCAAATTTGGTTTACATGTTTATCACGTCAAGATGAGTTATCTCCCCTTGTTGACTGGCCTTGCGTATATTGTGACCTTCGGCACTCTTTGTTCTCCACTGTGTATGATCTAAGTAAGTGTGCCTCATCATTATCATGTTTAGTTTTCGACCACAATAATTGAAGGATGATCAAACCCATTGCTCAGCTGCCTGGGGCAAATTCAAACAGTTACTGGGCAAATTAAATGTCTAAGCAACTTGCCCAGTTGAAAAGTTGAAAATTATCTAAATTCTCTAAACAAGTTCATTAACATTTTCGTTTTTTTTTCTGATCATTTTGAGCTTCCAGTGAATTCGAACACCCAAATTCCAATACGGAGGTTGTGGGTTCAAACCTCGCCTTAGGCATACACCATACTTTCATAGTACATGTATTTCCATCCCACTGGTCTTTCGGTTGAGACTTGAAACCTACATTATTGGATTTACATTTATTGAGCATATGCTGCATATGCAGCATATGCTCAATAAATGTAAATCTAATAAGTCCCATCCCTAAATGGTGTTAGCTGTTGCTGGGATATTAAACACATTCGCTTTCAATGTTGAAATTGTTCTGTCCAAGTTAAGAAAGTTTTCATTTTTTTTGTTTCAGTGCGATGATAAAGGTGATTCCATGAAGTGGCGGCAATGACGAATAATAGCTTTGCAGGAATGTGTTGGTACATGTACTACAAATGAGGTATTAGTATCATGGACATGCGCAACACATGGAATTGTTTCACAACAAAGAGATATTGTCGGCAATTAATTTCGACATTATTTGTAAAAACATATTCACCACAATGGAAAACCATCAACAAAGCTGTGTTTCTGTTACCGGTGTGATAGATAGTGACATACTAGTTTCCAACAGCGGAAATAATGAGACTAACAAGGATGAGTCATGCTTGGAACCTTCAAGTTGCTCTTCAATTCCACTATTAAATAAGTCTGCAACATCACATTCCAACTCCGAGTGTGGATCTCCTGGCAGTCCAGGAGCAGATAGAACCAGTGCCATAGTTAGTGGTGAAACAAAAGTAGACATATATGGTAATACTCGGACGGAAGTAAGTAGTGAGCTATTAGACGGTTGTCCGGTCTATGCACATGAAAACAGTGAAACAAACTATGCATTTGCACTTGATGATGGCGATGTTGGCTCTACTTCCACTTCATGCCCGACAATAAGTGCTGACAAGCCAACAGTAGCTATGAGTGTATCAGATGTGTTAGTTGACAAATCTAGTGAAGTGAAAAAGAAGAAACATATTCTAAAGCAGCTACTTAATACTACAACGCATCATGTGACAAATAATGAAGGAAACTGCAACAGTGGCATACCACAGAAAGACATTCACATAAAAAAAATGCTCAGTACAACATCAAATATTGACGTTACCAGAAGTACTGACTTAGCACAAGAAGATAATCACTTAACGGCACTGCTCAGTGATACACAAATTGTGCCAAATATTGATGTTGCAAGAAATAATGACACACCACAGAAAGACATTCACTCAATGACACTGCAAAGTAAAACACCAAATATTAACATTACAACAAATAATGACATAGCACAGAAAGACTGTCACATTAAAGCTCTGGTAAATAAAACAATACATGTGCCAAATGAAAGAAATAGCAATAATGATAGGCAGGGAAAACGTTGTGAGACGACAGAGAATGGAACACGATCTACGATAACTGACACTACAGAAGGTTCAGAAGGTAATGGAATCACAGGGTATGGAGCTACTTTCTTTGATACAGATGGAATGATGGACTATGAATCTGATTCAGAAAAAGATACAATTAGTGTTGAGGTGCTCCTTAGTGAAAGCAAGGTGGACTGTGTTAATAAAATAAACAAGATTCAAGGTATGAATTCGTCATCTGTGATCTCAGTAAAATGCGAAGCCAGGGTGAATGACATTACTGCTATTGGTGAGGGGATCTCGGCATCAGACACAGAAATTTCAGATATAAAAACAGCGAACGAGCGATCAAACAAAACGCAAACAGGTGAACATGACAATAAACCAAGTGAGCTTATAAGTGAATGTGGTAATATAACATGTAATGCTGCCTCAGACAAAACATATTTAAATAATGAAGTAATAAATACTCCCCTCAATTCCCATGTGCACCATTCCTCTCGTGTACGTGAATTGAATGTACATGAATCAAACACAGAAATTACTAATAGTGAAACGAGTGTGCATATTCCGGCTGTAACTGGAAGTGAATCAAAAGCAATTGCTGTACAATCTAAGTCACAGAGTAGTGTTGATATCGAGACAATTTCATGTCCTGAACCTTCTAATAGGAAGAAGAATGAAGATATATTCCATGATAAGTCAGCCATTACATACAATACTCAGAGTGGTGAGTGTATAAAGAAACCACATATAGCTGTTGTCTTCCCACTGCAGGACAATGCTGAAGAAAGGCAGGAATCTTCGCAAACAAATAAAGAGAAAGGTTCTGATAAGTGTGACAGTATTGAAGACTTTATTGAAAAATATGTAACACACCAACCAACTTCAGGACAGAATATGTCTTTTGACAATGATATACCAGGAAGTGAAATGGACCAAATGTTTAGAACAGAAATTGCGGAGGTATTGGGTAATGATACAGTGATTTCTGCTGATGATATAACATGCTGTGATGAACTGTGGGCAACCTTGGAAACGGAAAACCCATCATCGAGTGCAGAAGGTAATCAAGCACCTTTAAAAAAAATAAAGAAAACTGATGAACGTAGCTCCTGTTCATTTATGACATCTACATCGGCTGGTACACATCCCAAACTTCCATCTCCTGAAAAACGAAGACCACCTAATGAAGTGAATTACACAGAACAATCAGTTGTTTTAAAAAACCTTCTTCGCAACGAGCCATGCAAGGATTTGCAGCACATCACAGGGATGGCGGGCGGAGGCCAGCATGCGCCCACTGATAGAGAACAATATCAAACAGGCAATGTCAATTCAGATTCGAACATGCTTCGACAGAACCTGATAAACCAGTTCCAACTGCAAGCCATCCGTGCACGCTCACAGCAAACCAATTCAGTGAATAACATCCAAAGAGCAACAATTGTCCCACAGCACAGACAGCCTTCAGGGTACCCCAGAGGCTCCATGACGCACAATTACAACCAAGGTCCTTCCGGAGTTGCCAACACGTTACCTCCTCATTCTCAACAGCAGTATATAAGGCCCTCTGTTCCCCAGGTTCGGTTTATTCAAGCAACACCACTTCAGCAGCTAACCTCACTGACCGGGTATACCAGTAATCCTACTGCTCAGAATACTGGTGTAAGAAGTGGCTTGGCTGGCCAACCTAGGTTTCAATCACAGAGACAAGGACAGCTGCACCAACCTCAGGTACAATTTCAAAATCAAATTACTCATCATTCCTTACCAGAGACTTCTCAATATTCTCAGGGCCGACAACAATACACATTGCAACAGCCACAGAGAAATAATTCCCCAAATAGGTTTGGTAATCAAAGAAATACAATGTGGAATCAACAGACAATGTATGGTGGAAACCAACACAGATTCCTAAACACTGGCATTCGCAATAATTTACCGGTTAATCAAACGCAATTTGCCAATACAGCATTTTCCGGTAGCCCAATGCATGCTGGGTATGCCCCAACATTATCAGATGGTCGTATTCATACCAATCAGATGCCATTGCCAGGGACGGGGAAAGAATATGGGACATCGCCAATGGTGAATACTCCGATAGCACGGCCCATGGTGCAACAAAGGGATTTGTTGCCGCATATTGCTGCACCATCGACACAGGAATACAGTGCTGAACAGTTACTGGACAGTGCACAACAGTCGGAAACTTTGCCCGACCTCAGCTGGATTGTCAACTTCAACTTGTGAATTGATATTTGTTGGTTTACAAAGCTCCAGATAAGTTTTGTATTTGAAGAGTATTATACCCCCAGATTTCAAATTAAATTAAAAATGTATTATAGATTTTCTTTCTTTAATTAAATAGGGAACAAGTGATTAAAAAGAAAACAAATTTAAAAATTCACTTATTTGAGCTGAAAAAAGCTTTTTTTCAGCTGAACTAAGTGTTTAAATTTATTACATTATTTTTACTACTCCATTTGAAAATCAATGCATATTTTCACATTACTTACTGTGAGTATTTTGTACTCACATTTGTGATCATCAATGCGTATTCTACTAAAACAAGTGTGTAAAATACGCCAATACGCACCTTATCTGGAGCTCTGTGTTTACTGTTACTGTGTTGTGTGACCTTTTGACCCGTTACAGCAATCTGCGGCTGGATAGGATCTACATATATAATGTGAACAGTGCAGACGCTGACGAGACGCTGGTTTGGGTCTGCATTGGTCGCAACGGTCATCATCTCAATTTCGTCAGTCACAACCACATGTCGACCTTATATGTGGCCGTGAATGGAGAAATGGGGCGTATGGGTTTTATGACCAGTGCAGCTCCTGATCAAATTTCACTCCTGTAGCCTGATAACGACGTCTATTGCTTGTGAGAAGCATGTTTCAATGATGGAATGGCGAACAGTGCAGATCATGATCAGACTGTGCGGATGCACAGGCTGATCTTGATCTGCACTGGTCGCACAACCCATTTCTCCTGTTACAGCCATATATGAGCAGGGCACGGAAATTGTTCAAATTTTCACTCGTCCTTCGACAGAAATGGCAAAAATAAGAAATTTACATTAGAAAACTCAGAACTTCTACTGGTCCTGCATGCATTGCACTCGTCATTGCACTCGTCAGGACGAGTGAACTTTTCATAACCTGATTAGTACATGTATTTGTTCATTATCGTTTTGTGTGTATATGTGTTGTTACGAGATGATGTCACTGGGATCAGTATAGCCTCTGACAATAATTTCTCAATAAAGTCTCAATAACAGAATGAGGGAAGCCAGCAAACTTTTTACAATAAGTTTTATTGAAACAATAAAGACACAGCTTTACACAATAGATTACAGTACAAATGAATGTCCTGAATAAATCGACTAATATCCTCTTAATGTCACAATTCTGATATATCCAATTCTGAATGAAATTCACAAAATGTCACTGCTTTAGCCACTTAAATGACAATTTTCGCTTTTTCTGTTAATTTGCTAAATCCAAATCCAAAATTGTTAATTCTATCTACACAATATATAGGTCCACTTTTTATACGACCGTTTTAAAAAAAACAGTATGTATTCTGTTCTACCGCGGGCGGGCGGCGGACAGAAAAACTGCATAGTTTGTGTACACAACTCCTCCGAAACTGTTCAGTCAATCGATCTCAAACTAGATACGTCTTCTACACATATTGAATATGTGCACCTTGGTGTTTTTATGCCGGAAACATTTTTTTTAACAAATAATTTACCTTTTTAACTTTAATAGCCATTTTTCTACATTTTTGTATACATTTCTATATAGGGTACAGAGTTTGTGTACACAGCTCCTCTGAAACCGTTCTCTCACCTTGGTGTTTTTATGCCGAAAAAATATTTTTTAACATTAATATCACCTTTTTAACTTAATAGCCATTTTGACTACATTTTTGTATGCAATTCTATGTAGGGTACACCGGAACAGAGTTTGTGTACACAACACCTCTAAAACTGGTCCCACCTGATCTGAAACTATACACACGTCTTCTACACATATTGGAGATATGCACCTTGGTGTTTTTATGTCAAAAATTATTTTTTTACCTTAGCCATTATTTTCTACATTTTTGTATCCAATTCTGTATAATTTCTACTTTAAACATCTCTACCTAAATTGGTATAGCTGTTTATCACAACAAGAGGAAGAAATAATGATATAGATTTTCAAATTCTCATTAATTTTTCTTGCCTTGGTTACAGCTTCACATTTCTGCACATTCGCTGTCTGGCCCATCTTCGACGGGCGTATTTTGTGACTTACAGCACTCTTGTTACATCATAGATTATTTAAACTCCTCCTGTCTCAATGGAATTTGATGATAGATCTACGTGTATCATCAACATTCATTGAGTAAGGAAGATGCTATAGGAATGAATGGCCTTTTTTGTGGAATTTATCGGGGTATAAACTTGGAAAAGTCGCGGGAATACTGGACGAAGGCCGGAAGGCCTCGTCCAGTATTCCCGCGAATTTTCCAAGTTTATATCCCCGATAAATTCCACAAAAAGGCCATTCATTCCTTATAATTCCAGCATTTGAAATAAATTCATCAAGAAAATGTGTTTATTTTCCGTTTTCTTAAGAATTATTTTAACTGCGTCTCACGGTTATGGAAAGTAGTTCGGCGTGGGAGTTTACTGGGATATAAATTTTGGACAGACTTGCTACGGGCCAATCAAATGCTAGGGAATTGTGTAAATATTTTTTGTGCTGGAATTATTAACCCTTAGATCCGCTACACACAACAATTGCCATCTGCTGTTACTTTTATATCTTCCCTTATTTCTCGATAAAAACATGTTTTGACAGCACTTCAGAATCATTTCCAATGGATATATATATATATGTAATACTATTCCACATTTAGAAAATGTGTGTACATATATGTGCAATGCACATTTTTAGCGCGCCTTCCGAAGGAAGAAGTTCTTATGGCATACCCACGGCGTCGTAGGTGTCCGTCTGTCCGTCTGTCTTCAAAAATTATAATGGCCTATATTTTCTGTTTCCTTACTTGGATTTGCTTCATATTTCACACATGCATTGCTCCAAGGGTCCTCTACCGCGGTGTGTCAAATCCACGTCCGTGATGCCCCTTCTAAGCCCAGGGTCAAGGTCACATACTTTGTGCATCTCAAAGCCTTAACGCTCGGTCGCTCGGGTAAATAATGGCCTATATTTTCTGTTTCCTTGCTTGGATTTGCTTCATATTTCACACACGCATTGCTCCAAGGGTCCTCTACTGCGCTGTGGCAAATCCACGTTCAAATGTGCCCTCGGTTCCTTTGCTGCCACCGAGCGCGCTTCGTTGTCCTCTGACAACTCTTGTTAACATTAATGAGCATACATGCATACATGCACATTGTGCATCTATGCATGTATGCTCATTAATGTTAAAAAAATAATACGAGCTATAACACTTTGTACCCACTGTGATCAGTAAGCGGATACTGCGATATAAATAAGTGTATGATACAAGTACAGATATATATGTATTAGCGGTCTGAAATTTATTTGCCTATTAGCCAGGATTGTCGTGTTTCTGCATTTATTATATTTAGTAGTTTCCCATGTACGCCATCTTGCATTGTACGTATATTATACCTTAGCCATGTATGTATGCTCATGAGGCAGTTGCCTCGATGCAATACACTATTCTATTCTATGTTCTATAAAGTTACACAACCTCTTTAGACGTGAACAGTCACAATTTAAGTACATGTTGGATTTAACATAGTTTTGCATGGTAGTGGTGTTTATTGATCATGTGGCATTTTATAGGGCAATTTTATTTCTCCATGATGATAAAGTGCTCGACGTGCAGGGATTATTTGGACGCGGCGATATATACGAGAACCAATGTTAGGGATTCCGCTGGAAAAAAAAAAGAAAAAAAGGAATAACCAATAGGATAAAAATAAACAATTGGCGATAAAAAATTACAATTGTAATTTTTTATCGCCAATTGTTTATTTTTATCGCCAATTGCGAAAGTGGCGCTCGCCAGCGGAATCCCTGAAAGTACTTTTTTTTCCTCGGTATCAATACATTACGGGTGAAACAACTTTATTGTTCAACTGAATACGAGCCATTAGGTGAGAATAGGCACCTTATGACATGGGACCAGTAGCCTATTTCACCAACATTGCAAAGTATACTTGTCTTGCTAAGTACACGTTGAGGAAGAAATTTTTAATTTAAGGAGACATTTATTAATTTTAATTATACTGAATTTATTACATTATCACAGCCATTTTGGCTGTGATAATGTAATAAATTCAGTATAATAATTCTGCATACTTTTAATCATCAAATATATGCAGTTGTTAGCTCTATATGACATAATGCTCAAAGTACACTTTGCTACGTATGTATGCTTAATAGCAATTTTGGTGAAATCGGCTACTGATCACACGCATATTCAGGCAGCCTGATCGATGCTGACACTGTTCTGCCATTCAGTCACCAGAATATTCTTACGGCCAGCAGCGAAATGGTTAGGTTCAAACTGTATAGAATGTAATCAGATATAGATCTACAGTTGCTTCAAATGCTGTAAGTTACTTCCACCATTTGAAACAATACAGAACTTTATTTCACAAACGCATTATTTCCCCTTTCTCAGTTAAGGCAGTTGTACCCTTCGTGTGGTCCCATGTAAAGTATATGGAAATCTAATAAAAACCCTACTAATAAAACAATAGCTACTTATATAAATAAACCATATGGATTTGACCAGTAAATCTGTATGATATACTGCTACCAATAAAAATGCACACACACCTGTAATATCCAGATAACCGACCAATTTTGATATTGACATGGGTATTTACGTCTCTACACATGTGTGTAGAAGCCAAATTGTACATATAAAACACCATAATCTGCTTATTATTTTCTAAATACAGCATGTGGTGTGATTTCCACGTTGGTAGCACCTGCATTAAGACTTATTGAATACCACAAGACGGGTGCAACAACCTACTAGTCATGACCATGCTGTTTTTGCATGGAAATCTACCTCATCCAAATTTACCCATGCCACTCCGCATTTCCAATGATAACCTAAAATGTTTTCTTACCAAGAGTAACCATGTATGATCTTGCAGTAGTTTGATCAAAATATACACTGTTTGTCAGTCAAATTCACTGAGTGGAAGATGGTTTATGTTGTGAGACAGCTGGGGGCCGTTTCACTAAACTTTGTACGACTAAGATGTTCGTAAGTGCAAAATATCTGTAAATTTCACATTAACAATGTTTTCTTGTAAACAATTATTGGATTTACATTTATTGAGCATTGGCTTCATATGCAGCCTATGCTCAATAAATGTAAACCAATCAATTGAAATTTCCAGACGATCCTAAATTTGCACTTACGAACATTTGTCGTACAAAGAAATGGCCCCCAGATTTTGATCAATCATTGTCTGCATATGGGCTCCTGGTTTAGAAAAGGATGTTATGAAATGTGAAATCGGCGCAGACCCAGAATAGTCTGCACATCCAGGAAGTCTGATCAGGGCCAATGATTGTCATGATTCACAGACAATGTGACTTTATAAGTACATGTAGATTTGATGAGCAGTACCTATATACAATATACATGGATTTCATCACCGTTAAGCTTCACATGTATTGTAGTTCCGTCTCTCAGGAAAAGGTGCTATTTTAGGGGAAGGGGCCAAGTGACTTTGGTGTGGTATGGACCTAACACCAGGTCAGGTTATTCTAATTTCAGGGCTGAATATAGTTTTTATCGTTGTAAATATTCTGTTCTGATTTTGGGATCCCCCCCCCCCCAATGCAGCAGGTTAAAACCTTAGCTGTTGATAGGCCGTTAAACACCAATAAACAAACAAACAGGAAAAGGTAAGTAAATTACACACCTGGGGCCCGTTTCACTAAACTTCGTACTACTGAAATGTTCGTAAGTGCAAATTTAGGATCGTCTGGAAATTTCAATTGATGGCTTTACATTTATTCAATAAATGTTAATCCAATAATTCAACTTGGTGTGGTATGGACCTGGCACCAGGTCAGGTTATTCTAATTTCAGGGCTGAATTTATTTTTTCTCGATGTAAATGTTCTGTTCTGATTTTGGGATTTTCCCCCCATTGCAGCAGGTATAATGCACGATTGAACCCGTTGGCCAGGCCTTAAATGACCAAGGTTAGCTGTTGATAGGTCGTTAAACACCAATAAACAAACAAATAAATAATCCAATAATTGTTTGCAAGAAAACATTGTTAATGTGAAATTTACAGACTCATAATTCCAGCACAAAAATATTTACACAATTCCCTAACATTTGATTGGTCCGTAGCAAGTCTCTGTCCAAAATTTATATCCCAGTAAACTCCATGCCGAACTACTTTCCGTAACCGGCAGGTGCAGTTAAAATAATTCTTAAGAAAACGGAAAATAAACACATTTTCTCGATGAATTTATTTAAAATGCTGGAATTATAAGGAATGAATGGCCTTTTTTGTGGAATTTATCAGGGATATAAACTTGGAAAAGTCGCGGGAATACTGGACGAAGGCCGGAAGGCCTCGTCCAGTATTCCCACGACTTTTCCAAGTTTATACCCCGATAAATTCCACAAAAAGGCCATTCCGCGGCATTCCTATAATAATTTTGCACTCACAAACATTTTAGTCGTACAAAGTTTAGTGAAACGGTCCCCTGGACAAATGTAAGGGTGTGCATTCGCACTCCTTGCAGCCAGCTGGCTATGATGCCACTGAAATTAGTCACAGATATACTATTGACTAGCTTCGGAGCCCCGCAGGGGACATGGAATTGTTTTATATTAATTCGTTCCCACGAAATAACAATTCGTTCCCTCAATTTAAATATTACAAATTGTTAATTGTTAAATTGATTGAAAAAATTGTTAAATTGATGGAACAAATTGTTATTTCATGGGAACGAATTAATAAAAAAAAAGAATTCTACGTCCCCTGTGGGGCTCCGTACAGATATACTATTGACTAGGCCATTTATACTACTTGTCAACATTTTATAATAAACCCACCGTATTTGTACTTTTATTATGTTTTGCTACAGTGATCCTTTTGAGTAATGAAGAGATATTAAATTTAATATATTATTAACCCTTTCACCCGTAAGTAACTGGAATGGATTTTGATATGTTAATTTTGCAACTAATCCCACTGTCACAAAATGGTTTTCAGACTAGGGGGTGTTTTTGTTGTAAAAAATATGAAAAGTACGGTACTTTCAAAAAGTGCAGATCCTGATGAGACGGCTCGTTACGAGCCGTCTCATCTGGATCTTCACTGTTTGCATAAACCGCTATAGTGGGCTTTCGGGTTCAAAGGGTTAAAAGTCACTATTGCATTTAATTGTCTCCACGTAATTGTTGAGCCTGCTTATTGGGACGTGGTTATAAAGGTTGCAAAATGTCTGGTTGTCTTTATGTATGCTAATCCATTCCAAACTTGTTTTTCAGGGTGCATATAGCCGCCCCCATTCCGTCTGGCTGAATTTTTTTTTTTTTCAATGTTAATATTCTGTTCTGATTTTTAGATGTCCCCCAATACACCAGGTTAAATGCACGATAGAACCTGTTGGCCCAGCTTAAATGACCATAGCCGTTAAACACCAATAATTCCAGCACAAAAATATTTACACAATTCCCTAACATTTGATTGGTCCGTAGCAAGTCTCTGTCCAAAATTTATATCCCAGTAAACTCCCATGCCAAACTACTTTCCGTAACCGCCAGGCGCAGTTAAAATAATTCTTTAGGAAACGGAAAATAAACACATTTTGTTTATTAATTTATTTCATATGCTGGAATTATAAGGAATGAATGGCCTTTTTGTGGAATTTATCGGGGATATAAACTTGGAAAAGCCGCAGGAATACTGGACGAGGCATTAAAAAATTACAATTTTCGAGAGAAAAAAAGAAAAAAAAAAAAGGATTTATTTTCGAAAATTGTTACTTTTTTATCGCTTCATTCCTATAATAAACAAACAAATAATTCTACCCATGCGGCGCCTATGCACAAGCTCAATGTTAAATTTTTTGTTTTGTTTTGCGTTAAAGTTTTTGCTGCGTACATCCAACTACGGAGCACTGCAGGGGACATGGATTTTTTTTTATTAATTCGTTCCCTCAAAATAATAATTTGTTCCCTCGAATTAACAATTCGTTCCCACGAAATGACAATTCGTTCCGTATTTGCTATGAAAATGTTGTCATCTTTCCACGTTATTTTCGGAAGATATCACAGTTTCTGTTTATATCATATTTTTCCTGGAAAATCGCGCTTGTTCTAAGGTATAAAATCACGTGGCTTGTCTCATACTTACGTGCCATGGTACTACATGTACATCTATATGTCCCCTACTGTTACATAGTCTCGTGTATCAACACTTTGTAACCCGTCTTATACACATGTATGTATTAGTTACAAAAATAAAGTGCTAAAATACTTCCTTTTTGTCGAGTATGTTTGCAGAAATAAAGACAGTGATCACAATGACATCAGTGTAGTCGTGCATCCATTCAAAATATGCATTAAAGGTACATGCCCACTCAGTAGGCACAAAATGTTCTTCATAGGAATTAAATAACTGTATAATTGTGTCACTATTCCACCAGTTATAAAAATTACGAGTGCCCGCTATACAGATATAATCATTTAGTAATATTTATTTTACTGATAGTGATTCGCGTTTGTATAAGGTTATTTGCAAATGAGGCATGATATTTTTTATTTATTTATACTAATTAAATACGTCGCCTGAACAAATACAATTTTCGATATATTTTTAAGTATGATCATTGCACATCAAAAAGTAAATACAGATAATAAATAGTAATGTCCGTTAACATTTTAAAGAAACACGGTTATCGCCTCTGATATCAGTGTGGAAATTTACGTCTGATATAAAATGTATAATAATGCCGATCAAAATGTGTGGCAGTGGTGAATGAATGTCTATTTTGTCAGAAAATGTCTTCGATGATGTCTGCTATAAAGAACAGTTTGCTCCTACTGAGTGGGCATGCACCTTTACTAGGGAAATTTTAGTAGTTTTCTCACATTTGGACACTTCTATACATACTTCTGTGTTTTGCCATAAAACAGTTGGTTAAAAGAATAATTATTGATAAACCATCACTTTTGATATATTACAACTTTCTCAACCAGTGTAGACACTGGTCAGACTGTGGATGCACAGGCTGATGTGGCTCTATGCTGGTTGCTATTGTCAATAAATAGGGAATAGTAGGTTAGTGCCTTGAATGGTAAAACATATCTGACAAGGCTTAGGAAACCGGATGGGCAAGGCTCTGCAAGCACATCCCGTTTCCGTGCCTCGCCAGATATTTTTTCCCATTCACGGCACTAACCTACTATTCTATTTATCCAGTCAACACATACAAATGGCTTTACAATGCAAACAAATAACCACAGCCACAGCACATATTCATGCGCAGTGATTAGGTCGTATTGACAGGATATCAACAAAATTTCACGGCACCGTGTTTCACGGCACATACGCACTGTGTTGACGGGATAAAATAATCCATATAGTTTTGGACTTTTAATCCGGACACGATTTCCACGATTTCGGAGCGAAAAACAAGAAGCGGCATTAATATATTTTTGTTATTTAAGACAAATAAAATACGATCGGTACTATTTCACTGCGGTCGGTCGGGTTACCAGAAACATGATTTTTTCTTGGTCTAAGCTCCTGTGGCAATACGTTGTCACAATCCGATTGACGCATGCCAATCGCATGTCGGTGTTGATTATTTTCCATCAGTGACAGTGCCCATGTCATGACAGTTTCAATGTACTGGTGTTTTTTTCAATCACACACATTTATTATTATTCGAGTCCACAATGTTGTTACTTTAAAAAATTGTCACGTGGCATTATATGGAAAAACCCTGTTTTATATGTTTTCCTACTTCCAGCCCAATATAAACATCGTACGTGTATTTCTTATTCGTCAAATTATTCGTGCGATATGTTAGGAATTTGAAAACTGTAGCGTTTCTTTATTTGTTCAGTATAAAATGATATCACTGCACTCAGTTGGTGGTTGGTCGGGCGAACGAGACGGCGTAAATTAACGGTAGGGATTCCTCCTTATAGGAATCATGATTTGCCTGGTTTGGCCCTCGGGTACATTTTTATCTTTGGCTCTTTTGTTACCTGGTAGTTGAATTGGGTTATTGCCCAATATAAAGTAGTAACATTATTACTGATGCTACTGCTTTTGGGAGGGTGCCAAGTGATTTTGGTGTGGCGAAGACCTGGCATCAGATCAGGATTATTCTGATTTCAGGGCTGAATATATATATTGTAAATATTCAGTTCTGATATTGGGATTTTACCCCCATTTGTACATGTACTTGAACATGTACTTGTACAGGTAATATATGGGATTTAGTACTAAACCCATTGACCCGGCCTTAAATGACCTTAGCTGTTGATATGCCGTTAAATCCCAAGAAAGAAACAAACAAACAAACACTGCACTCACCTTGTCACGTGCGGCTGGTATGCTAGTAATCCGATGGACCAGTAGCTTATTTCATCAACATTGCAAAGTATACTTTACTAGCAAAGTATACTTTGAGGGAGTAATCATTTATTTTTCCTGAAATGCATTATTTCATATACAACTAACAAATGCATATATTTTATGATTAAAAGTATGCAGAATTATTATACTGAATTTATTACATTATCACAGCCATTAAATGGCTGTGATAATGTAATAAATTCAGTATAATACAAATTAATAAATTTATCATAAAATTGAAAATTTCTCCCTCAAAGTATACTTTGCTACTAAAGTATACTTTGCAATGTTGATGAAATAGGCTACAGATAAAACAGTATGCATGTAAATATAGAGATAAAACAGTATGCATGTAAATATAGAGATAAAACAGTATGCATGTAAATATAGAGATAAAACAGTATGCATGTAAATATAGAGATATATCGTGGGAACGAATTGTTAATTCGAGGGAACGAATTGTTAAATTGAGGGAACGAATTGTCATTTCGTGGGAACGAATTGTTAATTCGTGTTAATTCGAGGGAACGAATTGTTAATTCGAGGAAACGAATTGTTATATCGAGGGAACGAATTGTTAATTCGAGGGAACGAATTGTTAAATTAAGGGAACGAATTGTTATTTCGTGGGAACGAGTTAATAAAAAAAATCCATGTCCACATGCGGGGCTCTGTAGCACTCGCCTTGTCACATGCGGCTGGTATGCTAGTAATCCGATTGACCAGATAAAACAATATGATTCATGTAAATATAGAGCATCCTCCACCGACCTCGCACCTAGCTTATGGCCGAGATAATGCCTGCTATTTCTGGCCTGTTATCTCCGAGTGGGAATCTGATATGGCTACTGATCATGACACCCGATCCCTGCATGCCCGGCAAAGATGGTCGGCTTGGTGATATGATGTAGTCAGGGTCAACACGTGTACCTGCTGAAAGTTTGCAATGGTATTCAGAAATGTGACCTGATAGTAAAAACAAATTAAATTCATACCATTTGTAGCTTATTGGCTTATGCGTTTGTGACCAAGATCCGTAGTATAATCAGGGTCCACAGTGTCATCCTTTGTGCAGAAACATGCATTGCCACATTCGTGATTAGTACGTAATAGTTATATTTCACATATTGGATTTTTATACGATCGTATTATGTTTTACCGCACGGCGGGCGGCTGAAGAAAAAGCGCATAGTTCGTGTACACAACTCCTCCGAAACCTTTCAGTCGATCGATCTGAAACTATACACACGTCTTCTACACATATTGAAGATGTGTACCTTGGTATTTGTATGTCGAAAAAATATTTTTTAACAAAAATATCACCTTTTTAACTTAGCCATTTTTTCTACATTTTTCTGTACAATTCTATATACGGTACAGAGTTTGTGTACACAACTCCTCTGAAACCGTTCAGTCGATCGTTCTGAAATTATACACACGTCTTCTACACATATTGAAGATGTGCACCTTGGTGTTTTTATGCCGAAAAAATATTTTTTAACAAAAATATCACCTTTTTAACTTAGCCATTTTTTGTGTACATTATTGTATCCAATTCCCTAACATTTCTACTTTACACTCTACTTTTCTATTTCTGCCTAAATTAGTATACATGTTTAGCACAACGAGATGAAGAAATAATGCTATAGACTTTCAAATTCTCATTAATGTTTCTTGCCTTGGTGACAGCTTCACATTTCTGCATCTTCGCTGTCTGGCCCATATTCGACGGGCGTATTTTGTGACTTGCGGCACTCTTGTTAATAAATTAATTTCGTAACGAAATTAATTTATTAAAAATCCAACATGTGAACTATAACGTACTTATTGTTTACCAGACCAATCGCGAAGCTCCGCCCCTAACAGTGATTTCGAATCGCTATACTAGTATGTGATTGGCAGTGTGACACGAAGTGAGCGCGTATGTCGGCGGTAATTTGCCATGAGTCTCCTGAACTGATGACAAGACATACAAAATAAATTCTAAATATAGCGCTGAACATGTAATAATTAATTTAATACATATTGGCGAAAGCGTCGCAATATGCAATTAATTGAAAAGAAATGCCGTTATTTCATTGGTCGAGAAACTACTGGAAACAATAAATGTAGATATTGATTACCACAAACAGAGAGAATGTTCAATTAGTCTTATACCAATGTAGTGATGCTTAGTCACACATGTCGTGAGTGGGCTGTTGGTGGAAGCACGCGATGGCTATTTTAACGATCGGGTTTCATCCATACCGAAATCCTGACCGGAGATCTGGGGCCCGTTTCACTAAACTTCTTACGACTAAAATGTTCGTAAGTGCAAATTTAATATCTTCTGTGATGTATTTACATTTATTGAGCATAGGCTGCATATGCAGCCTATGCTCAATAAATGTAAATCCATTAATTATTTACAAGAAAACATTGTTAATGTGAAATGTACAGACTATCACAATTTTGCACTTACGAACATTTTAGTCGTACGAAGTTTAGTGAAACGGCCCCCTGATTTGGCCTTCAAGAACGTCTTTGGAATTCTTGTATACTCAACAAAACTAGAAACGTCCCTGTTTTATAGCCGGTGTAGCTCTGTCTATGTATGTACCACATGTTCAAAGTACATGTATTTTAAACCGTGGCGATGTTCAGAATACGATCGTGTAGAGTTTAGCCGATACACACGGTTTACATAGCGGCCAGTGACCGGAACGTTGATTTCCACTTTTTGCACGTGCACGCTATACTTGTCATCGATAAGGTGATTCAGTTCATGTCGTACCATTCATGCGATAGGGGCTATTCGGAAAATTAAAAAACTTTTTAAATTTTTCACTGTTTTCGATATGCCACGGCTTTCCGAAAACGAGCGAAATCAGGCAATTGGGATGCTTGCGGGTGGGATGGCCGCCAGGGCGGTCGCGCCTCGGTTTGGTTGCTGTCGGAAGACGATTGATCGTCTTGCAGCCCGGTACCAGCAGACTGGGGCTGTTCACGACCGGCAGCGACCTGGTAGGCCTCGTGTAACGACGGCTAGACCCGATCGTTACATTACGTTGACGCACTTACGTCAACGTCGATTGGCAGTCACAGTCACTGCTAGGCAATACGGTGTCTCAGGGCAGACCATTCGCAACCGGTTACGTCGTAACGCCCAACCAATCCGGGCACGCCGCCCGTACACTGGTCAGATAATGACCCAACGTCACCGTGCTGCCAGACTGTTATGGGCGCGACATCATCTGAACTGGAGAAGGGCTGACTGGAACCGAGTTTTGTTCACCGATGAATCTCGGTTCACAGTTAGTCATGCTGACGGAAGATTACGGGTACACAGGCGTAAAAATGAAAGATTCACCGATTGTTGCATTGTTGAGAAGAACAGGTTTGGGGGAGGGAGCGTAATGGTCTGGGGTGGGATCATGGGAAACCGGAAGACAGATTTGGTTGTTGTACAGGGCAACATCAATGCACAACGTTATGTTGCAGATGTGCTAAATGCACATGCCTTACCATTTATCCGTCAGCATGGTCCTGGTGTGACATTGATGCACGACAATGCCCGCCCTCACGTAGCCAGGGTCACCACTCAATACTTACAGCAAAACAACGTCGACGTCATGCCATGGCCCGCGGTCTCCCCGGATCTCAATCCCATTGAGCACATATGGGATGAGCTGGGCCGCAAAGCACGAGCTAACAATCAGATTGACAATGTTCGCGATCTTACACGGGCGTTACAACGGGAATGGAGGAATTTGCCCAACGCACTGGTATTGCGTTACGTCACGTCGATGCGGCGTAGGATCATTGCATGCATTCATGCAAATGGTGGCCACACTCGGTACTAACGAGATTTACTGAATTTGCCACATTACTTATTGAAATTCCATCTCTAAACATTAAGTAACACATTTCTGAGTTTTTGTGATTTTTGATTTTGACCCCTACCGCCCTTGGCCGGTTATCTCTCGAATATTTAACAAGATATCCAAATGCAATTTATTGGCTTTGATACAGAAATGAATGAACTTGTTTTTCCATTTTGATTTTTAAAAGTAACCCTTTTGGTTTTTGATGAATCTTTCCTTAAACATGGAGGGACGTTTCTAGTTTTGCTCAGTATATTTGAGAGTTGAAACTGGTTTTATCCCGTCAACACAGTGCGTATGTGCTGTGAAACACGGTGCCGTGAAACATTCTTGATATCCAGTCAATACAATTTTTGCATTTCACAGCCATTTGTAGGTGTTGACGGGATAAATAGAATAGTAGGTTAGTGCCGTGAATGTGAAAAAATATCTGGCGCGGCACGGAAACGGGATGTGCTCGGCACAGCCTCGCCCATTCCGTTTCCTGAGCCTTGCCAGATATTTTTTCCCATTCACGGCACTAACCTACTATTCTCTATATACCCATTACAAGACTAATCATATCGGTATTACCTTTTGGAGAAGGGGCCAAGTGACTTTGATGTGACCAGGCCAGGTTATTCTAATTTCAGCGCTGACTATATATTTATCTCGATGTAAATATTCCGTTCTAATTTTGGGATCCCCCCCCCCCCCCCGCCCCCAATGCAGCAAGTTAAATGTGTGATAGAACCCGTTGCCGAAGCACAGACTCAACATAACTCAATTGTCTCCTGTCACAGGATGTGTGGTCTTGTTGGTAAATGGACGTGACATTCCATTCAGTCAAACAACGTGTTGGGGTCCGTGTGTGTCACTCCTGCACAGGCACACATGCTAGATATAGGAGTGTAATTCAGTCAAACAACGTGTTGGGGTCCGTGTGTGTCACTCCTGCACAGGCACACATGCTAGATATAGGAGTGTAATTCAGTCAAACAACGTGTTGGGGTCCGTGTGTGTCACTCCTGCACAGGCACACATGCTAGATATAGGAGTGTAATTTGAAATAAAATGTGATTAAATGATCAAATATGAGTAACACATATTGAATTATACATACAATATATAGTTTTATCGATTTTATCAGTTTAGCCAATGTAAGACTATATTAATACTTGATGACGCATCTGTAAACTATTTTCCCATTAGTAATATGACTAAAGTGGACATTCCGGTCAGAATTCGGTCATCAAGACCGGAATTATTAAATGCTCCAGTTTTCAGGTTCAGAGGCAGTTTTGAGTATCATCAGGACACATGAACGCTTGGAATATACACTGAGGCTGTTTAAATATGAAATGTGGCTGTGACTGGAGAAATGGGGCTTATAGGTGTTGCGACCAGTGTATATCCAGATCAGCCTGTGCATCCGCACAGTCTGATCAGGATCTGCACTTTTCGCCATTCCACCAATGAAACATTCGTTATGCTTCTAATATGCACTATATATAGCTATCAGGCTACTGGATAGCTACAATAATTCGCTTCCGATGTTATCTACGGCTACAATTTGACCCATTCAAAAAATGTGGTCAACCGAAGTGCATACACAAACCTGTTGCATGTAGGTCACAATTTAGTAAACTGTAAATTGTATGCCTTTAAACAAATAATATTTGATGTCGAACAAGTAAATTGCCAACAATAATATAGCAGGGAAATCAATTTCGATGGAAGCCATCTTTTCTCTTGTCGTAGTTCAAAGTTCAACGTAACGAAATGAAGCTTTCACATTTACAAGATATGCAAATGTCCGATAAACACATTGACACGGTAAAATAACCAATTTCTGCATGCGTATGTTCTTTATTAATAATTTATGAAAACAGCCTTGCCAGTTTTATATCGCTAACATATCAAACACGCCGGATAACCGATTGCAAAAATCACTCTTCCATGTGTTACATTAAAGATATGGGGTTAAATTGCTAGCCTCGCGAGAGGTATGGAGCGGGGTAGCAATTTTGTTACTAGCTACAGGAGTGTGCTATTTGATTTTTTGAAGCCAAATGCTGCATTCGGATATGCTTTTTCAACAAACAGGAAAAGAGTTTTGGGTCTATTTAAGAGGCGTATTTCTGAAAATTAGCATATTGCAATATGTTTGGCGCCGCTTGACTATATTTTGTTAGTTGAGCATTTGAATACCACAATGAATGCGCATTCATGTACTGAAAATAGCTATCGCGGACCTAATTTATGTAAACAAAGTCTTCAATATTGGTATTGACAATCATTGACACTCCGGCTGAAAAAAAAACACAATACCTTTTTACTAAAAAATACATGTCAACAACGATTTAGAGACATGTGGCTTATGTATCATGTTCCGTCAGCTCTTCTGTATAGCCTTTGGAACCACAGGTTGAAGTAATGGACCGAGGTCTATACATGCATTAAATATGCCTAAAAGCATAAATAAATGAAAAATAAATAAGCTACAAATTATTGTTTTACCCCCTCCATATACTCCATATTACGGAGTATATGGAGGGGGTAAACAAAAAATATTTAGCTTATATTTTTGTTTCATTTATTGATGCTTTTAAGCATATTTAATGTATTTATAGACCTCGGCCCATTACTTCAACCTGTGAGATTAACCTGTGCCGATTAACATTGTTTATGCCACAGGTGGAAGACTCGGACCTGTGGGGTAATGGATTTTTTGTAATAGGCATTTTTTTTTGTAATAGGCATTTTTTAGACCATAGTACTGTATGAGACCAAATGGGTGGGGTACACCCACTTGGTCTCATACCGTACTATGTTCTATTATTATAGTTTTTGGAACCACACTTATGGCTTTTCAACGGCTGGATGGTGGGGAGATACTCAAAATCCCCTCCGTTCATAATCCCCTCTGTCGTGTTGCAGGGGCTATCATAATCCCCTCTGTGGAAATGACAGGGCTATCATAATCCCCTCTGTAGAAATGACAGGGCTATCATAATCCCCTCTGTGGAAATGACAGGGCTATCATAATCCCCTCTGTGGAAATGACAGGGCTATCATAATCCCCTCTGTGGAAATGACAGGGGTATCATAATCCCCTCTGTGGAAATGACAGGGCTATCATAATCCCCTCTGTGGAAATGACAGGGCTATCATAATCCCCTCAATGAAATTGTCAATGTTTTTAGTAATACAATTAATTGGAAAAGTAAATGTTAAGACTTGTCAATCATCACTGATACTTTTCATGTTAATTTGATTATTTAAAAAAAATACAATTAGTATAAAATAAACAAAATAAAAACTATGACAAAGTAAAATTTTTAATCATTTTATTTAATCATTATTTAACACTTCACACAGTGTTTTCAAGCATCACATATTTAGGGTATTATGCATTTAAAATAAAATTTAAAATATCACACTTAGGCAATTTAAATTAATTAGAGATATACTTTAGAGAGTAATTTAATTTCCTTCTCCACGCAATAACTCAAGTTCTACTCGACGGATCGTAACCAAGTTCAGTATACATGTTTATCACGACATGACGAATAACCCTATTGGATCTCGAAAATTTCCAACATGTTTATCATGGCAAGTGGAGTGAGTTAGTGAGTCAGTGAGTTATCTCCCATTGTTGGCTGACCTTACCTCGTCGGGCGTATATTGTGACATTCGGCACTCTTGTTGGATTATAATTCCAGCACAAAAATATTTACACAATTCCCTAACATTTGATTGGTCCGTAGCAAGTCTCTGTCCAGAATTTATATCCCAGTAAACTCCATGCTAAACTACTTTCCGTAACCGTGAGGTGCAGTTAAAATAATTTTTAAGAAATGCTGGAATTATAAGGAATGAATGGCGTTTTTGTGGAAAAGTCGCGGAAATACTGGACGAGGCCTTCCCGCCTTCGTCCAGTATTCCCGCGACTTTTCCAAGTTTATACCCCGATAGTTCAAAGTACATGTCATTAAAATGATTTTAAATCATATTTTTCGCACTTATAATGAGTTTTGTTTGTATCATCACATGCATATTAACGATGGTACTGATTTGAAACGGTCAGATGTCTGAGTTATAGAGAATACCAGGCTCGTGTCTTTTGATATCAAGTTTATCAGGCAAGGCTAGGAAACGCGTAGGAATTTCGAGGCTTGCCGAGGAATTCCTACCGTTTCCGAGCCGAGCCTAATAAACTTGATATCAGCAGACACTAGCGTTGTATTATATTTATCAGGTAACGTTTTTGGCTACATAATGAGCAATTATGACGTTGTTTTCGTTGGAAAAGAACGCCAAATTGTTTCCTTGACGTCATTCCACTGACGTAATTCGGTGACGTCATGTGACGCAGTTCGTCCAATGACGTTTTCTATTTGTTGTAACCCGGATATTCGTATCAGGTCAATGTTTGATACAGCACTACATTATCAGTCAGTACGTATTCGGAAAATACAGAGCTAGTTACCTGATAAAATTGGATGAATTGCTATTATGAGAAATTATGCTGACTTGTAAATAGTTTCTGAGTTAGGGTGTCATTTTTATATACCCGATACACATTATGGACTATGCAATTGATTTTTGATAGAATAGGATCTGCAAAAACTGTCGCAAAATTATATTGATTATAGGAATGAATAGCCTTTTTGTGGAATTTATCGGGGTATAAACTTGGAAAAGTCGCGGGAATACTGGACGAAGGCCAGAAGGCCTCGTCCAGTATTCCCGCGACTTTTCCAAGTTTATATCCCCGATAAATTCCACAAAAAGGCCATTTATTCCTTATAATTCCAGCATTTGAAATAAATTCATCAAGAAAACGTATTTATTTTCCGTTTTCTTAAGAATTATTTTAACTGCGTCTCACGGTTACGGAAAGTAGTTAGGCGTGGGAGTTTACTGGGATATAAATTTTGGACAGAGACTTGCTACGGGCCAATCAAATGTTAGGTAATTGTGTAAATATTTTTGTGCTGGAATTATAAGCGTATATCGTCCTTGCTAGTACGAGCCTATTAACGATACCACCTAAAGTAACATTCATGTTCATTTTTCGACTATGCCTGTAGAAAAGCTTTTGAAGGAAAAATGTAAATAATTCGCAAACAGTGCATATCCTGATGAGCCGGCTGGATCTACACTTTTTCTGACAATTAAAACATCTGTTGTGTCGAGTGTCTCTTATAAACCAACCAGACTGTTTGATATTGGCTTTATAGTTAGTATCTCCTAATTGGGACTTACTATCTCATAATTAGCACTTTATATCTCCTAATATGGACTTAATATCTCATAATTAGGACTTAATATATCCTAATTAGGACTTACTATCTGCTAATTAGGAGTTAGTTAGTATCTCCTAATTAGGATATAGAACATGTTTTAGCATTGACACATTAGGAGATAATAAGTCCTAATTAAGAGATACTAAGTCCTAATTAGGAGATAATAAGTCCCAATTAGGAGTTAATACATCCTAATTAGGATATAATAAGTCCTAATTAGGAGATATTTACTCCTAATTAGGAGATAATATCTCCTAATTGGGAGACCATATGTTATACTTAGGAGATACCAACTCCTAATTAGGAGTATCTCCTAATTAGGAGATACAATATTTTAGCATTGGCACCTGGGGCCCGTTTCACTAAACTTCCTACGACTAAAAAGTTCGTAAGTGCAAATTTAAGTTCGTCTGTAAATTTCAATTTATGGATTTACATTTATGCAGCCTATACTCAATAAATGTAAATCCAATAATTATTTACAAAAAAACAATGTTAATGTGAAAGTTACAGACTATCATAATTCTGCACTTACGAACATTTTAGTCGTAAGAAGTTTAGTGAAACGGGCCCCAGGACGCTTCCATAGTTAATCAATATGTCGCATTGGGAGTCGCTGTTATTGTTAATACAGTTTTTTCTTTTATGTACTTTTCTATTTACTTAAGAAAGCATTGTATCTATCTTTACTGATAGTTGCATAGTGTTTGTCGTATAGCGCACATATTGAATTTTCTCATACCAAAATATTCCTCTTTGAGAATTATTAGTGATGCTAGCATATGGTAAAATATGCACATCAGCTAATAAGAAACACCTTATACCATATTATTATAATTTCCAAAGTCTTCCATTTCTGTAGTACATCGAGCATTTTGGAATACGTGACGTACATATATGTATTCGTACGGAACCCCGCAGGGGACACGGATTTTTGTATCAATTCGTTCCCACGAAATAACAATTCGTTCCCTCAATTTAACAATTCGTCCCCACGATATAACAATTCATTCCCACGAATTAACAATTCGTTCCCGTGTTACTTCGTGGGAACGAATTGTTAAATTGAGGGAACGAGGAACGAATTGCTAAATTGAGGGTTCGAATTGTTATTTATCCCGTCAACACAGTGCGTATGTGCCGTGAAACACGGTGCCGTGAAACATTTTTGATATCCTGTCAATACGACCTAATCACCGCGTATGAATATATGCGGTGACTGGGGTTACTTTTTTGCATTTTAAAGCCATTTGTAGGTGTTAACGGGATAAATAGAATAGTAGGTTAGTGCCGTGAATGGGAAAAATATCTGGCGCGGCTCGGAAACGGGATGTGCTCGGCAGAGCCTCGCCCATCCCGTTTCCTAAGCCTTGCCAGATATTTTTTCCCATTCACTATTCTCTATTTCATGGGAACGAATTAATAAACAAAATAATTCTACGTCCCCAGCGGGGCTCTGTACATTCGCAATATAGGCTAAGCTGCTGGTTAAATATTTGTGACAGTCTGTGAGTGTTCGTGTGGGGGTTGGGGGTGTGGGGCGATTGAGAGAGAAGGTCACGGGATTTAATACACCATTCATTATACACAATTACCACCCCAGAAAACCACTTAGCCAACTGACCTGGTATTCACTACATGCATAGAACTGAAACAATTGACGACGAAATGTAATTATACCAGTATTCATAACCAGTTAGGTAACCAACCTCATACAAACGGTGATAATGATTACATATAATTATCTACAAAATGTATGTGTTATCTGATAGGGAACCATCTGCCAATTTAATCTTTACATAACCGGCCAACATGCATGACAATGGATAATATGGCAGGCTGGGCCAAACCGGGGCTGGTTCCGTGGTTGACCAGGATTGCCAGAATAGTCGTCTGTTGTTGTTATATGTTTTGTCGACTTTCTCAATAAAAACATGGCGTGACAGCACGTTAGAATCATTTACACTGGAAATGATTCTAAAGTATTGTCAAACCATGTTATAATGAGAAAAACGGACAATAACAAAACAGAAGACGACACAATTTAATTCAGCGCAAGTGTTAAAGGGACATGCCCACTCAGTAGACACAAGTATGTACTTTATATCAGAAACATCGTCTGCGACATTGTCTGGCAAAATAAACATTCATTCACCATTATCCCACATTTTGATTGTCATTATTATACATTTTATATCAGAAAAAAAATTCAACACTGATATCAGGGCCGATAGCCGTGTTTTCTTAAAATGTTAACGGACCTTACTATTTATTCTCTGTATTTATTTTTTTGATGTGCAATTATCATACTTTATAATCTGTCGAAAAGATTATTTTTTTCAGGTGACGCGTAACTTATTATAAATAATTAAGCAATATCATGCCTTATTTGCATATGAAAATAGCCTGATACCACCGCGAGTTAATATCAGTAAAATAAATATTACTAAATGATTATATCTGTATATCGGGAGCTAGTGACTTTTAGAAATGGTAGAATAGTGACACACTTATACACTTATTTAATTCCTATAAAGAACAGTTTGTACCTACTGAGTGGACATGTACCTTTAAAGACATTCACAGCAACATGAGCGGTTGGGACAAAACGGCGAACGACGCAGAAACAGGGACTATGTTAAAATGTTCGTAAGTGAAAATTTAGGATCGTCTGTAAATTTCAATTGATGGATTTACATTTATTGAGCATAGGCTGCATATGCAGCCTATGCTCAATAAATGTAAATCCAATAATTGTTTAGAAGAAAACGTCGTTAATATGAAATTTACAGACTATCATAATTTTGCACTTACGAACAATTTAGTCGTACGAGGTTTAGTGAAACGGCCCCCTGGTTACTTCGTTAATATGTATGTCCCATGACACGAGTGACACCAATATTATCTGCTCCTATCTGACAAATGATCCATATTTGGCAAACATTTGTTGGTTTTGTTTCCAAATTAGGACATCTTGTCTCATTTTGGTTTCGTATATAGACTTTATAGTACCGCAGAAGGCGAGCAAAATACAAGTTTTCATTTAAAGGGACCGAGTCTCAGATGTAGCATATATCAGATATGTGGTTATAAGCTTTAAAGACGCTGTCTCTAATATTCAATATGTGTTTTGCTTTATGGACGGAATATGACCTATATCAATCGAACGCACCGTTTTATTTGATCAAATTCTAAGACGTTTGGGTTTTATTCTGCGAAATACAATGTACTATGATAAACTTGATAAACGGAGAATTTCACGGAAGTTTGGTAATGCTTTGTTGCTATTGTCGTACAAGGAAGCATACTTTGTGAGTCATAGCTATTTTTAGTCGTGAAGTGACGCTAGCATACCATCTATAGAAACAACATATAGGACCAGAGTATGAGGTTACAAGCTTTAACCATTTCACCCTTAAGTAACGAGAATGGACTGTGATATGTTAATTTTGCAACCAATCCAATGGTCACAAAATCATTTTCAGGCTAGTTCATCTACGAAAAGGGGATGTTTTTGTTTTCAAAATTATGAAAATGACATGCAAAAGTGCAGATCCTGATGAGACGGCTCGTCACGAGCCGGCTCATCTGGATCTACACTTTTTGTCAATACCACTATACAGGCCCGTGGTGTTGAAATGGTTAAAGGCACTGTTTCGCATGTGCTTTTTCTTTGCTTTGTAGACTGCACATGACCTTGTGTTTTATTCTCCTATAAACACTACCATAAACTTAAATGTACATTGCCACTCAGTAGGCACAAACTGTGCTTTATAGGAATTAAATAAATGTATAATTGTGTCACTATTCCGCCAGTTCTAAACATTACGAGTGCCCGCTATACAGGTATAATTATTTAGTAATATTTATTTTACTGATAGTGACTCGCGGTGGTAACATGCTATTTCATACGCAAATGAGGCATGCTACATTGTAATTGTTTATACTAATTAAATGCGTCACCTGAACAAAAGAATATTTTCGACAGATTATAAAGTATGATCATTGCACATCCAAAAATAAATACAGCTAATAAATAGTATGTCCGTTAACATTTTAAGGAAACACGGTTATCGCCCCTGATATCAGTGTAGAACTTTACGTCTGATATAAAATGTAAAATAATGTCAATCAATGCGTGGGCTAATAATAAATAAAAGTTTATTTTGCTAGAAAATGTCACAGATGATGTCTCCGATATAAAGAACAATTTGTGCCTACTGCGTGGGCATGCACCTTTAATTCTTATAAAGATCATGGTAATAAATTTAATAAACATGAAAGACAACTTGGTAATGAATGTCTGATATAATTGCTATACTAGGAAGAATACTTTGTGAGACTATGTAGCTATCTTTAGTTCTGAAGTGATCATACTTTTCCCAAGTACACAACCGCATGTGTTAACCCATTTCTTGCTGAGGATATGCCATTTTGATTTGGGAAGATCATAAATATTTTCTTTAAATATGCTTAGAAGTAAATTTCTCGACCACCATTTGAACCGTCTGGTCGAGACGGTTCAAATGAGTGGTCGCAACATATACTTTCATTGAGAAGTAACAAAATAAAAATAAAATATTTAAAAAATTCATACCCGTAAATGTGTATTCCACATGTGATGGGTTAATCTTGCCCATAGTATCTATGGTCCTAAAAATATATTGGCAATGCCAACTTGACATCAAGCAACTTGATTGTCTGAGCCTGAGCTGTAGCATTGATCATGCTCAGCCAGTCGAGCTGCTTGATTTCAAGCCCAATATTTACGGCCAGGGTAAACATCGACAAAAAAATCTTACCCAACCATCTCACAATGTAAAGAGTGAATGTAACTGACCATCTCCAAACAATTGTAAAATACAGACTGAGATACGTTCGATGTGTGAAACGTTACCAAACGCGCGTTTCCCGTCACATGATACCCATTTATAATCACGATATAAACATACATTCAAGCAAGTGCGAAGAAAATGGCAAGAAATATTCAATTTCTGCGCATCGGACTGCATGTTTTTATGTAGTGTACTGTTGCTAAGTGTATATAGGCCGTGCGTGCCCCAAAACAGGCCGCACAATGGACGCATGATCTATTCATGATATCGATGGTCTAGTAACATAAGGTCGTAACTGCTATGCTAAAGCATAGCAGTTACGACCTTATGTTACTAGACCATCGATATGTAAAGGTCGATGTTTAGAAAATGGCAAATAGTGTTCCCAAATGTTAGTTTGCAGATGGAAACAACTGTATTTAAATATAATAATACGTTGCATTAAGAAGAAAATGAATCATAAATGTCAATTCACCATATTTTCTTTTTTTATGTGGACCGATTTTCAAAATGTAACTTTTGTTTTCTTAGTTACATCATTTTCAAGCTATATCGCCAGGTTTCGGAGTCAATTTCCAAAACTTTTCGTTTTTTGATCCTGAATTCGGAGTCAATTTCCAATTTTTTCGTTTTTTGATTCTCAGGATCAAAAAACGAAATGTTTTGGAAATTGACTCCCCATGTTAAATTCCCATAGGAATTGCGTTTTTTCGCAATAAAATCAATATTTGATGGAATTTCATCAAATAATTTTTTTTGGGGATGGTGACTTTTTTGTTATTGATGAAGAAGTACTTACATGTACTTTTAAATATTTTTTAGATTTAATGTCTTTAATGGCCAAATGTTCGTCAGCAGCAAAACGTGGAACAGACAGTAGTGTGTTATGAGTTTAATACACTACACATTAGTACACTACATGTATGGCTACTTTAATGCAAAAGAAAACAACTACAAAAACACAAAAAAAAATAACAACAAAACACAACAACGCATATGAAATACGAGTACCCTAAATGTAAAGACATTGCCCAGAATGGCTTTGTGGATGGCACTCCTGTGTATAACTAGTTCGTGGAACGGTAAATACAATGCATTAATCACAACCCAATAAACAATGCATTTCACAACCCAATAGATATCATGACCCCCCAGTGCTGTGATCGAGGAGCACCGGTGTGGCAATATTTCCCCACAAGTTCAACATTCCCTCAACCACAATTCCAGTGCGTGTATTTTATCCCGTCAACACAGTGCGTATGTGCCGTGAAACACGGTGCCGTGAAACATTTTTGATATCCAGTCAATAATATTTTTGCATTTTACAGCCATTTGTAGGTGTTGACGTGATAAATAGACTAGTAGGTTAGTGCCGTGAATGGGAAAACATATCTGGCGCGGCACGGAAACGGGATGTGCTCGGCAGAGCCTCGCCCATCCCGTTTCCTGAGCCTTGCCAGATATTTTTTCCCATTCACGGCACTAACCTACTATTCTCTATCTATTTTCCTTATTTCTGAACCAAAGTATATGTTGTTACCACTCATTTGAACCGTCTCGGCGAGACGGTTCAAATGAGTGGTCACAACATATACTTCTGATGAGAAATAAAGAAATTCTTGAGCCTTGCCGGATATTTTTTCCCATTCACGGCACTGACCTACTATTCTCTATATATTACGAGTCACTAACATTGCAAAGCACCTAACGCGTCCATCGTCTTCAAGTACAACTGTCTGCGTAAATCTTGCCCAAATGCCAACGTTTCTCAACGTTATATTAACACTATCAACTAGCAATCGAAAATATTGATTGGCTGAGCCTGAGCTGTAGTGTAGCATAGCTCAGGCTCAGCCAATCAAGCTGTTTTATTTCAAGCATAAGTATTTTTAAATATAACTCACAACACATATTAGCAGGATTAGCGTAGGTGGTGATGTATCACGTGCGTGACAGATTTGTTTACCCTGTTGGGGAACGGTCGCACAACTGGATTTAGTAGGTCGAGATTTTCGATTCGATCCATGACAGACGCAATTACAGATCGATTTCAATCATGTAAGTCACGACAGCAATATGGGTTGGCATCAGCAGCCTATTTATAAACATACACCGCGAGTATCAGATTACATTCCCATTTAGGAAACTCTCAGACCTGTCGCTGATCAAACAACGACAAATACTGACAGCTACAAGTAAAAGTAGCCCGGCATAGAAAAGATAGTGCAGGTGCATTGAGGTCACAGACACAGTTTATTTGCAAATCTTGATCCATTACTACCCAGTTTCACTTGAGGAACAATTGTGGGTGTTTTTAACACCAGTTTTCAGCATACATGTATTTGTAGCATTTAAAAGAAAACACGAACCTGTTGGTCACGTGATGTAAACAGAGATTCCGTGGCAAAAAAAAATGCAAACAATATTGGGGGATATGACGAGGTTGGATTTTTCTTTCTTATGAGTAAGATCACCTATTAATTAATTCATGCAGAATCAGTACAGGCCGCTTGCCGGTCATGTACAAGTAGGCCCCACAGCTTCCATACGAATAGTGAAAGTAGAAGATACTGGCCTTCAAGGCCAGTATCTTCTACTTTCACTATTCGTATGGAAGCTGTGGATGCGATTCGGTTAAATTATATAGTAAAACTATGTGGTGTGTTATAACCATAACTCGGTACGTAGCACAATATTTAGTATGTCGAGCTGCAGATGTTATTTATGTAAACCAGGGTGTTCGGTTTTGAACGGTTCCACGATATGTATCACAGGTTGAAGTAACGCATACATACACTAAATATACATAAAAGCATCAATAAGTGAGAAAAAAATAAGCTATTTTGTTCCTTCGTATAACACATTAAGAAGGTGTACATAAATATACATAAAAGCATCAATAAGTGAGAAAAAAATAAGCTATTTTGTTCTTTCGTATAACACATTAAGAAGGTGTACAACATATTTAACGCATTTGTTTATATTTAGCTTATTTGTTTATTTGTTTCACTTATTGATGCTTTTAGGTACATTTAATGTATATTTAAATTATGAAACTTGGTCCGTTACTTCAACCTGTGGTATGTACATGTTAAGATATAAGAGAAATATCTGACCTATTTAGTACATTGCAATGAAAGCACACACTTTCCCTCAGTTGACAGAACCTCTCAGTAACATGTTTGATGCGGATGATACAGTACACGTTTACTGGGGCGTCAGGGCCCAGTTCGATGCATATTAGTAAGGTTATTCTTGTTAGCAAGTTTCACCTGGGCCCGGTTGCTCAAAACCTCTGTTAGCAATGCTAAGGATTTAACAGTCTGGGCCCGGTTGCTCAAAACCTCTGTTAGCTTAACAGACTGTTAAATCCTTAGCAATGCTAAGGATTTAACAGTCTGTTAAGCTAACAGAAGCTTTGAGCAACCGGGCCCTGTTATATGGTGTACGCACGGGGTCAAAACTAAACTTACAGGTGCAGCTATAAAAAATATACAGGCGCACTATACAGGAGCAGCTGTAAAAAATACAGCTGCACCTGTAAAAATACAGCTACACCTGTACAAATACAATTTAGTTTTGACCCCGTTCGTACATCATATGTACCAACGGGTCAAAAACTAAACTTACAGGTACAGCTATATATATAGGTGCACCTGCATGTTTTACAGCTGCACAAATGTATAGCGCATTAAATGTATAGTTCACCTGTAAAATGTACAGCTGCAGCTGTAAATGATATAGCTGCAGCTGTATTTTTATAGTTGCAGCTATAAACGTATTTTACAGGTGCGCTATACATTTACAGGTGCAGCTGTAAAAAATGCAGATGCACCTGTATATTTTATAGCTGCACCTGTAAGTTTTATTTTTGACCCCGTTCGTACACCATACTGTTAAGCTAACAGAAGCTTCGATCAACCGGGCCCAGGTTAGCTTTTCAATCGCACTTCCAGTTAGCAAAAGTATATTAAAAAATGGCGACTGATCGTATCGATAAATCTATTTTGTAATGGTTTGTTTACATCTGAGCCATGTTTGCAATGGGTGACTGAATATGCACGAGTATATGGTCTATTGAAAACAATAATTTTCTAAGAATATAGTATTTTTACGTAATTGTGTTGGACACCCGTGACTAAACAATATACAAATGTACCCATTTTTCTCTCTCTAAACAGTGGGTTTCGTAATTATTTAAAAGAAGGTCAAACGGGCAGGTGACTATCAAAGTAAAACAAATATACCTGCAATGTACCTGCAACGAGCAATTGCGTACAACATACAATGGACCCTCTCTAAACCGGACACCCTGGGAGGTCCCCAGTGTGTCCGGTTTAAGAGAGGTTCCACTGTAAAACAGACATATGACTACGACTAATACTACATAAGACACGCGTTGGTACTTTGTGATCTCCGTCTGATCAGGATATGCACTGTTTGCAAGTAATTTTCATATTTTTAGAACAAAAACACCCCCTTTTTAAATGGACAAGTCTGAAAATCAGTTTGTGACGACTGGATTGGTCGGAAAATAAACAAAAACACAGTCAATTCCAGTTACTTAGGGTTGAAAGGGTTAAAGAACATACATATATGTATTATACAATGATTTACCTTAATTATAAATATCCCAACTGTGTCGCACCCAAATCTGGAATTCTTAAGAATGCTCCAGATCTCCAAAGTCAGTGTCACAGAGAAGCATTTAAAGTAGCACGGACACGGTTAAGGTGTAGTATTAATATGTGCCTGTTGTTTTACCACTTTGTGTATAGATCCGGGTTACTGATACGTGATAGGACATCAGACAATAATATCACACTGACGCAACATGTACGGGAGGTGGTGACTCAACTGGGTATTATAATTGATGATTATAGAGCACATAGGACGAACCTACGAAGCCCCGCAGGAGACATGGATTTTTTTATTAATTCGTTCCCACGAAATAACAATTCGTTCCCTCAATTTAATAATTCGTTCCCTCGAATTAACAATTCGTTCCCACGAAATGACAATTCGTTCCAACGATATAACAATTCGTTCCCACGTATTAACAATTCGTTCCCGTGGGAACGAATTGTTATTTCGTGAGAACGAATTGTATAATTGAGGGAACAAATTGTATTATTAAATTGAGTGAACGAATTTTTATTTCGTGGGAACTTCTACGTCCCTCCGTACGAACCAATGTCGCTCCAGGAACACGTATTTATCCCGTCAACACAGTGCGTATGTGCCGTGAAACACGGTGCCGTGAAACATTTTTGATATCCAGTCAATACTATTTTCGCATTTTACGGCCATTTGTAGGTGTTGACGGGATAAATAGTACAGTAGGTTAGTGCCGTGAATGGGAAAAAATATCTGGCGCGGCACGGAAACGGGATGTGCTCGGCAGAGCCTCGCACATCCCGTTTCCTGAGCCTTGCCAGATATTTTTTCCCATTCACGGCACTAACCTACTATTCTCTATATATATACCGCAACCACTTTAAAGGCACTGGGTCTCAGATATAATATGTATAACACGTGATGAAACGTTCAGAAACATAATTAGGTTTGAGGCGGCTTTCAGCTGCGCCGAAAACCTATTGTATTCGTTGGTTTTTTTTTGTTTTTTTTTATTTTTTATTTTTTTTTATTCAGCCGTTCAGTCTACAGCCCAAACCGCTGGTCGGATCGACTTCAAATTTTGCATGCCGATTCTGATCAAGTGTGAGCAGAGACTCAGAGATTTTCAGAAACCGGAAGTGACGTCATATTTTCTATAACTTTCTATAACTTCCTTATTTTCCAACCGATTTCAAAAATGAGGGTTTTGCATTGGAAAGCTGACAAAATTCTCTATCTCGGCCTCGCTGACAGTTCTTGGCTATCTGGTCAAATAAGAGAGCTATAGGCATTTGAAGTTGAAAAATGTACATACTTTTCAACGATTTTGCCGAATTTTTGCCGAATTTCGGCTGATAACGGGTGGTCTTTACAAACGTTTTCCAATTTGTACAGTAATGTCAGCAACATAATTTCTTGCCAGTGTGATAGGGGAGTGTCAGGCGCATAAAAGATGATAATTTTCAGAGCTCTATCTTGACTACTTCCGGTTCTATTGGATGTCAAAGATGAACGTCTTTTTTTCAAGTTTTCAAAATAGAGCAAACGGATGTGACGTCAGCTTCGTTATTTATCAATATATTTCAAAATTTCTTGCTGCGATCGATATTTCAGTCCTTTAGCTAAAACTTTCCCGCTTTGTGCCCGGCCTATGGTGAAAAACAAACGAAAACTTCACTGGCGGAATATTGCATATTTCCGTTTTATTAGGTGTATTTACAAATGGCGTAAACTGCCATTTAAGGGCGATAACTATCGAAAAATAATCATCCGCTGACTTACGGGCTCCCTCCATCTACACCAAACCGCTGGTTGGATCGACTTCAAATTTTGCATACCGATTCGGATCAAGTGTGAGCAGAGACTCAGAGATTTTCAGATATCTCTTAATGCTACTTTCCACGAAAACGGAAGTGACGTCATACTTCCTATAGCTTCCTTATTTTCCAACCGATTTCAAGACTTCTTTTTGCATTGGAAAGCTGACAAAATTCTCTATCTCAAATTCGCTGACAGTTTTCGGCTATCTGCTCAAATAAAAGATCTATATGCATTTGAATTTGAAAAATGTACATACTTTTCAACGATTTTGCCGAATTTCGGCTGATAACGGGTGGTCTTTACAAACGTTTTCCAATTTGTACAGTACTGTCAGCAACATAATTTCTTGCCAGGGTGATAGGGGAGTGTCAGACGCATGAAAGATGATAATTTTCAGAGCTATATCTTGACTACTTACGGCTCTATTCGATGTCAAAGATGAACGTATTTTTTCAAGTTTTCAAAATAGAGCAAACGAATGTGACGTCAGCTTCGTTATTTATCATTCGATTTCAATTGTTTTTGCTGTAGTCGATATTTAAGTCCTTTAGCTAAAACTTTGGCTGAGGATCGAACCCGGTATCCCTCGCTCCGAGTCCATCGCTCTACCTCTAAGCTAACCGGCCCCACATTGGTGTGATGATGCGAACACAATAATGTTGGACTGTTCATTCTAAAACTTCAGAAATTCTTTTTGTAACCGATAGTTTACACCTTGGGCTAAAGCTTAGTTACACATGAAATCAATGTTTGAGGCTCAAACCGTTGATGCAGCTCAAGCTGCTCTAGTTTTATTATAGATTTGTATCGTATTCCTGAACCTAATTGCACTATAAGTCGCCTGGAAACAATATGTGATTAGAAAAAACAAATTACCTTTAAAGGGTCGGGGTCTCCGATGATGTCTCAACTCTTCAATATCTCCGTTTGCTTTGCAACTTTAGTGAAACCTCTCTAAACCGGACACCCTGGGAGGTCCCCAGGATGTCCGGCTTAGAGAGGTTTCACTGTGAATCAGGCAGTTGATCATTCCAAACTTTAGTGGGACAGCCATATTGTCGTGCTACGCCTAACTGGCGAGTTCGACCAAGAAAATAGTGCCCTTGCCAACTTATCGTATGGCGTGTTGGTCTGTCTTGCTTTGTATCTACAACTCTACATAATTATACTATACTATTCTCTATAGTTTTCACAGTTTTGGGCTCATTTTATCGGTTAAATTCTGGAAAATACGAATCAAAACGTGTGAATACAGCAGCTATTATCTTTAATTCTCACAGTTAGGTAGCAGTGACCAGTTAGCCGCCAGTTTCGTACATTTATTTGTGGGAGTTTCAAACAGTAATTTATTCTAGAGTGAACGTATGGATGGGAATGGGGTTTGCCCAATCACAGTACATTTGCCTTTCGATGGTGATTGAGAACATATACAACTTTCAGTCTCTAGTTCCGCATGTGATCAGTTTTTGTGGAGATAACATATTTCAGTACATTCAGCACTTTGATTACTAATCTGTTTCATCAAATTCTGTGCATATCTGAGACAAACCGCCTTTAACCCTCACTACGCGGGAGACGAAAATTGTCTTCTGCTGTTTTTCATTTTTGCCTTAATTCTTCACAAAAAACCTGTTATGACAGCACATGATCCAGCGGAGACGATTCTCATGCGCTGCCAAAACAGATTTTTATCGAGAATATTGAAAATAAAACATTTCCAGTAGACGACGAAATTTAATTCAGCGTAGTACGGGTTAAGACTGTATACTGCATGGACAAATTAATTCATAATCGTGTGCCAATTTCTTTGAGATTTGTTGTTGATACCGGTTGACTGCTTAATGTTTTGTTTCAGGTATTCATTGGATTTGGTGACTTCCGGGTCATATGTACTACACAACCGCCAGCGTTAATCTTGTCCAGAATATCCCAAACGTTTCTGAACACGTATTGGCGATGCAAATTCGCAATCAATCAACTTGATCGTCTGAGCCTGAGCTGTAGCACAGCTCAGGCTCAGTCAATCAAGCTGCTTGACTTCAAGCACAATATTGAAGTGTTTTGAAATAAGGAAATTGACAACTATTGGCAAGATTAGCGCACGCGGTAGTGTACTTGATTATTTGGCTGGTGAGATTATGTGGACTATAACGTACTTATTGTTTACTAGCCCACTCGCGAAGCTCCGCCCCTAAACACGATTTCGAATCGTTATACTAGCATGTGATTGGCAGTGTGACACGAAGTGAGCGCGTGTGTGGGCACACACAAGTGTAGCACAACGCAGGATCAGTCAATCAAGTTGGTTGACTTCAATCCAAATATTGAAGTATTTTGAAATGAAGAACTTGACAAATATTGGTAAGATTAGCGCAGTCGGTCGTGTACTAGATTATTTGGCTGGTGAGATTATGTGGTATTTTGGCAACAGTTACCGAAACCATAAATGATAAAATATGCGGTATATGGTCGAAACTAGTCATAGTAATGGAACTAGGTTTAAACTTTATTTTATAATTCTAATTGTGATCTGAATTGAAGTCGTCTGTTCCGATAGTTAAAACAATATTAATTACACACGTTTTAAATCTAAATTGCAACATTTAAATGCGTGATTGCGTCTGCTGTCAAATCGTAAATTCAGAGACATCGCATAATTTATCCTGCGCCTAGCACAGGACAGACCTGTCATATGTTTATAAATGCATTGTATCAAGAAGGGATTGGACGTTAGTTATGGTACATGTACAGGTTATAACGTCGCATAACATGACATTGAATGAAATAGTGTATTTTGTTTCGATCTACATTTCGACTGTGTGAAGTTAGCACTGCAATCGAAGATCGCAAATAAACATTCAAATCGAATGTCGAGTTGAATGTAGAGCTGAAAAGTTAACCTGTGTAGACAACTTGGATGAGCAGCTGGCTAGTTCCAATGCACTGTTGGCTCTGCAATCGACTTTCAAACAATTATTTTCGGTTGAATCTGAATGTAGAGCTGTGTCCTTCCAATGCAGCTGGCTCTGCAATCGACAATCAAACATGTATGTTCCGTTCAATCTGAATTTAGAGCTGGGTCCTTCCAATATACAGCTGGCAGTCTGCAAGCGACATTCAAACATGTATGTTCAGTTCGATCTGCATGTAGAGTTGGGTACTTCCAATGTACAGCTGACTCTACAATCGACAATACTAGTTTGAATGTCGATTGTAGAGCCAGCAGTGCATTGGAACTAGCCAGCTGCCAATTCAAGTTGTCTACACAAGTTAACTTTTCAGCTATACATTCAACTCGACATTCGATTTGAATGTTGATTTGTGATATTCGATCGCTGTGCTAACTTGCACACGAATAGCCGTGAAAAACACATGAAGAACCTTGAAAGACACATGAATAACCTTGACAAAAAACATGACACACATCCCTACGTTTCATAGTTTGACTGCTAATTTCAATCTGTAAAAGCTTAAGGTGGGTTCAGAACGAGTTTTAGACCTTGATATGATGATCAAGTTTGAACGCAAGTATCTCTACAATTGTGAATTCCATTTGTTGGGGATTAAATTTTCTTTAGAGGAGCATTTCAATGTACATACAACAGGCTCATCAAAAATTTCTACCGGGGTGCAGTTTCACTAGCGTTGTGTAGGTAGGCTTGACGTTACGAATGTTGAAACCAACTGTTTTTGTCTTATTATCATCGTAATGAGATAACGAGTCTCTATTTGGACCTGGAAACTATTTACGGTATGGTGATAAAGAGAGCACCTTGTGAGGAGACGATGGGAGTTTTATGGGCATATTAACTTTTATCAAAATGCCATGATTGTAACAAAATGTCAACGGATGTTTTTTCGTGTTTTTTTTTATCTTTTACTCTCAAACAGAAATATATTTTGGCAGAACATGAGAATCATCTCCAAAGGAGATGATTCTCATGTACTGTCAAAACATATTTGGTTTATTGATTTTACTAAACATAAGGGGAAAACAGGTAACGTATTTCATGATGTTCCCACACACCCACCCCAATATCGGTATAACTGTGAGACATACATGTATATTATATGTACTGTGTATCCGTATGTCCATCTGTGAGGACTTTTGCGGGAGTTTCTTCAATCTGCAAGCGGGGTAACTTGTGTGCGGACACTTGGCCTCATCTTGTAATGTAAACATGTTAAACAGTGTAACCGACGACATGGCACATGTATCTGTTAATTAAACCAGTGTAACTGCAATGGGTAATATGCGGGTATGGCGAATGATGCATTTTTCTTCTTCTTATATTTAAGGGTGGGAAATGGCTCGAGGACCTTCCATACCCGGACATATCAGCCCATAAATTATCAAGCAAATGGCCGTTGGCCAATTTGTTTCCGAATTTACTAATATATACGATACAGTCAAATATGTGCATTAAATGAAGGACACGATGAGGCTGTGAGTTTAGCCTAGTTAGTTTATTCTCCTATTGCACAATGCCGATACGTCAGACCGTGACAAGGGATGAGTGTGAGTGCACATGATATATGGAGACTCAGTCGTTACATTGGTATATTACCTTCTGATGCTATTAGAGGGTTGGACAAGGCGAGACAGACCAGGCAGAGACGGATCCACGTGATATGGGTATGATGCATGTTCTATGGCCCGTTTTATATGCATTCCCGTGTAGTCCGGCCGAAGTACCGCCGAACCCGGATTTGGCGTACACCTAACTGATTTTTGGTGATTTAAACCTACATGCCCTATGTTACTAAAAATGATGAATCATAAGTCAATTGTTTGACACTGAATACACTGAAAGCAATACATACAGTTATTCTCGTTATACCGAACACGCTGTGTACGACCCAGCGTGCTGTGACTATGGCAGCTGGTGATTGATTGATTACAGTGAAAACTTTCTATACCGAACACCCTGGTGATACCCAGGGTGTTCGGTATCGAGGATCCACTGCCGAGCCGAGCTCTTCCAACAGTTCCATGATGTGGCTCTGACAGCTGATGATTGATTGATTACAGTGGACATTCTCTGTACCGAACACCCTGGGCTGAACCCAGGGTGTTCGGTATATCGATATTCCACTGTATTTATATACATGTAGTTCGTTTATGTTTCTTTTATGTCGGTCAATGTAGACATGGTAACGGATGAATCCAGAATGACATTAATAATGGCCGCCAAATATCGTAAACAATGTCTATGTATGTACATGTATATTTTAATTAACATTGTTACATTTTCAGGTTCATATTCTGCCAACAATTACTAATCATTAAATCTGGCTGTGACTCGAGAAATGGGGCTTATGGGACTTGTGATTAGTGTAGCTCTTGACTCCTGTAGTATGATAACGACCTATAATGCTTGATAGAAGCATGACTGCTGTTCATTAATGGAATGCCGAACATCGTATACCCTGATCAGACTGTACGGATGCACAGGCTGATTGGGATCTACCCTGGTAGCAAAACACACAAGTTCCATTTCCCCAGCAATAGCCACAATCGTGTGTTATTCAACTGGGGGCCGTTTCACTAAACTTCGTACGACTAAAATGTTCGTAAGTGCAAAAGTATGATAGTAAGTAAATTTCACATTAACATTGTTTTCTTGTAAACAATTATTGGATTTACATTTAATGAGCATAGGCTGCATGTGCAGCCTAAGCTCAATAAATGTAAATCCATCAATTGAAATTTCCAGACGATCATAAATTTGCACCTACCTACGAACATTTTAGTCGTAATAAGTTTAGTGAAACGGGCCCCAGATTTCCAAGATGACTGCCAACGTAATGTATCCCATGGTAATTACTGTCTGTTTCACGAAACCTGCCCAAATTTTACGGATATATAAACAATGCAAAAACAATATTTTTTACGATAATATTAAATTGTATCAACATTTAAGAGTGAGTCTTCTTTTTAGTTTAGGTGAAAGTTTGTCAAATATTAATTTTATTACGAAAAATTGATATCTTTATGGGAATTCAACATGGGGGGAAAGGAGGTAGAGGAGCTGTCGGGAGAGTAAAAAAAAAAATTAAACAAAAATGGAAATTTACTTCGAAACCGAGCTAGATAGCTTGGAAATGATATAACTAAGAAAACAAAAGTTAAATTTTGAAAATCCGTCCGGTATTTCTGAAATTCTAAAAATGTTCCCATGTTAAATTACCATAGACATCTTCACTCTGTGAATTAGGAGATACAAATAGTTTAGCATTGGTACCAGGACGCTTCCACGGGACAAGGCTGGATGAAAACGTCGTAAGGTCCATTGTTTAACATATTGTCACATGGATGGGCTTAGTTGGTGGCTGACTATCAAAAGGGACCGTACGACGTTTGCAACCACACATATCGATGTTGATCATTTGACAGTCCCGGATTGTTGAAGTAAATAAATATGAATGACTACAAGGACTAAACGATTAACACGGTATGCACATTATTGCACACGGGCGTGCCCTAGGCTATGCTGCTGGTAATGTCGTAAAATGCAGTTATCAGCGAGTGGCTCAATTGTAGGAGTCGGTGTGAGATAATTACTGAACGCCAGTAAGTGGATTACAATGTACATGTGGTGTGACTGGAGAAATGGGGCTTACGATGTCATCCATATTTTAATTTTATTCCCCACCCATTCTCTCCCCGTTCTCAATATCAAGGTCAAATAACTTTCAAATGTTCGGTTCTGTATATTTTAAATGCGCTGTGTTTGAAATCCGGTAGATTTTAAATCTCTGTTCAGTAGATCCATTCTGCTGTAAACTTCTTTTCCGTGTGAACGATTGGTTTCATACTTCATGTGCATTATCAATAGTTTTATTCTCCACCCCACTCCCGCATGCCAAAGTTCAAGTTCAATGTCAGACATCTTTGCTAAACTATTGCTGGTTCAATAGATTTCATATTTCGATTCAGCACATTCATTCTGCTATAATTTCTTTACTCTTTACCAGTAGCCGATTTCATCAAAATTGCAAAGTATACTTTTCTAGCAAAGTATACTTTGAGGGAGAAATTTTCAATTTAAGGATACATTTGTGAATTTATATTATACTTAATTTATTACATTATCACAGCCATTTTGGCTGTGATAATGTAATCAATTCAGTATAATAATTCTGCATACTTGTAATCATCAAATATATGCCGTGGTTAGTTCTATATGAAATAATGCATTTTGGGGAAAATAAATGATTACTCCCTCAAAGTATACTTTGCTAGAAAAGTATACTTTGCAATGTTGGTGAAATCGGCTACAGAAAGCAATTATCTCCAAACTTCATCTGCATGTTTGTCTTCACCCATGGTAATACAATGGAGAAACAGGCACGCATCTAATGAACTGGTATTTTCAAAGTCATTTGGCATTGACCTTGGGCATGTGGGGGACCATGGGTGGGGTGGAAAATGAATATATTTCTATAAAGAAAGTAATAACTCTAAGTTACAGGTAGTCTATCATGACTTATTTAATATTTATTATATTAACGCAAACCTTAATCCCTACCGGTTTATATATATACATTTGGCATTGACCTTGGGCATGTGGGGACCGTGGCACCCATGGTCCCCACATGCCCAAGGTCATTGCCAAAATTACCTTGAAGTTACCAGTTCAGTAGATGCGTATTCTCCATTACATTACCCTATAACTACTGTGTTGTATTCGCGATTAGCTTGGAACTTCATGTGCACGTTTATCATCATCCGTGTTGTCATTCCCCGCTCTAACCAAGCTCTCCCCGTGATCAGGGTGAAATTACCTTGCTATTACCCGTTCCGTAGATGCATGCACGTTTCTAAATTCTCCTATAGCTGTACCGCTACTGTGTCAAGGATTGGCTTAACATTTCATGTGCATGTACATGTATATGACCCTACCACCACAGCTATTGAATATATGCCGTTGGCGGCGTTCCCGTTAGTATTCAAAGATACATGCCCACCCAGTACACACAAACTGTTCTTCATATCAGAGACATGATCTGAGAAATTTTCGGGCAAAATAAACATTCATTCACCCCACGTGCTGATTGACATTATTATACACTTTATATCAGACGTAAATTTCCACACAGATACCAGGGGCGATAACCGTGTTTCCTTAAAATTGTAACGTACATTACTATTTATTCTCTGTATTTATTGTTTGATGTGCAATGACCATACTTTATAATCTGTAAAAAAAAAAAAATTCAGGTGACCCATTTAATTAGTATAAATAATTAAAAAAGATCATGCCTCATTTGCATATTAAAATAGCCTGATACCACCGCAAGTCACTATCAGTAAAATAAATATTACTAAATGATTATATCTGTATAGCGGGCACTCGCAATTTTTAGAACTGGTGGACAACATAGTGACACAATTATAGACTTGTTTAATTCTTATAAAGAACGGTTTGTGCCTACTGAGTGGGCAGGTACCTTTGTTCGTCTTATGCTTAGACTATGTATACGAGTTCGTTGCGTAGACTGAGTCTACACCAGCCGAGTGGCATTATTTGCTTTGGACGAGTCACTTAATTTATAGCCTTTCTTAAAGTTAATAACAATCCCCCCGTGTTCGTTCCGAGTCTATATAAACAAGCGTTATCGGTAAAATGTCGAAACATTAAGCATACAATATTATGTGCAATAAAACCGCACTTGCTATTGTGTATTTCTGTAGTAGTCGTGTTCAGCGATTTTCACGGACCTCTAATTTATCTTGTACATTTTAAACTCATATTTGGCTTTGACTGGAGACATGGGGCTTATGGGTTTTGCGACCAGTGTAGATCCAGATCAGCCTGTGCATCCGCACAGTCTGATCCGGATCTGCACTATTCGCCATTCCATCGCCGCGAAACACCCATCATGCTTCTAACAACAAATGTAGATCGTTACCAGGCTACGGTTGTGTTCTATTTGATCAGGAGCTATTCTGGTCACACATCCAATAAGCCCCATGTATCCAGTCACAGTCACAAATCAGCGACGTTCATGGCATTGTGGCGACTGAAGAAAACATCACAGTCAGTTCTTTCAGTGATGTTATTTTCACAGTAGCCGATTTCATCAAACTTGCAAAGTATACTTATCTAGCAAAGTATACTTTGAGGGAGCAATCATTTATTTTTCCTCAAATGCATTATTTCATATAGAACTAACAACTGCATATATCTGATGATTAAAAGTATGCAGAATTATTATACTGAATTTATTACATTATCACAGCCAAATTGGCTGTGATAATGTAATAAATTCAGTATAATAAAAATTAATAAATTTATCCTAAAATTTAAAATTTCTCGCTCAAAGTATACTTTGCTAGGAAAGTATACTTTGCAATGTTGATGAAATAGGCTACTGATCCATTGTCAGGAAGCAGGGGGCCGTTTCACTAAATGTATTACGACTAAAATGTTCTTAAGCGCAAATTTAGGATCGTCTGGAAATTTCAAGTGATATATTTACATTTATTGAGCAAAGGCTGCATATGCAGCCTATGCTCAATGCATGTAAATCCAGTAATTGTTTACAAGAAAACGTTGTTAATGTGAAATTTACAGACTATCATAATTGTACACTTACGAACATTTTAGTCGTACGAAGTTTAGTGAAACGGCCCCCAGGACTCTCATATCGACATTTGTTCACACAACCGCCTGCGTTAATCTTACCCAGAGTATTAATATTTCTGAACATCAATTGGCAATGTCAATTCTTAATCAAGCAGTTTCATTGTCTGAGCCTGGGCTGTAACACAGCCCAGGCTCAACCAATCAAAATGCATGATTTCAAACACAATATTCAAATATTGTTGAAGACATAAATTGATAGTACTTAGCGGTAGTGGACTAGGTGCCCAGTCTCTGCCGACCGAATTGCGTGATTTCCAACGCGAAAGGACGACATGTTTCTTCATGCGTACGTATACAATAAGCCGATATTTTCGATGGATGGACGTAACGCGGAAATTATTGCATTGATGTGAACAGTTAAATGCCGGAAGTTGAATACCACCGGTGTAAGTCGGGTATTCTCCAAGCGTGAACGAAGTAAACACCGGTGTTGTATAGCGAACCGGTTTTGGGATTGTCCTGCATTTTCGTATAGTGTAATAGTGCATTGTTACGTGATATGCATGCATACGTCATCTTTATAAATATTAGAAGTCATAACTTAATAATTATTGTGTCACGATGACATAAATTGGACGATATATATAGCCCTAAATCTTGCAAAATAAAAACCGTTTACTGCTCGTTAGTGACACCGCTTTTCACAAGACGACTAACCATTGGAAACCGAAATCCCGCTATATAGTGGTTTATGCAAACAGTGCAGATCCAGATGAGCCGGCTCGTAACGAGCCGTCTCATCAGGATATGCACTTTTTGTAAATAATTTTCATATCGTTGAAAACAAAAAAATAACCCCTTTACATTAATGGACTGGTCTGAAAACCATTTTGTGTCGATTGGATTGGTTGCAAAATTAGCATCTCAAAATCCATTCCAGTTACTTAGGGGTGAAAACTTAATGCATTTAATCTCGTCTTGACGAGTTAGTACATGTATGTCCCTTGATGCGATAACGATCGTGGAAATACGACTTACTAAATTATGTAAAATCGACATACAAATGACACTGTACTGAAAAAAAGCTATGTCAAAAATTAGTAGTATCGCATTTTTAAAGAGACTTCGTGTTGGTTACATATACATGTATATCGTTCAATTTATCTCGTCATGACAATTGAGTATGTCTTGTTAACGCTATAAGTAGGCCATACTATATCTTTTCTATGTTAAGTGTCCACCCAGTTGACAAAAACCTACCTACGTATCAGGTAAAAACAAACAAGGCCTTGAAAACAAAAACGAAGGTAAATTTATGTTAAAAACTAAGAGGAAGTTTTTAGCTTAAATTAAAATTTCAGCCAGCAAACTTTAGAAAAAAAGGAAGACAATACTCTTATTAAACGTATTAAGTGGACATTCATGAACTGATTTAATACTTGGACAAGTCCCCCAATCATTTTCATATTACTTCACCAGTAAATAGCGTAACCTAGCATACACATTGTGTTTGCTTTTTCACAGAACCACTTTCAAAACCTACCCGCACGCGGACGCTTAACAGAAAATCACTTGCTATGGCCTTACGTAGTTAAGACGGGTTTATTCCGTATGTTGAGACGACTTGGCTATCACGTTAAGTCGATGGTAGAAATATTCCACCACTGCATTGTCGCATGGACCATTATGCAAAATACAATGTCTTAATAAGACAAGCCACGAGAGTATGTACCTAAGAAAATGTGCATTTTTACATGCAACATATCTACAGGAATTGTGGTATGTTATGTAAATGACGTCGCAAGTTGACTAAATGTTCAGAGCAAATCCGTCCGGATTTGCTCTGAACATTTCGTCAACTTTCGACATCGGATAATATAGTAAACGGTGTAAATATTTTTCATGACAAATTGTCCATCGTCGTAGGTACGAAATCACATGGCGTGTCTCAAATGCAATATTTTATCGTCAATTCCGACGAATATTTAGATTCTAGCCAGGTCTCATGAAAATGTTCGAATCTGTGGAGCTAGACTGGTCAATACTTGAGTTGGTGCCATATTACCAGCACAATACACGACATATATATATATGTGTGTCATTTGTATCCATATCGCATAGATAATGTCGAACTAAGGATATCTTATCATCGATTCTTTTGTATCGACGATAATATCATACGGAACTGCATTGGTCTCAAAATGACGTGATTTGAAACCCTAGAACGGTATTGGTTGGAAAAGGAACACAATTGGAAAGATATGTCGATGTGGATAGAATAGAGGAATATGACCCCAGCTTAGTAGCTCCTGATCGGATAAGTCCGCGCGCAATCCGATAAGGATATACTTATATCTGTTAGAAACATGACATGCGCTTATATGACAGCGAACAGAACATACATATGTGTCTGTGACTGGAGAAGTGAGGCTAATGGGATTATTGACCAGTGTAGCTACTGATCAAATAGCACACTCATGTAGCCTGATAATGATCTATATTGATGGAATAGCCTATAGTGCAGATACTGATCAGACTGTGCGGATGCACAGGCTGATCTGGATCTACACTGGTCGCAAAGCCCATAATCCCCATTTCTCCACGCGCATCCACATATTATGTAACAGACTGTGTTAAGCATGGGAGATACGTCTGTAATGGTTTTCCACTAATACATTTATGCAACATAGAGCTTTTAACCCATTTCATGCTGAGAATACTCTGATTTTTGTTGAAAAAATCTCATTATTTTGTTCATTCATCGATAAAGGTATATGTTGTTACCACTCATTTGAACCGTCTCGTTGAGACGGTTCAAATGAGTGGTAACAACATATACTTTCCAAAGGATATAAAGAAAATAGGGATATTTTTCTCTCAAAAGGTTCATACTACTAAAAGTGTATCCCGTCTGTAATGGGTTAACTTGTGTCAGGGTAATATTAAACTGCATGTGCATGTAGACATAGTGTTTGCTTGTAGACATTCGTTAAATTAATTTCTATGAAATTAAATTAGTAGCCATCGCTTGCAAAAAAAACCTAGCGTTCGTAAATACAATTATTTTACAATATGATAAACATTTGTTTTTACCAAACCCCGAGTGTTTTAAGGTGATACAAATGCACATGTACAATTGGGTTCAGAAATACGTTCAGTTCTGTAACCCAGTGTATTTAATGATACAATTGGTTGAATCTTGGTTCTTTTTATAACAAAAATGTTTGATAAACGATTTTCCGCATACATAAACTGGTTTCAGTTAAACTTTCGATCTAGAATTTAAAACTGTGGAGAGCAAAAGTAAAATAAATATCGTCTAGTTTCCTGGCATTCTTTTATTAAACAGCGAAGTATTATGCGGAATATTGTCACAATGCACGAATTTTCACAACAATTCGCCAGTGTGCCTTTAAGGTACATGTAACCCATTGTTCAAATGTCGTGCAGCGCTTACATATTTGATATATGGAAGTCATCGCCAAGTTTAGAACTTGTGTTTGCGGTTGACAAAAATATACTGAAATTTACAGACGATCTTAAATTTCAACTTACGAACATTTTAGTCGTAAGAAGTTTAGTGAAACGTTGTCGACCAGCGGAGTCCCAGATCAGCCTGCGCAGCGTTTCTGCGCAGGCTGATCCGGGACTACTCTGTTCGAGATCATCAGTCATTGAGACAGGTATATGAGGCACGCGCTGTGATTTTGTACCTTCGGAAATTTGCGTAATTTCATGAAATACGTGTACAAAATGTACAATATCTTCCGTAAATGACGTCAAAAGTTGACAAAAAATACATGTGGAATTACGTCTACGCTGAATACTTTGTCAACTTTTGACTTTATTTATGTAAAATATTGTAACTTTTGTAAACGTATTTAATGAAATTACACAGATGTCCGAAGGTACAAAATCGCATGGCGTGTCTCATACACTGAGATCTGTTGTTCTGATTGAACACAATGCACCCGGCTGATAACTGTACAAGTCACCCGCTTATTAAATCTATACGTATAAAGAGGCACATGCGTCCTTGGCCCACTTTTCTCCGCCAGTAGGTATACTTTGTAATCGATCGGGAACAATTACAAACGGACAAATTAAGCATTTTGATTTAATAAAGTCCACCGATATTATTTGACATTATTTGAGACACACTATTGCACGTATAGCAGACGTCCTCCTCGTATTCAATTGTGACACACATGTGAATAGTCACCTGGACAACCGTAGTTTACATCATGAATGTCACCAATATAAATAAATATTGCCAGCTCCTGAGGGCTTATGAGGCATTATTGACAACACTGAATCTATTTAGTACATGTATCAAGCGGGAAAAGAATAAAAAAGTTGAGAGATTTGCTGTTTCCTATGGAGCTGTTCCCACGAAATAACAATTCGTTCTCTCAATTTAACAATTCGTTCCCACGAAATAACAATTCGTTCCCGTGGGAACGAATTGTTATTTCGTGGGAATGAATTGTTCATTCGAGGGAACGCATTGTTAAATTGAGGGAACGAATTGTCATATCGTGGGAGCGAATTGTCAATTCAAGGGAACGAATTTTTAAATTGAGGGAACGAATAAATAAAAGAAATCCATGTCCCCTGCGGGGCTGCGTAGTTTCCAGCTCTCGGCTTTATACATAAATCTGTACCGGTTGTCGCGCATGAGATAGACATCATCCACTCAATTTACTGATATTACTCATTGTCCAGTGACACCCAAGGTGCATGATCACGTGATTGCAACAACAGCAACGACGCCCACTCCAAAGTATTATTTGATATTTTCCTTAATATGCAACGGATTTTGATGAAATATGGCGCACCAAACGCGTCTTCATGAGCTGCATTTGGTGGTCCAGGGAGTTCGGCACAGGCTTATGTCGTTTTTGCGAAGAATCGATTTCCGTGTCGGTGACACGGAAATCGATTCTTCGCAAAAACGACAGAGGTTTGTGCGTAAATACAGAGACCACCAAATGCAGCTTAACAAGACACGTTTGATGCGCCATGTTTCATCAAAATCCGTTACGTAATAAGGACAATATAAATGAATGCGTACTTTGAATCAGATGGATTCTGGAAGTTTCAGTACTTGTTGTTGTTGTTGTTAGTACCACGTGATCATACACATTGACACCCATCCAAACGGGACCCATGTGTGTCAAATTTGGAGGCGTTGCTCTGAGGAAGTTACATTCCGACACGAAGATAGTAGAGTTTGTAGATGTCGCATTGCGGCAGTAACTTAGTCGATTCGTACATATCAGGGGCGACAACCAGGCCCGTACGCAGAGGGGGTGCGACAGGTGCGTACGCACCCCCTTAACCCTTTCACTCTTAACCCGCAGGCCTGTATAATGGTATTGGCAAACAGTGTAGATCCAGATGAGCCGGCTCCTAACGAGCCGTCTCATCAGGATCTGCACTTTTTGCAATTAATTTTCATAATTTTGAGAACTTAAAACACCCCATGTTCATAAATGAACTGGTCTGAGAATCAGTTTGTGATGATTTAGATTGGTTGCAAAATTAACAAATCAAAATCCATTCCAGTTACTTAGGGGTGAAAGGGTTAATCTACCGAGGTATGTCCGTGGGTGTGCAAAAACAATGTTTAGCCCTTCGCGCCGTCGATAACGCACCCCCTAAAATATTTCCTGCGTAGGGCCTGACAACACCCCCAGTAATGAGTGTCTGCTATGCAATATTGCTGTCCCCGGTTCAAGTTCACTTCTTTACATTACGGCATCGCCGCCACGTGTATATATATTATTCATGTATCACTGGAGTGACAACCCGTCTGATAAAGTATTTGTGTTGTGTAATGGATGATGTTAGATTTGTAATAGTTCGCCTGTTTTCACATTTGAGTAAGCAACATTGTCACATTGGACGCACCACCACTTATACACCATTGATCAACGTATGTATACCGTATTCAAGGTGTATGATCACGTGGTACTAACAACAACAAAAACAACAAGTACCGATTCAAAGTACGTATTATTTTATAGTGTCCTTATTACGTAACGGATTTTGATGAAATTTGGCGCAGCAAACGCGTCTTGTTAAGCTGAATTTGGTGGTCTCTGTATTTTCGCCAAACTTCTGTCGTTTTTGCGAAGAATCGATTTCCGTGTCTCCGACACGGAAATCGATTCTTCGCAAAAACGACATAAGTCTGTGCCAAACTCCATAGGCCACCAAATGCAGCTCATGAAGACGCGTTTGCTGCGCCATATTTCATCAAAATCCGTTGCATATTAAGGAAACTATCACATAATACTTACTTTGGAGTGGGCGACGTTGTTGTAACCACGTGATCATGCACCTTGGTATTGTCGACTTATAAAGTGTGTTATTTATACACTGGTTAGTCTGTGCAGGTGAGTGTAGAGGTTGACCTGGGGCTATACCGATTGTCAACATTGTAGGTCCCTTCTGTCAGCTTGGTGCCCCGGTGCCAGACTTCAGATATATTCGTGCATACAAACATTGGCACCTGGACGACTTCCGGCATCACGCGGGTGGTATATTCTCATAAACTAGTTGGTTCTTTGTAGAGACTGTTTGTGAAATTGTCAGTCTAATGCTCACCGTGTCTATATGTGAACTATAACGTACTTATCGTTTGCCCAGCCCAGTCGCGTAGCTCCACCCCTAACAGTTATTTCGAATCGCTTTACTAGTACAGAGAAACTATGTGATTGGCGGTGTGACACGAAATGAGCGCGTGTGTGGTCGGTAATATGCTTTGCATCTCGTGAACTGGTCTGATGACAACAAGACATACACTCAGTTATAAATATAGCGCTGAACATTTAATGATTACTTTAATACATATTTTGCGAAAGCGTCGCAATAAGCGATTAATTGAGACGAAATGCCGTTCTTTCATTTGTCGAGAATCTAGGGTAAACTATAAATGTATATTATAGGAATGAATGGCCTTTTTGTGGAATTTATCGGGGTATAAACTTGGAAAAGTCGCGGGAATACTGGACGAAGCGATAAAAAATTACAATTTTCGAAAATTGTAATTTGTTAAAGACTCGTCCAGTATTCCCGCGACTTTGCCAAGTTTATATCCCCGATAAATTCCACAAAAAGGCCATTCATTCCTTATAATTCCAGCATTTGAAATAAATTCATCAAGAAAATGTATTTATTTTAACTTTGGAGTGTTTATTTTAACCGCGCCTCACGGTTACGGAAAGTAGTTCGGCATGGGAGTTTACTGGGATATACATTTTGGACAGAGACTTGCTACGGGCCAATCAAATGTTAGGGAATTGTGTAAATATGTTTGTGCTGGAATTATATGCTTTTAATTCTCGTTATTACGTCTGTATCGGTATCTGACCAGATATCCAGCATCACACGGGTGGCACTCACAATCAAAACTCTATAAGTTTCGATCATAATTTTAATTGGGTATTTAAGCAAATACGCAGCTTATCTGGAGCTCTGTTCCACGGTTCCAGTCAGCTTACTGTGTCGCCCCCTTCTTCTTAACGAAGTAACATCGTACGTAGCCGTTAGAGTCGTATTTATTTGACTATGATGTCGGTAGTGAGTTCGAATACAGTGGAACCTCTATAAACCGGACACCCTGGGAGGTCCCCAGGTTGTCCGGTTTAGAGAGGTTCCACTGTGAATCAGGCATATAACCTTGCAAAAGCATGCGGGGTGCTTTGTGAACTTGAACAGGTGTTATTATCAGAGACAGATGACAATGACATCAGTAAAATTACGGACACACTGACTAACTGCGTGTCCGGTTTAGAGACGTTCTACTGTATTAATTTTTCATACAAAAATATATATTGTTTATATTTCATTATATATTTCTTTTTTATATGTGTTGCTCTTACAAATTACATTAACTTCTGCATGCGATAGTTTACATGTAGAAAGTTAGTCTCAACCAGTCATAAAAACAGCACATTACCATCGACACAAGTAATGTGTTTTGAGAGGTTCGAACTCTCGACCAGATGGAATGAACAAAAGTTCACCGGCTGCGATACCATTGAACCACACACTGCATATGTTTGAGCATATACACTATTATTACTGATACACTATTACAGTGACATGCACGTCAGTCCGTCCCGTCCGTCCGTCTGCACACACGAATGGGTACTTGTTTGGTACAAAAGTACCCAACAAATGCAAGCGTTTTAGGGATCTTCTTGGGTAGGGTTAGGGTAGTGTTGGGTATTTTAAGGTATTGTTGGGTACTTTTTTATACAGTAAAAACCCAACAAGTATCCATTCGTGAGAACGTCCGTCCGTCCGTCCGTCCGTCGAAACGTTTGTAAGCGCTTTTCCAACATGTAATATCTTCAATATCACGCGAATGATTGCTTCGATACTTGGACACTTGAGTCACCTGGCATTGGGCATACACTCGCACCACAATTAACACTACATTGACCTTGGTCACCTTCGAAATGTCGCTGAAACACTTAGTCATTTTGTTGCATCGAAAGGTTTGTAATAGTTTCTCCAACATGTAATATCTTCAATATTACGCGAAGGATTCCTTCGATACTTGGACACTTGAATCACCTGAACATTTGTCACACTTAACACGACGTTGACCTTTGTCAGCTTCGAAATATCGCTGAAACACTTACAGTGGGGTCAGCGTGTAAGTGCACACACGAACGAACACGACAGGTTGGTTCCAACCTGTCGTGTTCGTTCGTGTGTGCACTTGCACGCTGACCCCACTTTAGCCACATAATGATACAGTTTGTTAGAATATAATATACCTCTAAAATCCATATATTGTCATTAATGGACTAGTCCAACAATTAGTATAACACATCCAGTGTATTATATCCAAGGTTGAAAGAGTTAAGCAGAGTATTAAAACATGCTAAGAATACATTTAAGCTACTATGCATCGCTTCATATAATAAAACACATCATGGAAATAAATGATAATTAATTACTGTAATCAGCTTTGACCAATTGCTTATGTTCGTAATAATTGCCTATTAAACCATCAACATTTGAGACCATGTGTTTTGTACCTAATATAAAACATACATTAACTGAATAGACAGTACACACTTCGAAATACGAATTGTTATAGCGTGGGAACGAATTGTTAAATTGAGGGAATGCATTGTTAAATTGAGGGAACGAATTGTTATTTCGTGGGAACGAATTATTTAAAAAATCCATGTCCCCTGCTGGGCTCCGTACATTCTGTTTGATTAAGCGGACTATTCTAACATATTCAATAATTTAATCCACAGTAGGATTTGAATTTTCAGTAATTTATTGGATTAATTAACGGAACAGTTAATTAATCTGTAAGATTCCAGGTTTACCGCGACTGAAACATTATTTTCTATTCAAAGTGATGAAAATGAGTGCAGCATGAAGTTAGCTGAAGGAAATTTTGAAAACATGTGTCTAAATGAATTGATTATTATTGAGTGAATATGAGTGAATACTGCGTTTGGAAGTTTTGTTCAGTACATATGTATATTATTTTCAATTAAAGTGGTTCACATGAGTGATGATATTTATTAAAAGCGTTTTCGATCTTAAAAGAAATGAGGCTATGATGTATATTTTCTTATTATATACGTACTTTCGTTTCCCATTGAAAGACGTCAATATTTGTTTCCATATTTGTTTTTATCTTATATTTAAGGGTGGGAAATAGCTCGAAGACCTTTCATACCCGGTTTTTCCATATTCATGTCTCGTGCTTTTATATTGGACAGTGCCGGAACTACGCGTCACCTCGTTAAATAGTTTCTTCTAAATCGCCACTAATTTGTTTATTTTATTTACAGTTTGTATATTTTTGAAGCGTATATAAATTGCGAATGATGTACGTATATAATAAAAAGGTTATTTGATGTGTACGTTGATCCGCCGCGCAACGATATTGCGCACCTAAAGCATTGGGTCCAAACGATTGAACAGTGGGTTTGATTTTTACGGAGCCCCGCAGGGGACATGGATTTTTTATTATTAATTCGTTCCCACGAAATAACAATTCGTTCCCTCGAATTAACAATTCGTTCCTACGAAATGACAAATCGTTCCCACGAATTAACAATTCGTTCCCACGAATTAACAATTCGTTCACACGGGAACGAATTGTTATATCGTGGGAACGAATTGTTAATTCGAGGGAACGAATTGTTAAATTGAGGGAACGAATTGTTATTTCGTGGGAACGAATTGTTAAATTGCGGGAACTAATTGTTAATTCGTGGGAATGAATTGTTAATTCGTGGGAACGAATTGTTAATTCGTGGGAACGAATTGTTATTTCGAATTGTTAATTCATGGGAACGAATTGTTATTTCGTGGGAATGAATTAATAAAAAAAAGAATTCTACGTCCCTGCGGGGCTCCGTAAATATTACTGTGTATCATCAAACAAATTGCTGCAAGAAGCATATACATATACAGCGAAAGTTTGTTCCCAAACGAAACAAGCGAAAACGAATGAAAAACGAAGTGAAAACGATCGTTTTGTACAACGCTATGCATAGAAACGAATACCAGTTGGTTGTTTCTGTACGCGAAAACGCTATTTTCGTTTAAATATCCGACTCCCGACTGTTTAAAGGTAGGGGTCATTAGACAAGGTGTATGATCACGTGGTACTAACAACAACAAGTACGGAAATTTCCAGAATCCATCTAATTCAAAGTACGTATTCTGTTATATTGTCCTTATTACGTAACGGATTTTGATGACATATGGCGCATCAAACGCGTCTTGTTAAGCTACATTTGGTGGTCTTTGTGTTTTCGCCCAAACTTATGTCGTTTTTGCGAAGAATCGATTTCCGTGTCTATTGACACGGAAATCGATTCTTCGCAAAAACGACATAAGTCTGTGCCGAACTCCCTGGACCACCAAATGCAGCTCACGAAGACGCGTTTGCTGCGCCTTATTTCATCAAAATCCGTTGCATATTAAGGAAAATATCAAATAATACTTACTTTGGATAGGGCGACATTGTTGTTGTTGTAACCACGTGATCATGCACCTTGTTAGATAAGCTTCAAAAGTTAATTTACAGGAAATACATTGTATATATCTTTGTAACTATTCTGCCAGTTTGAAACACTTCATGTGACTGCTATACATATGCAGGCCCGCAGCCAGACCTGTTTGAAGGGGGTGGGATCGTTTCGAAGGCCCAAGGGCCTGAGGTATCTAGGGGGGTCCGGGGGCATGTTTTTTTTGCTAAAAAAGTGGACCTCGAGGCTGGGCGGGGGGGGGGGGGTCTTCCGACCGCTCCGACCCCCCTGGCTACGGGCCTGATATATAAAGATATATTAATTTCTCTTAGGTGGCGGTCACCACTAAGTGACTATTTTAACAATTGTGTGGGGATGGCATTCAGTGTAGCATAGCCTGCATGCACATGCGCAACTCAAATCGCGTGACACTGTGCTTCCGTAAACAATATACTTTCAGAAAATGGGTCACCGGACTATCATCGATTGCGCTGTTAAACCTGCATTTTACCAATAATTTTAATATGACACACTATCATAAATAATACATGTAGTTTATGAGAATATATAGCGGTGTTATATCAGCTCCTGGAATATCAATACGTTTAGAATGGTAAAGAAATACAAACCTCTGAAGATGTTTCTGAATCAGACATTTGTTTCCTCTACTTCTGATCAACAATGCGCATGCTCCAACATCACGTGAACCGACACACAGGTGGAAGACTCGGACCTATGACACCAACAAAATGCCTATTAAAAATATAATATATATAGCATATATGGTACTGTACGAGACCAAGTGGGTGGGGTAATGGGATTTTTTTAATAGGCATTTTTTTTGGTGTCATAGGTCCGAGTCTTCCACCTGTGAACCGACATACATCAGGAGCCTATTTCATCACAATTGCAAAACATACTTATCTACCAAAGTGTACTTTGAGGGAGTAATCATTTATTTTTCCCGAAATGCATTATTTCATATAGAACTAACGACTTCATATATTTGATGATCAAAAGTATGCAGAATTATTATACTGAATTTATTACATTATCACAGTCAAGATGGCTGTGATAATGTAATAAATTCAGTCTAATAAAAATTAATAAATTTATCCTTAAATTGAAAATTTCTCTGTCAAAGTGTACAATAGTTCCACTTAAATGTACATAAACATTCAACATCCACAATATATTGTTTACAGTAGACGGCCACTGAAACTATATTTACATCACGTGACAAACAGGTTCAGTGTCTTTAAATTGCTAAAAGTATGTTAAAAATTGGTATTAAAAACACCCCGGACATGTTTCTCAAAAACAATTTGGCAATTTTCACACTTGACTACTTTTACAGTTTTAGTGTCTTCACACCTGGATTAGTCAGCATTGCGACTGTTAGTGCAGAAAGGTAACATTCTGTGCCACTATTATCGGGACCAGGTGCTTCAAATATTCACCTCGGGCCCCCTCACTATAGATACAGGGTGTAAACGACACGTTATCTCTCCGGAAAACTTTGCCAATTGCAGATAAAAGGGGCCATGTCTGGTAAAATGGTCCTTAGAACACATCTACACTACCAACTTGTCAATATTTGTCGATTTCTGTATTTCAAAGTACTTGGATATTGCGTTTGGAATCAAGCAATTTGATTATCTGAGCCTGAGCTGTGCTACAGCTCAGGCTCAGAAAATCAAATTGCTTGATTGCGAGTTGGCATTGTAAATATATGTTCATGAATGGTTGAGAATCTGGACAAGATTAACGCAGGTTGTGTAACCATAGCAGATGATCGCCACATGCTGGGACGTTAAACCCATTCACTCACTTTTAAAGGTACATGCCCGCTAGGTAGACACAACTTGTTCTTTATAGGAATTAAATAATTAGGGATGATTCAAATTAACTTTCAGAAAACACAGAATATCATATTTCAAATTCTACAAGTTTTCAAGCTGTAGTTAAAGATACATGCCCACTCAGTAGACACAACAAAGGTCTTTATAGATAACAAATAAGTGTATTGATGGATTTACATTTATTGAGCATAGGCTGCATATGCAGCCTATGCTCAATAAATGTAAATCCATCAATTGTATAATTGTGTCTCTATTCCACCAGTTCTAAAACTTAAGAGTGCCCGCTATACACATATAATCATTTAGTAATATTTAGTTTACTGATAGTGACTCGCGGCGGTATCAGGCTATTTTCATATGCAAATGTGGCATAATATTTTTTAATTATTTATGCTAATTAAATGCGTCACCTGAACAAAATAATATTTTCGACAGATTATAAAGTATGATCATTGCACATCAAACAATAAATACAGAGAATAAATAGTAATGTCCGTTAGCATGTTAAGGAAACACGATCATCGCCCCTGATATCAGTGTGGAAATTTACGTCTGATATAAAATGTATAATAATGACATTCAATACGTGAGTTAATGGTGAATGCATGGTGATTTTGCCAGAAAAATACAAACGAACCGGAAATCGGTTATTAGGGTCGCCGTTGTTGGTTTTAGAAGAAAATAAGTGATAGTTTGTAATGTGACGACATAATGGCGACTAGAGTAGATCAGGTTCAGATTGCGAGGATGCGCCGGGTTGATCATGGGCCAGGGGTGTGTTTCACTAAACTTCGTACGACTAAAATGTTCGTAAGTGCAAATTTAGGGTTGTCTAGAAATTTAAATTAATGGATTTAAATTTATTGAGCACATGCTGCATATGCAGCCTATGCTCAATAAATGTAAATCCAATAATTGTTTACAATAAAACATTGTTAATGTGAAATTTACAGACATAATTGTGCACTTACGAACATTTTAGTTGTACGAAGTTTAGTGAAACGGACACCTGGTTGGTCACAGACGTAGTAAGGTCCATTTTGTCAACCGGGGACCCACATATACTGCAATAATGACATGCATATATCAGGGGTAAAAATAGTCAATGTTACGTACCTACATGTATATAGTCTACAGAGTTCCAGTTAAGGTGCGTAATTTGGAGGTAAATTTCTTATTTCTCCATCAAAAATGGCAAGTTGGGAATGCTTAAGAATACTCCAAACTTGCCATTTTTGATGAAGAAATAACAAAATTTCACACCAAGCTGGTAAAATTCCACACCTTAACTGGAGCTTTGTATAATAATAGAGGATACTTATTTTCGTGTATTTTGACATCGTGCAATCAGGCGAGGCTGGGAAATGTGTAGAGAATTCCGAGGAATTACTTTCGTTTTCGAGCCGATCCTGATAACCTAAATATAAACAGAAACACTTACATGATTATAAAGGCGTATATAAAATGCGGTTTCCGTTGCGTTATTATCTTGACGTCATTAGCTACATCACCTGATGTCATTCGACCAATGAAATGTGAACGAAAGTAGTGTTTTTGAATACGGATTGACGGTGATACCATGTATCGACTTCACCGTCTGATGCAACACGTTGTGTAAAGCTTTCAAACACTAAAGACCAATTTTATGATGTTTGCTATGACAATTTCATCAACTTTCGACGTCATTTACGGAAACTATCGTAAATGTTGTAAACATTTTTCATGAAATATCGCACATGTTTCTAGGTACAAAATCACGTGGCGTGTCTCATATTGTCACAGTCCATTGTAGGTACAGGGTTGACAGGGTTAATGAATGTACAGCTACAGTATCACGGTACAGGTGAATCACTTGGACCTAGGAACGTTACCCTACTCTCTCACCTGGAAGCGTCCTGGTGCCAATGATATACTATATTTACCTCCTAATTAGGACTTACTATCTCCTAATTATGACTTATTATCTCCTAATTAGGACTTATTATATCCCAATTAGGAGTTAGTATCTCCTTAGGAGTTAGTATCTCCTAATTAGGAGATAAAACATGTTTGGCATTTATAGTAAGTCATAATTAGGAGATACTAAGTACTAATTAGGAGATAGTAAGTCCTAATTAAGAGATGATAACTCCTAATTAGGAGATAATATATTCTAATTAGGACTTAGTATCTATCTCCTAATTAGGTATTGGCACCAGGACGCTTCCATACTCGCATCAGGGGACCGTTTCACTAAACTTTGTACGACTAAAATGTTAGTAAGTGCAAAATTATGATAGTCTTTAAATGTCACATTAACAATGTGTTCTTGTAAACAGTTATTGGATTTACATTTATTGAGCATAGGCTGCATATGCAGCCTATGCTCAATAAATGTAAATCCATTAATTGAGATTTCCAGACGATCCTAAATTTGCGCTTACGAACATTTTAGTCGTAAGAAGTTTAGTGAAACGGGCCCCTGTAGTCTATATTCGTATGTACAACATAGGCATATTACGATGTATAACATATAGATGTAGATTGGTGGGTGGGTGAGGTAATTCTTGGGAATTGGCCATTTACTGTGACGTAGGATTGAGTGTTGCACATCTGTACAATGTGATAAATAGACAATAGTAGGTTACAGTGCCGTAAATGGGAAAACTATCTGGCAAGGCTTAGGAAACGGGATGGGCGAGGCTCTGGAAACGGGATGGGCGAGGCTCTGGAAACGGGATGGGCGAGGCTCTGGAAACGGGATGTGCGAGGCTCTGCCGTTTCCGTGCCGCGCCAGATATGTTTTCCCATCCACGGCACTAATCTGCTATTGTATTTATCCCGTCAATACATACAAATAGCCTTAAAATGCAAAAGAAATAACCCCCAGCCGCATCCTTAAAATTGTAGAATCGTCTAGTATGAAAACCGCACATATTCATACGCGGTGATTAGGTCGTATTGACAGGATATCAAACATGTTTCACGGCACCGTCTTTCACGGCAGATATGCACTGTGTTGACGGAATAAAATACACGTATGGACAGTTCGCCGTCTGATACTATCAATCAATGCTGAATGACGGCAAAGCACGCAACCACGTCCTGCCATAATTACAGTGGAAACTCTCTTAACTGGATCATCATATTTGTTATGATTTGTTATGTAAACTCGTTTAGTAAATGTCATATTAAATCAGCACCCATGTAAGGCCTCTATGTAACAAATACCCGAGAGATAAAGGGAGACTACTGGTAATGATGTCGGTCATCGGCGTGTTCGGAGTTATGTCCACGGTGCTCCAGCAGTAACCAGGGGGTCGTGTCACTAAACTTCGTACGACTAAAATGTCCGTAAGTGCAAAATTGTAATAGTCTGTAAATTTCACATTAACAATGTTTTCTTGTAAACTATTATTGGATTTACATTTATTGAGCATAGGCTGCCTATGCTCAATAAATGTAACTCCAATAATTGTTTACAAGAAAACTGAACATTGTTAATGTGAAATTTACAGACTATTATAATTTTGCACTTACGAACATTTAATCATACGAAGTGTAGTGAAACTGGCCTTAGTTACATCCGTACATCTGGCATGCATTTTATCAGTGAATGATCATGTTATTGCATACATATTGTCAAGGAAGAACTATGAAATGTTCCAAACTTTGATAAATATCGACAGCAACTGCATAATACAAACTTGGAAGGCAAAATAACAATAAATAACATAGACATGTTAGTTCTACTATGATAAGCGCAGCAAAAGAGTCGATACATAACACAATAGTAACCATACGCCTTAACGATATACCATGGATGATGAGCAATGTAAGAACATTAATCAGACAACGAAGACGACTTCACAAAAAAAGCGAAAAACCTCAACACTGAACAAGCTTGGCAAACTTTCAGAAAGAAGAGAAATTAAGTAACAAAACATATACAAAAAGCCAAACACGACTATAAACAATCCATAATAGATACAATTAATGAAGACAATATAACAGCTAAAAACTGTTATAAAATGACTAAATTCTTAATAACCAGTGCTAATTCGAGTAATCAGATTCCAACACTAATTCAGAACTACACAACTGCGTAATAACTCACTACCAATTATAGTTATATCAAATCAGGAAGTAAAAGATGCAATTTTGCAAATTGACTCATCAAAGGCATCTGGCCCCGACGCAATAAGCCCTCGAATGTTAAGAGAAGGTGTAAACCAACTTTCAACAACCCTAGCAAACGTTTTTAATATATTGATTTCTACTTGTCAGTTCCCACTGGCATGGAAAATTGCCAATGTTACTCCGATATATAAAAAATCCAACCCGGCAGATCCCACGAACTACCGACCATTATCACTACTTAGTTGTATTGGTAAAATCATGGAGCGATGTATCCACAAACACTTATATAATTACTTAATTGCCAACAACATACTAACCAAGTATCAACCTGGCTTTCGACGTGGTGATTCTACAACTAATAAACTTGCTTACATATACAACGGCATTTGCAAAGCTTTAGATGAAGGTAAAGAAATTCGGGTAGTTTTCTGCGACATTTCAAAGGCATTCGACCGAGTTTGGCATCGGGGATTACTAGCGAAACTCTCATCAATTGGTATTATCGGCACAATTCATAAATGGTTCTCTTCCTATCTTTCCACACGACTGCAACGTGTGGTAATACATAACACACATTCTGAGTGGAAACATATTAATGTTGGTGTACCACAAGGTTAAATCTTAGGGCCACTCTTATTTCTCATCTATATTAATGACATAGTTAATGAGATTAATTCCAACATACGATTATTCGCGGACGACACAAGTCTGTATTTTATGGTTGAGGAACCAATCCAAATAAAACAGAGGCTATGTTGATATCCAGAAAACAAAATAGACGACTTCATCCTCCCCTTCTTATGAACAATACTGTAATAAAAGAGGTTTAAACTCATAAACACCTAGGTATCGTATTTTCCGATACTGGCAAATGGCAGCCTCACATTTCATCCGTCATTAGTCGCGCCTGGCAACACACTGGATTGCTTCGTTGTTTAAAACTTACATTAAATAGAAAGTCTCTAGAAAAAGCATACCTCTTCATCATACGCCCCTTGCTCGAATATAGCGATAGTACTTGGGATAATTGTTCAATAGAACTAAACAATGAACTAGAATCCATACACATTTAGGCCGCACGAATTGTTACTGGGACCACTATACTATGCAGTATAGACAATATTTACACAGAAACCCAATCGGAAAGCCTCGCACAGCGAAGAAGAAAACACAAATTACTTTTATTCTACAAAATGAAACACAATATGACGCCAACTTATCAGAGTAATTTAATCCCGGAAAAAACACAAACTCGATACAGGCTACGAAACCACGAAGACATTCCATTAATATACACACGTACTAAACTGTATCAATATTCATTTCTTCCATCTACCATAAAATATTAGAATTCCCTATCCTCGAATGCAAGAAAAAGCCCAACCCTGAACTCGTTTAAGAATGCACTAAATTTTACCTTGCGTAAGCCACCAAACGTACTACTACACAACTACTAATAGACAAGGCCAAATTCCCCTGACTCGTATCTGGCTAGGATGTAGCGCGCTTAACTACGACTTATTCCTGAAATCAATAGTTGAAAGCGCTACATGCGCCTGTGGTGCAATCGAAAATGCTAATCACTACATTATCTCATGTCCCCTATATACAAATCAAAGAGAACGATATTTGTCATCTCTTCCTTGTCCACCGGTCCTTAATAACTTAATTTAGAGCAGCGAATTTTTAAACGACAATGAAAACAGCCTTGTATTCCAAAGGGTTCAACAATTCAGTATTACCTCTAAACGTTTCATTGCATGACAGGAGACTGCACCTGTGACTGAACGGTTTGTAATGATTATCTTGTAAACTACCAATAGCAGGACAAATGCTAGTCATGTATCGTTATAGCAGTTCAAAACAATGCCAATGGTTCGGAGCGCATGCTTTGCATAACTTTCTCTTTGTTTCCTTCAATTATTTAACAAAACTTACATATGTATACATATGCATTCTTGCCACATTCCCATTTACTGATGCCTTACTGAAGGAGAAGAATTCACATAAGCTCTTTGAGCTTGTTTTCTAATCCTTATTCACCGTTACTTTATATGTATTTTGATGCATATATAGATATATATATACATGTATATTATTTGAAATAGATATAGTTTGAACTAAATGTTCCAAAGTTTAAGAAACCTAAGAAGAGCGCAAATCACATAATCATATAATTATCATATATATTGTACATGTAAGACTCCACTCGGGGGTCAGTCCCAGAATGGGGGTCATTGTCAGAACGGTGGCCAATCCTAAGCTGGGTGCCAATCTGACAAATCTGTCAAAGGTCCAGCTAGCTCTAGCTGAACACCTACAAAACTAACTGCTGAACAACTACCAGTCTGGCTGGTTTACAAGGCCTATATATTTTTCCTTGGGCGTGCTTCGCCAATAATTGGTTTACCAATGATCAGATGAACTGATTATTACAATGATTGGTTTATTACGACAATCAAAACATTAATTTAACAATAATCAACTACATAGACAATGCACCAGATAAAGGCGGCTGAGCAGAAGTGAGGATCAGCTGTGCTATTCTATGCTGAGCTATGTGCTTGGAGTGTATATATAGTATCCCGTCTCTGGTCTATCAATAATATGACACTATCTTTCAGCCTATATGCTGGGAGTGCAGCTTGTTGCTCAGCTATCAGTACTCTGGTACTATGCTTCGGACTATGTGCAGGGAGAACAGCTCGTCGCCCATCTCTGAGCAATCACTAGTATACCACTAGCTCTCAGCCTTAATGCTAGGAGTGCAACTCGTCGCGGAGCTATCAACACGGAGAACTCAGAGTAAAGCCGAGCGCGTCTCCAGTGGACTAGCTCGGCGAATGTGGTTGGGAATATGTTTTTAAACTGCTTAGCACAGCTCCTAGCCTCAAAATTCAAAATTTGATTTGACAAACGCAATGCTCGTCCAAACAACGTCGAGATGCGTTTGACCAGCAGCTGACCTGAGCGTTAAGTTGCAACACTTGCTCAGCTAAAATGGAGTGCGTTCGGCTATATAGCTGGGCGTATAGTGGTGTATATTTATATTTCATAAGTGTAAACTTATGCTATTTCAATAAATATTAATTACTTGAGAAAATGGTCGCCAACAATCACAATAACCGTTCATTTTCCATCGTGTCACTTATATAACATCATTTAACATTTCAAAACATACTTCTTACGTACGATCATACGTACACAGTAAATGGCCATGACAAGCAAAACATGATTGGATAACTGAAGCGCTTACCAAAATCCACGATGGCCTCCAACTATCACGATTTGTCATCAATTTACATCGTGTTATCTATTTGGTGGCATTAATCACATACAACAAGTAAACACTATTACATTGACACAGTAAAACAAACATAACACATACTTGGATAAATGCCTAGTTTACCAAATGCTAAGATGGCCGCCATAAGTTCACATTGTACCGCAACACTTTATTAGTATGGGTTATTTTATATTGGACAAGACTGTTACCGTAATGTTTATTTTTCTGTTGTCACACATTATTATAATTAATATACCTGAGTATGTATAGCCTTTGTATGAAACAGACAAAGCCACTCTGTTACTTACGTATTGGTATATTTGAATTCCCAAAGCAGTAATGTGTTTGGTTGTTTGTTGAAATATTTCAAATTTTACAATTACATGCTCTTCATATTAATATTTCTGAGCTTCAACCTATAAGTTGGGCGATATGACAATCATTATATTGCCTTCATTAAATCAAACAGTAAACATTGTTATGTCCCACTGACGACATAGAAATATTACAGACATAGCTTCATACGCACTTAAGTGTAAGCCAAGTATATATAATTAAGTCTGAAACTACTTTACTCCATCATACCATTTTCTATTTTCACTGAACATATTTCACAAACATGGTGTTAACGATAACGTATATCGCATGCCAATACTCAGTTTTCGAATATCATAAAGCATAGTACTGTTACATGTTCATTATAAGCTGCATGTGAAACTCATTTTAATACTGCAATAGCTACATTATTATACTATACTATTTAATCTAATGCACAAGCAATATGTTTGTCTAATAATTCCAGCACAAAAATATTTACACAATTCCCTAACATTTGATTGGCCCGTAGCAAGTCTCTGTCCAAAATTTATATCCCAGTAAACACCCACGCCGAACTACTTTCCGTAACCGTGAGGCGCAGATAAAATAATTCTTAAGAAAACGGAAAATAAACACATTTTCTTGATGAATTTATTTCAAATGCTAGAATTATAAAAAAAAACTTGGAAAAGTCGCGGGAATACTGGACGAGGCCTTCCGGCCTTCGTCCAGTATTCCCGCGACTTTTCCAAGTTTATACCCCGATAAATTCCACAAAAAGGCCATTCATTCTTATAATATTTCCCCGTAGATGGAACATAAATGAGGGATCGTAGCTAGTTATCCCCCTCTGCAAATCTATTCACAGACATCCGGTCCTATGCTGTTTTTCAGCGTTTATTTATTACTAAAAAGTACAAAAGAAATATTTTTTTGCGAGCAGAGTAGACCCAGATCAGACTGCACATATGCAATAACATTAATTGATTGCAATAACATTAATAAGTGTGAAAATATGAATCTGACAAACAATGCAGTCCTGGATCAGATTACGTAGATACATGGGATAATCTGTATCAACACTAGTCAAAAACACTAGAATAATTCTTTTTTTTCACAACAACTCCTGCTACATTCACCCTTGTTACAATGGTTACAAGCATTCGACCCTAAATTATACAATTTGGACCGGGTTTCTATAAATAGCCCCAAAGGGCGACAACCAGCCACGATCTCCTACTGCAATATATTCCAGTCTCAAATGTGTGGGCCATCGGGCTAGAGAAAAACAAACATGTTAAACTTATTATTAGACATGTGCGCCCAGTGTAGTCTCCCTCTACGTACATATATATCACATACAACAAATCGTACAGTAATCCGACCAGTATGTGCCGTTCTTTTACGGATTTCATATTCCGGACAGCCAGTTTTTCCAGCCGTCACTGCATGACTAACTTCCCCTTAATTTGCTTGCCACAGTTATTTCCCATTACCATCCATAATTGATTGTTCACAAACGGGATTTCTTAAGGGTAGGTACATAGGGGAAAATATTAGAACACTTTATGGATCAATGGACTATTTAAACGAAACTGACACAGCAGGCTTATTCTTTTTCGCAGACTTTGAAAAGGCATTTGATACTGTGGAACATCCATTTCTTTTGAAAGTTATGGACCATTTTAATTTTGGTAACGATATTTTGAAATGGATTAAATTGTTTTATTCTGATGCAAAAAGCTGTGTTACAAACAATGGTTACTTATCAGACTTCTTTTCAATACGTAGAGGTGTGCGCCAAGGCTGTCCATTATCACCTTACCTCTTCATTATTGCAATTGAAATATTATCTAGGGAGATTATTAACGAAAAAAATATAACTGGAGTAAAAATCGGTGATATAGAATTGAAAAACACGATGTTTGCTGACGATGCAACTTTTATGACGGATACTATACAGAAATATTTTGAAAAGTTAATTTAATAGACGAATTCAGTAAAAATCAGGCCTGAAGCTTAACACAAACAAATATATTGTAATGCGAGTGGGTGCTTTAAAACATACAAATGTGTCATACTGTACCAATAATAATTTTAAATGGACTTCAATCAGTGCAAAAACTTTAGGGATTATTTTTTTAAATGACAATAAATCTATTCATGAATACAATATTATGCCAAAAATAATAGAGCTCGAACAGTGCCTTGACAAATGGAAACAAAGAAAATTAAGTTTATTAGGAAAAATTATTGTCATTAAAACATTTTTTGCTCCAAAATTGATATACCCTTTAACAATGTTACACGACGCTCCTGACAATATGATTAAACGAATTACAAATAATTTATTTAACTTTTTATTGGACAATAAGCCAGTTAAAAGAAACACCATAATTCAACAATATGAAAAAGGGGGTCTAAACATGCTGGACATATATAGTTTTATAACTTCAATAAGAGCATCTTGGGTGAAACGGATATGTGACTCAACAAACATAGATAAATGGAAATCAATTTATGAAAAAATACTTGGAAGATATGGTGGAACATTTATCTTTGATGTAATTTAAAACCAGAAGATGTTATACATATCACAGAAGAAAATAAGTTTTAAATAATATCATGAAAGCGTGGGCACATGTGAACTATTCCCAAAACAATGAAACAGCTTCGAAGGAAATAATTTGGAACAACTCAAATTTAAAACACCAAAATAAAATATGATAAGGGCATAAAGTATATTGAACATATATATGATTATAGTGTAAATAAATTACTACAATTTACTGAGTTTTCAGCAATATTCAACATAAGAAATGAAGATTTTATAAATGATGAATACATACGCGTATCGCGAAAACAGAAACTTGTTATATCTCCTTTAAGTTAGTACACTGCATTATGCTTTAAAATGGAGTGGTCTGTTGAAACACTTCCATGACATGTTGTTGACTTGGATATTAAATGTTTCAATATCAGTTGAGTTTAGTTTGAAGGAACTATGATTGAAAACAACATTGTATAGCTGATGGTGTAAACTGGCAAATGTTATCGTCTTCGCTACATTGGAAAGTACATATCGTAATGCTAATCTGGTTAACTAAGTGCTTTAGCGGTATGACACTAGACAATTATTGCAACGCTTGCCAGTTGCAATGTTTCATCTGTGTGACTGGTGTAAATTTTGTGTAGCTACGTGTAACCAATAGACAGGGAAATTGTCGCATAACATATTGTCGTATGTTATGAAACAGATACGGTTCTATTTGAAATGTATGCATCTTCTATCTTTATATATTGATAATAATAGTAGATTGTGTTTGTAAATCTAATATCCCTGTTAGCTACATATGCCATTGACTGATTATGTGTTAAATACTAGTCGCAATGATTTCAGGATGTTTTGGAGTTGTATAAGTAAGTAATATGCTCGGTGAGCACGTAGAAACTAGTATCTGATAGACTATAATACGAACTGATCTGAATAAATTGGTCTGTCCGTGACATTTCCAACAATGGCGTGGTAAACGCTATGCCATGCAGTAAACGCGCGATAAAGTAACAGGGCGTGGAGCCAATGCAGCCGACACACACTTAGGCTCGTGGCAGCCACATACAGAGATCAAACACTGCGTTTTTTGACAATATACATGTACATATACGCGAGAAATGTTCGATTTGGAATAATAAATGTACAAGTTAAGAAAACGTATGACATGCAAACTTACAAGACGTCCGATTTCTCAGGGCCGTAAAATAATTTGTTAATATTGCCAACGTTTTATTGACGTATTAGTCATGTAGCTACAGTTTTCTATAAAAACATATCTGAAGTGTTTATCATTGGCATATACTTGGACGTAATATATCATTGCAATCATAATAGAATGTTGTTTATGGACGTAATATATCATTGCAATCATAATAGACAGTTGTTTATGGAATAATGAAGCGTGACAATGTCATGTTTATGCCACATTATCTTTATCCTTGGCCCTGGCTCAAATATTACTGGTATTTATAAACATATAGGTATTTGTGAAATTATGATATACAAAGAGTTTCGCATCATACCATCTCACATACTGCCCTGGTCGAGGATCGAACCTGGGCCACATTGGTGAGAAGCGCGATCGTTACCGATTGCGCTAGCCGGACAACATTAATAGGTCTTAGAGTGTATATTGATGTCCGTTGAAAACTCTGTGCCCACAGCTTCATGCTCGCCTTTAGGTATACTATTTATATTTTAATTACTGTACAGGAACAAATATTGACATTGCAGCGAGGAGTATGTTGATTATTATACGTAGATATCGTTCGGAAACTCGTAACATGGCCGTGATTCATTAAACTACCAGCACAGTAATATGGCGTGTGCACCATTTCCTTGAAATTACAATAATAAATGATACATTTAAATGCATACATATGATAACTCATACTCATATTAATAGCATCGCAGATTAATCAAACACACATGCATAACTACACAAAGAACATAGTAAACAGTAAGCATGTACTATAGGAATGAATGGCCTTTTTGTGGAATTTATCGGGGTATAAACTTGGAAAAGTCGCGGGAATACTGGACGAAGCTATACAAAATTACAACTTTCGAAAAATAAAAAATAAATATATTTTTCGAAAATTGTAATTTTTTTAAGGCCTCGTCCAGTATTCCCGCGACTTTTCCAAGTTTATATCCCCGATAAATTCCACAAAAAGGCCATTCATTCCTTATAATTCCAGCATTTGAAATAAATTCATTAAGGAAATGTGTTTATTTTCCGTTTTCTTAAGAATTATTTTAACTGCGCCTGACGGTTACGGAAAGTAGTTCGGCATTTGAGTTTACTGGGATATAAATTTTGGACAGAGACTTGCTACGGACCAATCAAATGTTAGGGAATTGTGTAAATATTTTTGTGCTGGAATTATATATAAATGGTTTCGGAAATGCATGGCTTTATTCAAAATTGAAGCATACTACACATTGACTTATTTACCAGCGCGTCGCGCGTCAAATACACACACTTGTTTGGCTTTGACACAGCAACATTCACATATTTTTATTTCATAGGATAACACACCATTTATTTCAGAAGAGACAAATTTAACACACACACTCAATATGGTAGACAAAACACTGATACATAGTGGAATACTAATTTCGGCAGCCATCTTGATTTTTTTTAAGTATCATCATTAAATATTCATATGAAAGCTGGTTTTGATAACGCTATACAACTAATTTATTTTGCCTAGTTCATCAATTTGTGATTGCCGATAATCACTTGAAATGCGATGTCTTACGACAAGCATGGAGTAAAGTGTAGAAGTGTTGACATTTGGCAGCCATCTTGGATTTATATATGGAATTTAGGCTATCACAATGTGTGTCACTGCCCGTCCAGATAATGTAGCAAGGTGATGAAGTATATATACGCTGTACATTTATTACACTGCCATGCACACTTTTAAATTTGTATTACAATCAAAATAAAGTTATTTGCACATTTGGAAAGGGTCTCGACTAATCCAGAATGTTAATGTGATTGAACACATTCCAAACATGCACTCAACTATATCTGGCTCATAGAAACAGCTGCGTAATTTGTATTTCAAAAGTTTACATGACGTCACATTTATCGTCACACAACGTAACGTTAAAACGCAGGAAAACACGTCATTGTATAACTATTCATGCGCACATCACAATTCATTGATTATAATCTCAAAAATAGACTAAATGTGCATATATATCCGCCGTGGAAGTGTAATAAATAGGATATGCCATCGTACATGTTACATCTCATACTTAGGAGTTAGTATCTCCTAATTAGGACTAACAATCGCCTAAGTATGGGTTACTACGTCCTTATTAGGACTTAAACATTTGTTCGCATTTGGCAAAGGAAGATTTCATAGTTAAACTTGTGGCGCAATCAGTACAATACAATACAATACAATACGTTTATTCACTCAAAGCCACATAACGTGATATACGAGGTATACATGGGAATACGTTATGTCAGATGGGTACAATTGACATAGTCTTTGAAATATATTATATAGAGAATAATAGGTTAGTGCCGTGAATGGGAAAACCTATCTGGCAAGGCTTAAGAAACGTTTTTCCCGTTCACGGCACTGACCTACTATTCTATTTATCCCGTAAACACTACAAATGTCTTTAACATGCACAAAGTAACCCAAAGCCGCATCCTCAAAATCGGAGAATCGAACCGCACATATTCATACGCAGTGATTATGTCGTATTGACAGGATATCGAAAATGTTTCACGGCACCGTGTTTCACGGCACATACGCGGGATGAATTAATAACGATGTTTTATAAAAATGGCTAGTTTCTTAACTCTTTTGAAAAAGCTGTTTGAATTTCAATGTATTTTGCCTCCGAAAATAAAATGGCTTGATTGACCAGTTGCGTCCTTTCTCATAGTACGCAATCAAATGGGAGAATATGTACATAGACTACCAGTTACGGTGTCCACTCACGTATCGCCCGTGTCCTGGGAGGAGCGGGATTCCTGTACCGGTAACACGGTATTGAAGCCGCACAAGTGAAGACATCGGTGGCACACTGTACTCACCACTGTGGCTATGATTGTCCTAAACTCCATCACTCGGACCGTGTACACCACAGGGTTGATCATGGAATTCATCGAAATGATTGTAAAAACAGGAAATTTTAAAGCACGTGATAACCGCCATGATGGATTTATGGAGCCTATAAATAACACTGATATCGCTGGCCAGGTAAACAGGTTTAACAACATCAGTAGTATACACAGCAACACAAACGCCGTCTGTTGGTTGCGGATTGCGCGTGCACGTCTCTGGTTAACGGCGACATCCTGGCCGGGCACGTGATTCATGGCGCGTGTTCTTGAATTCGGGTTCACGTTTCGTGCCTCGTTTGTACCATTACACGGACTGGGCTGGGCTACATTATTCTCGTGTACTGAAGTTCCATACACATTCGCCAGCGGTATATTGTTTTGATCCGGTGTTGCCTGCATGGTTTGGGGTTTACCTTCAATCGTCGAGTGTATCTTTATAGTTTTCATACTGCTGCCGATTGCTGAATTTTCCCGCATTTCAATTTTTCTCGCTGGGATATCGGCATCTTCTTGCACCGTCCGCGATATAATTAACGTTTCATTTGTCTGGATTTCATTTGTTTTCTCGAGTGTTGTTGGATACTTTCTGGTCTTCCACTTGTTACGTAGAGAAACATATATCGCCGTGTATAATATATTTGTAACAATTAACGGGAGCAGAAAACCACTAAAGTATACCTTCATTACATTTGGAAAATTGGCGCCAAACGCCGTCTCCATTGAGCACCCGCCATATCCGAGGAACTCGCGTTCCGGTACGAGCCACAGTAGATACGGGATGGTACAAAACATGGCGCTCAGGCACCAGGCGGCAGTATTGACGAGGACAGTGTGTCGACTCTTCCACGTCGTCTTGGTCGATTCCATGGAGCGAATAATCACGTACCGGTGAATGCCAATTCCCAGAATGTTGAACAACGATGATAGTTGTGTCGCCTGTAAAACAGAGAATACCAGTCTACTGTCCGTTTCATGTTTTTCTGCCGACCGAATTTTGGCTATTTAAGAACATTACATCTAAAAAATATCAATAACAAAAAGGTCACCATCCCCATATTTCTATTTGATGAAATTTCATCAAAAGTACCCTGGGGCGAACAAGAGGTGGAGAATGACCAGCAGTGTCGATAGACGACAAAAAGAGGAAATTGGCGCCGAAACCACAGGCGCTTTGTGGTATAAACAACAAAACGCTCGTAAATTCATATTCGATTTTACCACAGGTATTTGAGAAGATGGTCAGTATGTTGGTGTCATATATGGGTATTTGGGTGGATTTTGGGTAGATTTGGGTGGATTTCGTTGTTTCTTTTGGTAATTTACATAGTTTTGTGCAACTACTAATGCTCAATCATTACACACGATAGAAATCGTCGATTATGTACACATTCACCGTTCCGAACTTTCGGGCCCCTTTCTTACTGTCAAAATACCCAAAGGAAAGAAGGCTTTTTCAATATTTGGCCAATAAAATTTCCAACATTGGTTGCTTTCAGACCAATTCTATCATCAATTTTCAACCACAAACTCCAAACCAAATACGGGTTCTATCGATTCAGGAGACATATATCGATTTGCTGATACACGCGTGGCCATTTCCGGCGATGTGTTAAAATCCACTACGACAGCCCCCCCCCCCCCCCCTCACTCTCGTCACGCTATTATTAGATGTCAGCCAATGAGCGTCGCGACGTAAAGAGGTTTGTTTACACGTCTATGTAAGGATGTGTAACTTTTTCTCCGCTGTCACAGCTCGATCATCTACGCGAGAATATTTTTTTTCAGACGATATATAAATGTTTTTTCTTGAATTGATGGTTCAGGTCCATTACATTAATACAAACAAACAGTTTTGGACCAGTTTTATTGTTATCGGTTAACAAATAATTGTTTTATTGGTTAAAAACGTACGCGGGTAGAAGCTCCGTTTCTCGCCTAGCAGCAGGAGGGGCGAGTAACGTTGGCTGGGTAAGCCGCGTCATCCTATATCGAGCCTCCCAACCTCGTTTCAGCCACTCTATTTGGTTATTCTTGCCCTTTTCTACGTCCATCGAGCCTCCCAGCCTCATGTCAGTCCCTATTTTGTTATCCTTTTCCTTTTCATTGTTCATTGAGCCTCCCATCCCTATTTCACGCTAAATTAATTTATGACAAAATTATGAGAAATTATGAGAAATTATGAGAAATTATGACAAAATTATGACAAAATTATGAGAAAAAAAGGAGAACATTATGAGAAAAAAAGGAGAACATTATGAGAAAAAAAGGAGAACATTATGAGAAAATTATGACAAAAAAAAGGAGAACATTATGACAAAAACCCGTCTTGTTGGACGAGCTAAATAATTAATAAAACCACAATTTACACCCTACTAAAGATAAGAAAACCCTATGTTATACTCAGTATATACAACAATGGTTAGAGCAGGAGGGGCGAGTAACGTTGGCTGGGTAAGCCGCGTCATCCTATATCGAGCCTCCCAACCTCGTTTCAGCCACTCTATTTGGTTATTCTTGCCCTTTTCTACGTCCATCGAGCCTCCCAGCCTCATGTCAGTCCCTATTTTGTTATCCTTTTCCTTTCCATTTTTCATTGAGCCTCCCATCCGTATTTCACGCTAAATTAATTTATGACAAAATTATGAGAAATTATGATAAAATTATGACAAATTATGAGAAATTATGAGAAAATTATGACAAAATTATGAGAAATTATGAGAAAATTATGAGAAATTATGAGAAATTATGACAAAATTATGACAAAATTATGAGAAAAAATTATGAGAAATTATGAGAAATTATGACAAAATTATGACAAAATTATGAGAAATTATGAGAAATTATGACAAAAAAATTATGAGAAATTATGAGAAATTATGAGAAATTATGACAAAATTATGACAAAATTATGAGAAATTATTAGAAATTATGACAAAATTATGAGAAATTATGACAAAATTATGACAAAATTATGAGAAATTATGAGAAATTATGAGAAATTATGACAAAATTATGACAAAATTATGAGAAAAAAAGGAGAACATTATGAGAAAAAAAGGAGAACATTATGAGAAAATTATGAGAAAAAAAGGAGAACATTATGACAAAAACCCGTCTTGTTGGACGAGCTAAATAATTAATAAAACCACAATTTACACCCTATTAAAGATAAGAAAACCCTATGTTATACTCATAAAATGGATGCACTGATTGAAGAGATTCTTGCAGAACTGTATGAACCCACCCCAGAAGACCAAACATTTATCGACCTTGACACACTGGCCCCTCCCCTTGTGCGACTTCCATCCGATGAACCATGGGTTGAGATTCTGAACGACGCCAAAGACGAGTTTGAAGTCGATGGCGCCGCAGCTGTTTTTTCAACATGGAGATTTGAGACAGACGACCCGTCTCCGAAAGTAAAAGATATCAAAGTGGGCCGCGTGTCCATAGATGGTACAATGACAGACGATAGGGCATCGAGCCTTCTCCAAAAACTCCCACAGGGGGAATACATCCTGAAACTCAAGTATTTACGAGAACGGAATGAGGGAGATTGGGTGGTCGAAGACAAATTTGATCCCGTGAAAAAAGAAAGGCGTAAGGGCCAAAGCGTTGTAAACATTAACAGTGACACAAAGCCGGGCGCTCTGAGCGGGATCGATAGACCATACTACCAGAATGCCTACCCCGTTACCGCTGTTGTCTATGGGCTGTATCCAATAAAAAAAACCAGATCCTGCCAACCTTGCTCCGCTAAAAAATGGCGACCTCAACTGTGTTGCCCAGAGAGTGTTGGAACATTTTGAAAGTGCCGTGAGGGGCCAGGGGCTCACTATCACGAGGCGACAGGAAATCCAGCAGTGGGAGGACAGGGTCCATGAACCGGGTGCCACAGTTGACGACGTGGCTGATCTTGAACGCATTCTCCAACGGGCGATCATCTTGAAGGACATTGCCGGTGGGGACATCTACAACAGTGGGAAGCACCAGCGACGTGGTACTCAAAGTTATCGAAAAGCAGAACTCATCGTCCACAACGGCCACGCCTGGTCTAAAGACCTGCATTTTCCGAGTTCTAGACGGGTTCGTATATATCAGGGTGATGTGTGGGAAGCTATCAGAGAAGCAACAAGAGACCAACCGATCGCAGTATGGCCCTTAGGGGGTGGGGGGATAAACAGTTAAATGTGGATCAGTTTGTGCTACAAGATGGTACCGCCTACCGGACGCGGGAAACACACGACGTATTGATTAGAGCATGTGATGAATTAGGTGATATAGATCTTGCAGAAAAGGTATTCGGAGTGAACCATGCTGCTGCGGTAATAGCCAAAGAGAAAAATGGTTGGAAACCCACACCGGCGCCATTCGCGGAAGATATACAAAAGGCGTGTGTGGAGCATGGACATGGTGGCCTTTGGAACTCAATGAACTACGACACAAGAGATGTTGTCAGTATCGATATGAAGGCGTGTTATCCCGCCAGTTTTCAGGGATTTGGTGAAGCTAAACCCTATTTCGATAGATTTGGTCACCCAAAACACAGGATGGTTAGGGTTAGCATTAATGACACCCTCCCTAAAAATATTGGCACTGGATTCGCCGAGGTTATCGAGTGGAGTTTCAAAGATAATATTCACCCCGTCATCCCCGCGTGGTTTGGAAAACATTTCGCAGAACAGGGGTAGGCTCCCACACCATTGCTCACCTTCCTGGTAGAGTCGGGTCTTCTAAAAAGCCTCAAGGTCCGCGAGGTTATTATTGCGTTCGAGAAGCAAACTGATGTCTGGCTCCCTGAGGACCGTGATCAGGGTTGCAGCGTTATCGGCAAGTTCACACAAGGCAACAAGGCCGAAGGGAGACGACTGACCAGAAGGTTAGTGACAGACCAGGGAGAACTTGACTTCCTTGTGCAATACACCCGCCAAAGCGGCACCTTGGTTGGTGCGCCTCAAAAATGCCCCTTGGGTCATATTCTCACGTATTATGATGGCTCGCAACCCCAGTACACCCACTTGAGGGCGAGTATGTTGGCCTACGCCCACATCAACCTCCTCTCTATGCTTTCGATATTCGACTCTGAGGAGGTTGTCCGGGTGGCCACTGACAGCATCTACATTCAGAAAACTGCACTACACAAGCTCAATGGAAATAGTGCCTTTGTGGATGTAAATGCTGTCAGTGCTGAATATTTGGGGTGCCATACCCTTCGCCGGTTGCTCCAGCCCAGTGGCGTGATAAAGGTGAGCAGTTGTACATGCCTCAGGAACACGCCGCATACCTACCCAAATCAGAATATAAAACACAAGAGAAGGACGTGACACCCTGTACCGCACCAAGTTATAAAGATCCATTATCCATACACCAGATGAGTTACCTGAATGGTGGTGGGGGTAGTGGTAAAACCACGAGAGCCATTGAACTATTTCGTGAAAGAGATCCGCTAGTGTTTACCCCAACACATCGTTTAGCCAAGGAGATACGGGATCGAGGGGTAAAATCACAGACATACCACAGTTTTTTCAGATGGAGCGGAAAAAAAGAATGGACACCCGAACGGATGGGTCAAAAGTTCATACCACGTGTGATCATCTGGGATGAGGTTTGCACAGTGCCTAAAAACATCCTAGAGATGTTCATTGAATGGTTGGATCAGCGTGGGGTTCAACTAATATTCTGTGGAGATCACGGGCAGCCGCCACCGATCGGGGGGGGGGGGGGGGGGGTGGGGGGGGGGGAGATGCCACACGAATGGTTGAGGAAAAAAGTAAATTATTACGAAGAGGTTAAAGTAGATTACAGGGCTAAAGAGGAATCCCTCAAAGCGCTGAAGAGGCGCATCCGTCTTCAACCAGATAGAGTCCAAAGTAATGAGATGCGTAATGCTCTGCCCAGTTGTATGAGATGGAATGTGTTTATGGAACAGTGGAAACCCTGTGATATAATATTCACTAGCCGCCAGAAGGTTCGTGACCGGGCGCAGGAGTTGTTATTATTAAAAAGACATAAAGAATATTTTTCAAACACACTGGTACCTATTCTCTACCACCCCAAAGACAGTCGGAAACAGAATATCCTCGTGAGTATTCCTGGTACAGACAACAAAGAAAAACTTGTATTGAATGATGTAGTCTATGTTATCATTGAGGCTGCCGAGGTGGCTATCAAAGGAAATGATTGGAGATTAGGATATGCCCTTACTGTCCATTCGAGTCAGGGTCTCACTATCCACAACCCACAAAAGGTATGGATTATAGATGACTACTTAGAGTGGTCAAACCTTGCATACCTAGCAATTTCGAGAGTAGAGTATATGAATCAGATCCAATTGATAACACCGCCATCTCAAATTCGAGAATTGGGAGTCGTTTTGGAAAAACGGACCGATCAAGAGCTTAGAAAGTCTATTCAGAGAAAGCTCGTTACCTACAAACGCCATGATCAGACAAAAGGTTTCCATTGGTTCAACCTCACTGTCGACCACATCCTCACACTCAAAGACGGTCAACAGAATCACTGCGCGGCATGCAACATCGAGTTGCTATGGGCGTACCAACCCAACGACACACAGCAGTTCAGTGTCGACCGGCTGGACAATAGCAAAGGACACTGCATAGATAATGTGCGGCTGACCTGTCTTGAGTGTAACCGAAAAAGAGGGGGTGCAGCGCTCATTACATGAGAACACCATTCGGGGGTAGCTGGGTGTCAGAAGGCACCGCGAGAAGTTCTTCACGAACAAACCCGCGAGTTGGCCCGTCATCCAAATAGTAGAGCACGGGCTCATCGGGTTTGGTAATAGATCTATCTAGATGATATACATTGAGAGACCACACAGGATCCACCGCGCGGCGGCTGCCACCTTCGAGCTCTCCCGGTTGATAGAGGTACCGAACGTCAACATCTGATGGAAGTAGTTGCTCTTCTAAACCAACGGGTCGCCCTCGTGAGACGGCAGATGGTTTGCTCGTCACTCTTTTAAACTTTATGGCATCTACAGGCTTCTTACCTATCAATCTGGTCACCTCTCCATTCAGTGCGGATACCACGGCGGGCAGTCTGGCCACCCACTCGGTCGATCGCGAATGAGGGTCTACAAGTTCTTTGGCATATTGGTGACCGAACAGTCTCTCAGCCAGGGTTCGATTGAAACGCTCCACGATCCCCTGGTCTCGGTGGATGTTGACTCGGCCGCGTCTGACAGAAACGTTGTGTTTAGACAACAGCTGAGAGACCGCGCCCATGAACTCACGGCCGGGATCGACCTGGAGAAGATTCGGCCATTTGAGAGGACTCCTCTTATATATTCGGGAAAGAGCCTCGGCCACCTCCTTAGATTCTTTAGTGGTCAGTGGCTCCGCCCCCTTATAACGACTCGCTACGTCAACGATTGTCAGTGCGTACTTGTACGTTTTGCGACCGACGCGATCGTGAGGGAGAAACAGGAGATCCGCTTGGTGAACTTGGTTCGGCACCGGCACGTCGAATTTAGGACGTGGAATACTGCGAGGGGCTGGTAAATAGATCTGCCAGATGGCCTGCCTCTTGAGCCATTCCTTGACATCGTTTTCTGAAACCTTGGTAGCCGCGGTGAGGTTCTTGATGGCCGCGAGTCCCTTCCAGTAGCCGCGGGGGCTGTAGTATGTGTTTGCTAGCTTGCGCGCTAGGCGAACCGATAGTTTGGTATCAAGTTTGCGCGTGTTCATCGTATGTGAAGTATTGTAATATATCAAACAATCTCCAACATGCCCTCCTCAGATCGTCCGGTAACTGCGTCGATAATAATAAACCAGTACAATTCAAATCGGGGGTTCTCCTGTTCCAATCCAATCGCGGGAACTCGGAGGAATCTAACATCCTCTTTGCGAAAAGGGAGGCCGATTGTTCGTCCTCGCGCCACGTTTCGAGAGAATCTCGGGCCAGACGAATCATACTCTTTGCACCAGGTAAACGGTGTTTAAGGGCCGTGTAGCCTACATCGATCATAGCAAAATAAAGTTCGTCAACTGACATCGTTCTATATATATATTTATAAAAAAAAAAAAATATTAAAATAATTATTAATTTTGTAAAAATTATTATTTTAATTAATTTTCGATTGGATATAGTAGGTAACGAGACCCACCACACCCAACCCATTCCACACGACGATGAACCCAATCTCGCGATCTTTTTGTGAATCTGAAGGTACATAGAAATCTGAAAGTTGGGGCTCACGATCCATTGGATCGAGACTTTTATGTGGATATGCCAGCGCGTACTCGCGGTTGGCTTCTTCAACGTTCTGAAAAGTTTGCGCGGCGTGATTTTCACGGCGAAGCTCTTCGTTGACCCAGTCCAGATGGGCGGTTCGTTGTTTCGACCACGCTTCCTTTGCGCTATTGAGTTGTTCTACAGCTAAATCGTGACGCTTGCGCTCCTCATCCGCGTCCGAGTTTTTCAGTTTAGAGAAGAAATAGTTACTACCGCTGAAAGCCAATGCGTTCACCACAGCACCACCTATCATTATTCCGATTGAAGCCATTTTATTTCCATATATTAACAGGTAGAATTCCAGCTTTAACTAGATAATCTCGGGTGGTCCCAACTGCGGCCACTACATTTAAAGGTCACGAGCCCTACGTCTCTCGCAGTAAAGTCTAATTTGGGGGCGGACCCTCCTAAGGCCATCTTTGATAGCCGTGCATACCCGATACTGAAACCTGATATCACCACAGCGTGATAAAGTGCATTCACTATCATTTTACCATCTTGTTCAGCCATTATTGCATATAAAAGGGATCGTGATTAATGTTTAAATGTTGTTTTCCTGAATTATTTTCTCCCTTGATTGGTTTCGGAACACTTGGAGCACAAATTCGCGAATTTGAATTGTGATTGAAACGGTAAAGCACATATAGTCCACCCACAACACCAATCAAGATTGGGAGACCACCAACAACAATCCACGGGACCCAATCCCAAATTCGTGAATTTGAATTGGGAGTTAGAGTAATCGGGGATTGCAATTCCAATCCAACGGGAGGAGAAACAGATGTCATCGGGTCAACTCCCAATTCAAATTCACGAATTTGCGATTGGAGCTTGGCCTCTCGAAGCTCGGCGAGTATTTTATCTTGTTTAATTTTTCGGGTGGCAGCCGCCGCCCGCCCAGCTGCCTGTCTTTTTGGATTTTTATGTCGTGCAACCGCAATCTCCGATCGGGTTGATGGTTCCGTTGCAATCGGGGATTGCTGTTCCGTCACTCTGTCTTGTGTTATCATTATTAGGGTTATAGTTAGTGGACATATATGTCCAAATTGACAATGTTTACCAGTGGTCAACAGTGTTGTCAGTGGAGCTAAGTACATTCCAAACTTGTGATAAATTGAGCAGCAGGCCGTTCTAAGAGCGTGTCCTATAAAAGGGTCACCCTCTAGATCGTGAATCAACCCCGCGGTGTTCGGTATAGGGAGAAGTATACTAGCGGTGGTAGCGTATAAATCAATAACCGCCGATCCGAGAGTTTTTGTCATCTCCGCACCTAATTTGGATTCGTATCGCGCATACATTTTATCGATCTCCGCATCTGACATCTTATCCACCTGACAAACTGAGAGACGCTTACCGAGATAATGCTCAGATTGTCCCCCAGCAACCAGCACAGCTAGCCGCTCACGTCGTGGCACATTTTCATTCGCATTCGAACCCGATTGCTCTGTCTGAGGTAAATCGGGGATATTCGGTGTTGAGGTTTCTTCTTCCATTATCTGATCGAGAAGTTCGTCGCAATTCATTTTTACTATTCTAACAAGTCTCATCACTTTAACATATTGCCAAGCACACCACCCGATACTTATAATCACCGTTATGCTCGCAACAAAGCTCGCAGCGGAACAATAAATATTGTTTCTTTACAAAGTATTATTTGTTAACCTTTGCTCAGTAATTTTAAGCATTGCTCAGTAATTGTTAAGCATTGCTCAGTAATTACTCACTAATTTTAATCGTAACTCAGTAATTACTCAGTAATTTTAATTATAACACAGTAATTACTCAGTAATTTTAATCGTTGCTCAGTAATTACTCAGTAATTTTAATCGTTGCTCAGTAATTGTTAAGCAGTTGCTAATTAATTTAAAAAATAAAATTTATGCCCCCCTTTTTTTTCTAATTAAGTTATAACTTTATAAGCAGTTGGTTGATCGGTCTTTAGCAGAAGCTTGGCGTGCTTAGTTTTTGAAAGTATCTGTCGAACCTCAAGGCGCTCCTCTCGCGTTGGGATAACGTCATTCTCTCGAAGACAGTCATCGAATGAGTCTCGGTCCTTGCAGTGAAAGAGGGCGACCCATTTCGTTTGTTCGCGCAGATCCTTGAGGACAGCGTTATACTTTTGAGTTGATATCCATACGCTTTGTCTAGCATGGCGGCCAGAAAATGCGAGCTCGGATAGCATGTCCTTCTTTTTAGTCATCGCCGTTTTAGCTGAGCAATCGTCAATCACGTATAGGGTTGGCTCACCCTGAAATATTTGGTATAAACTACGCAACCAATCATGAAGCCTATCACCAGGATCAATAACGTATACCTCAGGATCGGTCCATATCCAAAGGCGCCGCTGATAAGTATCGTTGTGCCGCACAGTGGGACACAGGATCACAATGTGACGAAAGGCATCGCGGTAGGAGCCCTCGAGCAAGTCGAGGATGAAAACCGTTTTCCCACATCCTGTCTGCCCACATATTATGGCAGAGTGGGCATCTCCAATCGTGAATGATTTTTCAAATAAATCGTTAGGTGATTTTTTTATTAAATCAGTATAAAGCTGAGACGTATCGGCCATCTTCTATGTTGAGTTGTGCGTCTGTAATTATATATAAGCACACGTTCAATGCGCCATTTCCATCCGCCTCTTTGGTTATCTGGATCGTCACACCCTCACTAGCGTTCTCAACTTGGCGTCCGCTACCGTGCATTTGGTCGTCGTCGCTGGCTCGCATGTCTAGCCATAACGCGTATTTGGTAGTCAGGAACTCCGCGAGGGAGACGTCCGAGAGCTGCAGGTCTTTGGCAACCGCGGCAACCTCCGGGAAACGCTTAGAGCCGGCAGCAAACTGCTTTCTAGCTTCGTCCCACTGCTGGTGCGCGCGAAGACCCACGCTGTAGAGTTGATTGGGTACTCCCTCGATCGTCACCTCTACCTTCGTGATTTTTGGGTTATAAAATGTATCGCTTTTCATAGCCCCGAGCTCGAACCTACGCTCCTCGAACAGCATCATTATACCTTTCATCGAGCGGGCGGGTACGTTGACGTTAATATTCCACAATGTGTTGCTTTTGTCTTTCTTCATCTTGCGGTGGCGAAGAACTCGGTCGTAAAGTATGGCAACGCGCCCGGCGTACTGGGTTCTGATTAATCGCGCGAGTTCGGGCATCGTGACCATGTCGTACTCCAGCGACACATTGTCGATCGTATATTTCGATGTCATGTCAGTGGCTATGATAACTCGGCCGTAGTCGTTGAACGTTAGTTCGTATTCGAGGCGGTCCGCCAAAGCGCTCTGATAGTAGGGCATGTGACTCTCCAGCAATTCAAAGTCGAGCGGGATGTAGAATCGGTTGCCGTAAGCGGTCGCGACCGCGTTGTCGCTCGCGACGTTATCTGCCTTGTCACCAGCCCCGATTCTAAGTCTGTTTACGTTCCTATTTTGACTGGTGTCAATACCCTGATAGACACCGTTTTCCCTCTCTTGTGCCGTCTTCCACAGATCCTGGTAGCAATGGTAGACGTCGCTGTCATCGATCGACATCACCTCATTACCAGAAATCTTTATCATGGTCTTCTTGATGATGGCGCGACCCAGGTTCTGAACGATGGTTCGGTCCGCGTCCGTCGATGTAAGCGAAATAGTGAAAGCGAGGCGAACAGTCCCCGGCATAATGACGTCGCTAGCTCCGAGGTTGGGGAATCGGACTAAGAGCTGCTGGTTCTGATCGATCGTCGATGGGTTGTTCGTAATAACGACACTCTGTCTCACACCTTTTGCCCCAAGGGGCTCACGCATTCTGCGGTATGGATTGAGTTTGCGACCGTATTGACTCGAAGACATAATTAATTTTTTCAAAATTATTGAAACTATTAAACCCGTATGGTTTTATCTTTAATACACAAAGTTTTTAAAATATGGCTGATTACGATGTTGACATGGATGAAATCGGTAGAGACGATTACCTCGATGAGGATGACGATGACGATCGATGACGAAACGTCCTTCATAGATAATCCACCCCCACAATTGGAGGAAATAGATGGCACTACCACTAGTCAAAATCAGGAATTAGTTAAGGGAGCTGTAGACGACTACTACAACAGTTTGTCAAAAAAAGGTCTGACCCCATCTGTCGGTAGAGACTACTCCAAGTTCAAATTGGATCGGAATGGTAGATTGCGACTAAAATTGGCACCAAGTCTCAAAATAGTCAACACGAGGACCGGAAACCCCCTATCGCTGGGCACCATTGGTGGAAAACGGGGCGGTGGTGAAATCATAAAGAGCGAACTAGGATTCACAGATTGGATGCGAGTGAAAAAAATTATGCCGGCCCGTGCTGCAAAGGCCCTCAAGTCTACCGACGAAACGATGGTGAAGACAGCCGCCGCGATAGAAACTATCGAGCTCAGCGAGGTCCCTCGTGTAGCCACCGACGCTATTAACACGATGGAGCTCAACGAAAGCGAGATAGACGGAATGATGGATGACCCACCATTACCTCTTCGCGAACTCCGTGGACTCGATAAGGCTATGCAAACACTCCGGGGTGAATTGGTCCTTAACCTCGCCAAACTCACGGTGCTGGATGAACATATCGCACTAGAAGAAAGAAAACTGGAGGAAGTCGGTGGTGATAGAGAATCTACCGAGCGGATCACCGAACGCCTGCGGTCGTTGCGGGATGAAAGAGCAGCTCGCTTAGAGGCTGCATCGGCTAACCGTGAGGCTCTCCGCACCAAAATCAGTCGGATCCGCGAAACAATATCGAGGGTTCTGCACGAGGACACGACACTCGGTGAGCGTCTTCGCACTATGTTCAGAGAGCAGGGCATCACAATAGTGAGCATCGTCACAGCTTTCGGTATGATTATATCGACCATAGTTTTAGCTTTCACTGGTGGCGCCGCACCACCAGTGCCAGCACCCACACCACCACCCGCGCCATCCGGTGCAAAGGAGTGGGTAAAAAAACAACTAAAAGCCCTCGCCAATCTCCTAGCTAAATTAGCTGGAAAGGCGGCTGCCGCGCTGCCTGGTTTGATAGGAGGTATTGTTTCTTACTTGCTATCTATATTATCAAAAACCGTCGGATGGCTCGCCGAGAATGCTTGGGCTTTAATCGTGGCGATCGCCGGTCTCCTACTATTCACCGCCCGAGAGTTAATAAAACCAAAGCATAAATAGTCCGAACGCCATGAGGCCAATTACGAGCCCTAATTTCTCCTCCTCGTGATTGGGTGAACTCAATTCAGGTGGAACACTGGGTTCAAATGAACTTGATGGGGTGGCCAATTCGGTGGGTGCTTGCGGTTTTATGAAATCTTTATTTGAATTTCCACTGGGAGTGCGCTTGATGGTATCATTGTTCACGTTACCATTGTGGCCGATTTTTTGATTGATGGTGGCAATTACGATCTGATTGTTGTAACCATCAACCGGATCGTCTCGTAGTATCATATTGCTCGGTGCCATATAAAGACCTATTCCAAATACATAGTCTACTGGGGTGCTGGCATTCTGCAAAACGTCTTGATAATTCTGGATCGCCTTCTCCAGGTCCGCCCTAGCTGATATGGCGTCCTCTACAAGTACTAAAAATTGTTTTTGTGCGTCAAAGGCCGTTCCGACTCCTATTATAGAACTGCGAGTTTGCTTCTGTGCGCCGAGGATGGCCCAGACATATGTGCGAATGGATTCGTTGATGCGGGTAACGCCAGCCTGAGTAAATCCTTGACCTGTATCTAACATAAATGTACCCCACGCGTCCTGAACATCAGCAGCCTGCTGTATGTAATCGACGTGAGCCCGTTTCGGAGGTAACATTTTACAAGAAAACGCGCCACAGTGACGACCTCCAGACACTTCCGCCCCGAAAGTCATCGTCCGCTGGGGTTTTTTTGTTTTTAAAATTCCGTCGTTCCGACTGACGATGTGTTCACCAGAGTGATCGTGTCTAAAATCAGTCTGCGTCCAATTCCCGGACTGACCCCTAAGATGAACGGTGCCCAGGCTGTTGCTGTTCTGGTATACTTTTTGTCTCCAATCCGAATCTTTGGAAACGTTAAATTCGTTACATAGTCTTTCGAACGCCCTACGGTCGTATGTGTTGGAAATGGGATTCCAACCGTCGTCTTGAGGTAGTGGAGTACCTAGTTCTTTGAGAATCCTTCTAATGGTATAATACACATGAAAGTTGTAGACGCTACTGCTTAACATGCTGTTATGGTCTGCTATGTGGTCTCTGAAAGAGACGCCACACCCTGTTGTGGCGCACCACACGGCAAAATTTAGTTGGTTCTGCCAGAACTGCATAGGATTGTTGTTCCAGTTTGCTATGACATCCTGTGTAATGGTTTTAGGAAGTCTGTACTTTTCAAACATGTTAGTGAAATTTGTGTCGAAACCTGTGCCCAAACTAGCCCTTATTGTGGGGTGCACAAGCTCACCAATGGTGTTCTTTTGTTTGTATACACCTCCGACCGCGTACTTTGCATCAGAATTAAAGCTAAATGCTTTGGTATCCATTGAAAGATATTGGTTATGTTTGCTACTATCACTAATGTTCAAAAAGAGAGCTGTCAACTTCAAAAATCAATCGACAACTGTTGCGGAAAGCGTAGGGTGGGTCTCAAATCAATCAATCACCTTTACAGTTGGGTGGACAAATGTTGGTGGTGATGAAGGGTTCGGGTATGTACATAATAGACAACGATCGGCTGTAAAGTTACCCTCCGGCCTTTGGAGTTCGACAGCCCTCCAAGCTTTTGTTGCGTCGGAGCTTGATGGTAGAGCCAAGCTTATAATCTCTAAATTCACCGGACTCTCTACATTTACCGTCAAACCTCAAAACCAGGTAACGATCTCTCCAGCTTTAGCTTTGCGGCTCGGTTTTTTAAAAACATACTCCGACAATAAGGGTTGGTTTAATCCAGGTGAGTACACCGGTGATGAACCGGTGGAAATCGTTTTCACAAAAACACTCGGGGTGTATCTGAAGCAATTGAACACATCGTACAACACGTTAGATGGAGCTCCTAGCACATTATTGAAAACTGTGCAAGCCAGCGACTGTTTCTATGGAGAGGCTGTGACATTATACTTCCCACACCCTGATATGAAATGTTTAGAATCGGGGCACATCAACGAACTGGAAATTTCTATTCTCGATGATCGAGCGAGAAAGTTAAATAACTATTACCCAATTTCGATCGTTCTAGAAATAACTGATTAAACATAATGAGCATATACGGTCCAGGTATTTCCATCATAGAAAGTGACGTTACCGACGGAGTCGATGAAGCTACATTGAGAAGGTTGGAGAGGGAGATAGCACAGTACCACACAGTTTTAACTAGGACGGTTGCACAAACTGAAAAATTGCAAGCTCGAAAACCCGTCATAACAATTTGGGCCGAGGAGCGGGGTACACTTACCGAGGGAGCCTACGAATATTCATTCGGTGGTAATGCGAGCAACAGATACGGAGGATACACCATGACAGTGTCCGGGACTATTTTTCGAATGGCGCTCTGCTCGGTCAACTTTCGCGGACACGCGTCTGACGAAGTCCGAGTGAATATCGTCCTAAATGGAGTAGAACAGACGTCTGGCATCACCAAGCACGCGGGACAGGGGTCAGGGTTTACGATATTCGATGATGACACTTCAATTAAAGTTCCGGCAGGTAGTGTTATAAATTTTGTTACAAAAATCCCTGACAAATCAACTTCCTCCACTATTGTTACACTGTTAATAGAACTTGATTTATATGATGAGTGACGAAAAACTATATCCACACTTACCTTCGGGGACACCCGACCCAGCATCCTTTAGGATGACCAGGATAGTTGAGATACAACATATTCTACAAAATGAGGGAGAGGCGCGTACGTGTTATGCGAAGAAATATAGGCGGTCAGTCAATATATTAGAGGGGGTGGGCACCACGTTAGCCTCAGCATCCGTTATAAGTGGGGTGGGTAGTGTGTCTTTATTGTCAACAGTTGTCGCTGCACCGGTCGCGGCGGCCTTGAGTGGTGTAGCGGCCGGTGCGGGACTACTTTGCATGACGACCAGACTAGTGGGCCGAAAACTAGAGGCCAAGAGTCGAAAGCACGATCGAATAGCGGTTCTCGCGAGATCTAAGAAAAACAGTATCGACGTTATCGTGTCAAAAGCGATAGCCGACAACGATATATCAGATAGCGAGTTCAAAATGGTCGTAGAAGAGATGGTCAGATACGGGAGTTAAAGGGTACTATCCGGTCTAAGGCTCAACCACAAATTCTCGCGAACGAAGATATAAAAAAACTAATTATGGAAGGGAGGGCCGACGAGAGAAAAAATCTCCTCTCCCGTCTCGGGACGTGATATGCTTATTAGCGTGTCTGAGGCAACAGCAGGATATTCCTCCACCATACACTCCAGCACCAATTCACGAATTGACTCCATCAGCACCGGCATACGGAACGTAAAAAATAAATAAAATAATTTAGGACCTCGTTACGACACCCACTGACCACCATACATTTACGACTCCTATTGACCACCATACATTTCTATAACCGTGTATCAACCACAACTGTATTGGTAAACACTACCTATTGTTTATCATAACAGCCTTCGTGGCCGTGTGGTTAAGGAGACACTCTATACAGACGAGGGTATGGGCCGCGCCCGCGGTTGGACCTATTGATTATCAACACCTTCTGCCGTGTGGTTAAGGAGACCAATCTATACAGACTGGGTAGTGGGCTTTATACAGACGCGCCGCGGTTGGAGCTAAATTTTTTATTTCTATCCTATAAATGTGGTCGCTATGGTAAACAACTGCTTGACAACGGCGTTCCTATCCGACCGTTCGATAAGAAAAATAATTCCAGATTTACGATAAGAAAGATACACTCGGTTATAAAATTACTTTGATAGTGTTTTAATGCTGTAGAAACACCGTTACTAAATTCTAACTTTCCAATTTGAATTATTACTAAATTATAATACTTACGAGCTTGTAATCCTTTTTTAACCATTTTATGAGTAACCCGAGTGCCACCACATGGTGGACATAGTAATGACTCTGATTTAGTCCCTACCCCACAATGCCGACATGGTCGAGGTGAAACGGAACCTCTTCGCATCCATGCACGGTGATGTTTGCAATATTCATAAATACCAGTACGAAAACATCTCTCGCGACTACCTGTCTTCAACCACGCACAATTATTCTTCACTCTAACCATTGTTGTATATACTGAGTATAACATAGGGTTTTCTTATCTTTAATAGGGTGTAAATTGTGGTTTTATTAATTATTTAGCTCGTCCAACAAGACGGGTTTTTGTCATAATTTTCTCCTTTTTTTTGTCATAATTTTGTCATAATGTTCTCCTTTTTTTTCTCATAATTTTGTCATAATGTTCTCCTTTTTTTCTCATAATTTTGTCATAATTTTGTCATAATTTCTCATAATTTCTCATAATTTGTCATAATTTTGTCATAATTTCTTATAATTTGTCATAATTTGTCATAATTTGTTATAATTTCTCATAATTTTGTCATAAATTAATTTAGCGTGAAATAGGGATGGGAGGCTCAATGAACAATGAAAAGGAAAAGGATAACAAAATAGGGACTGACATGAGGCTGGGAGGCTCGATGGACGTAGAAAAGGGCAAGAATAACCAAATAGAGTGGCTGAAACGAGGTTGGGAGGCTCGATATAGGATGACGCGGCTTACCCAGCCAACGTTACTCGCCCCTCCTGCTGCTCGCCTTGTAAAATACCTTTCAAAAAGTGCAGATCCTGATGAGACGGCTCGTTACGAGCCGGCTCATCTGAATCTGAACTTTTTGCATAACTTATACGAGTAATTCCCGGGAGCTGACGCAAATTGCATGTGGGTAACAATGCACCCAAACCACCAGATATACCGAAATAACCCATAAAACACCGAACTATGAACCGTTCTTCAAGAGACTGTGGATTTTACTCCGATATTAAATATCTAGAAGGTAGGACACTCGCCATCTTTTAATCCAACGGAAGTGGTACTAGTGTACCTTGGGCCCAGCCCTCTATTTCAGTAATTTTAACGCGCTCGAAGGTCGGGACCAGCACGAAGTTCGTTACAATTACTGAATTAGCGAACCGGGCAGAAGGTAAATAAGCCACTTCCGTTGGTTGAAAAGATGGCGAGTGTCCTACCGGAGTAAAAGTTGGTATTATTTAAAGAGGCTTTACTCGTTCATACCACAAAGTGCCTGTGGCCGAAACATGGCTAGATAATCTGGAAATAATGTAGCAGGTTTAGAAATTATCGAAGTGTAGTTGAGATTATTGTTTTATTCTCATTGCCGTGTTTCAATGTTTAATGTAATGATATAACAAAACATGTCCATTATGGCTTAAAGGTACATGCCCACTATAGGCACAACATGTACTTTATATCAGAGACATCATCTGAGACATTTCTGGCGAAATAAACATTGATTCACCATTACCCCACGTATTGATTGACATTAATATACATTTTATCAGACGTTAATGTCCACACTGATATCAGGGGCGATAATCGTGTTTCCTTAAAATGTTAACGGACATAACTATTTATTCTCCCTATTTATTGTTTGATGTGCAATGATCATACTTTATAATCTTTAGAAAATAATATTTTTTTCTGGTGACGCATTTAATTAGTTTAAATAATTAAAAAATAGCATGATGCCTCATTTGCATATGAAACTAGCCTGATACCACCGCGCGTAACTCAGTAAAATAAATATTACTAAATGATTACATCTGTATAGCGGGCACTCGTAAATTTTAGAACTGGTGGAATACTGACACAATTATACATTTATTTAATTCCTATAACGAACATTTTGTGCCTACTGAGTGGGAATGTACCTTTAAACCAGCGACTGGCACTGATACCGTGGCGTTGATGAGCAAAATAGCAGCTTTCCAGACTGAGCAAAGCGCAGACTGCTCTGAGACTACATTTTCCATCAATGTTATGACAACTACAGTCGAACCTCCCCGAACGGCCACCTCTCTACAACAACACACTCTCTGTAACAGCCGCTATTGTATATCTCAAATGGATGATTTCCTCTGTATCTAGCCCTCAGACTGCTGAGCATGAAAATTGTCGTCTGATGTAGCTTTTGCATTCTTTCTCAATAAACACATGTTTTGACAGCATTTTAGAATCATTTCCATTGGAAATGATTCTAAAATGCTGTCAAAGCATGTATTTGATGAGAATTATCGAAGAACATAAATGAACATCGGACGATAACATTTAATTCAGCATTAACCTCCCTACAACAGCCACCTCTCTACAACAGCCAGTCTTCCCATGGGTGGCTGTTGTAGAGAGGTTGCACTGTACTTACTTTGTATGAGTTGCATACACCGTTTTCTATGAAAATTCATTATAGGAATGAATGGCCTTTTTGTGGAATTTATCGGGGTATAAACTTGGAAAAGTCGCGGGAATACTGGACGAAGCAATTTTTTTTTTTTGATTTTTTTTTTTCAAAAATTGTAATTTGTTATGGCCTCGTCCAGTATTCCCGCGACTTTTCCAAGTTTATATCCCCGATAAATTCCACAAAAAGGCCATTCATTCCTTTTAATTCCAGCATTTTAAATAAATTCATCAAGAAAATGTGTTTATTTTCCGTTTTCTTAAGAATTATTTTAACTGCGCCTGACGGTTACGGAAAGTAGTTCGGCATGGGAGTTTACTGGGATATAAATTTCGGACAGAGACTTGCTACGGACCAATCAAATGTTAAGGAATTGTGTAAATATTTTTGTGCTGGAATTATGAATGCAAATGGCTCGTAGAACCATCCGTATTTTTTCTCCCTGCATTTAAAGCGTCATATATGCAAGATTTAAAAAACTAAGTATAATACGTTCACTTATTAATACATGTTCCTGTATAACCCGATACGGGAAACATTTATATCCGTGTTTCCGGTGTCGGATTGTACATGATAAACGAGGATAACGGTGGTTTTGTTGTTACTGATTGCTTCATAAATAATAGAGTGACAATACTCAATTACTAATTCTGGAGTCCTGATTAAAGAATTTAGTTGAACCCCCATGTTAAAGGTATATGCCCACTCAATAGGCACAAACTGTTCTTTATAGGAATTACATACGTGTATAATTGTGTCACTATTCCACCAGTTCTACAAATTACGAGTGCCGCTATACAAATACATGTATAATCATTTAGTACTATTTATTTTACTGCGGTGATATCAGGCTATTTACATATGCAAATGAGGCGTGCTATTTTTTATTATTTATACTACTTAAATGCGTCAACATAATATTTTCGACAGATTATACAGTATAATCATTGAACATCAAAAAATAAATAATGATAATAAATAGTAATGTCCGTTAACATTTTAAAGAAACACGGTTATCGCCCTTGATATCAGTGTGGAAATTTACGTCTGAAATAAAATGTATACTAAAGCCAATCAATGTGTGGGGTAATGGTGAATTAATTTTTATTTTGCCAGAAAATGTCTCAGATGATCTCTCTAATATAAAGAACAGTTTGTGCCTACTGAGTGGGCATGTACCTTTAAATTCTTAAGGATTGTTTGGCCCTAAAATCAAAAGGTCATCAAATAATAACAATTGGGAGGGTTACGTTTTTGTTATTGATGAACATGTACTGTCTGTTCCACGTTTTGCTGCCGACGAACATTTTACCATCAAACACATTAAATCTAAAAAATAGTTAAAAGTAAGTACTTTTTCATCAATAAAAAAAAAGTCACCCTCTCGAAAAAAAATTATTTTATGAAATTCCATCAAATATTGATTTTATTGCGAAAAAAAGATTTTCCTATGGGAATTTAACGTGGAGTGTCAATTTCCAACTGTTTTTGTTTTTTGAGCCTGACTGATCAAAAAACGAAAAATTTGGAAATTGACTCCGAAACCTGGCGAGATATTTTTTTTATTTAATGTGTTTAATAGCCAAATGTTCGTCGGCCGCAAAACATGGAACAGACAGTAGTTACATATATATATTATAGGAAATTATATATGCAGCCTATGCTCAATAAATAACAATCCAATACTTGTTAACAAGAACACATTGTTAATGTGAAATTTACAGACTATCATAATGTTGCACTTACAAAGTTAACATTTTAGTCCTTTATCAAGTAGCGTTTCATGCTAGCCGATGCCGAATAGAAACTATTTTTCGTTGAAAAACACATGGACTTGTTTAACCCTTTGAACCCGAAAGCGCGCTATATCGGTTTATGCAAACAGTGCAGATCCAGATGAGCCGGCTCGTAACGAGCCGTCTCATCAGGATCTGCACTGTTTGAAAGTAATTTTCATATTTTTGAGAAAAACAAATACCCCCTTTTTATAAATGGAATAGTCTGAAAATCATTTTGCGATGATTGGATTGGTTGCAAAACGAACATATCGCAGCCCATTCAGTTACTTAGGGTTGAAAGGGTTAAAGTTTCGTCATTACAATGACAACATTTTATTAGTCAGTAGGTACATTGTATTTGGCCAATACAATATTAATTACCTGGAAAATCGCCATGACAATGCTACAGCCGAATATACTGTTCTTGAATGACGATGAGTAGTCAACGAACGATACGAGAAAGATACTGACACCCGACATTATATCGTTGGCGCTGAGACACACAATCTGCAACCAGTAGATCTTCGGGAACCTAGAGCTGTTGGCGACGAGGCAAATGAGAACAATTGCGTTGAGCACGATGATCACCCATGAGCCCGTCCTCATGAGCGCAGCGACTGGTGTGGACACGACCTCGTACACGAACTCCAGACTCCCATCGTCGCCACTGCTACTGTTGTCGACATGGCGCGTCGTGTTCATTGCCACACCCATCCCAGACTACAGATCGTCTATGGTTTTATAGAATGTATTTACAAGCACGCAACGCTCATCCTTAAATTAACGAATTTAATTACGCCACACCCTTTCCAGAACGTCTATGGTTGTATAAGCTTTCCGCAATAATACGATATGTTGAAACATTCTGCAAAAACCAGAATTGTTCAACATATGCTTTTATAGTATTTATTTACACCACAGCCGGCACTAATCTTGCCAATAGTTTTCAAGTATTTCATTTCAATATACATGTACGTGAATATTGTGCTTTGAATCAAGCAAATTGATTTGCTTAACCTCAGCTGTGCTACAGCTCAGGCTCAGTCAATCAAACTGATTGATTGCGCATTGAGATTGCCAGACAATGTTCAGATAGGTTGACATCATGACAAGTTTAACGCAGACAGTTATGTACATACACGCAGCTCCCATCCCTAAAGCCACGAAGTTAATATACTTGGCGTATATATTTAGCTTGTTAAATGTTCCAGAGTTAAATATATAGCCATCAACGGCTGAGTGTAAGCTAAACCAATTAGAAGTGTTCGCATTTGAAATGTAACACGTCCATGCGACGGCACAACCTGTACTGATGAAAACAATTATACTATTCCACATTTGTTCGCTATCTAATCTAGCTTCGTCATCTATTTATATAACAACTATCCTGTTACAGCGCAAATGACATGTTTTTGCCTAACACCTTGTAAACTATATTTCTCTGAATTATTCCTTGTTGGACTTTACAAAATAGCACCTGATCAAATAGAACACTCGTGTAGCCTGATAACGATCTATATTGCTTGTTAGAAGCGTGGTGGGTGTTTCATTAAAGACATAGCGAACTGTGCAGATCCTGATCAGACGGTACATATGCATCAGGGGGCGTTTCACTAAACTTTGCACGACTAATTTGTTCGTAAGTGCAACATTATGATAGTCTGTAAATTCACATTAACATTGTTTTCTTGTAAGCAATTATTGGATTTACATTTATTTAGCATAGGCTGCATGCAGCCTATGCTAAATAAATGTGAATCCAATAATTGAAATTTCTAGGCGATCCTAAATTTGCACTTACGAACATTTTGGTCGTACGAAGTTTAGTGAAACGGCCGTCTGGGCTGGTCGCAAAACATATTTCATCAGTCACAGCCAAATATTACAATTAACAGAGTGTAAAACATTTAATTGCGAAAATAATTAATTACAAATAAAATAACGTCATCAGTATTTATCTCCGTATTTTCATGGAAACCATGAATGAATTGAATTCCTTTGACTATCATAATCCGACAAATGATTGTTCCTTCATTATAATACATACAATATGTTAGACAACGAACTTTCGAACACGAATAGGCGAAATAATATTTTACTGCTGAAGATAGCACATTTCCTCCAACAAGGTGCGACTCCGCAAAGAAAATAATCCCCCGTGCTTGATGACAATAACATGTACTCTTGCACTCCTTGTAAGACATTGACGTCTTGATTCCTGGAAGCAGCAGGCATACAGCGTACTGAGAATAATCGAGGACAGACTGAGGTTTCAGTGCAGACTCGGATCTAGGCGGCTGCATGTCCGGCGTACGTCCCTTCAATAATTTCCAGAGTTTAGATTTTAACACATTTTCACGTGGACAGATTTTGTTATTCCTTTTGTTCCTCTTTCAAAGTGTATGCTGTTACCACTCAGTTGAACCGTCCAACCTATACATTTGATGAAAAATGAGAAAAATGACAGAAAATAAATCATTTTATTTTAAGAATGTTGACAAAGATGACTGTGTGTGTCATCTCATTTACAATTGAGAAGCCCCGCCTGGATCCCCCCATGGCATTGCCGAACTTAGTATGATTTTAACCCATTTTCACGTGCAAAGATCTGATAATTTTCTTTTTTCTCATCCAAAGTGTATGTTGTTACCACTCAGATCTCTTCGAGACGGTTCAGCTAAGTGGTAACAGCATACACTTTTAATAAGAAAAGAGAAAAACATGCTGAAACAAAATATTTATATTTTAGGAATGTTGACTATCATGCGTGTATTTTACAATTGAGAATGCACGTCCCCTCTCTAGACGTAAACCCTGGATCCGCCTCTGGGGTAGTTTCTCGCGAGTTGCTAGGTACGGTGGCACAATGGGACATGGAAATATTTTTTTAATTTCGCGTGCGCACGCAATAGGTTTTGCGTGCGCACGCGATAGCCTTTGCGTGCGCACGCGATAGGGTTTTGCGTGCGCACGCGATAGGTTTTGCGTGCGTACGCGATAGGTTTTGCGTCGCATGCGATAGGTAACATATCGCGTGCGAACGCAAAACCCTATCGCGTGCGCACGCAAAACCTATTGCGTGCGCACTCGAAAGTAAAAAATAGTTCCACGTCCCCTCTGTGCCACCATAGCTATGCTATTTATTTCAGGTGATATTCCGTGATCGCATGGCACACAACTATCGCTCAGAATAATCACATGCCTGATTTACAGTGAAACATCTCTAAGCCGGACACCCTGGGGACCCCCAGGGTGTCCGGTTTAGAGAGGTTTCACTGTATTGGCAATGCCAACTCGCCATCAAGCAGCTGATTGCTTTCAAGCTCAATATGCAAGTATCTGGCATTAAGAAATGAAACAAAATAGTGTTGATACGAAATTATAGAGCAGCTGATTTTAGCATTCTCTGCGACGCCTACATTATCGTTAGTTCTAATTATGGCTGGAGAAAAGGGGCTTATTGGATTTATGGTTAGCCTAACTCCTGTAGAATATTTCACCAAACTTGCAAAGTATACTCATCTTGCTAAGAAATTTTCAAATTAAGGATAAATTTAATATTTTTTATTATACTGAATTAATGACATTATCACAGCCATTTTGGCTATAATAATGTAATACATTCAGTATAATGATTCTCCATACTTTTAATTATCAAATATATGCAGTCGTTAGTTCTATATGAAATAATACATTTCGGGACAAATAAATGATTACTTCCTCAAAGTACACTTTGCTAGATAAGTATGCTTAGCAATGTTGGTGAAATCGGTTACAGATCATTTAACACACAGCTGTGGCGTGATAAGGATCTATGGATCTATGCAGTTTGTTTGAAACATGGTGTTTCACTGACGGAATGACGAGCTACTCAGATCGTGATCAGGCTGCGTGCATTAGCAGGATGGCATAGGTCTGCACTGCTCGTAAATACTCGCAGCTACATACCCAGTAGAACACGGAACATTGTAACTTACTTTAGATGATAATTCATTGCATATGTTGTACATGGAATATCGCTAATTAACCCTTTGAACACGAAAGCCCGCTATAGCGGGGTTTGCAAACAGTACAGATCCAGATGAGACGGCTCGTTACAGGATCTGTACGTTTTGCAAGTAATTTTCATATTTTTTTAGAACAAAAACAAAAACACCCCCTTTCATAAATGGACTAATCTGAAAATCAGTTTGTGATGATTGGATTGGTCGGAAATATAACATATCACAGTCAACTTCAGTTACTTACTGTTGTAAGGCTGCTTTTATGAAAGGAGTACGGAAGCCCATTAGGGCCACTTCACTTTTTTTTTAATTTCCATTTATTCAAGATGTTTTCTTGAATTTTCATGATCGTTTCTTGAATTTTCAAGAAAAGATCTTGAAAATTCAAGAAAAGAACTTGAAAATTCAAGAAAACATCTTGAAAATTCAAGAAAAGATCTCGAAAATTCAAGAAAAGATAAAAAAAAAAAGTGAAGTGGCCCTAATGGGCTTCCGTAAAGGAGCGATACTGTCTGGATGTTATTTATGTTTCCTTAGCAACTCGTGGCAGCTGCTACTTACCGCGCCCGTCCTCACGGCCTTACACGTAATTAATGTCTGTCTACGTTACGTCAGAAGGCACCCAGCGTGATTTAGCACAGAACAGAAGTACAGAAGCACAGAAGTAATACGTGCCTAATATTGTACATGAGTTTTAAAGGTACATGCCCACTCAGTAGGCTCAAACTGTTATTTATATCAGAGACATCATCTGGGTCATTGTCGGGCATTGTTTCTTTAAAATGTTAACGGACATTACTATTTATTCTCTGTATTTCATTGTTGATGTGCAATTATCATACTTTATAATCTGTCGAAAATATTATTTTTTCAGGGGACGCATTTAATTAGTATAAATAATTAAAACATATCATGCCTCATTTGCAAATGAAAATAGCCTATTACCCCCGCGAGTCACTATCAGTAAAGTACATGTTACTAAATGATTATGTCTGTATAGCGGGCACTTGTAAGTTTTAGAACTGGTGGAATAGTGACACAATTATACAATTGATGGATTTACATTTATTGAGCATTGGCTGCATATGCAGCCTATGCTCAATAAATGTAAATCCATCAATACACTTATTTGTTATCTATAAAGACCTTTGTTGTGTCTACTGAGTGGGCATGTATCTTTAACTACAGCTTGATAACTTGTAGAATTTGAAATATGATATTCTGTGTTTACTGAAAGTTAACTTGAATCATCCCGAGTCTAATTGTAAGTATAATTATAAACAATAAACTAAGGCTATGCTTTCATAAAAATTAAAACACAAAAACTTAACATTCAAAATTATTAAATGCAGAACAAGAACTGAAGTTTCTGATGCACTATTAACATATGCTATTGGCGGTTTGATGTTAGTACCCATTTAATACATTCAATGAGATATGGACTTAAACACAAACAAACTTAATATTGAAATGACTAAGTAATTAATTCAGGAAAAATAGATCAATGTCAAATGAAGGTCACACGTCGTACTGTATTTTCTGGTGTGCACCACTAGCAGATTATATCGTCTAAGTTTGGAGGTTGTTCCTATCACAGTGAGTGACACACAGACTTAAACAGAAACACGTATATTAAAAATGACTTTGATATCGATGCAGGAAAAGTAGGTCAATTCCAATTGAAGGTCACATGTCGGTTTTTGTTGTACACCTCTAGAAGATGATGTTTGTCTAAGTTTGCTGGTTATAGCTGTTAAAATGAGTGATACACGGACTTACACATGAAAATGACTAAGTCATTGAATCAGAAAAAGTAGGTCAATGTCAATCTCGCAGAAGGGACCATGAATGCAAATGATACTTTTTGAGCAAAAGCTATTTTTGTGAAAGCAGCTGTAGTATGAGTACGTTCATACCCATTGCACAGCCGTGGCTACGTGACTGCAATCAGCGACCTAAACGTGGTTATATTTAAAGATACATGCCCACCCAGTAGGCACATAATGTTCTTTATAGGAAATAAATAAGTGGTGTATAACTGTGTCACTATTCCACCAGTTCTAAACGTTACAATACTAATTAAATGCGTCACCTGACAAAAATATTTTTGACAGTTTATAATTTATGATCATTGCACATCAACAAATAAATACAGGGAATACATGTAAATAGTAATGTCTGTTAACATTTTAAGGAAACACGGTTATTGCCCCTGATAATAGAGTGGAAATTTACGTCTGATATACAATGTACAATAATGCTAATCAATACGTGGGGTAATGGTGAATGAATGTTTATTTAGCCAGACAATGTATCAGATAATGTATCTAATATAAATAACATTATGTGCCTTTTGAGTGAGCATGTGCCTTTAAAAATGCATGTACCCTTATCATACTAATGGAATAGTCCGGAAATGACACCCCCCCCCCCGTTCAGCCACGGAGTTTACATAGATCACAGTTTACCACCAGTTGGAGTCTGAATTTAAATGCCGTAAAACACAGGAAAGTGCATTTCGAAGAGCTCGAAAATAGGACAACCCCCTAGTTGCGAACGGTAACTCTTGCAATTACTCCCGTACCGTCCGTAGCTAGCTACGGACGGTACGGGAGTTGATTGCAAGAGTTACCTTCGCAACTAGACAACGCCCCCCCCCCTCGTTCCACAAATGCTGGATCCGCCCCTGATGATAACACTATCAGTATATGTATACAGATACAAGTACAGTGAGGTGCCATAAATGTATCACATATTTTCATTTCCAATTTCAGCACCTCAGTTGACTAGCAATTTCAGATACATACAGGTGAAAGAGCACTCCGCGCGGGTGTAAACTGTTTCACATCGAAACATGAGCTGGATGTCTGATGAATTCCAATTCAGCTAAATGCAGAAGATACTGCATGAATACAATTTCGTCCAGTAACATGCGCAACAAATTTGCACCGGTTACTAGACGAAAAATGCGTTTATGTGCTCTAAGTAGCGCACAGTGGCATCTCGTCATAACAACGATGTATTTTCCGACGTGAAACATTTGCTTTGCTTGGTGCAAATTTCGCAAATCAGCTACTTACACATGACGCCCAAGATTTACGTAATTACGTATTTTACTGGTGTCTGCCTCGGTGATTGATATTAAATCTTTGACTTCCTTAATGACATGTGGGATTGTAATTATGTATAACATACATATGTGGACCCTGTCTAGTTACTGTATCCTATATGGCACATGGAGTGGCCAGGTCGCTCATCTTAGTGTGTTCAAGCCATTGGCCAGTTTTACATTTTGTGGCGATTGATAAAGAACGGAAAATACGAATAAAACTATACATAGAAAGGCCAACACAACGCACGTGTGTACCTTGCAAATTGTACACGTTGGAGAATTTTGTTCACATACGTAATAAACATAAACACTACAGACTGAATGTATACTGATCACACATATACATGTAGTACACCGGTGATTTTATAGGAATGAATGGCCTTTTTTTGGAATTTATCGGGGTATAAACTTGGAAAAGTCACGGGAATACTGGACGAGGCCTTAACAAATTACAATTTTCGAAAAAAAATCAAAAACAAAAAATCTTTTTTTTTTTTTTATTTGTTTTCGAAAATTGTAATTTTTTATCGCTTCGTCCAGTATTCCCGCGACTTTTCCAAGTCTATATCCCCGATAAATTAAAAAAAAAGGCCATTCATTCCTTATAATTCCAGTATTTTAAATAAATTCATCAAGAAAATGTGTCTTAAGAATTATTTTAACTGCGCCTCACGGTTACGGAAAGTAGTTCGGCCTGGGAGTTTACTGGAATATAAATTTTGGACAGAGACTTGCTACGGACCAATCAAATATTAGGGAATTGTGTAAATATTTTTGTGCTGGAATTATTAGAAACAAAATTGCTACCCCGCTCCATACCTCTCGCGAGGCTAGCAATTGAACATCTCTTTAAGGTAACACATGGAAGAGTGATATGTGCAATCGGTTATCCGGCGTGTTTGATATGTTAGTTATATAAAACTGTCAAAGCTGTATCAATAAATTATTAATAAGGAACATACACATGCAGAAATTGATTATTTTACCGTGTCAATGTGTTTATTTGACATTTACATGTACATCTTGTAAATTTGAAAGCTTCATTTCGTTATGTTGAATGTTGAACAACAACTAGAGAAAAGATGGCCTCCATGGGATAATGATTTCCCTGTTCTATTATTTTGGCAATTTATTAGTTCTACAACTAGTATCTATCAAAGATTAATACCAGTATGTGTTTAAAGGTATAAAATATACAGTTTGCTAAAATGTTATCTACTTATGTTACCTATTTTCTCTTATATGTTCCATTTGTTCATTTCTATAAAAATATAAAGTTTATGTCTATACCTCCGCAAGGAGGAGATAAAGAGTACATAACCTTGTTTAAACAGTTGCCGTCTTATTGATGCATCAACATAATCTTTCGCAGTGTTTGGCATACATACATGTATGAAAACTATCAAGGTGCATGGTCACGTGGTGACAACAACATCAACAATGTCTGAAAGTGTTGAAAGCTCGCCCACTCCAAAGTAAGTATTATTTGATATTTTCCTTAATATGCAACGGATTTTTATGAAATATGGCGCACCAAACTCGTTTCATGAGCTGCATTTGGTGGTCCTTGGGAAATCGATTCGTCGCAAAAACGACAGAAGTTTGGGCCAAAGTACAGAGACCACCAAATGCAGCTGAACAAGACGCGTTTGGTGCGCCATATTTCATCCAAATCCGTTACATAATAAGGACAAAATAAAATAATATGTACTTTGAATTGGAGGGCCTCTGGAAGTTTCAGTACTACTTGTTGTTGATGCAACCACGTGATCATACATCTTGATATATCTGTGAAATGAAAAGAACTATCGATTCAAATGCCTGTAAGCGATTCGTTCTCGAATATTTTCGCAGAAATTAAAAAGTTAATTTTGTCTGCTATAATTATAATATGTATGTAATGTGTATATCATTAATACAAAAGCCCACGATAACAAAAATGGTGTTTATCAACAAGAAAACTATTACAGTTTATAATGGTAATGGTAATGGTAATGTTTATTCAGAATAGGCCTACTGGCCCTTGCGCATACAATATAATACAACACAATATTTATCACAAGATGACAAACAGTGGTGAAGTATGTATTGCGTCACTAGTAAATACATGCATATTCATCATGCGTGCCAAACTATAAGGCATTTGCATTATACTTTGGCCCACGATGTGAATACCATGTAGTTACCGTGATATCCAACTCTCCGAGCACACGGTCCGTTCCCACGATCGACATCAGCAAGTTCGACCGTCCAAAGCTGAGCTATGCTCAGCTTCGTCCGCCCGAAATCGCCAAACCCGAGCATGCACCCGGAGCATGCACTCAGAAGGCTTTGCAGCACCATACTAAGTAATTGCATGTAGATCTTCTCACTATCAGTTTGCCGTTTAGGACATACGTAGACACTGAAATCGATGTTTCGCAAAAATGACAGAAGTTTGAGCAAAAGTACCGAGACGACCAAATGCGGCTTAACACGACGCGTTTGATGTGCCATATTTCATCAAAATACGTTACATAATCAGGACAATATAAACAATACGTACATGTACTTTGAATCGGAGGGCTTCTGGAAGTTTCAGTACTTGTTGTTGTTGTTGTTGCAACCACGTGATCATACACCTTGATAACGTTACTTGATAAATATAACAGCATGCTAATGTCTTCTGATATCAAGTTTGTCTAGTTGCGAAGGTAACTCTTGCACTCTACTCCCGTACAGTCCGTAGTAGCTACGGACGGTACGGGAGTAATTGTAAGAGTTACCGTTCGCAACCAAAGTTTGTCATGCTAGCCTCGTACGCAGTAGGAATTCCTCGTGAGCCGAATAATTCCTACGCGCTTCCTAGCATTGCTTGATAAACATGTTATTAAAACACACATACATGTATATGCCAGGTAGTCTTTATCTATGCTCTACTAGTATCGTTTCCGGTCTGGATATGAACCACTTGATCATGCGCACTGCATTTCGTATGCACTGCATCCGGTTTGTCGCCAGCGCCATCTGGTGGCGTGACGTCCACCTCGATATCGAGGTCAGTCCGCCGGTAGCGCTCTGGGAATATGAAGAGCAGGGGCAAGGTGAAGACCACGGAGCCGAGCAGACCCCAGTTCATCCAGGATGTTCCTTAATAGAAGGACAACACGTGTAGGAACGTCTTGGGCCCTTTCCACTAAACTTCGTACGACTAAGCAATTCGTAAGAGCAACATTGAAATGTATAGTGCTGTAACTGTTTCACTGACAGTTGTATGACAATCTGTATTGGTGTGTTCACATTTAATTATGTGCACATGTAGGAGGAAATGTACGGAGCCCCAAAGGGGACGTATAATTATTTTTCTTTATTAATTCGTTCCCACGAAATAACAATTTGTTCCCTCAATTTAACTATTTGTTCCCACGAATTAACAATTAAATTGAGGAAACGAATTGTTATTTCGTGGGAACGAATTAATAAAAACAAAATCCATTAAAAAATCCTGAGGGGCTCTGTAGAATGGTAACATTAAACGTGAGAAATAAATTCATAACAATCTTCGTACGAACTTTAGTGAAACGGGCCCCTGGATATTACTACAAATGAACATTTGACATACGTATGTATGTACAAATAATGTAAAGTAAATAGAAGAAAAGTGTGTTATTATAGTATCACCCCTACTAGTTCACGGGTCAGTCATACTATACTTATGAGACTCTATCAACCAAGCAGTACGTCCCAATTCCTATCCTATGTGCATGCACTATCAATGTCTAACTATTGAGCGTAAACTCGCAGTTAGGTTAAGTTGGACTTGCGTGTTACGTGAATTAGTTGCAACATCAGGCTGATTGATGTTAAGCACAATATTCAAGTATTTTGAAATAAAACAAATAAATGTTGACAAGATTAGCGTAGGCAAGGTTGGGGGAGGGAGGGGGTCCACTTACAGCTTGGTGAATATAAACAGTATGGATCACGTGGCTCGCTCAAGTTCAAAATGCATGACTCCGGTGGTACATTTAAACGTCACATATACATGGCCTGATGGCCGATTTACACATTATGAATAATAAATCTGCCGCACCATCTTAATACAACGTTAAATTCAGACTACTGTCCCTTATCAACATGCACAACCAGACATAAACTATTTAACTCTTTGCATGCTAGCAGTGAAAATAACATCCAACAAATTAAGAGTATGTTTCTTATTTCTCTCTGTAAATATGTCTTGGAATTTCATTAGAATTGAGTCCGGAGTTCATGATATTTATTGGGAGAAATCAAAGAAGCTATAATGAATTGTCGTCTGGTATTTTTGAACTATTTATAGCCCACACATTTCCCAGCATGCAAAGAGTTAACTTAGTAAATGCAATTTTATCCCGTCAACACAGTGCGTATGTGCCGTGAAACACGGTGCCGTGAAACATTTTTGATATCCAGTCAATACAATTTTTGCATTTTACAGCCATTTGTAGGTGTTGACGGGATAAATAGAATAGTAGGTTAGTGCCGTGAATGGGAAAACATATCTGGCGCGGCACGGAAACGGGATGTGCTCGGCAGAGCCTCGCCCATCCCGTTTCCTGAGCCTTGCCATATATTTTGTCCCATTCACGGCACTAACCTACTATTCTCTATCTATTTTCCTTATTTCTGAACCAAAGTATATGTTGTGACCACTTTTTTTTAACCGTGAGTGGTCACAACATATACTTATGATGAGAAATAAAGACATTCTTGAGCCTTGCCGGATATTTTTTCCCATTCACGGCACTAACCTACTATTCTCTATACCTTATCATTTCACAAACTTACAAGGGGAGTTCAGTTCATGTGCCAGTTCGAAATTGTACTTCGCTAGTGGCAGAATGTATGTTTGCGCTGCTTGAAGGTTCGTGAACCGCCGCCTTGCGCATGTCAAGTTAACCCTTAGAATGCGGGAAAGGTAAAATGCCGTCTGCTGTTATATAGTATTTTTTCTTCTTTCTCAATAAAGACATAGTTTAACAGCACTTAAGAATCATTTTAATTGGAAAGGACACAACATACATCGTTGTCAAAGCATCTTTTAATGAGGAAAATGGGAAATAAAAAAATAAACAGCAGACGATAAACTTTAATTCAGCAGTGTTGAATCAAACTCAGTGAATCTTCGCGATACTGACATAAGTATCAATAAATGATTATATTTACAAATGTACAAATATATTAATATCGTCATGATGATGTATAGTGTTTTCTTGTGATTAAACGGGTGCATTCGTTTTATTTCATACTTAACAAACCTATATTTGGGATGAGGAGGATGAATAGGAATACTACTCCAGACAGGTTATTGACCAGCGTCAGCACCCCTCCCGTCACTCCCTCCGCTACCGGATAGGACGTCTCACACGAGATCTCGTAAAATAACGGCACAGTCCCGTTGATGAAGATTCCCAGCAGTATGCAGGCTATATAGAGCGACGCTACAAGGCAGTGACAACACAATCATGTAGTGTCTGGCCAGAGACATACTAGTATACATCTACTGTCTGTTCCATGTTTTGCTGCCGACGGCCCTTTGGATATTAAACAAATTAAATCTAAAACATATTTAAATGCAAGTCATTTTTCATCAATAACAATAAAGTCACCCTGCACAATTGTTTTAATGGAATATGATTTTCCTATGGGAATTTAAATGCGGCAAAAGAAGCTGAAGCAGCTGCGGGAGGAGTCGAAAAAGGAAAACTTTTGGAAATCGACTTCGAAACTTGGCTAGATAGCTTGGAAATGATGTAACCAAGAAAACAAAAGCTATATTTTGAAAATCGGTCCACAAATTCCATTGTTTCGCAATAAAATCAATATTTGGTGGGATTTCATCAAATAAACTTTTTTTGGGGAGGAGGATTTTTTTGTTATTGATGAAAAAGTACGTATACATTTAAAGTTTGGGATTTAATGGCTTAATGGCCAAAAGTTCGTCGGCAGCAACACATGGAACAGACAGTAAACATAAATCCTTGACCTGACCTTGTTTGTATAAACTTCATTGACATGCACAGCTCAAACTCAGTGAACCTTGGCTATGCTGACATACTTATACATAAATTATTACATTTACTTCTTACATTTCAGTCAGTAGTTTACAGAAATCTAACCGTGAATTACACCACTCAGCAGCAGTAGTTTACACCACTCTTCTGTTTGCCATATATGGAGAAATGACGTCAGTAACGTCGCAATGACGTGTTTGCTTCGACCAATCAAATCACATTCTCAGACACACACTCTGAATCGCAAGTGAGTCACCGTCACTACTTAGGTGTGAACGGGTTAAGGAAACACCTACCTATGTTGTATGGTATATATTTATTGCACAAACTCGTGAACCAGGCAGCGGAGATTATTGCACAGATAAACATCACAATAAGGTAAAGCTTCATCTGCTTCATGAATATGTCGGAAAATCTGAAACGAAATCAACATCATTGACTGATAACTGACATTGAAACAAAACCGCAAAAACGGGGTTTCCTACAATTGTTGTATTACTGAACATACAGCGGGGAAACGCACAGAATCCACAAAACCTGGAGCCGTTTCACTAAACATCGTACGACTAAAATGTTCATAAGTGCACATTTAGGACAGTCTGGAAATTGAGAAAACATCGTTAATGTAAAATTTACAGAATATCATAATGTTGCACTTACGAAGATTTTAATCGTACACAGTTTAGTGAAACACCCCCCTAAGGCTGGTGTTCCGCAAACGCAGTGCAAACGTGAGTCAGAAGGGTGCGGAATGAAAACGCCACGCGTAAGCTGGGAACACAAACCCAGACGCTACTGTGTAGACAATGGAGCGTCTCTAACTGGACATCGCGAACACATCTGTGACCTTATTTGTTATAGGTGTCTTGATCATTTAGCGCAGCTGGTAATGCATATGACTATATGACTATAAGACTATAAGACTATATGACATATGACTATAACTCAGAATGACACATTTATCGGGGTATAAACCAGGGATTCCGCTGCCGATCGCCACTTTCGCAATTGGCGATAAAAATAAACAATCGGCGACAAAAAATTACAATTTTCGAAAAAAAAATCCTTCGAAAATTGTAATTTTTTATCGCCAATTGTTTTATTTTTTTTGATGTGGCGATTTTTTTGTTTTCCCCAGCGGAATCCCTGGTATAAACTTGGAAAAGTCGCGGGAATACTGGACGAAGGCCGGAAGGCCTCGTCCAGTATTCCCGCGACTTTTCCAAGTTTATATCCCCGATAAAGTCCACAAAAAGGCCATTCATTCCTTATAATTCCAGCATTTGAAACAAATTCATCAAGAAAATGTGTTTAATTTCCGTTTTCTTAAGAATTATTTTAACTGCGCCTGACGGTTACGGAAAGTAGTTCGGCGTGGGAGTTTACTGGGAAATAAATTTTGGACAGAGACTTGCTACAGTTCAGCTCACCTTGCAACCAACAAACCAGCGAAACAACTCGCGATAATCTGCCAAAATCCCATCCACCCGGCGTCGATCTATTCAAAGGTAAAATAACACGTCATCATCTATGGTTACAAGCTTTACCATATTTCCGTAAATAACGCCAAGTTAGCGAATACACACAACAAATGAGAAATAGAATTGAACATTTTCTCTGAGAATTTCGTAAATGTCGACGTCATTTACATAAACTACCACAGTGAATGTATATACATTAGTGTATTCCAATATGACATACTATCAACAGTAGTGGGCGTTTAGGGTATATTTTTGCACATATGGATTTTTAGTTAAATACGGTCCTTAAGCGTTTAAAAAATCGGGTTGTCATTTTATTGGCCGCTAGCTTAATATTTTGGCGGCCATTTTGAAATTTGTAAATGGTATTAATCGGTAATATCGAGTGCACCTAAGCAGTTAGCAATGTGTTTATTGGTTTAATCGATGGTAGTTATATCATGCTATATATATATATCACACTTACGAATTTTAGTAATTCGTGATACCTTCAAAATGACGGCCAAACCAATATCACTATGAATAAGTAAAACTACATATAATTGCGAATGGTAACTCTTGCAATCTACTCCCGTATCGTCCGTAGCCAGGCTACGGACGATACGGGAGTAAATTGCAAGAGTTACCGTTCGCAACTAAACTACATAGTGCTATAACGTTTGCTGCCCGGGCCATATACTGGTGATTTTGGCAGCTGTACAGATGTCATCCATTACAAGCAATACACAGAAGCGAAATCGTATACCGAAAACGCGTTTTTTAAATAATATTTCCAAGATGGCGGCCACGTATATATATGTCAAGGATACCGTTGTATATCATTTGAACCAATTGTCATTGATATATTACGTTAGTGTTCATATCTACGATTCCCAACACAGTTAGTTCAATATATATAATTAGAATACCATTTGTTTCTAATTAGTATATTCAAGATGACTGCCATAAATATGCATAATTATCAAAATTCAGATCAATATTCCATTTGAACGACTGACTACTGTCCATAGAAATGTGAGTGTGACGGCATTGCCCATATTTTCCACTACAGCTAACTCATTTAATTAGTAAAGTCCAGATGTCTGCACTAACTATATAGTTCACGTGTCATATTTATGTAATCTTTGATTCACTGGTCTTCACAATTTGGTATGTGTACCTGTGGTATCAAACACTGAAATGACATTAATAACGCTACTGAAACATTTATCCCTATATGTAGTATCACTGCTGCACGTTCACGTGGTATGCCAGTTGTATATCTGACATGGAAACACTATTCTATCCAATAATATGAAATTGTGAAAAAAAGTCATAATGTCAAACCAGATCACTCAAATGCATGTGCTACGTGACCGTCATACATAGCCAAATGAAGTTGACAAACATTACCAACATTCGTCAAACAGATAAACAGTTACTGACAGAAAATATTGCATACTGTGCATTGCAAATATATATGACGTCTCGCTATCTACAACATGGTGGTGATAATATGTACTCACAGAATGCAACTACTGTCTGTTCCACGTTTTGCTGCCGACGAACTTTTGGCCATTAAACACATTAAATCTAAACAATATTTAAAAGTAAGTACTTTTTCATCAATAACAAAAAAGTCACCCTTCCCAAAAAAAATGTGTTATCTAAGATTTTCTTATGGGAATTTAACATGGGGGCTAAAAATGGATTATTTTTAGATATTTTTGTTATCATTTTCAAGCTATCTCGCCAGGTTTGGGAGTCAATTTCCAAAATATTTAGTTTTTTGATCCTGAAGGACCAAAAAACGAAAACATTTGGAAATTGACTCCCCATGTTAAATTCCCATAGGAAAATCGTTTTTTCGCAATAAAATCAATATTTGATAGAACAAAATTTTTGGGGAGGGTGACTTTTTTGTTATTAATGAAAAAGTAGTTACTTTTAAATATTTTTTAGATTTAATGTGTTTAATAGCCAAAAGTTCGTCGGCAGCAAAACGTGGAACAGACAGTAGGTATGCGTACATGTATATCATGTATCAGACTACTGTGTTATATTTTGGTGAATTTGAGTGTTTTGTCAACAGCTGAGGTCAGATTTAGGCTGGCTCCAAGGGAATGGAGAAAGGGTATGGCTACGGAGACCGGCCCATAAGTGACATAGCTGGTTTAGCTATCGAATATCATGTCTTGGACATTACACATCAGTCGACATGTGTAAATTAATGTGTATTGCGGCTGATGCCACTAAGAAGGGATGCACACGTAAAACAACATATTGGCGGCCATTTTTATTTGTTTTGCCATATTGAAGCTGAATTAATTATGGATTTACAGGCAGATGGATTTTAATTTGAAATACATCAAAATATGAATGCATTTTGCTGAGAACATATGCTGCATTCCGTTCATAGAAACGATTCATTGACATGATATAAGCATGTATTCAAAATGGCCGCCAATCTACCGAATGGCCTGCAAAAGAACATCATGGAATACACTACATACGTTTTAATGGAAAATAACACATTCTCTTAGGTAGTATGAAATCACATGACTTGTGTCTTAAATAGTGATGGCACATTGTAGTATGCGGTCGGTATTCGACAAGAGTATGGCTAATGTACTTTGATACGTTCTGGACGAACATGTGATGACCATCTGCTAAACAGTACCAGGAGAACTGCCTATGCAATGTTCGAGTTCTAGTTGCACTGGATGGATAATCAAAGAGTCTACTGGAAAGGTTTTATTCTGATTTGGTAAGTAACTTTTCCTAATCTCGTTCCCAAAAATTTTAAATGACAAAAACATTGGTTTCCATATTGTAGCAAATAAAATGCAAGACTACAAAACATTATACACTAATAACTGTACCTGGGAGACGCCCAATGACTTGACGTTGACGTCCAAGACTGACACCCAGACCCCGAGCACGCCGATCGAGACAGAGGATGAAATGACTATCAGCCATAGAGGCCCATTCCTGAGAGGACATACATGGACATGGGGTATTTAAATACACATACACTGTGCAAACGTGTCTCACCTGTCCTGTGAGTATCACTTGGATCAAAGTGTTAAGGTACATCCATATTAGTTGCGAACAGTAGCTGTAGTAATCTACTCCCGTACCGTCCGTATCCTACGGACGGTACGGGAGTAGATTGCAAGAGTTACTGTTCGCAACTACATCCATAGATGTCTCTGCGTGGACTGCTAACTTGTATGTCCATAAGTTGTACATCTGCTATTCTATACTTATTGCAGTCTATAGCGGCTGTGCGGTCTATATACTTATGTCAGGAGTTGTCATTGAACACATCTGAATTGTATTATGAAGAAGAATACTACGTATTTCGTATTCAAATATATTCATACCTACACCTGCGTTAGTATCACAATAATTAACAAATGTGATCGATTTCTTTATCAATGTGATACATTTCACACGTACATGTAGACCGATACGCAAATGGAGACGACAACTAGTTAGCAAATATGTGGCAAACGGTGAATGTGTAGATAAATGACGATTTATATCGTGTGTAATGAGTGAGCATTAGTAGTTGCACAAAAATCACCCGAAGCCAACGAAATCTACCCAATCCACCAAAATACCCACATGGCACCAAAATAATGACCATCTGTTCCAACACCTGTGGATATTGGTGCCGCCTTCAACACGTAATACAGAACCACCAGTGTTCATCTTGCCCAGATGTCAATGCTATTAAACAGATATTTACACTCTCCAAGTTTGATTGGCTGAGGCTGAGTTGTAAGACAGCTCAGGTTCAGCCAATCAAGCTGCTTGGTTTTAAACACAAGTGTATTAAAATATTCGGAAATTAAGAAAACACGAGAAATATTGTGAAGATTATCGCAGGCGGTGACGTAGGAGCTGCATTCGCTCTAACGACACCCGTGACGCCATGATGGCAGGATATTGGTGCCGCCTTCCACAAGTAATATTCAGTACATCAATACAAACATCATACCACCTTACGATGTGGTATAGTTGCGAAGGTAACTCTTGCAATCTACTCCCGTACCGTCCGTAGTTAGCTACGGACGGTACGGGAGTAATTGCAAGAGTTACCGTTCGCAACTAGACGTAGTGTAGCAAAATAGAGTCATCGCTGGTGGAAATAAATATGGACTACTATCTGTTCCACATTTCTTTGCCGACGAACATTTTCAATGGCTATTAAACACATTACATAAAACTATGCAAATTGTTCATCAATAACAAAGAGGTGACCATTCGCACCGTTTGTGTTATGCAGTTCCATCAAATATTCATTTTATTGCAAAAAACATTTTCGCAAAATACAGTTTGAGAGTGACGGGGAGAATCGAAAAACGAAACCTGTCTAGAAGCTTGGAAATGATGCAAGAAAATGAAAATTAGATTTTGAAAATAGGTCCACAATTATCCAAAAGTTTTCTAAAGAGTCAAATTCCAAAATGTTCGTTTCCGACTGTCCACGTTGCTCTCCCGCCCCTTTTGTCACCCATGTTAAATTCACATAGAACATTAATTTTGTGCTTCCTCAACAAACTCAATATTTTAAGTAAAATAAAATAAAATATAAAATGGACGGTGACTATTTTGTATTTATTAAAAAGTACTTACATTTAAATATGATTTATATTTAATAATGTTTAATAGTCATACGTTCGTCGGCAGCAAAACGTGAAACAGACAGAAGTGATGGAACTGACCGTATGATTCGGGAAAGGCCCTGCCTATATTGGACACGTTCTAGTGACGCCGTGATGCTGGGTGGTAGTGGAGGTTTCGATGGGAAATAAATTAGAACTAACAGAAATCCCGCAGCCGCCATCCCACAATCTGGAGATAGACACTATGAGGCGTTAATATAGGGTTAACTGTATTGTAATATCAGAAAATGATAGGTCGGAATATCTGTTTAATGGCGACGCGCTAGCGGAGCCATTAAACATGTTTTCCGACCTATCATTTTCTGATATACGCCGCAAATTTCAAAATTACAATGCGGTTAACCTATTTCTAATGCACTCCTTTACTACTGGCGTAGTAATACATATCGAAATAATTTGCGACCGTTCATCAACAATGATATACCTGTAATGTATGACCATCAGCCAATCAGATTGCGTGATATTTATAGAGTGCATTAGAATCTGCAATGTCTTCCTCAAAAGCATGTAATGCTTTTCTTTTTAATAAAAGCGTAATCTTTCCGCAATAGTGCAATATGTTCAACAATTCTGCAAAAACCAGGAACCCACTTTTCCGAAGTTTCGCCACAATACCGAAACGCCGGAAAAATTGGTTCCTGGTTTTTGCAGAATTGTAAAAAAGCGTAGCCACCTTTCCAAATTGTTACTGTCGAGTGTATATCAATTGACAATGAGCAGATATTTTTGTGGAACTACAATTTACAATAAAGATCTAAAAGTTTGTTCTATAAGTATTCGTATGACCCATACAGCCAAACAGGAATGGACTGTGATATGTTAATTTACCGTCCATTCCAATCATCACATAATGATTTTCAGACTAGTCCATTAATACAAAGACGCTGTTCTTTTCTAAAATATGCAGATTGCATGTAAAAAGTGCAGATCTTTGTGAGACGGCTCGTTACGAGCCGGCTTATTTGGATCTACACTGTTTGCAAACATCACAGAAGAGGCATGTACTGTTGGAATGGTTAATATCCCGAACGTGAGACATGCATTATGGTTGCAGTTCTTTTACAATTCCAATCTGCCGACTAAATGCCTTTTCGTTGCATTTTAGTCATCAGTAGTTTGCAGGTTAGTCCAAGGACAATGTCTGTAGCCGACAAAACATTTGAAGGCTTTGACACAATCGCTGTATGAGACAAGAGACAGTCGCTGTATCAGACCATCGCTGTATGAAACAATCACTGTATGAGACAAGAGACAGTCGATGTACGAGACAATCGTTGGAGACAATCGCTGTATGAGACAATCACTGTATTAGACAAGAGACAATCGCTGTATGAGACAATCACTTTATGAGACAATCACTGTATGAGACAATCACTGTATGAGACAAGAGACAATCATTGTATGAGACGAGACAATCGCTGGAGACAATCGCTGTATGAGACAATCACTGTATGAGACAAGAGACACTCGCTGTATGAGACGATCGCTGGAGACAATCACTGTATGAGACAATCACTGTATGAGACAATCACTGTATGAGACAAGAGACAGTCGCTGTAAAAGACGATCGCTGGAGACAATCGTTGTATGACACAATCACTGTATGAGACAAGAGACAGTCGCTGTATGAGACAATCACATTATGAGACAATCGCTGTATGAGACAATCACTGTATGAGACAAGAGACAGTCGCTGTATGAGATGATCGCTGGAGACAATCGCTGTATGAGACAATCACTTTATGACACAAACGCTGTATGAGACAATCACTGTATGAGACAAGAGACAGTCGCTGTATGAGACGATCGCTGGACACAATCGCTGTATGAGACAAGAGACAGTCGCTGTATGAGACGATCGCTGGAGATAATCACTATATGAGACAAGAGACAGTCGCTGTATGAGTCGATTGCTGGAGACAATCGCTGTATGAGACAAGAGACAGTCGCTGTATGAGACGATTGCTGGAAACAATCGCTGTATGGGACAAGAGACAGTCGCTGTATGAGACGATCGCTGGAGACAATCACTATATGAGACAAGAGACAGTAAATGTATGAGTCGATTGCTGGAGACAATCGCTATACGAGACAAGAGACAGTCGCAGTATGAGACAATCGCTGGAGACAATCGCTGTATGAGACAAGAGACAGTCGCTGTATGAGACGATCGCTGGAGACAATCGCTGTATGAGACAATCGCTGTATGCGACAAGAGACAGTCACAGCGACTGTCTCTTGTCGCATACAACGATTGTCTCATGAGACAACATTTATTAAGATTCCAAAAGATATGAGGGTTACACAAATTGTCATGGATACTTACGTATATACATTAGATGGCTGACCTCTGACTTCAGACTATCCATATTGGTTACATCTGCAAATTGGGAAACAGAGGAATGGCTAAATTACGTGTAAATATGGAAACATATTACTAATGTAATATATGCGTAGTCTTTTAGCATGTATTGCGTTGAGTTTGACAAGATACGACCCATCAAGTTGACATCGTTCAACTATGTTGATCATTAAAGTATATAGTGTTGGTGTCGGTGACTTTTACTAAATAAAGACTGTTTAACTATTCCGGCCGGGATATACACTGTAACAGCTATGTTAATACCATTGGCCTACCAGTCATTCATTATCAATAGCTACACAAATAGAGAATAGTAGGTTAGTGCCGTGAATGGAAAACATATATGGCAAGGCTCAGGAAACGGGATGGGCGAGGCTCTGCCGAGCACATCCCGTTTCCGTGCCGCGCTAGATATTTTTTCCCATTCACGGCACTAACCTACTATTCTATTTATCCCGTCAACACCTACTAATGGCTGTAAAATGCAAAAATTGTATTGACTGGATATCAAAAATGTTTCACGGCACCGTGTTTCACGGCACATACGCACTGTGTTGACGGGATAAAACAGTATATGTGTACTACTTTATTCAGAATCGCAGTTTAATTTAAATACTGTAGCAAACATTATACTATTGTTAATATATCAGATAGTATGCATTGTCATGCACAACTGGCAACGGGGTCCTACGGAGCGCCGCAGGGGAAGTATAAGTCATTTTTTTAATATTAATTCGTTCCCACAAAATAACAATTCGTTCCCTCAATTTAACAATTCGTTCCCACGAAATAACAATTCGTTCTCACGGGAACGAATTGTTAATTCGAGGGAAAGAATTGTTATATCGTGGGAACGAATTGTTAATTCGAGGGAAGGAATTGCTTAATTGAGGGAAGGAATTGTTATTTCGTGGGAACAAATTGATTTAAAAAAAAGCCATGTCCCCTGCGGGGTTCCATACTACGACAAGTGGAATATATCGCCGATTCATGTAAGGCTTGCCTATTGTGTCGTTCTATTTACGTATGTCTTATAGTAATTATCACATCTTTGACACATTTCCGTGTGTTGTTTCTGTATTAACTCAGCTCGTGTGCATTGTATGTACATGAGGATGTGATAAAATAAGTTCATGTTTGTCCGCAAGTACGAGCGATAATCCCCTCGCTAAAGCTCGCGTATTATCTCCTCGTACATGATGATCTAACTTATAATTGTCCCAATAGTACCATTCACTTCGTGCATTCTGTAGCTCTGTGCTTTGTTTTTATTCTATAGTACTGATTTTGTCTATTGGCTTTGTGATCACTGACCTGTCAAAATTGATATAACATGTGTTCCTCTGAACTGTACTATACTATACTGAATGATTGGAAATATTATTATGTATGGATGAATTGTGTTAGTAGAATTGCACATTTGAAATATCACATACTACTTTCTGTTTCACGAAACCTGCCTAAATCTATGTAAACATTGCAAAAACAATATTTGTTTCGACGTTATTAAATTTTTTGCAAAATTTAAAATGAGCCTTCTTTCGATTTCGTAAAATTTTGTCAAATCGATGGTCTAGTAACATAAGGTCGTAAGTGCTATGCTAAAGCATAGCACTTACGACCTTATGTTACTAGACCATCGAAATATTGATTTTTATTAAAAAAGCAACAGCTTATCTCTATGGGAATTTACATTTGGTGAAAACGAGGTGTACATAGGAGGAGTCGAAAAACGAAACTATTTGGAAATTGACTCTGAAACCTGGCTAGATAGCTTGGAAATGATCTAACAGTAAACAAAAGTTATATTTTGCAAATCGGTCCACTATTTCTGAAATTAGAAAAATGTCCCAATGTTAAATCCTCATAGGCATCTTCACTATGTATGTCGGGGTTTAACGTGGGGAAATTGTTTTACACAATAACATACATATTGGACCAGATTTCACGAAATAAAAAGAAGGCTCATTCTTAAAATTTGCTAAAATTTAATATTATCGAAAAACAAGTTTTTGCATTACCTATATAGTGGTAAAATTTGGGCAGGTTTTGTGAAACAGACAGTAGGAGTCTAAATACGTACGGAAACTGTTTGTCAGATTCTGTATTTCTGGAGCGTATATCACAAACTGGCCTGAACTGAAAATGAGGGCACGAACCAAAGCTTATAAAAAGGTGGCACGCTCCGTGCACACACACTACATTTACTTGAAGTACAAAATGAATTGATAGTATTCTCACTGCGGTGTCCAGAGACGTTATATCACTCTCAATGTTATTACTCATCACGTCATCATCGCACGATCTACGTGAAATTACAGTAACTGTAGTTTCACGTAAATCGTGCGATCATGACGTGAACTTATTTCCTGCACCAAGAGATGGTCCACTTTTTTATTTCAAGTAACCCCGTTGAGATATATACGACGTATTGCGTTTATATCCCAGTTAGTGGGTGAGCCAAACCCATGACACAGGATTATCATTACCACTTGGGGGTGGGGGGGGGGGGGGGTGGGGGGGGGGGCAAATTGCCACTATGATTTATTGAAAGGTATGTATCTCTAGATATTATTTCCGCATGATAACAATACGTAAGTCTTCGTTTAAAGCTTTTATGCCCCCATAAGTGGACCCCTCTAATAGCAATATGTTGTGCCAAAAAATGAGCAGGTTTAGTTACACTAAATATGTACGAAATACATCAATTATTGGCTAAACATAAGTCAGTTTATGGTTGAACTAGGTTCTAAGAGTAACATATAAGATGATAACATGTTTATAAACACGTAGCAATTGGTAATGTATGTTAAAATCGAATATGGCCGCCGAATATCATAGTTTCCCATCCAGACCATTTCTGCGTTTTAAACATCCTGTAGCATTTACACATAGTAAAACGGTATGAAAACGTGATAATTAATGGTTGCAATTTATAGAACATCGGAATATGCAGTTTCGTAAAAAACTGCTACCAAAACCTAAGATGGCCGCCAAAAGAATAACAAGTTCCCACACCAAGCTAATCCACCGCTAACACAATTCAACCATAGTTACGTTGCAATAAATGGTAGTTTGTTCGTTTGTTTATTGGTGTTTAACGGTCTATCAACAGCTAAGGTCATTTAAGGCCGGGCAAACGGGTTCAATCCCGTTTTAACCTGCTGCATTGGGGAAAAATACCAAAATCAGAGCGGAATATTTACATCGCGAAACATATATTCCTGGTGCCAGGTCCATACCACACCAAGTCACTTGGCCCCTTCCCCTAGAATAGGATTACGAATAATCGCAATACTCACATAAGGGGTATAACCAGATTCAACTGTCACATACAAAATGCCAAAGACGTATGTAAGGGCCAAACCAAGTCTCCAGTCGGAATTCCAGTAAGGATGAACCCCGATCGTTAAATTACCCATGGCGTGCTCCCACCTACCACCCACAATACATGGTATTGTTAATAAACTTCATCACCTTGTTCCATTATTTGGACGGACAGTGACACATATTGTGATAGCCTAAATTCAATATATACATCCAAGATGGCTGCCAAATGTCAACATTTCTACACTTCACTCCATACTTGTCCTAAGACATTATATTTGAAGTAATTAGCGGCAATCTTACATTGATGAACTAGGCAAAATAAATTAGTTTGATAGCGTTATCAAAACCAGCTTTCATTTGAATATTTAATGATGATACTTATAAAATCAAGATGGCTGCCGAAATTAGTATCACCATGTATCGGTGTTTTGTCTACCATTTTGAGTTTGTGTGTTAAACTGGTCTCTTCTGAAATAAATGTTGTGTTATCGTATGGAAGAAAACATATCTGAATGTTGACATGACAAAGCCAAACAAGTGTGTATTTGACACGCAACGCGCTGGTCAATTAATTACTGTAGTATGCTTCAATTTTGAATAACGCCATGCATTTCCGAAACCATATATATGTACATGTTTACTATTTACTATGTTCTTAGTGAGGTTGTTATGCATGTGTGTTTGATTAATATGTGATGCTATTAATATCAGTATGATTTATCATCTGTTTGCATCCAAATGCATCATTTATTATTGTAATTTCAAGGACATGGTGTACACGTCATGGCGTTTAATGAATCTCGGCCATGCTACCAGTTTCAGAACGACAACTACGTTTAATTATTAACATACTCCTCGCTGCAATGTCAATATTTGTTCCTGTGGATTATATATAATATATTACCGCACTCTGTGAAAACCAGCCTTAATGACACAATTTTCGATTTGCACATGTTTACATTTTTTTATGCGGGCACCTTTAAAAAACAATATAACGAAAAGAAAAAATGCAAATATGTTTCATAGTTTTTGTTTTATCTCGCTTTTTGTAGAACCATGTGAATCACGCAAGAAAAAAAAGTAACGTCATCGAGAAAATGACGTTATTTAAACGCCGACGTTTGTACAATGCAACACAACCTACAGTAAAAATGCGTGTTCATAGACTCATTTACTGTGCTTGCTGTACACTGTATTTGCTCATAAGTTACACTAAATGTATTTAAAAGTGTATGTATTATACTAGCAAACATTGAACAGAATAAACCTAAAACAATGATATGTACATGTAATGAACAAACCGAACGCACCACTACCGATTTTAAATCTATAATTAGCCGACCTGTGACTTCATAATTTGCTACCATCGCCAACTATCATAGATTGTGCATATGCATGTACCGTCATAAAGATACATTGTAATTATTTCAGAATTTAGTTCAAAATCTAATTGACGTCATTTAACAGTTAATTGTGACGTCATTTATTACGTCACTCACCAAAGACCAAACAAACTAAACGTCATTCCTGGTGTTTGAAATTGAAGATTATATGCACATCGTATCGATCGGCGATTGAAACAAACGCATTTTGTTCTGTACATAATGTGGATAGAAATTGGACAGGCATATGGCTGCACATATCAATGCCGGAAATAAATGTTACATCTCAGATGCGGGAGGTACGTTTTACTGTGTAGCCAATATGACTGACGGACGGTCTTATGTGCATACATCCCGTACTAGCAGATAGCAGGTCTATGGAAAAATTATGTGCTGACCCCCACTCCCTCGGCTGCCCACCGCCGCCACTGCCCCCCCCCCCCACACACCCCTTCACACCGAGAGATATTGATTGTTAGATGTGTCCGCCTAAAAAGTTATTGTGCGGGATACCTTTCTCGATCATGTCTATTAATTTTCTGCCGGTACTGATGCCGCGCGACAGCATGCGCATTTATTTTTAAAATGGAATGTATAATTGTTAAAATTAAAAAGTGGCCAACAGAACATTTAGAGCAAAATTATCCATTACTGTGTATTTTTAAATTTGTGTGGGTTTATTTTTTTGACAATAGTTTCTACGTGCTCACCGAGCATACACACTTATGCACATCCAAAACATTTTGAAATCCTTTAACACATAACAGATGCATACATTTAAAATATAACCGTATCTGTTTCATCACATACGACGATATGTTATGCGACAATGCCCCTGTCTATTGGTTATGCGTAGTTACACCAGTCACACAATTGAAACATTTTAACTTGCAAACGTTGCACTAATTGTCTGGTTTCATACCACTAAACACTTAGTTAACCCGATTATCATTACACTATGTACTTTCCAATGTAGCGTGGACGATAATATTTGCCATTTTACACCACCAGCTACACAATGTTGTTTTCAATCATATTTCCTTCATACTACATTCAACTGATATTGAAAATATTAATATCCAATTCTACAACATGTCCTGGAAGTATTTCAAAAGACCCCTCCATTTTAAAGGATATGCATTGTACTAACTTAAAGTTAGTCACCGCCAGACCTATAGTCGACGACAATTTCTACCTATGACGATCATTGAAGTGTATTCTATATACCGAGCGTGGATGTTCACCTGATGTTGGAATTGGCTATCATTTACTTACTATCAGGACATTTACTTCTGTTGGCACCAACTGGTGCTCAGGGCGGATGCTGTCAAATGCCGTTATGAGTAGTATTTTAATATGTCGTGTTTAAGCGCTACTGACATTACTTTGAAGTACTATGACATGGCATGTGTAAAAAGATGTTCTCCAGCAGAGCTCGCGACAGCTTCCACAATGCTACTCAATGTGATCATGTTGTCCCTTCTTTGGGTAGCATTTGCTTTGTTTTATTGTACTTATTGATGACCTGTTACATGATTGTCGCACATTACACTATTATTGCGGTTTGACACTGTCAGGTGTTGCCTTATTTTCCGTTATGTTTTGTCGCTGTATATTTTCTCTATGTTACTGTCTCTGTGCGCTATAATAAGAAAACCATAAAACCTTACGGCCGTTGTAACAGTACAATGCTTTATGATATTCAAAAACTGGGTATTGACATGTGATACACGTACATGTTCTTGAAATCCGCTCAGTGAAAATAGAAAATGGTCTGTTACAGTAGAGTAGTTTTTGACTTAATTATATATACTTCGCTGACACTTAATTACGTATGAAGCTATGTCTGTAATATTTCTATGTCAGTGGAACAAAACACCGCTTTCTGGAAAAAATACTAGATGTCATATCGCCCACTTATAGGTTGAAGCTCAGATATATTAATATAAAGAACATGTAATTGTATAATTTGAAATATTTCACCATCTCTGCGCAATATTAATGCTTTGGGAATTCAAATTATAAACCGTGTCACAAAAAAAAATAAACATTACGTAACCGTCTTATCCAATATTATGTAGCCCATACTAATAAATTGCTGCGGTACAATGTGAACTTATGGCGGCCATCTTAATATTTGGTGAACTAGGCATTTATCCAAGTATGTGTTACATTTGTTTTACTGTGTGATACTACTGTTTACTTGTTTTAAATGATTAATGCCATAAAATAGATAACACGATGAGAAATTAGTAATATTTGGCGGCCATCTTGGATTTTGGTACACAAAACAGTTATAAACAGATATAAAAAGCTTCTGTTTTCGCGATACGCTTATGTATTCATCATTTATATATCAAATAAAACAAATTTTACAGTAATCCGACCAGTATGTGCCGTTCTTTTACGGATTTCATATTCCGGACAGCCAGTTTTTTACTTCAATACTAACTTTCCCTTATTTTGCTTACCACGGTTATTTCCCTTTGCAGTCACGTGGGTATATGACGTATCAGTAGTACTTCCGAAATGTATGCATACTACGATTAATACACGTAATAGTTCAACAGACTACTTAGAACTCCAGTTTATGAGACCGCTGATATAAATATATGGGACTGTACTGTACTGTAAAAATATAAGAATGACCTAGTTACAAACTACATACTGAAATGCGACAGTGGTGGACAAAATGGACATACTGTGCAATTTGCAACAGATGTAGGATACCAGTCTGTATATACATATGTATTTATATTTGCATCGTCAAGTTACAATCTATGTTTCCCCCAATAGTACTTATATATAATGCTAAATCAGACGGGCAACAGAGTAGACACTTATCAGAGCTGTCAGGTGCATATATGGATCTGGTGCTATGCTGGTCAAACTGTCATACCGTCATTCTTGTAGGCCATTGTCCACTTACAATGACACGTAATGTTCACCAGAAATGAGAGCGCTCAGGCCTGCAATTTTGTGGCTTCTAACCAGATGCGTCTACGGCTAATGACGAGCAGGCTACGGCAACGGCCGTGGACTATCAGAGGACGATAGCGCCACCTACGGAAAGAGCCGAGGAATACCGCATGACCGGTGAAGACCGACACTTCGAGAGTTTCTTTAGACGAGAACACATTAGAAATAGAACTGAGGTATAATCCGATATTTTAAAGGATTGTTTTACTAATGGGAAATTGTCCATTTCCACATTGTAATCCACGTTTATCTCTCCAAAAGAGTAAACACAGCGTTGTATTCAGTATAGTCCCCCCATATTTGCTTGAATTGGATTGTATTTTCAATAAAGTGTGATTTATTTCGTGTTTTCTTTTGTTTTTATTTTTCGTTTGTGATATAAGCGGCTCAATGAACGCGGGAAAAGAAACACCAAACAGAAATTTCAGGTTTCCATCTAATTTTACAAGGTTATTATAATATAATCATCGATTGTAATTAATAAATAATTACCCCAAAGTAATTTGTTTGTTTTTAGGTAAAATAAAAAAGGAAATTTGTTTTGGGAAAGACGGTTCAAGTGATAGGAACTAGGGGTGCATTCTGAAAATTTGCTTCAAGTTTCTATTGTTGATTCCAAGAGTCAATTAAATAGCCCATACATGAAGTTGTTGTGCAAGTGTAATTTCTCGGTAAATCTACTGGAAGAAGTTGTAATTTTGACTGGTAATTTTGTTTATAAAAAACAATATTTAAATGTATAAGGTCCCCTTTGTACATAATGGCCGCAGCACCAGGGCCAATACGGGTTAATTACGCATCCGCACATTAATTGATTTCTATACAGGGTATTGGTGTCAAATTGGCTGAAGCAATAATTACATTGAGAGAATAGCAGGGCAATATAGATCAGGATCTTTTGGAAGTCATGTTGCGAGTAAAATTAAGTCCTTCAGAGTTAGCTGCACTTGACTTTACACCAAATTCAGAGCTACCAGTCCGATACAAGGTGCGACTTGCTGAGCCATTACCAACACCGCCTTCAGCAAACTTGCCATTTGTTACACAGCCCCGCGAACTCATTAAGTCCGTTCATTTGACCCCCAAACAAGCCCCAAGTCCCACCCAGAATATTTTACAACCAAGTTGTATACCAAGTCGTGTGGTTGATACCGTTGAGGAATTGGATGACAAATTGTCATTGGAAAGTCGCTTTAGAGAATGGGAGGTGGATGAGTGTGCGTGTGCATCGATGGGCAGTTACAATAACACTAAGGCGGAAGTGGAGCAAACACTGCAATTGGTCTCACACTTCTTACAAACTGACCCTAGGTACAAGGGGGGTCTCCCAGATACCGAGTATGGTGGTGTCAAACCCAAAGTTAAAACAGAGGGTGACACTATGCGGGAGATGCAACCCGGTGAGGCACCAATGCGGAATGTGGGTGAGGTGCTCTTGAATGCAAACAAACAACGTGTGGAATTGGACAGAGAGATCGAGTCGCAGCACCCATTGTTGACGGGTGACATTTCCAAAAAAAGTTCTGTTCTGATAGGGCTGCTGGTGAAATTGAACCCAGCACAAGAGAGCGGAAAGAAAAAATGACGAGAGATGTGAGAGATCGTCATTCTCGTACCAAGTACGACAATGCCGAAGGTCATGGGAGAAGTAGGCGGAGATCTAGGTCGACAGAGTCTGATGTCGAACAGACGAGGTCAAGGTCGCCTAGGCCCAAACGGTACTCGCGTATTAAGTACGGGAGGGAGGTGGTACATCGTAATAGACGGTCACGGTTTGGGTATCGCTCCCCAGATTCACAAAGTAGGTCAAGGTCACAAAAGGCGAAACGGGACAAACATTCCCATGACATTGACGTAGGTGTACGGCACAATAGATGTTCGCGTCCATAGTTTGCGCTGGTGTTTGTGTGGGAAAGCCGCTGACTTTCAAGCCATGATAGCGACAACTGACATGACCTTTGATCAATTATTGAACAAATTAGAAAGTCGATTTGGTAAGGAGTTGATCGAGACTGTGCAGGTGAAGTTTCAGACGGCAGTGCAGAGCCCTGGAGAGGAGCTCAGTGACTGGGCGGATAGGATACAGTTGTTGTCAGTTCGGGCATTCCAAGATTTGCCCGAACATTATTGTAATCAGCAGGCAGTAAATATACTTTGTCATAGTTTATTGGACAAAGAGGCAGGCCAGCATGTGTATATGGGTAGACCAGCATCCATGCAACAAGCCATTAATGATATACCCTGGTACCAGCATGTGCACTGTGCGATGTATGGTAAATCTAACAGGAGAGAGACCAAGCGACCGCGAGATCTTGACAATGAGGGACCCCAGGTTTTTGAGGTGAAAGCTCCGCAGCAGAGGGTACCCACTCCAGCCAGACCTGAATTAACAACGTCAGAAGGCCGCATCACTTCATTGGATGAGGTGTTTATGAAGTTGTTTGGAAAATTTAACTTCGAAGTCCGATAGAAGGGGAGTTGGGCAGAGGGGGTGTTACATTTGTAGGAAACCAGATCACATGTACGCAGACTGTCCATTTAAAAACAAATGTTTTGGTTGTTTAGAAGAGGGCCATATTAGAAGGAATTGTCCGAAGAACAGCGGTTACACAAATTTAAACGGGCAAGGGTCGATGACAGGGGCCAATCCTCGTCCCAAACAAGAATAGGCCGCTATTCGGAGGGGAATTCAAATTCTGCTGGAACAGTGGGTTGTACAGAGGGATTGTGTGAGCTGAAACTGGATGTGTATAGACCAAGTCTGATACAGAGTTTGAGTACCAAGTACTCGGACTCGCACATGTGCACAAATTGCGGAAAATTGACACAAGCCCCCAGTAGAGATATAGAGACGGTTACAAAAGCTGAAGTCACACCGAGTAGTAGTGGGAATTTGCATCCATCCAAGATGGGTGATAGAAATGGACAGGGAATATCTGAGGGTAAATTAGCTAGTGGAAGCAGGACACCAGAAGCTGTATCCGTTACAACAACCGTTTTTCAACTCAAGTCTGCATTACAATTCAGCATGGACATACAAGTAGGTGATAGAATAGTAGATGCTGTTGTGGACACAGCAGCAGAGGCCACCATAATATCTGAATAATTCTATCATTCATTAGCAAAGAAGCCTAATAAGCTCAGAAAGGTGACTTAGCTAACCGCAGAAAGACAAATGTCAATGCAAGGTTTCATTGCAGGTCCGGTGAGTCTGAAAATTGGCGGAAAATGGTCTGATGAACAAATTTATGTAGCCCCAATTGAACAAGATATGCTACTTGGGTTTGACATTCTATATCATCATGCAACTGTGTTGAATATGGGACTGGGCACTTTAGAGTTTGATGGACAATCCATTGACTTAAAAGTAAAGGGCAGGAATAGTAACCCTGTAGTAGCAAGAGTGACAGTGCTCAAGAGAAGAGTAATTTCGCCAAATTCAGTGGTCCAAGTACCATGCAAGATGAATGCAGATTTTCCTGACTACGTGTTGGAATCGGTGGACGGCTTGAGGGTGATGGTGCCGAGGATAGTAAGGAGTGGAGGTACAGTACCAGTTGTCTGTGTGGTCAATGCTTCTGACAAGTATCAGTTGTTGCGTAAAGGGCAGCAGGTAGCTGAGGCAAGCCCAGTAGAGGGCTACTGTTAGCCTCAGGAATAAGTACTTGTTCGGACAGTGGAGGATGAAAGATCACCAAGTGATCCAAGTTCTGGCGGTGTTCTCGAGCATTTACAAAAAATGTTTGAAAACTCCAAGCCAGGTTTAGAGCCAGAAGAGCAGGATGTGTTCGCAACGGATGAATTTGATCTAGGGTCATTCACATCGATACAGGTGATGCAATGCCTGTCAGGCAACGTATACGGCGAACACCAGCTTGTTTTGCAGGAGAGGAGGAAGCCCATTTGAAAAAAATGTTGGGTGCAGGGGTGATCCAAGAATCAACCTCTGAGTGACTCTGGGTCTCAGGATGGAGGAACAGAGTTCGTGGTAAAGGGGAAATCCGAGATTACACAAGGAAGGAAAATGTGTGTCCTGTAGCATACAAGGTAGGTTTGTATCCAAATGCAAGCGGGGAGAATGTGTATAGCGAACGCATGTGTCCCTGTTTTGTCAAGGAGGAACATGTGCGTCATGAACATGTGTTCAAAGGTAGGGACAAGGGTGGCGAACACGTGTTTCCGGTTGCTTGCGACTTGGAGCATAAGATAGCATGCAAGAAGGAGCAAACATTTCCCAGGGTGTCATCGGAGGAGCAAACTTGTCGTGTTTGCTCATCTGGTGGCGCGAGTGGAATGGATTTTGTGAGAGATGTAGAGACTGAATGTGAGACGGAATAGGGCAATGAAGTCAGTGGGATCTGTGAGAATCCCCGTACGGAACTCGGCGAGACAGGGAAGGCCAAGCAACCTGAGGTATGTGCAAGTGTGGCACTGGGTGAGCCTGGTATTGACGTGATCTGGCCATGAAAGCCAGGAGGATGTAGTGACATTGGAGAGGGAGTTTTGTTTGTTGACTTGGTCACCCAAGGTGACGGTTTGAGAGTGTTAGACTGTGGAGTTTCCCAAGGAACGACAGCTGGTGTGTCAGATGCACCATCTAGTTGGAGATTCTCTGTAGAAGAGCTTAGAGAAGCTCAAAGAAAGGACAAGAATCTAGAGTTGATCATGGAATGGTTGAGAACGTCTGCTCAGCCTGAGGAAGCCGCTTTATTCATAGCGAGCCCTGCGACCAAGTCGTATTGGCTGAATAAAGAGCAATTTGTACTCATTGAGGGGGTACTATACCGAAACAGAGATGAATGTGACGAGAAAGACTTGGTAGTGCCAGAGAGTCTAAGCCCTATGGCATTAGAGTGGAACCATGACATTCCATCTTCCGGACATAAGGGTGTGGTGAGAACTAAGGCAAGCATGAAAGAAAAGTATTTTGGTATGGAATGGCGTCTGATATCAGACGGTATGTCGGATCATGTGCAGTGTGTAGTCAAAACAAGAAGGCTACCAATTATGGTCACTGTGGGCTCAAAGCCTACCAAGCGAGTGTGCCAATGGAGAGAGTGCATATTGATTTCATGGGTCCCTTGCCTAGGACTCACCGGGGACATGAGCACATCCTGATGATGGTATATCAATTCACCAAGTGGGTTGAATGTGTTCCGCTACCATCACAGACCGCGGAAGTATCTGCCAAAGCAGCAGTCAATCAGTTTTTTCTCGCGGTTCGGATATCCGTTTCAGCTGTTTTCGGATCAGGGCCGGAACTTTGAGTCAAAATTGTTTGCGGAACTTTGCCAAGCCATGCATATACACCAAACGCGAAAAAACCCATACCGACCATCCGCGAATGGTCAAGTCGAGCGATTTAAAAGAACTGTAATGGACGCGATCTGGTGCTATATCAAAACTCACAAAATCAATGGGATTTACATCTTCAGCAAATCGCAGGGGGCATTACGCGCGTCGGTAAATCAAAGTACGGGTTTCACAGCGAACAAATTAATGTTGGGGAGGGAGGTAAACACTCCGGCTTATGTAATCAGGGATGCTGAAAAACTACAGTTCCGAGACAGGGAGTGGATATCGACCCACATCTATGAATGTGGTTGGCGCAAACGTAAGCCATCAGCCATGCCATCCATGACGGCTAGCAAGGACATTCGCCTGAAGACCAATCCTGACATCGAGAGGCGGGTGGAGAATGCCGCGACAACCACGGCATCAAGTGTAGTGATTGAGGCCACGACAAGTGTGACACCAAGTGTCGTGCTGGATGACGAGGAATCCATGGATTTGTCCCTGGATTTACAAGAGAGCTTGTCTGGCGTTCCCGGGGCACCAAGTGCCTCCGGAGGTCCGACTGGGGCAGCAGCATCGGTGGCCATACCAAGTGATGGCAATATAGAACTTTCTCTCTGCGTGCTAGACCGAGGAGAAAACCTGTCGGCTAGGGCACAGAGATTCAGTAAGCCTAGTGAGAGCTCCAGTCGTCCTACTCCAAGAGGACGGGGTATGACTGTTGATCGGTCATCGGCCAGTTTCGGACCGGGGCGTTCTACGTCTCGGAAGGATGCGGGTGAACGGAAAAGGCCGGGGTGTTCGACGTCTCGGAAAGATGCCGGGAGATGGGAAAGGCCGGGGCGTTCGACGTCTCGGATAGATGCCGGGAACTGGGAAAGGCCGTGGCGTTCTACGTCTCGGAAAAATCGGAGGGATAACCGTGGACGAGGGATGACCGTGGAGTCGACATCGGGAACCAGGTCGGGACGATTTACGTCTCAGGGTTTGGATGAGTTGCTACAAGACTCTAGGGCAGAGAGTGAAGTTACCAGATGGGAGCCGGTAGATACTTCGTCCCCGAAGCCCAAGGCTCGGGAGGCAGCGACAACCAGCGAGGGCGGAATATTGATCCGGGCAGAACTAAGTTATGTACCGAATGAGGAAAGTAGTATCCCGGAGACATGTCTATTTCTGTCTTGCGGATTGTCCCTTGTCGATCTGAAGGAACACGCCTTTGATAAACACCTGCCCAGCACGTTCAGCGAACAGCCCTCGCCCAAAGATGAGGCGCCACGCCGAAATACTGTGCTGAGAGTTGTCACCAATTGGATGCTGGGTAGAGCATCAGTGGCAGATTTGGCTACTTTTGTAGACGGTCTGGGGCTGTTGGAAAATGTAGCCAACTTGGTAGTCACGCCAGTCCATGAGGAAGCTATGACCAGCCTGTGTGAGCAGATGAACCTGCAGGCCCCTGGGACGTTCACCCTGACGCCGTTAAACTCGTTAGTTCTATCACATTTGACGCCCCGGAAGCAGCAGCGCTTTCTGGACCAGTTCAACAGCCCAGAATGCCCTAGAGCCAAGATAGTAAATCCACAAATTGTAATCACTCTAGAAGGGAAGTCGACGGAGAGGAAGGCTGGAGTTGCTGCAGCTACAATAGCTGTGTTGGAGGAGGTTGTCCAACATGTGACGGAGAAATCAGATCTCTGTGTAAGCCAGTTGCCGGAAGCCTTTGACAGTCATTTCCACCTTGATGGGACCAGGAGACACTTCATGCTTCCGGTGGATTCGTCATTGGAGACGGTATTACGACAGACTGTGCCGCCACGTGACAGAGAGGTGAACCTGGTGGGTTCGGTTGCGGTCTTCTGCGATCCGGAGACATATCTCCCTCCGGATACGATAAGGGAGATGGTTGGACAGGGGATAGTGGTGGCCATTGGCTTGCATCCCACGGGTGCAAGCAGAGCATCGAGGGTCGACATTCGGGCGATAAGAACGTTGGTGGGAATGCCCGAGGTTGTGGGGTTTGGCGAGATTGGGTTGGACCGAACGTCACCCATCAGTGAGTGGGACGTCCAAATAGACATTCTAAGGGAAGTCGGCCAATTCATCGACAAACGACATGTGGTCATACTGCACTGTCGAAGCCATAGTGCCAAGGACCATGACCACAACGCGTACCGGATCATGATGAGGCATCTCAGACGGTGCGTTTCCAGCCGGTATCAGGCAATCCACCTGCACTGCTTTAATGGGGATCCAGCAACAGTCCGAGAGTGGACCAACGAATTCCCGAATACATATTTCGGGCTTACGAGGATAGTGGACAGCTTCGAGAGAGAGGCTGTACGGATGGTAGACGACAGTAGACTGTTTTTGGAAACTGACGCTCCGTACTTCCAGTTTAATAGTGTTGGTCCACATAGCACACCAGCACTGATAGGTATCACGGCGGAATATATTGCCTTGATCAGGTCGCACCTTTGAGCCAGTGCTGAAGCTGACGACAGAGAATGCCCAGTACCTATACAGGGCCAATTCATAGCACAGAGACCAAGTCTCTATGTAGAGGGAGGGAGTGGTGATATGAACATAGATAACAAGTCTCTATGTAGAGATAATGGTGGTAACTTAGAAACCAAGTCTCTAATAGTAGAGTTTTGCGGTGGCCAAACTGCGTCAGAGATTGAGTCTCCAGATTAAGACAGAGTAGGACGTTTTAAATGGATTATAATGTAAATACAGAGAATCCTGGAACTGGGTATATATATGTGCAAAGTGTTTTTAGGTATTATTAACTGGCTGTATAGTGCTTAAATCCTTAATTTGATTTACAGTGTTGATATTTTTAATTTGATTACAGTGTTTAAATTCTTGATTGGATTACAGTGTTTAAATTCTTAATTGGATTACAGTGTTTAAATTCTTAATTGGATTACAGAGTTTAAATTCTTAATTGGATTACGGTGTTGATATTCTTAATTGGATTTATCGTACTGAAGACGAGCTGTGATAGTTTTAATTATTATTTGAGATGATGTACCAAGTGCATCACAAAGACGGAATGTGCCAAATAACAGTGCCAAATGTGTTTAAGTCAGTTTTAAAGGCGGTACATCAGGAACAGTACATATATTACCTCGGTTGGCGATATGGAAGTTCGGACCAAGTTCCGAACGTGCTTATGATGCTGAGTCCGTATAATTTCTGGAGTGAACCATCCGACCCCGGGGAGTGGCAGCTTCAAAATAAAACCGGATGGAGTGTAATGTTCACCAGAAATTAGTGCGCTTAGGCCTGCAATTTGGTGGCTTCTAACCAGAGGCGTCTACGGCTAATGACGAGCAGTCTACGGCAACGGCCGTGGACTATCGGAGGACGATCGCGCCACCTACGGAAGGAGCCGAGGACTACCGCATGACCGGTGAAGACCGACACTTCGAGAGTTGCTTAAAACGAGAACACATCGGACTGTACGTTAGAAATAGAATTGAGATATAATCAGGTATTTTAAAGGATTGTTTTACTAATGTCAGACCTCCAAGTGGCTTGATATTACAATGCTGTACATGGGGTCAATTAAAGAAAGCCCAGGGTGACAGAAGTGGGAAAATTAGTCGCTCTAATTTCCACGGGGGATGGGGTGTTGTTGCGACTGAGAAGGTGCAATACGCTAAACACAACATGGGGCTTATAGGGCGTTTGCGACCAGTGTAGATCCAGTTCAGCCTGTACATCCGCACAGTCTGAACAGGAACTGAACAGTTCGGCATTCCTTCAATAAAAGACACTAACATGCAATCTAGATCATATGTAGACTACAGGAGCGTTATATTTGATTGTTAGAGCCCGGATGCGATACATACACTTGGTGTTTGTGGACTGCAATCGGAATTATGCCATTTATAGTCAAACAATAAATTTGTAAACAGAATTCTTCACGGACTTCATATAACAGAATGACGAAGACTATATATATTTCATGAATGAGTTGCGAAGCGAAATAAGTAGTACAGAATTACGAAACCATATATCACCTTCTTCTGCATTGTCTGACTTCAATTGGATTTAGGATATTGAGCCAATGTTTTCTTCTGCATGTATGTATGTACTATTATGTTGTTTATAGCATGTATTACACAATACAGAATTCACACACACATACACATCATTCATACATATTATACATCCATATCACAGATAGAATACAATTTAGTCTGTTTATACTTCACTATTGTCATTGAAATTGGTATTTCCAGATGGTAACACTATATATCAAAATACATGTAATTTAATCACGCACAAGTCACAGTTCCTTTGAATGTTTGATATACGTTAAATTTTACCCAAAGTGACACCCTTACTACTATCACCCCATATCACCACCTATCACCACCGTTAAATGTCTAACATACGTCCAAGTCCACGTCCGAAGTAAATGTTTTACATACATGTGCTTCAATGACTGAAGTATAGATATACCCCAGCAGTCACCAATATTTAGTTCACTGCTGTCTATCTATATCACCGCTGACGTCCCTATAATGCTGTTCTTCGCGAGAGTCACGTCAGGACACCTCAATAAATATATATCCAACTGTAGATAGGCGATGCATCTGCGTGCATCGTAGACCGCTATCTCTAATATCTGCCACCTTCCCGACTCTTCTATCGACTACATCTACGGATCCCGCTCTAACTACTCAAATGCCCTCTGGATCGTCCATCCGCTGAAATTAAAGAACGAGCCCGATATCCCATCTGCCTCTCTACTAAACTCCATGCGACGCACAATATTCCACGCGTATACAATACAGAGTACCTATTTACTAACTAATTAAACATACCTGATCATCTTCCATCGGCATGAAATAATAAAATGAGATTGTATGAGATTGTATGTATTTTTCCCTCGCTCTCTCTGACCAAGCTGTCAGATATGCCTATTCACACAACCATCTATCACAAACATCCAACACCCACTTTTCTACAAGATTTAAACTCACCTGTGAGTACTAAATATCTCACTGACGGCGGATTATCCTTGACCAGTAACAGAATATTTCCCTTCAATCAAAATTGGTCATTTACCCCCAGGCCCCTGTTGTACCATGTAAGCTAATCCTACAGCACATATCTCCCATTCTCATTAAATATATACTATTGCTGAATTATGATTCTTACCAGCCTAGATCGCTATATACATTTGTATTTCTCTTTGATTAGGACCTACACTGGTCACAAATCACAGAAACCAAATTTCTCCAGTCACAGCCACATATAGGACCAAGCTTCGACGTAGCCCCCATTTGGCAAAACAACGATTTTCTTCTGGAAAACATCTTTAGTTTTTAACATCAAGTCCAAACATTTTCTATTTATTTGAAACAAGTCAGTAGGAAAATAGATTATAAATAGTAAATAATTTACTGTACATGTGAAAATTGAATACATACTTTTAATTATTTTTATCTGTCAACCAACAAAATATGTGATTTAGTTTTATTTCAGTATTCGAAAACAGTATGTACGGAAAAATAAGCGAGTTGACATTCAAGTTACACAAGTTTAGTCCTGCAATATAACATCCATCCATGTGTAAAAACAAACACATCAATATTGGATTTTCGGAACTGTAGAAAGCACTCTGATGTGCACAGTGTAAGTATTCTACCATGTCTGTACAATTGGACTCAACCAATCAGCTGGGCATAGGCGTGGCCTCGCGGATTCAATATACACCTGCCGCATTACTGTTGACATCCGTTAACGTAGCTTCACACGTCTGCCACTTAATAGGACAGATTAACAAAATGGATTCAACCAATAAGCATAGAATAGGTGTGGCTTCATTGAATTCAGAATACACCTGTCCTAAGATCCATTTCCCTATTTGCCTGCGGTCAAATCATCGGATGAGTTGTTTGCTATGCCGAACTATTAATGACCTTCGGCGGCATCCGTTTGAACATAACTACACACGCGTGTCACTGATTATTTCAACTCGAAATTGTCAAAGCACAAGTTTGCTGAAGTAAAATTCTGCAAAGCATTGCAGAATCAATTTACGAAATGTCGGAGATTATGTCAGCATTTTGTAAAAAAAAATAGAAATATAACATTTAATTTCACATTTTTTTCTGATTCTGGCTCTGCTGTCTGTTTGACGTGAATTACAACCGACTTCGGCACAGATATTCGTCGCCGACGATTGCGAACAACGTATAAATAATCCAAGTATAACCAGGCGAAGGAAAAGTAACGATTAACGTATATATTAAACGACAAAAACGAAGAAATTATGCAACAAATACATGATGTCCGTAAATCCAAACGATATTATATAAGAAACATTCATCCACCTATCAGGTAAGCTGTACTACTGCTACGTCATAGCGGTTATTTTTACAGCGCCACCTCGCGCCAGTAGGTTGCAGTAACAGGATAGATAAGCGATGACCAATTCATTGCATGGCTCTGTATAGGTGTCAGATAAGGTGCGATATGAGAAATCACAATATCACGAACAATACAAACGAACCGGAAATCGGTTATTAGGGTGGCCGTTATTATTTTTAGAACATTTTGAAGAAAATAAGTGATAGTTTATAATGTGACCTTTTAAGGGGGCCTTCACACTATAACGAACTGGCCCAGCGTATGTCAGCGTGCGGGGAAAAATTGCAATGTCCGAATACGCACAGAATATCCGACGAATAGATTCCCGGGGGCTGGACGGAACGAACTGACAACGTATGAAACGAATTCAAAACGACTTCAAAAGGAATTCATAGCTTATCATTAACTTACAAACTAACAAACCAGAGCGAATGCGGAACGAATGTCAACGATCTCTAAACGAACGGCTAGCGAGCTGTGCGTACTCTCTGTGTATGGTCTGCGAATTCAAATCGATCACGTGACGTATGTACGCAGGTATAAAGCAACTTGAGATGTTGCAAGGCCGTCTGAAGAAGTCCAGTCAAGTCATCCAGTCTCTTGCTGCTCCCCAGGCGGAGCCAATCGACAATCCAAAGCGCTCCTCCTTCGCCAACTACATGCACTTCCCCGAGCGGAAGTACAAGAAGGCTAAGTCTACCATCACCAAACTCATCATAGACATGGAAGAAGACGACTCTGAAGATGAGAAGCCTCTACTAGTCGGTTTTGGTCGTGAAGACAGACCAGCCGGCAGTAGTCTTCAGCACCAACCTGCTCAGTCTGGGACAAGTTATGGTTCGTCGCCATCGTCGTCATTACAGTTCCAGCCTCCTCCACACAAGTAGAGACAACCTCCTCCAGTTCAGAGGTCAACATGGCACTCCCAGTCCATTGAGTATGTGCAGGTCTACAACCAGCAGCCTTACCTCCGCCAGCCGACTTCTCCATTGTTGCAGCAGCAGCCAGTTCCAGTTTCATATACTGCAGTTAAAGTTCAGCAGGAGCAGCAGCTGCCCGTCCAGTGGTCTTCCATGCCGCCTCTATCTCCTGCAGCCATTCCTGTCACCGTAACGGCATCCTCACCGGTAACCACGGAAACCTCATCAGCCCCGTCTACATCATCTCCATCCCTGTCTTTGCTTGGTTCGCCTACTCAGTTCCTCAAACAGGGTGACCCTCTGCCTGTATATTGCAACCTGATAGATGTAAACCTCGGCTCTTTGGCCAACACCTCTGGAACTAGTGACATTCAAAATGCCAATATGGACCCTCCTCATTCCAGGGGTTCGGATACATATTAAGTGACTATATTATATTGTCATGTGTGATTATATTGTCACCTGAATTACTATTGTTTGATCATTATGATATATTGTAAATAATAAAAAAGTCCTACTCTTTCAAACTTGAATTTTCTGTCTTATCATAATTTGTACTTTTTTATTTGTAATAGTAAGTAAGTAAAGTTTGTTTATTATAGTGTCACCCCTATTGAAAGGGCCAGCCAACTTTGACTTATGAGACACTCTAATCCAGACGTTGTACTTCCCAATTCCTATCCTTAATGCCAAGAAATGAACTCGCTTGGGGAGGACGAATGAGACCGTGCAGGTGACTAACCGCTACCTTACTGCGGACGTACAAAACGTTCGCATTGCGTTTACCGAGCTTACGCTTTACGTACGGGCTGTCCGTTGGCACACGTCGAATTTATTTGTGCATTCACAAAATCTTTCGACGCACGGAACGAACAACAACGTACGGGAACGTATTAAAACGAATAAAAACGAATTCAAAACGATGTCCAGACGAACTTCAGCGTAAGGCAGCGAATTCCAAAATAATATCGTACGCTAGCATACGCTGTGCCAATTCGTTAATGATGCCCTCACACCATAGCGATCACCAGTTGCGTATGGTTGCGAATAATAAATAGTGGTCAAAAGTTCCGAACGCAACTCACACGCAACTAATAGGTTTTATAGGTTTGAAGTACGCAACAAGCACGCAGGTGATCGCAGACACACGTAGAGTAAGTTCGGAAATTTTGAACATGTTCAATAATTCTTTGCGGATGCCTGCGATCAATTTATACGCAACAGGGACGCAACAGGTACGCTACGCACGCAACACGATCGCAACAGGTACGCAGCAGGTACGCAACTCATAAGTTATGAACGCAGGTGATCGCAGGTCCAAATTTGAGATATCTGGCCAGGTTTTGGTACCGTACATGTTGCGAATGTGTTGCGTTACTGCTGCGATCATGTTGCGATCGTGTTTCGTGCCTTTTGCGATCCTGTTGCGTGTGTAGCGTACCACCAACCTATTGTGCTTATTCCCAGCGTATCCCCAACCTATGCCCTGCGTATTCAACCTATTAGTTGCGTGTGAGTTGCGTGTTAGTTGCGTACTACATGCGTGTTGAGAAATGGTATAAATAGTGGGCCTTTTCTAGATCCGTGTCAGTTGTTGGTGGACCTCCGCGATGACAACATGGAGCTAGCTCTTGCTGTTATTGGACATCAGTTTAATCTGGTCAATTTAGCACTCCAACACATACAGAATAGAATAAACAGAAGGGGGAGAATAAGACGAAGAAGAGTGTGGGTTAGACCGTGGATTAGCAGGCGCCTTGACTTTGGTCTCTACGACCAGCTTCTGGTGGAGCTCCGGAACGAGGACCAAGGTGCATTCAAGAACTTCATGAGGATGCCCCCCGATATGTACGATGAGCTGCTACGGAGAGTTGGTACTCGCATCACCAAGCAAAACACCAAGTACAGGTTGCCCCTGGACCCTGGCCTGAAGCTGGCAATCACTTTGCGGCACCTGGCCTCGGACAGTCAGTACTCCGACATGCAGTACGGATGGAGGGTACCAGACAACACCATCTCAGTCGTGGTCCGTGAGGTCTGCCAAGCCATCATTGCTGAGTACCTGGACGAGGTGATGACCTGCCCACCACTCCTGAGGGATGGCTTGCCATATCAGACAACTTCATGAACAGGTGGAACTTTCCCCATACATGTGGGGCCTTAGATGGGAAGCACGTGGCATGCAGGTGTCCCCCCAACAGTGGATCCATGTATTACAATTACAAGGGGTTCTACTATGTGGTGTTCCTGGCCCTCGTAGATGGTGATTACAAATTTATCTTGGCATACTTGGGTGGTCTAGGTTCTTCATCAGACGCCCAAATCTACAACAACTGCGAGTTGAAGGAATATGTGGAAGGGGATAACATCGGATTTCCAAGACCAGATCCTCTACCCAATGACACCCAGGATGTACCCTACTACTTCATCGGAGACGATGCATTCGCCCTCAGAGAGACCATGATGAAGCCCTGCGGACTCCGTGGTCTGGATAACAACCACCGGATCTTCAATTTCCGGCTTTCCCGTGCTAGGAGAGTTGTGGAAAATGCCTTTGGCATCCTAGCCAACAGATTCCAGGTTATGCTTGGCACCATGCAGCATCAGCCAGAAAATGTCAAGCGCATAACCAAAACCTGCATTTGATTTGCCTGCACAATCTCATGAGGATACGATACCCTGGTCTACAGAATCAGCAGCTTTACCGTGTGGAGAACAACGGTGTCATCATCGCTGGAGCCTGGAGAGATGGAATGGATATGCTGGACACCCAGGTAGTTGTTGTGCCAAACACTGCAACCAACAAAGGAAAGAAGCAGAGGAACCTCCTCAAGCACTGGGTCAACTCAGAGGCAGGTGCTGTTCCCTGGCAAAACAGCGTGATCTAGAGGAACCTGCGTTGTTGTAGTGACTGTTGTTGTAGTGAGATTGATGTATATACTGTATTGTTGTTCCATAATGAATCTGTCACAATTGTTAATCTGTGTTGTTGTCTTTATGGGCTTAACTTAGAAATGATAATGATATTTAGACAACGGTTACTCGCAATCGTCCAATCAACTAGCAGTATTTTGCCAGTATATATCCCATATACAATGCCCAAGTTGTTTAGACAACGCTCGAGCGTTGCCTAAAAAACTAGGCGTTGTCTATGTAAATCTGTGCACGAGATTATTGATTCAAATACCTGTTTTCCAATAGGGTCGCGTCAAGCGAATATGTGTCTTATATCCATGCGAACATCGAGGATCAAGATAAGCCTGCGCATACATAGAAATGTATGGAACGCCAAAAGGCTTAAATCAGTTATAGATATCCATAAATCAGTTATATCATTTATGGATATCCATAAATTTGAATAAATAGCATTTTGGCGTTCCATACATTTCAATATCATGCAGCTTGTCAAACACACACACACACAATTTAAACATGTTATAACTTTTTATTTATATCATCAACTGAAACATAACACACAAGTAGAAAACTAAAGCAGTCCTAAAACGCTAAGTACTCCTAGAGCAAGCAGTCCTGAATTCTAAAGCAGTCCTAGTTCGGTGTAACTGGTGCCTTTGTTACTGGAGTGTTCAGCAGATCACCATCCTCATGATCCTTAGCAGCTGCACTCGGAGCTTGAGACCCTCCGAGGAGTGAGGACATGTTGGAGAGGTTGCACAGGCTAGTGTCTGTCTGCTGCTGCTGCTGCTTGCGCTTTTCCTGCTGTTGCTGCTGCTGTTGCTGCTTTAGATGCTGCTGTAGCTGCTGTTGCTGCTGCTGTTGCTGCTGCTGTGGGAAGACTTTCTGTGCATAATAGCTGCTCATGTAGTCCTTGCTCATGGAGTCCCAGACACTGCCTTGTGGAGGGTTGGATTGCTACTGGTGGGGAGGAGGCTGGTAGTTAGGGTACACACACGCACCAAAGGAGCCGGGGGCTGGTGTGGACATCGGCCGACCTGGTATGTGGGTGCTGGTGCTGGCTCCATGGTCACCGGGTCGGCGATCAGACATCGACTGCATGTCATCTACCTCCTCCTCTTCCTCCTCCGACGACTCGGCATCATCTTCCTCCATGAACTGTGTGAGCAGCTTGTTTATCACCAGCCTTGTATTCTTGAAGCGGGACTTATACATGGTGAGGAGGCTGTTGTGGACATACCGTCCAAACACCTCTCTCTCGTTGGTGGGATGGTCCTTTGGCTTGGCGGCGAGCTCCTTCAGAAGGTCAGTGGAGTCCGTGACCTTCTTCTGGAGGGCTTCTACAGCTGTCCTGTAATAATAATAATATATAGAGGATAATTAATCGTTCGGTGTTGAATAGCCTGCAATAATACACGAGTGTTCGTCGGTCCTCGCGTAAACAACAAGTGAGCGTAAACATGACCGAGTTGTAATCATAAGAAATTAATTTTATTTTTGTGGATTCTATCGATGTGTAAACGCCGGCGAATCACTCACAAACTTAACATAAAGCCCTTCGGGCTTTATTCAGTTTGTGAGTGATTCGCCGGCGTTTACACATCGATAAAATCCACAACAATAAAATTAATTCCTATAATGTTCATTTATTTCAGATAAACTATACATAGTATAAATATCCATACAACTAGTAAAATATATAGACAATATGTACAATTAAGGTTTGATATGCATACCTGTCTGCGGCGTCGAGGCTGCGCTTGGTTACCACCCTGGAGGTGCACGTGAGTTCCAGGGGTGGCATCACCGGTGGCTCCATCTACAGCTTGTTCGGCGCAAGCAGCCTCGGCAGCCGTGAGGTCTCCTCCGGTGTTCTGGAGAGCTGTCCGGACACTGACGAGGGGCTCACGGCGGTGCCGAATGATGTCCTTCAGGAAGTTGAATTGGGTATTGATCCACGTCTCCCTCTCGGTCATTGAAGTAAGCTCCCTGGCACCAGCACCGCTCATTAAATCTTTGTCAAGCTGCACATGGATGTCACGCAAGGACCGGAACCATCGCTGCAAGTGGGCGCCATCTTCGATCTCATCGTGTGAGGGGTCCAGCACCTGGGACTGATTTTCCCACCTCTTCAGCATCTTGCCAGTGTCTTTGTAGGCGTTGCGTTTTGGATTCCACACCATTGAGTTCTCCCTCAGCCACTCAACCATCAGAATCTCTCTGGCCTCGCTGATGGTAGCAGATTCTTTGATTTTCCTGGGCTTGGTGGGGTTGGTCACCTTCTTCTTCTTGGATTTGGGTGGAGAACCAGAGCCATGTTCACTGGAGGAGTCACGACTCAATGATTCTGTAGGAGGAGCAAGGGCGGCATCAACAGGCGGCACACCTCTTCCTCTTGTTGGTTGTTTTCGGCCACGGCCACGGCAACGGGAAGCTGTTTCAGTACTTTTGACATCACTTTTGGGGTCACTTTTATCTGATTTCTTGCTAGCTTTCCCCATTTTGACTCTTCGATGACCAAATCAGTACTGAAAGAAAATACTGAATCGGCTCGGCTTTTTTTTTATCACGTGACCGATATTCGCAAATACCACGCAACTAGCAAGCAGGTCAAACGTAACTTGTACGTTTTGAACGCAACTCGAACGCAACTCGTAAGTTCTGCACGCAACTCACACGCAACTCGCACGCAACTCGTACGCCGGTGATCGCAGATATTGGGGGATCATAACTTCAGTTCGCAACCGACACGCAACCCACACGCAACTCACACGCAACCCATAGGTCGAATAGGTTACAAATTAACAAAATTGTTGATTTCGGTTGCGTTTGGTGCGTATACAAATAATTTTTACACGCAACTCATAGGTTTCAGCATACGCTATGGTGTGAGGGCACCTTAAGGGGCCTTCACACTATAACGAACTGGCACAGCGTATGCCAGCGTACGGGAAAAAAATTGCGAAGTCCGAATACGCACAAAATATCCGACGAATAGATTCCCGAGGGCTGGACGGAACGAACTGACAATGAATGAAACGAATTCAAAACGACTTCAAAAGGAATTCATAACTTATCATTAACTTACAAACTAACGAACCAGAGCGAATGCGGAACGAATGTCAACGATCTCTAAACGAACGGCTAACGAGCTGTGCGTACTATATGCGTATGGTCTGCGAATTCAAATCGATCACGTGACGTATGTACGCAGGTAGAAAGCAGCTGGAGATGCTGCAAAGCGGCCTGAAGTCCAGTCAAGTCATCCAGTCCTTTGCTGCTACCAGGCGGAGCCAATCGCCAATCAAAAGCACTCCTCCTTCGCTAACTACGTGAAGGACACCCTCGTGCACTTCTCCGAGCGGAAGTAATAGAAGGCCAAGGCTACCATCACCAAAATCATCATGGACAATAGAAGAAGACGACTCTGAAGATGAGAAACATCTGTCAGTCGGTTTTGGTTGGGAAGACAGACCAGCCGGCAGTAGTCTTCAGCCCCAGCCTGTTCAGTCTGGGACAAGTTATGGTTCGTTGCCATCGTCGTCATTACAGTATTACAGTTCCAGCCTCCTCCCCAAAAGTGGAGACAACCTCCTCCAGTTCAGAGGTCACCATGGCACTCCCAGTCCATTGAGTATATGCAGGTCTACAACCACTTCCACGGCGGATATATATGCACATTTAGTCTATTTTTGAGATTATAATCAATGAATTGTGATGTGCACATGAATAGTTATACAATGACGTGTTTTCTCGCGCTTTGACGTTACGTTCTGTGACGTAAAATGTGACGTCATGCAAACTTTTTGAAATCCAAGTTACGCAGCTGTTTCTATGAACCAGCTATATTTGAGTGTATGTTTGGAATGTATTCAATCATATTAACATTGAAGATTAGTCGAGACGCTTTCCAAATTTTCAAATAATTTTATTTTGACTGCAATAAAAAATAAACATTTTGCATGGTAGCTGTGGTTTCCAAGAAAACAGGCGCGCAATTACGGGTGTTCTCTTCATGGTGTAGTATTTGTAAGGAGTGGATTACTAGCTTTCTCTCACAGCGAAATCCGTGCAAATAATTTGCAAGAGTGTAATAAGTGACTATATTATATTGTCATGTGTGATTATATTGTCACCTGAATTACTATTGTTTGATCGTTATGATCTATTGTAAATAATAAAAACATATTACTCTTTTAAACATGAATTGTGTGTCTTTTATTTGTAATAGTAAGTAAGTAAAGTTTGTTTGTTATAGTGTCACCCCTATTGAAAGGGCCAGCCAACTTTGACTTATGAGACACTCTAATCCAGAAGCTGTACTTCCCAATTCCTATCCTTAATGCCAATAAATGACCTCGCTTGGGAGATGACCTCGCTTGGGAATGAGACCGTGCAGGTGACTAACCGCTACCTTACTGCGGACGTACAAAACGTTCGCATTGCGTTTACCGAGCCTACCCTTTGCGTACGGGCTGTCCGTTGGCACACGTCGAAAATGTTTGTGCATGCACAAAATCTTTCGACGCACGGAACGAACAACAACGTACGGTAACGTATTAAAACGAATAAAAACGAATTCAAAACGATGTCCAGACGAACTTCAGCGTATGGCAGGGAATTCCAAAAAAATCCCGTACGCTGGCATACGCTGTGTCAATTCGTTATAGTGTGAAGGCCCTTTTATAGTATGAAGGCCCCTTAAACGAAAACTTATAAATTGCTATCATGCAGAAATGATATGCTGGGATATATTATATACCTTTCAAGAAAACATGGTGGCAATTTGCCGCACCCACCCCCACAAGTGGTAATGCTGACCCCCTCCTGGTCCACCCACTAAGTACATTACCCACGTGACGTTGTTGATTCGTTATAGTTCGTTTGACGTAATTAAAATACATGGCGTGCATCGTCGTTGTCAATAACGTCACGCTATTGACCAGCAACGTTGCTGTTCCAGCAATTGCAAAATGACGTAATACAAGATTATTCTTAATTTTAACGCGATACTTGCTTATTTACACTTTTGAATCTATCCGAAAATGCAGTGTAAATATAACTAATGGCAGTTTCGTTTACTGTAGTACGAAAAACAGTTGGTACGTTTAAAGTGCGTGGAGTCCGAAGTATATTTACTACAGTAAACGCAACAGTCGACGGTTTTATTCCTTAATTAAATAAATGCAATCGCAATCAACACTCATCTATTGCAGCGTATGTGCACATGATCAGCAGTTCAATAAAACCGTTCAGTAGCCCTGTTTAATGTCCGCCGGGAGCGGATACATTACATGACAGGGGCGGATCTGGAGGGGGGGGGGGGTTCCGGGGTTTCAACCACCCCCCCCCCCACCCCCGCGTTCAGCCACGGAGCTTACATAGATCACAGTTTACCACCAGTTGGAATCCGAATTTAAATGCCGTAAAACACAGAAAAGTGCATTTTGAAGAGCTCGAAAATAGGACAACCCCTTCGTTGCGAACGGTAACTCTTGCAATTACTCCCGTACTGTCCGTAGCTATATATACATCATTTCAGGGTCAAATTCTATGGTGAAATTCATGCATCTGTTAGGTGCCCTAAGGACATGGGGCTTATGGATTGTGTGACAAGCGTAGGTCCAGATCGGAGTGTGCATTCGCACAGTCTGAACAGGATCTGTACTGTTCGTCATTCCACCAATTAAACACCCACCATGATTCTAACACGCGCTATAGATCGCTATCAGGCTACAGGAGAGTGCTATTTGACCAGGAGCAGGTAGCAGATCCCATAAGCACCATTTCTCCAGTCACAACCACATATAGGTGTGTTACCTGATCAACAACTAAACGTTCACATAACTGGAAACCCTTCTATAGCCTATTTCACCATAATTGCAAAGCATACTTATCTAGCATAGTGTACTTTGACATGTTTGAGGGAGTAATCATTTATTTTTCCCGAAAGGCATTATTTCATTTAGAACTAACGACTGCATATATTTGATGATTAAAAGTATGCAGAAATATTATACTAAATTTATTACATTATCACATCCATAATGGCTGTGATAATGTAATACATTCAGTATAATAACAAAATAAAAAAAATATCCTTAGATTCAAAATTTCTTCCTCAAAGTGTACTTAGCAATATAAGTATACTTTGATATTTTGGTGAAATAGGCTACTAGAAGCAAACTCATGCTTAGATTATAATTACCGTAATTACCATAAATGTCCGGACATCACTTATTGAAAAATATAGAGTTTAAACTTGATTTTAAAACACACTAACATAGTATTCTATTTATTTTCTATTTAATTTTCTATTTAACATTTTTGGCTACATAAGAAACAATTATTACGTTGTGTTCGTTGAAAACAACGCGGACTTGCCTCCGCGACTTCATTCCACTGGCGTAATCAGGTTACGTCTTGTGACGCCATTTGACTAATGAAATGTCATATATTCGTATCAGGACAACACATGTACAAAGTTCGTTAACTGATGCATAAACATGTATGGTTTCCCAACAACAGTGACCGTGCCAATAGTTAGGGTTAGTATGGCAGTAGTGGTCTAATCACAATAACAATGTATCAGGACATATTTTTGTTTTGGGAAACCTCATTGTATCCGAATATTTAGGGTTAATACGGTATACTCAATTATTGTAGTTGCGCGTCCTACCTGTTGTTTGTTGTATTGCTGTACACTGGGTGAGATACCAACTGCGGACCTGTAATGTCGGTAAATGACGTTTCAAGGTGTATGATCACGTGGTACTAACAACAACAACAAGTACTGAAACTTCCAGAATCCATCTGATTCAAAGTACGTATTATTTTATATTGTCCTTATTACGTAACGGATTTTGATGAAATATGGCGCATCTTGTTAAGCTGCATTTGATGGTATTTTCGCCCAAACGTCTGTCGTTAACGTCATAAGTCTGTGCCGAGCTCCCTGGACCACCAAATGCAGCTCATGAAGACGCATTTGCTGCGCTATATTTCATCAAAATCCGTTGCATATTAAGGAAAATATCAAATAATACTTACTTTGGAGTGGGCGACGTTGTTGTTGTTGTAACCACGTGATCATGCACCATATTACATTATATTAATTTATAAATGTTGATAAAATTTAATAATATCGAAACAAATATTGTGTTTGCATTGTTCATATAGCTGTACAATTTGGGCAGGTTTCGTGAGACAGTAGTTGTAGGCAGCTATGATAACTGCATGTCTTTTTTTAAGAACACGGGCACGTTTTAGTGACGATTCTACTGTACCACTCGTCCATGCAGTCTTAAACAATAATAGGACAGTGATTTCTACCCATTACTGCAAGAGTAAAAGAGGGTGTATATCTGTAATTGTATATTTTGTATAAATATGTACCTGACTATTGCATGTATACTTATGTACGATTTGCGGGGGATGGCCCCGACTCAACACAAACCTATTACGGGGGCAATAAATATTTTCCAAACCTACATAGCAAATAAAAAACAGTAAAATGTTAAACTGATGCACTGTCTATTATTAGAAGTACAGCTGCCACAGGAAAGAGCCGTATTAACTCACATAGCAGGCAAGTAGACAATAGTGACAATACACTCAGGTAGCTGCCTACAAGTCACTGGAGTCAAAACAATATGTATGGTAATACAGGTATATATCTACAGCACGTTGTATTGTTCTTACTGTTACAGTCTTTACTGAGTTCTCAAACATTTTAACAAAGGGTCAACAAACCCTTCATATATCAAACTTTGTATATAAATTTGATGAAAACAAGGCATAGCACGCTGTAGTCTGATGGCTCCCCATCATGTTGCACAAACGTTTATTCATGTGTATGTCATATTATTAGTCGAATGTGTCAAACGCAATAAGAAGTAAAACTGGGCAATGGATTGCACACACTAAGATTGCCGACATGACAACGCTATGCACCGCGTAGGATATAGTAAGAAGAGAATGTTCACATGTATTTTATGCATATATCCCATCACATTTACGAAGCAATTATGCATGAATCATAGGATGATCCGGGGTCCCACTGGTCCTTAATAAGTAAACATGATCTCTAGTCACGATAGCATAATGAGAAGTAGTAGAGATAGGAGAGTGGTAGACGCAACAGTATACTATACTAGTTGATCGTTTATGTCAGAGAGTGTTTATTGTGAATAAAGGAACAATTCGGAAACCCTGTACTCGTCTATCTCGCTGTACAATGTTCCAGTTTCTATTATGTATCTCAACTTTATTCTTCTTTATTGTTTGCTCTAGTTTCTCGACCAATGAAAGCATAGCATTTCGTCTCAATTAATCACATATTGCGACTATGTATCCAATATCTATTAAATGTATTCATTAAATGTTCCAATACGTAGGAAAGCTATATTTATATCTAGACGTCACAGCTTGTTGTCGAAAATTCACGTGGTACGCATCCGACGTGTACATGTGCGCTGTGATGTCAGAAAGCCAATAACGTAGCAGTATCGCAAGTCGGAAGCGCGTATGGGCGGGACTTGCATTGAAACAGACATGTGTGCGCGAAGAAGGCGGGGCAACCAATAAGTTAGTTATAATTCACATATTGAATTTTTAATAAATTAATTTCTCGCTCGCTAGCGCTCGCTACGAAATTAATTTATTGAATATTCAATATGTGAATATAACTATTGCTTATTGCAATTTGTTGCTCAATGTATTTTGTGTTCTTTAAATAGTTCTTAAAAGCTGAAAAAATAGGTTCAATATTCTTTAATTTACGTGTACTTTCCTACTACATGTATGATGCAGAAGTTAAACAATATATTTGCATTGTCATAATGTCCTAAACTTATTGAATACCAGTCTATAGTGTATGTACTATTATGCTCTTTTGAAAACGTGCTTAGCTCTGACCAACAATGTTGACTTTTATTATATTCCCAGAATAAAGGATTATCTGTTTCTGGTGCTGTACTACATAAATCATATAAATTAGAATATACTACTGTCTGTTCCACGTGTTTCTGCCGACGAACTTTTGGCTAATAAACACACTAAATCTAAAACATATTCAAATGTAAGGAGGATATTCATATTTTTGCAACGAATATCACATATATGTTCATCGAGTGGTGTGAAATGTCCATATTTCACGAGTGGCTAACGGCACTCGTGAAATATGGACATTTCGCACCACGAGATGAACATATATGTCATATTCGCTGCAAAAATATGAATATTCTATTTATTATATACCGCTCCATGGAAATTATCAGTTTTTGTAGACTGTATACGGTAATGAATGTGTATTTGCAGCCTATTTGCGCTGTTTTCCCGAACATAGATTTTATGAATATAGATAGCGGAAGTAGTCGTATTTTCACCGGAAGTTGTTTATTTCATCGATAAGAACATATGACTTTTATATACATCGTTAAACTATGTATTTCATGGGTAGGTATATAATAAAAGTACTTTCTCACCAATAACAAAAAGATCACCCTCCCACCTTGTTTCATGAAATTCCTATGGGAATTTAACATGGGGAGAGAGAGGTGGAAGAGGTGGGGGACGAGTCAAAATACATTTCACCTTAGAATTTCCCAATGTTGCCTTGTAATAAGTAAAATCTTTTAACCGTAATAGCTAGGGATTTGAAACTTGGTGTGTGCCTTCTTTATGGTGTTTAGATGCGCAATGTCAATTTCGATATTGGATTCTACCCCCGGTCATTGATTGTCTCCCCCTTTTCGACCTAGCATTTGGGACAAGTGGTTATATGACGATGACTGTTCTAGTTCTATAGTCATAAATGTATGTTCCTTAATTATGTTCTATATATTTAATTCCACGTTCATTCAAATCGTTGTTGAACATATTTCCATTACCTTTTAGTTTAGCATTATTCCATGAAATATGTTTCGAAAAGGTTTGCGGATTTTCCATATAATTCAATTTACCAAATGCTTCGAGGCTACTTGTTAAAAAGGAATTTTCTTAACATCTTTAAATGTTTGGTGGACTCTCATCAATGAAAAACAATTGGGGCTTTCTTGTTATAGATGAAAAAATACTGACATTTAAATATGTTTTTAGAGTTAATATGTTTAATAGCCTGGGCCTGGTTGTTCAAAACACTAGTTAGCTTCACGGACTGTTAAATCCTTAACTGAATGGTTAAAATCTCTGTCAAAGTTGTTCAAAACATCAGTTAGCTTAACGGACTGTTAAATCCTTAACTGAATGGTTAAAACAGAGATTTTAACCATTCAGTTAAGGATTTAACAGTCCGTTAAGCTAACGGATGTTTTGAACAACCGGGCCCAGACATGTACATTCGTCGACAGAAAAGCGTGAAACAGACAGATACTTCATTCATCAAGACTACATGTGATGACACCTGACATCAAACTACACTATTACACTACCGTCAGCGGTAATCTTGCCAGTATTTGTCATTTTTTTATTTAAAAATACTTGAATATTTTGCTAGAATAATTCAAGCAGCTTGATTGTCTGAGCCTGAGCTGTGATACAACTCGGGCTCAGACAATCAAACTGCTTGATTGGGAGTTAGTATTGTTAAAACACTGATTATCTGGACAAGATTAACACAGGCGGTTGTGTACTACTGTCTGTTTCACGAAAACTGCCCAAATTTTATGCCCTATATACACAATGCAAAAACAATATATTTTTCGATAATATTACATTATAGCAAAATTTAAAAATGAGCCATTTTATTTCGTGAAATGTGGTCAAATATTTTTATCACAAAAACTTGATTTGTCTATGGGAATTGAACATGGGGGAGAAAGGAAGCAAATGATAAGGGGAGGAGTCAAAAAACAATTTATTTTGGCAATTGACTCCGAAACCTGGCTTGGAAATAATCTAACTAAGAAAAGAAAAGCTTGTGTATTGAAAAGAAAAGTTTCTGAAATTAGAAAAATTTCCCCATGTCAAATTCCCATAGACATCTTCACAATAAAATCAATATTTAACCAAATTAAACGAAATAAAAAGAAGGCTCATTCTTACATTTTGATAAAATTTAATATTATCGAAAGAAATATTGTCTTTGCATTTTGTCTATAGCCGTAAAATGTTGGCAGGTTTCGTGAAACAGAGAGTAGACTTCATTCATGACTACCTATGATGAAGCTCAATCCGACGCCGAGGTAGTTGAAGAATGAGACAATGGCGGTGGAAGTGGCGCGCTGGTCTGGCGGGAACCAGATGGACGAGATGAGGGCCGGCCCCGCGAATGGCACCGTGCCGGCCACTCCATTCAACACGGCACATATATTGGCAAACCTGTAACAAAAACGTTTGGCTTGTCCTCAATCCTACAATACTAAATTAAATGTGTAATATAGGAATGAATGGCCTTTTTGTGGAATTTATCGGGGTATAAACTTGGAAAAGTCGCGGGAATACTGGACGAAACGATAAAAAAATACAATTTTCGAAAACAAATACATTTTTTTTTTTTTTTTTTTTTTTTTTTTTCGAAAATTGTAATTTTTTAAGGCCTCGTCCAGTATTCCCGCGACTTTTCCAAGTTAATATCCCCGATAAATTCCACAAAAAGGCCATTCATTCCTTATAATTCCAGCATTTGATATAAATTCATCAAGAAAATGTGTTTATTTTCCATTTTCTTAAGAATTATTTTAACTGCGCCTGACGGTTACGGAAAGTAGTTCGGCATGGGAGTTTACTGGGATATAAATTTTGGACAGAGACTTGCTACGGACCAATCAAATGTTAGGGAATTGTATAAATATTTTTGTGCTGGAATTATTATCTAACATGTGCTTATTCAAATGGAATACATATAAGGTTTGACAATGTCCAGCAGTGGGTAAACGTTTGTCGTGGCACTCGGGAACTGTTTGAATCCCAAGGCCGTGGGCAGCGGGTTCAAACAGTCCCCGAGTGCCACGGCAAACGTTTACTCACGGCTGGACATGGTCGAACGTTATTGTTACATATTCGTCGGAAATATCGTGTAATTTGAGCATATATGCAGTACTTTCGGTACTTTGATAACCAGTTTCATTCAAACAGCTGTTTTACACATACATATTCCGGGGCCGCAGTACACGTCGCGTGATGCCGGTGTCCCATCCTCCGCACCAATTTCAAACATTCAGTGTGACCGTTTTGAACGGGTCTGGTGACGTAATGAGGCGTTCTAGGAACGTCATGAGACACATGTCTTGATGACACATGACACATAATGCATTACGTAGCTGTTGGCTTGGCTCAGAAATGATCATTGTCTACAGCCATGGTCAAACGGCACTTAAACATTGTAACGGTTTGTAATTAAAGACGAAAATGATGGTTAAACGACACGATATTTGTTAAAGAAAACGACACAGCATGCGTTGAAAGAAACGACATGCGTTTAATTAGTGGGTTGCTGGGTATTTAAACGAAAATATCGTTGTTACCCATTTTTATGTCACAGATCAAAGTCTTCAACCGGTGTTACGCAACCGCTTGCGTTAATATTGCGCTTAGGTATACTATATGAATGAATGGCATTTTTGTGGAATTTATCGGGGTATAAATACTGGACGAAGGCCGGAAGGCCTCGTCCAGTATTACCTCGACTTTTCCAAATTTATATCCCCGATAAATGCAACAAAAAGGCCATTCATTCCTTATAATTCCAGCATTTGAAATAATGTCATCAAGAAAATGTGTTTATTTCCCGTTTTCTTAAGAATTATTTTAACTGCGCCTCACGGTTGCGGAAAGTAGTTCGGCGTGGGAGTTTACTGGCATATAAATTTTGGACAGATACTTGCTACGGGCCAATCAAATGTTAGGGAATTGTGTAAATATTTTTGTGCTGGAATTATGATTCTGTACATCTATTGTCAATCTCAACTCACAATCAAGAATTTGGATTGGCTTAGCCTGAGTTGTAGAACATATATTTTTGAGTGAGTGTTTGGAATGTGTTCAATCGCATTAACATTGTAGATTAGTCGAGATACTCTCCAAGTTTTAAAATGACTTTAGTTTGACTGTAAACAAAATTAAACATTTTGCATGGTAGCTCGTGATTTCCAAGGCTGTTTGTATGGCTGTTTGTATGTACACTTGATTATTTGGACATAAAATAAGACAAATATTGGCAAGACCAGCACAGGCTATTTGCATGTATACTTGAGAATTTGGAAGTAAAAGTAAAAACAAAACACAAACATTGGCAAGATTAGCACAGTTTATATATAGGATGTATGTACCATGTGGCGAGCACTCTGTGCAGTGTTATACAGCGCAGCGCCGTGCCCAGCAGCACCAGCGAGGAGCACCCGAGGACAGCGGGGCGGAGGCCCTTCTCGTCCATGAACCAACATATGGGCATCACGGCGATGATGTAGGCGATGTTGCCATAGTTGGGCAGCATGCCGATATTACCGTCATTCCAGGAGAACACCGCCTCCGCCGACTCCGTTATCGGGCCCCACGTGTTCCACACCATCGCCTCAAGTCAACGACATGGACAACACAACGATATATAATTGTGTGACCCCTGATCACCATTCGATTAAAAAATAACTGGTTCCAAAATGTGATGGGATATATGTATAACATATATGTTAACTTTCGCTTGTTACTGTCTCTTATATGTTGCTATGGCGGTATCTTGGTGATATATGGTATATTATTGGTATATGTTGTTACCACTCGTTTGAACCGTCTCAACGAGACGGTTCAAATGAGTGGTAACAACATATGAAGTTGCGACTCGCAACCAAATTTGTGTCGGAACACCCATACATTTAACGTCAGCTGTTTATATTTGGGTCCTCGATGGGATTACGTCAGTCTCGCTCTGTCTGTTATTGGAAGCAGTTGACAAAATCACACCCTCCCACCCTGCCTTTATTCTTTCCCCACCTTCGTGGTGGATACAAACATGTTAGTATGTTTGTATGGATCATGTTTGAATGATTCCAGTCATTTCATAATAAATGACCATTACAACATATGCTCATGTTTCGTCTTGTTCCACCACTCCAAGCAATGTGCCATGATCCGTTGCGACCAGTGTTCACCAGCTTAACGTGTTAGCGAACATAAATACCTTTATGGAGAAATAAAGAAATTAATGAGATTTATTCAACAAAACGTATCGTATCCTTAGACTGAAATCGGTTAAATTATACAAAAACGCCAAAGGAGTAGTATGGACTAAAGTAGTCCAGTATAGAACAAATTGTCCGGGTGTTATGAGGTCTGAGACAGTTTGCTTGCAAATTATGATTAATTACTGCCCAATTCCACTCGGGAAAAATATTTTCTCTCCAGTTTTTAGCGTATTTGTAAGATTTAAAAGAAAACACTGAACCATTTGGTCACGTGATGTAAACACGGTTGCAATGGCCAAATAATGTAAACACTATTGGAGGACATAACGAAGTTCATTGCTTCTTTCTGAGGAGTAAGTGAACCTTTTATTTTATTCATGTAGATCCAGTGCAGATAACCTGCATGCCATGCAGCAGTAGGTCTCATACCATACGAATAGATGGAAATAGGAGAGACTAACCTTATTGGATGGCATTCGGCTAAATTATATAGTCAAATTAGTTGGTGTGTTCTAACAGCCTACCGAATTATCCGTACCTGGTTGAAGCTGGACAGAGCGAATACGAGGAGGACGTACCAGCGGCGGCTGTACACCCACGTGCCTGCCAGGGTGTCCCGCCGGCGCTGTGCCGACAGGATCGGTAGCCGCTCCGCCTGCTCTTTATCCATTGTCGTCATCGTCGGCGCCGTCCACTGCACGAGAAAGCCAGGGATAAGACCAACATCGCCAGGCTCGTGTACTTGTGGCTGTTACTGGCGAATATCTGTGCTAAAACAGGCTCGTGTGTTTGTGGCTGTGGCTGTGACTGGCGAATATCAGGGCTAAAACCGGCATTCCCGGGCGAGTGTGTGGCGAATACCAGGGATAAATCAGGGATAAATCAAGTATTCCTATGCTAGTGTGTTTGTGGCAGTGACTGGCGAAAATCAAGGCTATAACCAGAATTCACAGGCTAGTGTGTTGGTGGCTGTGACTGGCGAATATGAAGGCTATAACCAGGACTCCAGGCTAGTGTGTTGGTGGCTGTGACTGGCGAATATCAAGGTTATAATCAGGATTCCCAGGCTAGTGTGTTGGTGGCTGTGACTGGCGAATATCGGGGCTATAGTTAGCATTCCCAGGCTAGTGTATTTGTGGCTGTGACTGGCGAATATCAAGGATATAACCAAGATTCCCAGGATAGTGTGTTGGTGGCTGTGACTGGCGAATATCAGGGCCATAACCAGTATTCCCAGGCTAGTGTGTTTGTGGCTGTGACTGGTGAATATCAAGGCTAAAACCAGGATTCCCAGGCCATAAGCGTAGGAGCGTTTCAATTATTGGGTGGGGGGGGGGGGGGGGGCAAACTACTTTGCTACATGTACAATTATATATGTTCGGTATGTCTTTGCTTAATATGCTACAGTACACTGTCCTGTACTACATGTATGTATATATAGGAAAGATACATGCTGTAGTGATGCAATTAAATATACCGCACAATTAAATATACCGCATGATTGTGTTAGTTTTATGTTATGCCCTTATAATAGTGTAACATGTAACTAGAAATACAGAGTACAATTTTACATAACCCATTACACGTAATAAGATAAGGCGTGAAAATGGTCAGCTTATACTTACACTCCAAAAAATGTAAGCTTTTTTATTTTGTAAAATACCGATGATGTTATACACATTATCAGTTACATACATAAACTGATTGTAATTCCCTCTAACGATACATTATTGGATGAATAAACGTTTGCAGGCTGTGACATTGGTCAATGTATGACATACCGAGAGGGTACTTTGTAATGAATTGGTGCCCGAGTGAGATGTTTTGTGACAATGATACGTTATTCTATTTTGATTAGCGTTTGAGCAGCTATCCTGCTAGAAAAACCTGCCAAATGGATAGGTACAAAACCTTAAGGACCCATTCTATACCTGATCATCGTTTGATTCAAAGATAATTGCTTCGTAAATATTATAGAATATATGTGAATACTGCCTCGTTACTGTATCCGATACGGCAGTGGCCAAATCGGCCATCTTTGTGTGTTCCAGCCATCAGCCAGTATCACCTGTTCTGCCGTTTGACAAAGAACTCAAAATGTGAAGTAGAACATATTATATAAAGTAGCTAATCACATGTAGAAAAGCCAGTAGAACGGACTCCTATCAATTATATTATACCAAACTGTAAAATATATCAGTTATCTGGACAGGTTTGTGCCCGTGTATTTTTTACTGCATGAACCACCATCATAAATAACTCATACACAGAAAATCGCACAGTGTATCACTTTTACCTGGCAAACCACACAACACATACCATATATACCCACTACTGTACTCTGTTATTAACTATCAAATCCAGTGACATGTAGGCAATTACCTGAGTGTATTGTCCCTGGTGTCTACTCACCTACTATGCAAGTAAATGTGAACTTTACCTATGGTAGCATGTACAATAATATAGACTGCGCATCAGATTGAGAAGTTTACATTCATTTTTATATTGATGGGAAAAATGCTCAGATATATCGTCTTTTGTATAATTTGCTGGCATAATATGTATAGCTTGCCGTTGGCATTTGTGTCTATTATGTATTGCATCAATATGAATATAACATATGTGAATATTGTCTTGTTACTGTATACTATATGGAGCATTGAGTTGCCATCTCCGCCATCTTTGTATGTACAAGCCATCGTAAAGTTTCACCACTTTGTGCGTTTGACACATACAGTAGTAAATAATATGACAGTAAACCAAATAAAATCTAATACAATACATAATAGACAGATGTGACAATGCCAAGCTATAAATACATGTATAATGCCTGTATAAAAGACGAGATATCTGAGCATTTCTCTCATCAATCTCAAAATAAATTTTGATGCGTAAACTGTTCAATCTGATGCACAGCCTATTGTTAGTGTACACATTATACATAGGTAAAGCCATAGACACCAGGGACAAAACACTCGGGTAACTGCTTACATATCACTGGATTTGATAGCTAATAACAGAGTACAGTAGTAGGTACATGTATATATGGTGTGTGTTTTGTAGTTATATATGGTATGTGTTGTGTGGTTGGCCAGCCAGGTAAAAGTGATACACTGTGCAATTTTCTGTGTATCAGGGTATTTATAATGGTGTTTCATGTTTTTAAAAACACAGGCTCATACCTGTCCAGAAAACCGACATATTTTACAGTTTGGTGTAATATAATTGATAGGAGTCTGTTCTCATGGCTTTTCTACATGTGATTAGCTACATTATACCATATGTTCTACTTCACAGTTTGAGTTCTTTGTCAAACGGCAGAACAGGTGAAATTGGCTGATGGCTAGAACACACAAAGATGGCCGGCCGATTTGGCCATTCATTTCATGTGCCGTATAGGATACAGTAACAAGGCAGTATTCACATATGTGACATGCCAAGCGAAAACCTCCCTTATCGGAAAACGTGACGTAACGTGTTATAACGTTACAAAGATGGAGTAATTTCCGCGCGGTTTTGACAAAGTAAACGTCACATTTAGCGTCATTGTCGCGTCTATGTATATTTTTTATTTATTTCCATAAATACGCCTGCTTACTTTGTTCTTTTATTTTATTTCGAAGAAAGCGGGTACTACAGTAAATGTTTCTGACAATAAAAAAATACCTCACGATGTATGAAAATCTACCTGTGTTTAATAAATCGGCAACAAAGAACGTAGTTTCCTTTTTTTGCCTTTTTTTACCACTGGTCACGTTATCTCCCTTGGACAACTGCTCACGTCGTTCTCAAGACAATTCTCAAGACAACACAATATGCAGGTGAGCCCATCTGGGCGGTAGGATAGAATTGGACTACGGCGGCGGAAAACTTACGGGTAATTAGAGAAAAGTTAAATAATCCCACCTCTTTATTTAGTCTAATTCTCCGTGTATGATCGACCGTACCTCATAAAGGTGTATGTGTATTGCAATCATGCGGACATGACAACCCAGGTCTGGTAAAACACATTTAACTATCACATAGTTTATTGTCCCGTTTACATCGACAGTTCATTCAAAATTATACGAAACTGTCATTGTTAAACGTGTGTATAACTCCGTTGGATAAAACATGTCCTACATGCGTTTCTTTTATATGTTGGCTAGTTTTGTTCTCGAAGTCTCAGTATTGAATACATCCAAATGTAGACCGTGTATTGAGCATGCTGCCAGCCGCGAACGAAGGGCACACCGGTACCGAAACAATACAAGCGATGTACGCGTGTTTGGCATGTTTTCAACTTCTGACAAACAGATATTACTGCTGTGTTACACGCGACGATCCCTCTTTAAGAAATGTGATACATGTGCACGCAACGGCCGTCAAAAACGATATTCATCTTTATTCATAATTGATGATTTAAAATTAGAATCATTGTGTTGACATAATTTAAGGTCGCGAATTGCAGATATTGGAAATAATTTCCTTTGAAAATCTTCATACAATCCTCATACATTTACAATGATTATCACAAGGACGGGGTTCGTTTATAGATATAATTATAGTACTTATCGGTTATTATGTGTTCTATATGTGGATATATGCACGAGCTACGTAGCATGCGATATTGTGCGACTTTAGTCGGAACGAGTGGCAATTATATCCACATACAAATCAAATAACATTTTTATAATATATGTAAATCACTCACAACTAAGATGCGCCTAAAAATATACAAACAATAAATGAAGTAAACAAATTACTGATAATTTAGAAGGAACTAGTATACAATGTGAAAAGTAATTCTGGCACTGATCAATATGGTAAAATATTGACAATTTACTTTCCATTGTGTTTCAATGTCAAACAAATGTACATATATAATACACATATATGTTTTATTCTCTGATAAAATATCAAGACTATTTGTATTCCTTTCATGTGCTGGACGTACGGACGCCGGTAACACTATATGCCCGCCTCACCATTCGGTGGCGGGGGCATAACAATACAAAACTATATATTCAACCTGAAATCAGAATAATCCTGATCTGGTGCCAGGTCCTCGCCACACCAGAATCACTTGGCCCCCTCCAAAAAGCAGTAGGATCAGTAATAATCTTACTACTTTTATAATGGGCAATAAATTAATTCAACTCCCAGGTAACAAAAGAGCCAAAGATAAAAACGTACCTGAGACTTTGTTTGTGACCTTGACCTTGGGGTAAGGGTTGAGTGCTGGGACATGGATTTGCTACAGCACGATGGAGGACTATCTGAGGGATGCATGCATGAAATAGCAAAGTGCTCCATGAAAGGCAACATAAATTATAAGACATTTACCCCTAGGTTAAGTTTGTGGACGCCGACGACGCCGGGGGTATGCCATAAGCTCTACCGCACTTCGTACAGGCGAGCTAAAAACAGGTCGTTGAAAATATTCATCCGAATATCCACAAAAAGTAGTTCTTCGAGCTGGTTCAAACGAACGAAACTATAACACAGGCTGTAAACATCCTATGTAAAAAGAAACAAATGGACATAACTCCAAAAGAGAAATCTCACATCGTTGACACGATATCTATGAATGTGTGAATATTTCTTTTTAAATATTCCATACGATATTCAACTTATGCTCTGGACAAGAAATAAAAATAAAGAAAAGAAAAAGAGCAATAACTAAAAAATAACGATGAAATTATCCAAATTAGCGATGCTAGAATAGTCATTCTTGCGTACGACACGCCTTTGTCTCAATATCTTGTATGCGTATGTGAAGTTTTATTAAAATATTGCACACGCTATTCAACTTAACCCTTACACCGCTATCTTAATTTTTTGTCGTCTGTTGTTTATTTTCCAGTTTTATCACCATGCTTTAACAGCACTTTAGAATAATTTACAACATCATGCAAAGTGCTGTCAAAACATGTTTTTACTGAGAAATAAGGCAAGATATAAAAGTAACAGCAGACGACAATTGTTGTGCGTAGCGGTCTAAGGGTTAAGATGGTCCAAACAAGAAATGTCTCCAGACGTGACTGCTTGACCACGTCAAATTCATAATATTTACACTGTCCTTAAATTCATAATGGAAACGCCCATTCAACGTATTGCGTTTATATCCCAGTTCATTACATTAGCCCCACCTGACGTCGCATCCGTGTTCTATGAACACATGTTCAAGTTTACTTTTACTATTATTGTTATAAAGCTAACAGATAATCATTGTCTTCTGTTATCTTGTATGCAAATAGTCTAAGTAATTATTTACTACAAATTTGGCTGCAACTAAAATTCAGGCGCGGATACAGAAATGTTTAAATGCCAGATCGCCGCAGATGCGATTTCCTGACACCTAGACCACAAATTCACACTTTAAAATGTCCCCTTTTTTTGCCGGAAGCAGGGGGGGGGGGGGGGGGGGGGGGGGGGGGGGGGGGGGGGGGGGGGGGGGGGGGGGGGTTCCTGGACACCCCCCTGTATCCGCGCCTGAGATTTGTAAAAAGTATAGGCCTAAACAAAAATCGAAAATCAAACTATAGTTTCACAGAAATGTTTCTGTTGTTGTTGTTGTAGAGATCTACATGTCTGTAAAACCCGCACTTATTTTTCGCGGCACCAACATACTTCCAGTAAACATTTGCTCTCTTATGTCAGTATCTGCATGATGAAAAGAACTGTCGCACGAACTTAGTGTGAAATTATTCACAAACGTTAGCTTGACATTGTCTCATATATATATATGAACAGTATAAATGACGATACATACACACAATTTCGTGCAATTATTGGAGGGGCCAAAACATACTCTGGTCTGGGGGGGGGGCTGGCCCCCCGGCCCCCCACCTCCCCCTCCTGCTCCTACGCATATGCAGGCTAGTGTGTTTGTGGCTGTGACTGGCGAATATTAAGGCTAAAACTAGTATTCCCAGGCTAATGTATTTGAGGCTGTGACTGGCGAATATTTAGTCGTACGAACTTTAGTGAAACGGGCCCCAGGATAAGAATGTAATTTAATCAGTTTTTGTGCTGTATTTGTAGATATGACCCTCCCATATTGATTAGATAAGTACATGTATTCACTATTGTGTTTCGCCATGATTAAAGCCCAGTCATATAATTAAAGTGTCTTCTACTTTTAGTATGTCATGAAATAGATACATGGGTGAGTGGGGGTATGGGCGTGGTGTCGAAAAGAACGCTATACTTATATATTATTTTGCAGTTAATAACAGATTGGATAGGCTATTGTAGAACATGCAATAAACATAAAACATACACACATACATGTACAAGAACTTAATCCAAAAATGGTATTTTCTGTTTCGTTCTGTATGTGGCTGTGACTGGAAGAATCGGACTTATGCGATTTGTGACCAGAGTAGACCCACTCCTGTTGCCTGATAACGATATATATTGCTAGTCAGATGAATTACGGATGCTGAATTGATGGTATGGCGAACAGCGCTGATCCTGATCAGCCTGTGCATCCAGGATCTGCGCTGGTCGAAAACCCATAAACACCATTTATCCAGTCACAGTCACAAATATAAATAATTTTAAATTGGTAACAATAACTCACCGATATCCAGTTATGCTCTCAGCAGCGGGACGATGCAAACCTCCACCCGACTGTCCGTCCGTCTGTCCGGATGTTCACACGGCTCAACGTGTCGTCGTAGCGAGTATACAAGGGGATATAGCGATACTTTATAAAGCTCCATTAATTATTCCGGAAACCCATTCAGGATATCCATAGTTCATTGTACAATGTAGTGACGATTAAATGTGACCTGGCCGTAACATTCACCGACAAGTATACAGTGTACACAACCCCTATGATTAACTGTATTATTCGCCATGAATAAAACGGTCTTACTGCGTGTGAGAACAGTGTAGATCCACATCAGACAGTGCGATCATCACTAGTCGGCATTTATTGAGTGTCCAAGTTTTTCTTTCTGCCGACCTACCTCTGGCTATTAAGCACATTACATGTAAAACATACTGTAAATGTGTGTACTGTTTCATCCATTAACAAGTGTAACTCTCTATAGTTTTATTTGATTAAATTCCATCAAAAAATTTGTTGATCAAAACAATATATTGGAATTTAAGATGGGGCAAAAAGGAACTGGAGAGCGACGAGGATGGTCGAAAAACGAAACATTTTTAAAAGTGACTGAAACCTGGCTAGATTGCTAGGAAATTATGTAACTAGAAAACAAATTTTTGATTTTAAAATCGGTTAACAAATTCCAAAATTATTTTTAAAAAATCTGATTTCCCACAATTAATGCATTCTACCCATAAAATCAACAGTTGACACAATTTCGTCACTTACAAAATCTGGGAGAGTGGATATTACGCAAACGTGGATATTTATTTTGGGATTGATTGCGTGTAATGGCCAAAACACGCAACAAACAGTAGTTAGTAATTTTGCACTTACGAACATTTTAGTCGTACTAAGTTTAGTCAAACGGCCTCCAGTTTAATATATTTAAATAAAGTTAATTGGTATATTCATCGATATTTGATTAAATAAAGTTCCCAACACTAGCAATTTCCAGGTATTATAAACATTATTTTACCAATCCCCGACATGTTTTCTGGCTACTCATAAGTACATTTGGGTTCAAATATACGATAATTGTCCGGTTTAGAATCTTTCCGCTGCAAACTTCGTTTATGGCCACTTAAAGACATGCATGCCTGCTTTGCAATATGCATTGTCATTAGACAACATTACAGTAAAACCTCTCAGAATGATGACCATATCAGTCATGTGGATGTCCGGTTTAGAGACGTTCTACTGTACATTTAAATTGTTGTTTAAAATTCGCGCCTTCAATTCCTGCTCATAGCTCATGGGCGTCAACAGAATTATTTAAAAGATGGTTCGATTTCAGCTGTGAAGCCACCGAAATCTGTAAGTTGTTCAGTGGTTGTCCCTGGACCCCTTATATATTTCGGTTGCTTCACAGCCCCAAAAAATTGTAATGTATAAGCCGAATGCTGCATTTAGGCATATTTGGACAACAGCTAGCTACTAGGCAAAAAGACGTGTGTAAGCGGACTTTTGAAAATTAACATATTTCATTAAGTTTGGCGTCTCTTGACCGTGTTTTGTAGGTAGTGCATTTGAATAATATAATGTTTGCTTATTCATGCACTGAAACTGGCTATCGTCGGCCTCATTTATATAAACAAACTCCTACTAGCTCTAAACAAAGGGATTCCTTGCGAATCCATAGAACCTCCCCAGCCCTTGTAGCAGAGAGCCAATGCCTTGAACCGTTATGCCATTATGCCCGCCGGTTGCTGAACGCATAGAACCTCCCCAGACGACGCCCTTGTAGCCGAGAGCCAATACCTTGAACCGTTAGGCCATTATGCCCGCCGGTTGCTGAACCATAGAACCTCCCATGACGACGCCCTTGTAGCAGGGAGTCAATGTCTTGAAGCGTTGGGTCATTAGGCTCGCAGGTTGTTGAACCCATCGAACCTCCTCTGACGACGTCTTTGTAGCAGAGAGCCAATGTCATGAAACATTATGCCATTAGGCCCGCAGGTTGTTGAACCCATCGAACCTCACCTGACGACGTCCTTGTAGCAGAGAGCCAATGTCTTGAAGCGTTAGGCCATTAGGCCCGCAGGTTATTTAACACATCGAACCTCCCCTGATAACGTCCTTGTAGCAAAGAGCCAATGTCTTGAAGCGTTATGCCATTCGTCCTGCAGGATGTTGAACCCATCGCTGACGACGCCGTTGTAGCAGAGAGTCAACGTCTTGAAGCGTTATGCCATTAGGCCGGTTGGTGAATCCATCGAACCTCCGCTGACGACGCCCATGTAGCAGGAGTCAACGTCTTGAACCGTTTGGCCACTAGGCCCGCAGGTTGTTGAACCCATGGAAGCTCACCTGACGACGCCCTTGTAGCAGAGAGCCAATGTCTTGAAGCGTTAGGCCATTAGGCCCGCAGGTTATTGAACCCATCGAACCTCCCCTGATAATGTCCTTGTAGCACAGAGCCAATGTCTTGAAGCGTTATGCCATTCGTCCCGCAGGATGTTGAACCCATCGTACCTCCACTGACGACGCCCTTGTAGCAGAGAGTCAACGTCTTGAACCGTTATGCCATTAGGCACGCCGGTTGGTGAATCCCGCAGGTTCTTGAACACATCGACCCTCCCCTGACGACGCCCTTGTAGCAGAGGGACAATGGTTCAAGCGTTATGCCATTAGGCCCGCCGGTTGGCGAACCCATCGAACCTCCCCTGACGACGCCATTGTAGCAGAGACCCAACGTCTTGAACCGTTAGGCCATTAGGCCCGCCGGTTGTCGAACCCGTCGAACCTCCACTGACGACGCCCATGTATTAGACAGTTAAGGTCTTGAACCGTTAGTCCATTAGGCCCGCCGGTTTGCGAACCCATTGAACCTCCCCTGACGACGCCCATGTATCAGAGAACCAATGTCTTGAAGCGTTAGGCCATTAGGCCAGCCGGTTGTTGAACCCATCGACCCTACCCTGACGATATCCTTGTAGCAAAGAGCCAACGTCGTGAACAGTTAGGGCATTAGGCCCGCCGGTTGGCGAACCCATCGAACCTCCCCTGACGACGCCCATGTAGCAGAGAGCCAAGGTCTTGAACTGTTAGTCCATTAGGCCGGTTTTGTGAACCCATCGAACCTCCCCTGACGATGTAATGTATCAGTGAGCCAATGTTTTGAAGCGTTAGGCCATTGGGCCAGCCGGTTGGCGAACCCATCGAACCTCCCCTGACGACGTCCTTGTAGCAGAGAACCAACGTCTTTAACCGTTATGCCATTAGGCCCGCCGGTTGGCGAACCCATCGAACCTCCCCTGACGACGCCCTTGTAGCAGAGAGCCAATGTCATGAAACGTTATGCCATTATGCCCGCAGGTTGTTGAACCCATCGACCCTCCATTGACGACGTCCTTGTAGCAGAGAGGCAATGTCATGAAACGTTATGCCATTAGGCCCGCAGGTTGTTGAACCCATCGAACCTCCCCTGACGACGTCCTTGTAGTAAAAAGCCAATGACTTGATGCGTTATGCCATTCGTCCCGCAGGTTGTTGAAACCCTCGTACCTCCACTGACGACGCCCTTGTAGGAGAGAGGTCAACGTCTTGAACCGTTATGCCATTAGGCACACCGGTTGGTGAATCCATCGAACCTTCGCTGACGACGCCCATGTAGCAGGAGTCAACGTCTTGAACCGTTTGGCCACTAGGCCCGCCGGTTGTTGAACCCATCGGACCTCCCCTGACGACGCCCATGTAGCAGAGGGCCAATGTCTTGAATCGTTAGGCCATTAGGCCAACCGGTTGTTGAACCCATCGAATCTCCCCTGACGACGTCCTTGTAGCATATAGCCAATGTCTTGAAGCGTTAGGCCATTAGGCCCGCAGTTTGTTGAACACATCGAACCTCCTTTGACGACGCCCATGTATCAGAGAGTCAATGTCTGGAAGCGTTATGCTATTAGGCCAGCCGGTTGTTGAACCCATCGACCCGCCCCTGACGACGCCCTTGCAGCAGAGAGCCAACGTCTTGAACCGTTAGGCCATAAAACCCGCCGGTTGGCGAACCCATCGAACCTCCCCTGACGACGCCCTTGTAGCAGATAGCCAACGTCGTGAACCGTTAGGCCATTAGGCCCGCCGGTTTGTGAACCCATCGAACCTCCCCTGACGACGCCCTTGTAGCAGAGGGCCAATATCTTGAAGCGTTAGGTCATTATGCCCGCATGTTGTTAAACCCATCGAACCTCCTCTGACGACGTCCTTGTAGCAGAGAGCCAATGTCTGGAAGCGTTAGGCCATTAGGCCCGCATGTTGTTGAACCCATTGCACCTCTCCTGACGACGCCCTTGTAGCAGAGAGTCAACGTCTTGAACCACAGGTGCCAGAAAAAATTCAGCGATACTATCTAGTTTATAATGTAAATAAAAAGGTCAGCAAACCCGTTAAAATGATAGAAATTGTTACCTTACCATAGCATTTCATGATGAATATTTGTAAAAAGACATCGTTCAGCATCACAGTGTCATTTAACAGGTTAAACACTACTTGGTGTCTGTTTTACAGCAGTATTTTTCCACATAATCTTCCCCACAAAAAGTCGTCGAAATCGATGGTTCCCTGGAACAGCGAAGCGCGTTCCGATTGGCTCTTTCTGGAAATGACGTCACGTCACGCGAGTTTTGCTGTAACAATGGCAGCCAAATTGTTTTCGACAGTACATGTTAATTCGCAGATTTATTCACACATATTCGGCACAACGAAGTTGGAATGGTGCACATTCCATTCTAGATATATTAATCTACGTATATAATATAGATATAGTCTGGAAAATGCCCTGGGAGACTGACAATACCACGAAATACCTGCCTATCTGTATACATTATTAATATGTTCAGGGTCCGTCGATTTCGACAAAACTAGTGCTATATCACATGCACAGTGTACATTTAACCCGATAAACGGCACTGTGAAGCTGGATGCTGTATGTTTATACATATTCCATGGAACTTGTTATAGTAATCTACCGATTCCTGTCATTTTAACGGGTTTGAATATGCACATGTTTCACTACGTTGCTGACCTTACGCTTATACTAAAAATGATACTGACATGCGATGTTTTTCAGTCACCTGTGTCTTGAACCGTTATGCCATTAGCCCGCCGGTTCTTGAACCCATATTACCTCCGTTGACGACGCCCATGTAGCAGGAGTCAACGTCTTGAACCGTTTGGCCGCTAGGCCCGCCTGTTCTTGAACCCATCGAACCTCCGCTGACGACGACCTTGTAGCAGACGGCCACTGTATTTAACCGTTAGTCCATTAGGCCCGCCTGTTGTTGAACCCATCGAACCTCCCCTGACGACGCCCATGTATTAGAGAGCCACTGTATTTAACCGTTAGGCCATTAGGCACACCGGCTGTTCGTTGATGTGAATTCAAGTAAATGAATGTTCATCAAGCCGTCAAATACTTAATGATGGGAAAGACTTCATGGCCCGGATGTACTTCGCGGTTGATTATGTCGTATTGTTATCTCGGTTATGTCGGAGAGTTCACATGTACGTGCTGTGCACCGGAATGAACTGTGCAAGTTACATCCTATGCGACCCGGTATGTAGCTGTGACTGGAGAAATGGGGCTTACTGGTTTTGCGACCAGTACAGATCCAGATCAGCCTGTGCATCCGCACAGTCTGATCAGGATCTACACTTGTCGTATTCCATCAATGAAACATCCGTCATGTTTCTAACAAGCAAAGTTATCACGCAACAGGAGTGTGCTATTGGATCAGGAGCTAAGCTAGTCACAAATACCATAAGCCCCATTTCACTAGTCAGGGCCATATATAAGAAACACGATTATTATTGTTTGTAGGATAGCGATATTTGTTCCAAGAAGTATTTTAACCACCCCGAATGTTCGTGTTTCTCGTATCAGGTTGTATAGGGTATACGCGGATTTGTTTTGACCACACGTTGTGCAACATGATGTCAGAAACACGAATATATGTATTATCGATTTGTATGTGGATGTGACTGGAGAAAGCATGCTTAATGGGACTTGTGACCAGCGTAGCTCCAGAACAAGTAGCACGCTCATGTAGCAGAAGAAGAAATAATGAATGAGAACGTGACAGTTAACATGAGAAGAAATCGACTTACCGAAGAATTAACCCATTACATGCGAACCTTTACGGGTATGATTTCTTTTAAATATATATATATTTTTTTTTATTTTTTAATTCTCAATGAAAGTATATGTTGTGACCGACTCGACGAGAGTTCAAATGGTGTTCACGACATATATATCTGAGCACATATATATGACATATATATGTACACAAAATATTTAGGATTTTCCATGAATAAACTGGCGTATCATCAGAATGAAATGGGTTAAATTTGCCAGTTACCGTTTTTATAAATTGAAATAATATGTAGTTGCATGTGTGCATGTGATTTCCTACGTGAATCTCATAATAAGTGGACAATCTATAATCGATAGATCACAGTTACCTGCATGATATCTTTCATAATATGTATCTTGTTGATTATATCTGACGAAATGTAGCATAGATAAAAATGGGTTTCACTGAGCTGTGGTTGGGGATCAAAGAAAAACAACATGCAATCCCGTAGGCAAATAATAATAGTATATTCACAACACATATCAATAAAACAACCCGAATGTTCTGTCTGTAACGCAGGCCTGACAGACAGAACATTCGGGTTTACAATATAATAGGCGGACATGAGTTAAATATAGGACTATAACAATGTACGCAACGACGGCATGTAAAGCGTTTGATGGAGATCGCAATAACGATATATATAATTAGTATAATAACTAAATGGTGCAGCTCCAGATGTAAACCATGGCTCACGAAACGGACCTTACGACATTTTCACTTATGTATAGACCCTAATCAGCATGGTCATCCTCGGAAGATGATCTGGAACTACACGGAACGCCATTCATTTCATTGCGGAATCATTTCTGCTGATTATGAATGTATTTTGTCAGACTTCACACCGTTCTAAATATCTGATGTATCGTAGTGTCCGTTTTCAAACGATGATGCCCGGGCTTCCACAGTGTAATAACACTGTTTCTTAAATTTCAGCCAGTAGCTTACAGCAATCTAACGGTGAATTACACCACTCGGTAGCAGTAGTTTACATCACTCTCGTGTTTACCATATATGGAGAAATGGTGTGGTGAGTTAGACGGAACTATTTTACGAGGTGAAACGTAGTTCCGGCACTGACCAATATGCAAACATATGGACGGTTTGCGTTGCATAGTGCTTCATATAATTAATATGTAATATTTCTGTGTACCTAGCTGACAATTGCGGAAATAGAAATATGAATATACACATGATGGTACAGTGGAACCTCTCTAAACCGGACACCAAGAATAATCTGTGATCTTATTTTTCTTGGGTTTCTTGGTCATTTATCTCAGGTGATAATGTCTGTTCATGATCGCATAGCGCACGACTATGGCTCATACCTATCAAATGCATTGATTTACAGCGAAACCTCCCAGGGTGTCCGGTTTAGAGAGGTTCCACTGTACGTTGTAACGTCTATGAAACAGACACCCTGGTAGATCCCCAGTGTGTCCGTTTTAGGGAGGTTCGCCACCCTGGTAGATCCCCAGTGTGCCCGTTTTATGGAGGTTCGCCACGCTGGTAGATCCCCAGTGTGTCCGTTTTATGGAGGTTCGCATCCCTGGTAGATCCCCAGTGTGTCCGTTTTATGGAGGTTCGCCACCCTGGTAGATCCCCAGTGTGTCCGTTTTATGGAGGTTCGCCACCCTGGTAGATACCCAGTGTGTCCGTTTTATGGAGGTTCGCCACCCTGGTAGATTCCCAGTGTGTCCGTTTTATGGAGGTTCGCCACCCTGGTAGATCCCCAGTGTGTCCGTTTTAGGGAGGTTCGCCACCCTGGTAGATCCCCAGTGTGTCCGTTTTATGGAGGTTCGCCACTCTAGTAGATCCCCGGTGTGTCCGTTTTATGGAGGTTCGCCACCCTGGTAGATCCCCAGTGTGTCCGTTTTATGGAGGTTCGACACCCTGGTAGATCTACAGTGTGTCCGTTTTAAGGAGTTTCGCCACCCTGGTAGATCCCCAGTGTGTCCATTTTATGGAGGTTCGCCACCCTGGTAGATCCCCAGTGTGTCCGTTTTATGAAGGTTCGTCACCCTGGTAGATCTCCAGTGTGTCCGTTTTAAGGAGTTTCGCCACCCTCGTAGATCCCCAGTGTGTCCGTTTTAGGGAGATTCACCACCCTGGTAGATCCCCAGTGTGTCCGTTTTAGGTTGGTTTTCGCCACACTGGTAGATCCCCGGTGTGTCCGTTTTATGAAGGTTCGCCACCCTGGTAGATCCCAGTGTGTCCGTTTTATGGAGGTTCGGCACCCTGGTAGATCTACAGTGTGTCCGTTTTAAGGAGTTTCGCCACCTGGTAGATCCCCAGTGTGTCCGTTTTAGAGAGGTTCACCACCATGGTATATCCCCAGTGTTGTCCGTTTTTAGAGAGGTTCGCCACCCTGGTAGATTCCCCATGTGTCGGTCTTAGAGAGGTTCGCACTCTGGTAGATCCCCAGGTGTTGTCCGTTTTAGGGAGATTCACCACCCTGTAGAAATCACCAGTGTGTCAGTTTTAGGGAGATTCACCAGCCTGGTAGATCCCCAGTGTGTCCGTTTTATGGAGGTTCGCCACACTGGTAGATTCCCAGTGTTTCCGTTTTATGGAGGTTAGCCACTCTAGTAGATCCCCAGTGTGTCCGTTTTAGAGAGGTTCGCCACCCTGGTAGATCCCCAGTGTGTCGGTCTTAGAGAGGTTCGCCACTCTGGTAGATCCCCAGTGTGTCCGTTTTAGGGAGATTCACCACCCTGGTAGATCACCAGTGTGTCAGTTTTAGGGAGATTCACCAGCCTGGTAGATCCCCAGTGTGTCCGTTTTATGGAGGTTCGCCACACTGGTAGATTCCCAGTGTTTCCGTTTTATGGAGGTTAGCCACTCTAGTAGATCCCCATGTTTCCGTTTTAGAGAGGTACCCACCACCAATGGTAGATCCCCAGTGTGTCCGTTTTAGGGAGGTTGCCCCACACTGGTATTTCCCCCATTGTGTCCAGTTTTTTAGGGTGGTTCCCGCGCCACACTGGTAGATCCCCATTTGAGTTTTATTTTGGAGGTTCGCCACATGGTAGATCCCCAGTGTGTAGTGTGGTTCGCCACACTGGTAGATCCCAGTGTGTCAGTTTTATGGAGGTTCGCCACCTTGGTAGATCCCCAGTGTGTTCGTTTTAGGGAGGTTCGCCACCCTGGTAGATCCCCAGAGTGTCCGTTTTAGGGAGGTTCGCCACCCTGGTAGATCTCCAGTGTGTCCGTTTTAGGGAGGTTCGCCACCCTGGTAGATCCTCAATGTGTCCGTTTTAGGGAGGTTCGCCACCCAGGTAGATCCCCAGTGTGCCAGTTTTATGGAGGTTCGCCACCTTGGTAGATCCCCAGTGTGTCCGTTTTGGGGTGGTTCGCCACCCTGGTAGATCCCCAGTGTGCCCGTTTTATGGAGGTTCACCACCCTGGTAGAGCCCCAGTGTGTCAGTTTTTGGGAGATTCACCACCCTGGTAGAGCCCCAGTGTGTCAGTTTTTGGGAAGTCCCACTGTACACCGAACATGAGGAGCATACACATTATGCAAGACATATACATTGCAATCAACAAGTGTGGAATAAATAGGCGGACTGGTTACATGTACATGTACTAAAATATATAACAAGTTGGCCAAATACGTTATATATATATCACAAAGGGGAAATGTATGCGCAGTCTTACATGTACATAGACAGGAATGTAAATATACAATTAATACGTAACCATGTCCATGGATTTTTGATTCTGAGCGACAATATTCAACGCAGAATGTTGCAAACATGCCAAATGTTTCTCGGCCTAGTGCTGCACCAGGGGCCAGTTTCACTAAACTTCCTACGACTAAAATAATGTTCGCAAGTGCAAATTTAGGATCGTCTGTAAAGTTCAATTGATGGATTTACATTTATTGAGCATAGGCTGCATATGCAGCCTATGCTCAATAAATATAAATCCAATAATTGTTTACAAGAAAACGGTGTTAATGTGAAATTTACAGATTATCATAATTTTGCACTTACGAACATTTTAGTCGTACGAAGTTTAGTGAAACGGGCCCCAGAGGAGTATGTTTCTGCTCATTAGAGCCGGTGCCGCACCTTTATACTGTGACAACTCTCGCACAGACATTGCTGCTAATGAACAATAGTACCGCACTTGCAATGGCTTTTATCGTGTAGTCATGTTCGGCGCTATCATATGGAAACGTCCTTGTGCCAATTCTAAAATATATTTATACTAAGTCCAAATTAGGAGATACTATCTCCTAATTAGGACTTACTATCTCATAAGTATGACTAAGTATCTCCTAATTAGGACTTAGTATAGTTAATTTGGTCTCAATATATCCTAATTAGGAGTTTGTATCTCATAATTAGGAGATAAAAGAAAATTTAGCATTGACACATATAATATGTCCTAATTAGGAGATACTAACTCCTAATTAGGATAATATCTCCTAACTATTTGTCACAATTTATTTGTCATTACAAGTGTGAAATAATGTATTTTCGCCTCAATTGACACCATACCTGGTGATACAAGTACGACGATGGCCTACATGTGTCACTACTTTCATTTACTTGCAATGGTCATATGCATTGCAATAAAACACGTACATGTATACATAATGGGGAATCGTAGCTAGTTATCTCCATTTTAATTTATTTACAGAAATCCTGTCCAAATTGAATAATTTAGGACCGGAATGCAGGACAGCATTATTTGCCAGATTCATATTTTATCACTTATTCATATTATTGCAATCAGTGTATACTCAGATCAGACTGCACATAATATGTGCAGTCTGATCTGGGTCTACTATGTTCGCAAAACTCTTTTTTTGCGCGTTTCAGTAAGAGAAGTAAAAGCTGAAATACAGCATAGGACCGAATATCTATAAATAGATTTGCAAAGGGAAATAACTAGCTACATGTACGATCCGTCATTACATGTTCATATACGACCATGTTACGAGATAACTGGAGCGTATAAGGGCGATGCGTCCAGTCTAGCCCCTGATCAGCTTGTGCCTCCGCACTGTCTGATCATGATCTGCACCGTTCGTCATTCAGCCGAGAAAACACTCATAATGTATGCTTCTACATGTAACTTTCATTTTGTTTGATTGTTTGTTTATTGGTGTTTAACGGCCTATCAACAGCTAATGTCATGTAAGGCCGGGATATTCACACCGAAAAAAAAGATATTCAGCCCTGAAATTAGAATAACCTGTCCTGGTGCCAGGGTTATACCACACCAAAGTCACTTGGCCTCTTCCCCTAAAATAGGGATTACGAATAATCGTAATATTCACATAAGGGGTATAACCAGATTCAACAGTCACATACAAAATGCCAAAGACGTATGTGAGGGCCAAACCGGTCTCCAGTTGGAATTCCGATAAGGATGAACCCCGGTCGTTAAAGTACCCATCGCATTCTCGCACCTGTCACCCAGTTATATTTAGATACTTAGCAGGCTTCAGGAGTGTTCTAGAAGATGAGACATGTGAATATCCTACATGCCACCAGCTCATTCTTCCAGCCACAACCACGGGCTATATAAACAATTAAAAAAGGATATATGTTTCGATAATATTAAAATAAAGGAAAATTTAAGAATGAGTCTTCTTTTTATTTCGTGAAATATTGTCAAATATTGATTTTATTGCGTTAAAACAATTTCCCCATGTTTAATCCCCACAGACATCTTCACAGAGTGAAGTTGTATATGGGGATTTAACATGGGGAATTTGTATACATTGATATGTATCCCTGCATCATAAATAATGAACATACGTTTTTATCAGTAACTCATCTAATGCACATAGGTGACGACGAAACAACATATGGGTTGTGTACATGAATAAAAAGGTCACCGAACGTGAGTAGTCACCACTGATACATGTAGTTCGACATTCAATATAATAGCTTTTAGTGGAGGAGTAAACGTGTTTATTGTGGCGGCTTGCGGGATACGTGTCCATACTTCTGCCCTAACCAATCTCATATCTTCAAAGTCATGCTCAGGAACCTGGGTTTTGTCATTGGTAAATGCGACAAGCCATGTGACTTTGTACCTAAGAAGATGCGCGATATGTAATAGTTTCTGTAAATGGCGTCGAATTGATGAAATGTTGGTACAAATGCGGGATTCTAATGTTCATTTACGAACATATACATGTAGAAAGTTTGGCAAATATTGTCACGATATATCGCAGTTTCGCTACAAGGGTCGAAAATACTATAAACCCCATTTAATTTCATTAAATACGTTTACAAAATTTAAAACATTTTTCATAAATAAAGTCAAAAGTTGACAATATTTTCAGTGTACCTGCGGAATATATTTCCGCATGTACTCTGAACATTTTGTCAACTTTTTTACACCATTGACCGAAAATATTGTAAATTTTGTAAACGTATTTCATGAAATTACCCAGATGTCAACATCACATGGCGTGTCTCCTATGTGGCAAACGGTCGGGAGATACATCGTTGGAAATCAGCGACGATATGCGCTAATAATTCCAGCACAAAAATATTTGCACAATTCCCTAACATTTGATTGGCCCGTAGCAAGTCTCTGTCCAAAATTTATATCCCAGTAAACTCCCACGCCGAACGACTTTCTACAGGTGCGCTGTCAGTGTTGTCAATGTAAACAAATGGCTGCCGTCATACATGTTGATATGTGTTGCTGATATGTGGTATCCATACATGCATGTGTAGGCCCGGCCGTCGTCTACACTAGCTGGTTCATCTTCTTCAAATCCCGACAGATGAGGCAGGCACATATCACGGCAATGACCTGCAATCAGAGGTAAACGACAACAATGGGGGATCGTAGCTAGTTGTCTCCCGTTGAATTTATGTATATAAATCCGGTCCAAATTGTCTAGTTTATGGCCTTATTGCTTGTACAAAGAGTGGATGTAGCATGATGTGTTGTTTAAAGGAGTCAATATAGTGATTTCGACTAGTGTTGATATAAATCATCCTACCATATCTACGCAAACTGATTTAGGACTACATTATTTGCCAGCTTCATATTTTCACACACTTATTAATGTTATTGCAACCAGTGTATACTCAGAACTGACTGCACATCTGTGCAGTCTGATCTGAGTCTACTCTGTTTGCAAAACTAATTTTCTGTGCTATTCAGTAAGAGATACACGCTGAAATACAATATAGGACCGGATCTCTATAAATAGATATGCAAAGGGAAATAATTACATACGAGCCCTCATTAATACACTGTCACACGGGTAACGGTATTGCAGACTACTATTTGTGGCAAGGAATAATTACTATATCACTGGTACCTCACTCCGTGCCGGCGTTAAATGTTTCATGTCGAAAGAGACATCGGTTTCCCGATGGGACGTCACTCAGCTCTACTAGAGAAATCCCATAAACGCATGTTTTATCTGGCAACCTTGCGCTGGTTACAAGCTGAAAACTGTATTAATGTGTTTATGCAGTGTCTCTTGCATGTAGCCGAGTGGGAATTCGTCAGGAATCTGGCGCCTATTTCGACGTGAAACATTTTACGCCGGCGCTGAGTGCAGCACCAGTGTCTATGAAGTACGGGGATATTTGTGGCTGTGACTGGAGAACTTGGGCCTATGGGAGTTGTGACCAGTGTGGCTACTGGTCAAATACCACACTCAGTCATGTAGCCTGATAACGATCTATATTTATCCCGTCATCACAATGCGTATGCAAAACACGGTGCCGTGAAACGTTTTTTATATCCTGTCAATACGACCTAATCACTGCGTATTAGAAGTATGTGCGGTGGCTGGGGTTATTTTTGTTTGCATTGTAAAGCCATATGTGCTCGGCAGAGCCTCGCCTATCCCGTTTCCTAAGCCTTGCCATATATGTTTTCCCATTCACGGCACTAACATACTATTCTCTATTACTTGTTAGAAGTATGGTAGATATTTCTGTGCTGGAATAGCGAACAGTGCAACTCCCAATAACGTATACCACACTCTTGTATCCTGATAATGATCTATTTTGCTTGTTAGAAGCATGATGGATGTTTCACTGATGGAATGGCGAACAGTGCAGATGCACAGGCTGATCTGGATATACACTGGTCGCAAATCCCATAAGCCTCATTTCTCCAGTCACATATCACATATGATGTTGATTTGCAAGCACACGTGACATTATGCCACTACAGTAAATAAATCAAAGTACTGCAATTACTGAAATATGTTGTCTCCGCAAAAACTGATCACTTGCTGAACTAGAGACTGAAAGTTGCATATTTTCTCATCATCATCTAGAGGCAAATGTACTGTGATGGCGCAAACCCATTCCCATCCATACGTTTTCTCTAGAATAAATTATTGTTTGAAACTCCCAGAAAAAAATGTACGAAACTGGCGGCTAGCTGGTCACTGCTACCTAACTATAGAGAATAGTATATGTAGAGTTTTAAATACAAAGCAAGACAAACCAAAACGCCATAGGATAAGTTGGCACAGGTAACTATTTTCTTGGTCATCAAGGGAGATAACATATACAAATTATCCAAGTGAGGCAAGGAGCCACAAAGCGAAAAACGAGAAACCTTTGCAGAGGACACGAAAGGCAAGCTACCGCTTTGATAATAATACAAAGCAAAAATGCGAACTTCGGAAATGTGGAGAAAATCCATCACCTGTCAGTGAATTATACTCCGATTTCCAATTTACGCATCTACACGCCAGTAGCCTATCTCACCCACATTGCAAAGTATACTTTTCTAGCAAAGTATAATTTGAGGGAGTAATCATTTATTTTTCCAGAAATGCATTATGTCATATAGCACTAACGACTGCATATATTTGATGATTAAAAGTATGCAGAATTATTATACTGAATTTATTACATTATCACAGCCAAAATGGCTGTGATAATGTAATACATTCAGTATAATAAAATATTATAATGTTTTCCTAAAAAAAAATTCTCCGTCAAAGTATACTTTGCTAGATAAGTATACATTGAAATGTTGGTGAAATAGGCTACAGAAGGAAGTCACGTACCATGCATCAATCATACAACTTTCTTAAACCTGCACTCCCATTATCCGAGGTTGTAATATAGGGAGACAAATTTGTGTAGTCCATTCTTTAGACGACAGCATTGTACATTCTATATCATAAATTGTCACTCTTGATATCAAGGACTATAACCGTGTTTCCTTAAACAACTATTTATTATCTATTTATGTATGTGCAATAATCACACTTTATAATGTGTCGATAAATTATTTATTCAGATGCCGCATTTATTTGATATAAAAAAATTAAAAATGTCCTACCTCATTTGTATATCAAAATAGCCATAGCTTTTGACTTTTGTTCCTGCATATATTATGATAATACTGAAAGACTTTAAACAACAATATGTCAGATAGCCTGAAATGGAAAACACAAAGCCCTGCCTGCTCTCTCATAGAGTATGCGGATATACTAGCGAAACAGAGATTGGTCTATACTGGCAGCATGAGAACACAGAAACGAGCAACAATAGACCCACACCCCACATTCCTATGCTTTAGGGCATCTGACTCCATTGATTACACTAGATCTGTTCATATGATTGGTATGGAATATATTCAAGCCAATTTCCATGGTTAAATATTTGATGGTATAATACTCTTGGTGCAATAGTAAACGTTCATGTGCTGGCTATCAGACGAATGGCTTGCTTGGTACAGCCACTATCCAGATGGCTTTTCAGATAGCCATTACAGGTGGCATGTCCAGTCTGTTGGGGTCCATTCACACTAATTAACTACCATTACAACGGTTTACCTATTAAGCAGTGTCAGATCATAATCACCCCGTCCTGCATGTAAACCCATGCATACTGATAATGTTCTCTAAATGTTTCAGCAGTGTTGTTTCATTCAAGAATAATGATGCCCCAATATATTTATTGAGTATTTTCAGCCACGGCCTTTAAGGCTGGTTTTCACAGAGCGCGGCCCATATATATTATTTTCTTCTTCTACCCTAAAAGTTGTATTACTGGTGTCAGCGGCGGCGCACGTTTGCAACACTGGTGACAGCGGTTATTCAAGTATTTTTTGTAACAATATAGATAGCTGTCTTAGACCAGGAAGTCGATATGTATATTCATACGTACTCGTAACCCTAACCCACGAGTGTGTATACGTGGTGTATACAGTTAGAACAAACTTATTTTATTGAATAACAATTTATATATATATACACAGTGTGACTAGGATTGGAACAAAATACAACTATCTTATAGAGTTCCTCGGATATGGAGTTAATTCGGGCGTGGATACTGGTAAGTTCTATATTGGCCCAGGTTTATGAAAATGGATACGATGGCATATTTTGATCTACGCACTTTGATAATATGAAAACAAATGCTGAAACAGATTCCAAAACTATCAAATATTTTAAGGTTATAAGTAGCTCAAATATTCTTATGTTCTATTAGATGTAAGGCACCATGTACAACGCGCGATAGTTTAATTTATTTAGTTGCTGCTTTGTATTGTATGTTGAGTTTCTTAGACAATGAATACAGCGTATCATCAGTGTTACGAACACGTGCACTATATGTTCTGACTGTGCCTGCATATTGACTATTTACTGTAAGATGATTAATGAAAACATAACAAATACAATCCACAGTCAATTGATGTTGTGTCCATTGTGTACATATACATTGAGATGCTTACCATATATTTGGCTCGTATGTTGTTATTACTGGTAGTTTGAAATGCTTACACAATGACGACACAATGCATCAAACAACAAATTGAATATATACACTATATAGCCCCTGCCTTTATAATATGTTCGATGTGCGGGTGCAAGTAAGCTCTAATATACTATGATGACTGATTGCACATGAAGCCTGTTCATTGCGGTTGTCTTGGATATATGCATATTACTGGACATTGACAAAGTTGAATGTCAAAGACATTGTAAAACAAGTCAGTTTGTCAACTCAAACGCAATAACATATAATACATGTATTTCAAATATCACCTAAGTATTTGAATTGAGAAAAACGATATGATAATATAATTATTTATATTTGGTGGGCATCTCGGATTTATGCGAATGATGCTAATGTTAAATTATTTAATAGACGCATACGAACGATGGTATGCATCGAGAAACATGAATCTGGAGCATTTGGAACACACTCATCCAAATAGCCTATGATATAAAATAAACATGAACACATGTGGAATGTTGTACGACTATATTGGTATTGGCGGCCATCTTGTATTTATGCAAATTATGTTAATGTTCAATTATTTGTGCCTGCATATTGACTATTTACTGTAATATGATTAATAATGAAAACATAACAAATACAATCCACAGTCAATTGATGTTGTGTCCATTGTGTACATATACATTGAGATGCTTACCATATATTTTGCTCGTATGTTGTTATTATTGGTAGTTTGAAATGCTTACACAATGTCGACACAATGCATCAAACAAATTGAATATATACACGATATAGCCCCTGCCTTTATGAAATGTTCGATGTGCGGGTGTAAGTAAGCTCTAATATACTATGATGACTGATTGCACCTTAAGCCTGTGCATTGCGGTTGTCTTGGATATATGAATATTACTGGACATTGACAAAGTTGACTGTCAAAGACATTGTAAACAAGTCAGTTTGTCAACTCAAACGCAATAACATATACTACATGTATTTCAAATATCACCTAAGTATTTGAATTGAGAAAAACGATATGATAATATAATTATTTATATTTGGTGGGCATCTCGGATTTATGCGAATGATGCTAATGTTAAATTATTTAATAGACGCATACGAACGATGGTATGCATCGAGAAACATGAATCTGGAGCATTTGGAACACACTCATCCAAATAGCCTATGATATAAAATAAACATGAACACATGTGGAATGTTGTACGACTATGTTGGTATTGGCGGCCATCTTGTATTTATGCAAATTATGTTAATGTTCAATTATTTAGTAGACTCATTCGAACGACTGTGTGCATCGAGCAATCTGAATATAGCTTTCTAAATAGCTTTATACGATCAAATGAGCATGAACACATGTGGAAAGTTATCCGACAATATAGGTATTTGGCGGCCATCATGGATATTTGCAGATGATTCATACATTCCATGTACATCGTAGTTTTACTCAGATGAGTTTGTGCGTCCAGTGAACAGCATATAACGATTTGAATCCTAAAATATTTAAATTGTAAGCGGTGATATCAACACATATTGTAATTTTGCGGCCGTCTTGGATTTAGGCAAATATTTGGCTGTTACCCCAGTCGAAATTGTGAGTACTCGATCAGACCTTGAAGTGGATATAGCAAAGATCATCTGGGCAAAATTTGGTAATTTCTGCCACAAGTGCAGACTCTTTCCCCTTACCGGGTGAACTGTTGAAACTTCCTGTTATAACGCTTACAACCACACGAGAACACTTATACAAATGTTTTTGTCTGAAGTGTTAGGATGATCCTTAATGCGGGAGGAAACCGGAGTACCTGAATGAAACACACTTCCGGTCTGGCGACCACCATACTATCCCACATAGTACCCAGAGTAAGGATTACAACTCCTATCATGTTATATGTTTGACTTATCAGATATAACTATAAACTACTCACATATTCATGCACATATTAATGTGGCGGCCATATTGAACACCACTTAATTAGCATATTAGTCAGTAACATATAAGTACATACATTATACGAAACACAAAATGAAATCCAATATCCATTGAAATGAGGCAGGGTATTGGTGGCCATCTTGAATGTCAATTTGTATTATAGGACACATTTATAACGTCCACATTGCATGCATAAAAGCATTTTACATGTATACCAAATTACAGACAATTATTTTGGTTTCAGACTATTAAGACTCAAACACCTGGTTTTGCCATTTTGGACGCCATCTTGTAGTATGAACAATGCTCAAGTGCTACAGAGTGTCATCCGTCGGATTCCAATAATATAGGTCAGGAAGATGTAAAATCACGAAAAACCCATTGTATATACGCCAAATCCTGGTAGTTCGGCAGGACTACTTGATATATGTTAGTATATGGAACACACTCAAACAAACATTAACATTACATTGACGTGATTTACATTCACATTTTTGTGGAAACACTTAGCCATTGTTTTGCGTCGAAAAGTTTGTACACGTTTCTTCAACATCAATTTGCTACATTTGAGCATTTGGAACACACTCATGCCCCCATTAATATGACCTTCACCTTCTTGACATTCACATGGTTGTGGAAACACTTAGCCATTTTTCCTTCAAAACGTTTGTACAAGTGTTTTCATCATCATATAACTTTAACATTACTTGATGGATTGTCTCAATATTGGGGTACTTGATACATGTAAGCAAGTTTTTTCGCCATCATATAACTTTAATATTACTTGATACATGTGAGCATTTGTAACACACTCATGCCGTCATTAACATGGCATTGACCTATTTGACCTTCACATGGTTGTAGAAAAACTTAGCCATTTTCTTATGTCAACAAGTTTCTTCAACCTTGACCTTTTTCGTGTTTTAAGCATGCACTTCTATGGCGGTTATTGTAATGTTTACTTTAACACATGCCCATGATCATGTTACGGTTAAATCTCTCGGCAGCCGTGACACCGTTGTACGTACGGGGGAAGTCAAATAGGGGTGAATTCACTTTTAACCGAATATGGTAATTGCATGTATCAGATTGAAGGTATGACACAGAAAATCACTCTGCTGGTGGATTTGTTTTAATTCATCGAAAAGATGAACAGCAAAAGGTCAAAAGATGATATTTTTATTAGATATTTCTGCGTCTCCTTCTCACAAACCGCTTGGTCGATTCCGGCACAATTTATGTTATAAAACGTTATCCTTGTGTAAAGCATTTTCAGATATGTTAAATGAAGGTTGTCACATAATCCAAGATTGCCACTGTCTTTAAATAGCTTAACTGAATTCTTAAAAAGTCTCATAAACAGTCAGATCAATTTTGACGAAACTTTAATGATCGATAGCTCTTTCAGATTTGTTAAAATGGTTTCCACTGGATCATACATTGGTGGGGGCACGGTGGGGGTGGGTTAGAATTTAATTTAATACCGTCCAGATATTGTCATGTCACATATCGAATTGAAGGTATTGACGAGGCGATCGCTCTGGTTCAATTTTTGTCGCACCCGCTTGCGGAAGCGCTATATAATCGGCACATTGGCGTACCGTTACCGTTTTTGGTTAAGGTTTTTGGTTACAGTTTATGGTTAAAGTTTTTGTTTTGATTAACTATTTTCGATATACATGTACTATTAAAGCAATGGCTGGCGCGACATGTCGGCCGCGGCCATCTCGTGTCAGGTGGGCGACTGAGGCCCATTTGGGCCTCTGGTTACTTCTCCGACTGCTGGTTTCTAAACATAATTAGGAAAGTGTTAACCACTATATCCATGCCGCGCCTTATTCACATGTGTTTAATCATTGAAGAAAAACACTGCTTAGATACAATAATAGAATTGTGTTCTACTAAAAGTTGCATCCAATGAAGTATTGTTTCAGGCGGTATTCTCGTGTATGATCAACGTGTGCGTGGATGGACAAGACATCACGATGACTGCTGTTGCATATGTCGGCCCGACAGCTACCATTGTATGTCCACTACAGGGAGCTTACATATATCCTGGGTGGGAAGGACCGCCAGGTGATACCATATATAACCATAGAGATAGTTCGGATTTAAACACGAACCTCCCCAACGCCGACCGGCTGAGTTTCGCATCCAACCAGCGGGACCTCGTCATCACGGACGTCACATTGTCGGACGCCGCCACGTATAAATGTACCTCACGCATTAGTGGCACACTCCAAGAAGGATGGCTTATACTGACTGTCAGAAGTAAGTACGGTTCTTCAGCATAATTATACGCTATATCAAGCTGGTATGCTACATGCATCCAATAACAACATGGGCCGTACATCAGGTTAAACTTGTAACCCCAATTATCACGTAACTTTATAAACCTTTTTATTTGGATAATGGGTCGGTACATGTTGGTCAGGTAATTCGGTTACAGTTAATCATGATATACAGTGTTCACCATTTAGTCAGTACGTGTTTGTCAGGTAATTCGGTTACAGTTAATCATGATATACACTGTTCACCATTTAGTCGGTACATGTTGGTCAGGTACAGTAGAGTCAGCGTGTAAGTGCACACACGAACGAACACGACACCGTCTCCACACGGAATTGGACAAAGAGTGATTAACACCTATTAACAGATCGTTTAACAGGTGCAGCTAAATGATCAAGCAACGACATTCATTTAAACATGCTTTATGTATCAACACATTACGTGCACATAGGACGAATGCCGAATGTTGAGAGATCAGTTATCTACCTTGAAAATGGCTATCCACACGGTGAAAAATTTCTTGTTTATGCGTACGAAACGAGTAAAAAGATGACGCAAACTAATTAATTTGCAAATTTGATTTTAATCGCGTTTTTCTGAAGCCAATTGCAACAATGAGCAATTTGAACAATATGGTTGCCCTTGGCTTATAAAATAGTTGACACAGGCTGACGGGACGGGCGATAACGACTTCATCGAATTGTATAATAAACGGCAATTGTTGACTAGAGTAGCGGTAAGACAAATGTTTCATTTACATAGACAATAGGCTACTAGACAAAGGCTAACTAGAGAGACCACAAAGGCTACATGTACTTAGAAATATATATACGACAAAGGTTACATAGAGTGACCACAAAGGCTACATGTACTTAAAGAAATGGACGACAAAGGCTGACTGGAGAGACCACAAAGGCTATGTATGCACTTACAAATTAGATGACAAAGGCTGACCGGAGGAACCACAAAGGATATAGGTACTTAAAAAATAAACGACAAAGGCTGACTGGAGGAACCACAAAGGCTATATGTATTTAAATAATAAATGGCAAAGGCTGGCTGGATGGACCACACAGGCTATATGTACTTGAAAATAGACCACAAAGGCTGACTGGAGAGACCACAAAGCTAATATGTACTTAGAAAATAGACGAAAAGGCTGACAAAGGGTGACTGGACAACCACAAAGGCTATATGTACTGAAAAATAAACAACACAGGATGATTGGAGGAACCACAAAGGCTATATGTACTTAACAAATAGGCGACAAAGGCTGACTGGATGGACCACAAAGGCTATATGTACTTAGAATAGACGACACACTGTGACTGGAGGAACAACAAAGGCTACATGTACTTATAAAATAGACGGCACATGCTCACTGGAGGAACCACAAAGGCTATATGTACTTATTATATAGGCGACAAAGGCTGACTGGGGGATCCGCAAAGGCTATATGAACTTATTATATACACGATAAAGGCTGACTGGGGGAACCACAAAGTCTATATGTACTTACAAATAGACGACAAAGGCTGCCTGGAAGAACCACAAAGGCTACATATACTTAAACAATAGACGGCAAATGCTCACTGGAGGAACCACAAAGGCTATATGTACTTACAAATAGGCGACAAAGGCTGCATGGAGGAACCACAAATGCTACATGTACTTAAAAAATAGACGAAAAAGGCCGACTTGAGGCAGAACAAAGGCAATATGTACTTAAATAATATATCACAAAGGTTATATGTACTTAGAAAATAGACGACAAAGGCTGACTGGAGGAACCACAAATGCTATATGTCCTTATTATATACACGACAAAGGCTGACTGGGTGAACCACAAAGGCTATATGAACTTATTATTTACACGCCAAAGGCTGACTGGAGAAACCACAAAGGCTACATGTACTTAACAAATAGACGACAAAGGCTGACTGGAGGCACAACAAAGGATATATGAGCCGCGCCGTGCGAAAACCGGGCTTAATGACAAAATTTTCAGTTTTTACTTTTTCGCGTATTCTGAATTGTACATCTTTTAAAATATGCCGCAAAAATTATCAATGTGTCCCAATTATTTTTCATTTTAGAAGTATTTTTATGACGCGTGGTAAAAACTTATATGACGTTTTTGATCAATGACGTCGAAATTACGACGTTTTTATCAACGGCGTATACAAGGGGTGTTGATAAAATACCCGGAAAAGTCCTATAGATTTGTCATCTTTTATCGCATGTCAACCGAATTTGGATATCTCGTAACCTGGCCATGTGTCTCCCATTAGGCCAAGACAAAGTATGAACATAATGTTCATAGCTCGTGTTGCAGTTGCTAATGTAACGTCATGTTTTGGATTGCGGCCCAAGTAATGTAATTTAGTATGAATAATTTTCAAATAAGGCAGAGTGAGAAGTTTTGACGTTTACCTGTTGTTTGCTGCTGTCTGAAATAATTTTGGACATTATTTAATATTTCGTTGCGACGAAATATTTTAAAAATCTGACATCATGACCGGAAATGACGTAGTTTAACGACTGCCAGCTCTGTGTAAGAGAATATGCCGGAAAAACCAAGAGATATATTAAAGTTTGTATTTTAACACAAAACACGAGATATTGATGATGAGAGAAAGTCCATCATCGGGATGACAATATACGAACAATACAGTCGGATAGAAAATGGCCATGATGGCGAGAAAGGCTAGGCCAGATATGGACGTACAAAAGTGACGTCGTCAGACGTTGTGAACCAAAGTAAAAGTCTTGGTCGACTGACCACTTTTCGTGAAATGCCAGATTGGTTGAACTCATTGTGTGATTAAAAATATTTAAATATGAGGAGACATATGGCTAGATGGATCCCGACGATGGTGAACATGTAGCAGAAGGCCAGGCGAGTTACCAATTTCTCTCGAGTTTTAGGATAGTTGAAATGACATCTGTACATTTTTCCAATTGAGTGGTTACAGTGGATGAATCTATTATCACATAACCTCCATATTCGCCCAATCTAGCACCATGTGATTTCATTTTGTAATACCGTACACGAACAGCCCATAAAGGGAATCCACTTAGACAACGTCAGCAGTCAATACTGTTACTGCTGGTATTGCAGGTGGTATGTTTGAACAAAGGTGAATTGCATTGCCTGACTTAGCTGTCGGAAGTGCATGTAGTATAAAAAAAAGATGTTATACCGTTCATTTGGAAAAATAATAACCCATTGTGCGAGCACTAATGAAAGCATGGACATGTTCTTCTTCCATTGAACAATATGGAGCATAGCATTAACATAACATCATTTTGACGTCAGGCCCCACATCGCGTGATGACGTTGTGTTGGTAACGATAACATTGCACATGATATATTAATGATGAGTTGTGCATATGAACTCGATGAAGCATTTATCAATCATCATGGATGTGAATTTTCAGTTAACCCAAGGCATATGGATGTTGCAGCATAATAATAATGGTTATTCAACCAACACTGGAAATCGAAAACTATTACAAGCAACCTATCCGCGATGATCGGTGGCTGGTAATAATGTGATGTGTTGACAGTTTCAACATTAGCGACACAAGTGACCGTACAACCTTATGTACATATTGTGCTTGCAAATCTTCTAAAATTATCCAGCGGGACCATAACCAAAACCGCGTAAATATAATACATAATTGGATGTTGCAGTTGCAGGTTATGCATATGGGATGCCCATCCCCCATATAAATCCGCCACAGCTGGAAACTCACTTTAGATGTGTGACGAATGACTTTCATATCATGATAAAGTGGTGTTATTTTAATTACTACAGACCAACATAGATAGAAAGAAGTGATAAAAAGATCACGTACAAACTTTCAATTTCTTTTTCTTTTCATTTCAATATGAAATACATTTCAGACACACCGATTGACATTCAGGGATGAACAATATTCCCAAGGGGCGCTTGTCCCCGAATCCCGACCTTTCGTCGCCGGATCATATGATTGTACCCACATGTAATTTTCACGTTAATTGTTTTCTATTCCAATATTATATCATAAGGATGTGTACGGAATTGCTGCAAATGGAGTATTTGTTTGTAGACAGTGCACGTGTACATCTGCAGTAGGCGGCTTATAACATTAACTTTGTGACAAAACACGATGTCAGGCAAATTTGGTAGCGTGATACCCTATAATTGTTGCCATGTGTCTTTCTTGAGGATCGCATTACCATTATTATGCAATCAAGTGACAAGCTGATGATTTGATTTTACAAATCGTGCGAAAAGCAAGTTTATGACCATCAAATTTCCAATTAATTTCAGGACTTTTCGAAAACTCCACCGACCTCACTGTGTGTTTGTGCATTGTGTATTGCTTATGCACAAACAATCAAGAAGCTGCATTGAAATCACTGATTCTGAATCTATTAGAGAGATTTTGATGCATTTGTTTTTTGCCAAATTCAATACAAACCCCGGATATATATGTCATTATACAGCTGCGTGACTACCTCCGTTTATGATAAAATGAGTCGCTTTAAATGACATGTCATTCGCTAAGTACTGGCTATAATTGTTCAAAAGTCTCCATTTACCAAGATATTAGATGATAATATCGTTGACATACACTAGCGTATTCATATTTAAGATTATTTATGGATCAAAGTGCAGTGTAAGTGAAGACTTCGCTGATATGTAGCCAGTTAAATTATGCGTTCACCATTTTGAATTCATGAGGACAACCGACGAAAAAGAGTGACAATGTTAAAGAACGACAGTTAGGCGACAATGTACAGCGGCTCAAGCATTTGTAAGTCATTGATGCTGCAAGGAACTCGTGCAAGTATCCTTGCTATACTATTTTATCACGACACCATGGCCATAACGTCACAAGTGCATGATGTCACGTCATGACGTCATAATATGTGTACTGAGGCATCGCGTCTCATATTAGTGAAAGTTTCAATAAATTATCATTTTCCGTTTTCTGTTCACACTTAATGTTAACTGACACCAATAAACGTAAATGGGAGGGCAAAATGTAAACTTTTACGGCGATGTTCGACAATATGAATCGTCGTTTTTCCGACGTCGTTTACCGCTTTTCACGACGTTGTCATTAAGCCCGGTTTTCGTATGGCGCGGCTCAATTATGTACTTAAATAATAGATCACAAAGGTTATATGTACTTAGAAAATAGACGACAAAGGCTGACTGGAGGAAACACAAATGCTATATGTACTTATTATATAGACGAAACATGCTATATGCACTTATAAATAGACGACACACCGTTACCGGAGGAACCACAAAGGCTACATATACTTAATAAATAGACGACAAAGGCTCACCGGAGGAACCACAAAGGCTATATGCATTTATTATATAGGCGACATTGGCTGACTGGGGGACCACAAAGGATATATATCCTTATTATATAGTCTACAAAGGCTGACTTGAGGAACGACAAAGGCTATATGTACTTATTATATAGACGACACAGGCATACTGGAAGAACCACAAAGGCTATATGTACTTATTATATAGACGACAAAAGGCTGACTGGAGGGATCACAAAGGCTATATGTTCTTATTATATAGAAGACAAAGGCTGACTGGAGGAACAACAAATGCTATATGTACATATTATATAGACGACAAAGGCTGACAGGACAACCACAAAGGCTATATGTACTGAAAAATAGAAGACAAAGGCTGACTGGATGGACCACAAAGGCTATATGTACTTAAATTAGACGACACACTGTGACTGGAGGAACCACAAAGGCAACATGTACTTATAAAATAGACGGCAAATGCTGACTGGAGGAACCACAAAGGCTATATTTCGCGAGAAAACGTGTCTTCGGGAGTCTGACAACGTCAGAAGATATGACGTCGTGAACTTAGCTGACGTAATTTCAGCCGAGATTTCCAATTATCGACGTTTGTCAGACCGCCATGTTAGGTTTGTTCCGTTGTGTTAACATTATCTATCGAATAGAATATATCTATAAACGGGCGTATGTGTGTGAAAAAAACGAAACAGTCTTCGATCTTTCATGGATCCTGTCTGAGAATTTATTGGATGAACGTTAGACTGCCGTACTAACGATCGAAATCCATCATTTTTATTCGAAACGGGCACATCTTATATTATGTTTTTATTAGCAATAATGGCGTAAGGGTAATTTTCTTTTATTATTTTGCTGCCGATATCACATATAAAAATGTTTGTCTGTTCATGATATGTGTTTTTTATGTTCCGTTATTTTGACATATAATTTTCTTTTTGACACAGTTTACATATAACTGTGCACATTAACTGCTATCGACCACCATTTACAGGTGAAAACTCTGTGTAAGCTACATTTTTTATTTACATACAGATGGTCGGCAGCATATTTGTAGACCGTTGTAGCCTGGGCCCGGTTTCCAGCACAACTATATGTTTGAGATCTGGTTAACTCGACGCGAATTTTAAGTTTATTGCTCAATTCTTTCTTTCTAATATAATGTATAAAATTAACATTTATAACAACCTTTACCTGCAAAAGCAACAAAGCCATGGATGTTACGATGTCTCATCTGTGCATATGCACCGTCTGATCAGAACATGGGATGTCCGTCATTCAGTCACTAGGGAATCCTTTCTCGATTACCGACAGTATATGGGTCGCCGATCGTACATTTATTGCAGATATTGTAAGGTCCGTTTTTTTCAGCAGGTGGTCCAAGTACAGCTGTAAGCGGAACGATGTCGTGAACATTCGACATTTCTGTTGTCTGAATATGACAAACTTAAATTTGAATGCCCACTGACGTGTGTGTCATGTTACTATAAGAAATAGATACGGTGGGATGATATTTCAAGGCAACATATGTTGGAGACATTAGTATCATGGACCGTGATCTGCACCTCTTGAGGATATTTTTTATTTTTTGAAAAATAACCCCCTTTTCTACATAATGAAAGACTCAAGCTTAACATGAAACAGTTCATTTCAGTTATTTAGGGGGTTACGTGTTAATCGTCAAAGGTTGTAGCAGCATTGTCAATGAAATAATAGCAGTATGGACAAACTCTTAAAAATCTAATATCATATCCACAGGAATATTCGGAATGTAAAATTCTTGGTGGATTAACTGTGCAGTTGGTCATAGACATGCACAGACGGACGGATGGAGTGACGCATCCACACATGCACAACGTGTGATCACTGGAATTTAGCTCATTTAATTTATGAAGTATCTCCTCTGTGTATCACAGTCTATTATAGTGTACAGTCTATCAAGTATAATAAAATACAAAGTCCTCGGATTTTTATCAAATACAATAGTGTGTATTGTGATAACATAAATAGAACACTTACACTATGGAAAGCAAAACAAGATATAAAACTTCCTGACACATCATTAGGGCCGTAACCAGGAAGCAAAAAACGAGGAGGCAGTGGTCATGCCCCCCCCCCCCTCCACACACACACGGAAAGAAAATTACGAGTATTTATTATAAAATCTAAAACATATTTACAAATAGAGCAGATTCTGATGACACGGCTCGTTATGAGTTGGCTCACCTGTGTCTACACGGTTTTGTTGAAACTTTCGAATTAACCCGGGTTACCACATCTTTGACACACTTCCTGGTGTTGTTTCTGTATTAACACAGTTAGTGAGCAAGGTTGGTGCATGAGGATGTGATAATTAAGTTGGATCACGTTTTTGTATGAATAATATCGTCTAGGATACGGATAACAAAACATCTGATCGAATATCAACATGATTAATGGAATAAACTATTTTTAGTTGAAAGTAACATGAAAATAAGATACACTACACTTATGTTCACGACCATGACTGTTTGAAAAGCATAATAAAGGGCGTTGAATAAATGATGTTTATATCATAAGTAACCTAATATGTTTTACCTGATGTAGCCTAATATTAGTCAGTCTCAACAGCAAATTCATTTTAAAATCGAAGTCGCTGTCGGTGCAGCTGAATTTTGTACCTATTTACAGTAATAGTGTCCATTATGATTGCAATGCTTATTATGACAACTGTTTAGTCTAACTCGAGCCAATATGGAAGCGCATCGTAAATAAATCAGAGATTTAATCAAATAAAATAACGAATCTACCTAGCGTGGACGCCGCCATTTTGCTTTGAATCACGTCATTAGATTTGTGACGCATGGTGAGGGAATGACGTCAAAACATGACGTCACGCACGTTCAAGCAATTACGTTTAGTATGCGGTATAAATTAATACATGATTAGTGCCGTAGAATATAAAATATATTCGGTTTCGCCTCGACACCTTTATAGGGGCTCGCTAAAGCTCTCCCCAATAAAGCTGTCTAAGGCTCAACCGAATATATATTATATTCGACGGCACTAACCATGTATTTACTATACTGTAACGTCGTTTGACGTGGCTTTTACGTGACGTCTCATTTGCTCAAACGACCTGAATAGTGATGTTGTATAAAATATAATATCTTAATGAATATTTCAGATATCATGATCAAATAAAAAGTATTCAATTCATCATGCAAATACCATTATCATAGTGACAAACAATTAATTTGACCAAAAATTTCCCGAAGACAGGTTTTCTCGCGAAACAGATCTCTCACGACGCGGCTCATATGTACTTATTACATAGACGACAAAGGCCGACTGAAGGAATCACAAAGGCTACATGTATTTATTATATAGACGATAAAGGCCGACTGGAGGGATCACAAAGGCTATATGTCCTTATTATATAGACGACAAATGCCGACTGGAGGAACCACAAAGGCTATATATACTTATTATATACACGGCCAAGGCTGACTGGAGGAACCACAAAGGCTATATGTGCTTATTATATTGATGACAAAGGCTGACTGGGGGAACCACAAAAGCTATATGTACTTATTATATACACGGCCAAGGCTGACTGGAGGAACCACAAACGCTATATGTACTTATTATATAGACACAAAGGCCGACCGGATGGAAGGATCAAACAACGGCTATATGTACTTATTATATGTCGGACCCAGGCGTTATAGACGACAAAGGCCGACTGGAGTAACCACAAAGGTTATATGTACTTATTATATAGTCGACAAGCAATGACTGGAGGAACCACAAAGCCTATATGTACTTATTATATATGCGACAAAGGCCGACTGAAGGAACCACAACGGCTATATGTACTTATTATATAGACGAAAAAGGCCGACTGGAGGAACCACAAAGGCTATATGTACTTAGTATATGGACCACAAAAGCCGACTGGAGAGATCACACTTGCTATATGTACTTATTATATAGACGACAAAGGCCGACTGGAGGGATCACAAAGGCTATATGTACTTATTATATAGACGACAAATGCCGACTGGAGGGATCACAAAGGTTATATGCACTTATTATATAGGCGTAAAAGGCTGGCTGGGGGAACCACAAAGGCTATATTTACTTATTATATAGACGACAAGTACTGACTGGCGGAAATACAAAGCCTATATGTACTTATTATATAGGCGACAAAGGCCGACTGAAGGAACCACAAAGGTTATATGTACTTAATATATAGACCACAAAGGCTGACTGGAGGAACCACAAAGGCTATATGTTCTTATTATGTAGACGACAAAGGCTGACTGGAGAAACCACAAAGGCTATATGTACTTATTATATAGACGACAAAGGCTGACTGGAGGGATCACAAAGGCTATATATACTTATTATATAGGCGACAAAGGCTAACTGGAGGGATCTCAAAGGCTATATGTACTTATTACATAGGCGACAAAGGCTGACTTTAGCAAACACAAAGGCTATATGTCCTTATTATATAGGCGACAAAGGCTGATTGAAGGGATCACAAAGGCTATATGTACTTATTATATAGGCGACAATGGCTAACTGGAAGAATGGAAGAACTACAAAGGCTATATGTCCTTATTATATAGACGACAAAGGCTGATTGAAGGGATCACAAAGGCTATATGTACTTATTATATAGGCGACAATGGCTAACTGGAAGAACCACAAAGGCCATATGTACTTATTATATAGACGACAAGTACTGACTGGCGGAACTACAAAGCCTATATGTACTTATTATATAGGCGACAAAGGCCGACTGAAGGAACCACAAAGGTTATATGTAATTAATATATAGACCACAAAGGCTGACTGCAGGAACCACAAAGGCTATATGTTCTTATTATGTAGACGACAAAGGCTGACTGGAGAAACCACAAAGGCTATATGTACTTATTATATAGACGACAAAGGCTGACTGGAGGGATCACAAAGGCTATATGTACTTATTATATAGGCGACAAAGGCTAACTGGAGGGATCACAAAGGCTATATGTACTTATTACATAGGCGACAAAGGCTGACTTTAGCAACCACAAAGGCTATATGTCCTTATTATATAGGCGACAAAGGCTGATTGAAGGGATCACAAAGGCTACTTGTACTTATTATATAGGCGACAATGGCTAACTGGAAGAATGGAAGAACTACAAAGGCTATATGTCCTTATTATATAGACGACAAAGGCTGATTGAAGGGATCACAAAGGCTATATGTACTTATTATATAGGCGACAATGGCTAACTGGAAGAACCACAAAGGCCATATGTACTTATTATATAGACGACAACGCCGACTGGAGGGATCACAAAGGCTATATGTAATTATTGTATATACGGCCAAGGCTGACTGGTGGAACCACAAAGGCTGTTTGTACTTATTATATAGACGACAAAGGCCGACAGGTATCTAAGATCCAGGGGCTTTATATTAACCTATATAATGTGTATATGTGTCATATTCACAATTCGCTAGTAATATAATAGCATACGATAATGTTAATCATATTGCGTAAACAGAATACCGCGGTGTGAATGATCGTATTCAAGGGTAAATGTATGACGCGCCACATACTTTATTGTCGAAATATTTGTATTTAAGGGGAGGGATTGGCTCCAGGACCTTCCAAACCCGGGCATTTAAGCCCAAAAAGTTTCAGGCCAATGACGGTTGGCCCGTTTGTTTCCGAATTTACTAATATCTGTCATACAGTCGAAATATGTGCATTAAATGAAGGAGGCAATGAGGCGGTTAATTTAACCTAGCTAGTTCATTCTCCTATCGCATGAAGCCGGTATGTCAGACCGTGAAAAGGGCTGAGTGTGAGTGCATGTTAAGTACGGTTGTTTCTCTCCTTTATATACAACTGTCAACACAAAGTTAACCCTTATAATGATGAGCATGAAAATCGTCGTCTGCTGTTGTTTTACAAATTGCCTTCTTTCATGTTTTGACAGCACTTCAGAATCATTTCCATTGGAAATGATTCTTAAGTGCTGTCAAATAATGTTTCGATTGATTCTCAAGTGCTGTCAAATTATTGGAAATTATTTTAAGTGCTGTCAAATCATGTTTTGATGAAATCATTGAAATGATTCTTAAGTGCTGTCAAATCATGTTTTGATGTTTTGATAAAAACTGGAAGAGAGAACATAATCAACAGACGACAACATTTAATTCAGCAGTGTGAGAGTTAAACCACGTCTTATATTGTTACATGACTACCGTTGTTTCACACTGCTCACAGACGTGTTCAAACTAGTATGGGACCACGAATGCCTGTCGTGCAAACAAAGAAATCGACCGGCCCTGGAATAATATACAGCTGGATTTTTGCTTATATCAAGTACATCCATTTTTCAAATTCAAAATCTTTTTCAAAACAAAAAAGGCTCTTGAAAAAAGCCGTCACTTTTAACGTACACACCTAAATAAAACGTAATTTTGTCTTCCACGTAGCAGAAAAAGTAAAGCTGATTCAACCGAACAATAAACGCATTTATTGTTTTTTTGTGGTATGTGGATATACATGTAACTATATGTTCAAATTATGAAATAATCCAGCGTATACGTCATTGACGTCAATTTTTTTTTTGTCACGTACGTGCGTGTAATTGCTGATTATTAGTCATATTTGGTCAGAAATACATTCACATCATGTCGTCGGAGTAGTAAAATGTGAAATGTGAAATTATGTATAAATGCCCATTAACCACGGTGATTTGGTTCCCTGAAGACGACACACCTTTGGCATCAAGGGTGGGAATATAATAACAATTAATGTTACTTTGGAGATCCTAGCCAGGTATATGTAGTCGACAACAAAGCGGAAGATATATGTTTTTTATTATGATTGTATAACACATTGCATACTTCTATTTTCCAAGTATGTTGATTAAACACTGTCTCGATTTCCAGTCTAACATTTCGAGATTGATGGAATGGTGGACAGTGCAGCTCTTGATCAGACTAAGCGGAGACATAGGCTGATCTGGCGCTACACCGGTCGCAAAAACCCATAAGCCCCATTTCTCCAGCCACGTACGAAGACAGTCTGGTAGGCCAATTAAATATTCAACTCCGTTTCATATCTAGTTACTGTCTGTGTGTTACCTAGTCACGTTTACATGAACAATTTCGCCTCTGTATAGGTTAGACACCACCAAATAGTTTTACTATATAATTTAACCGAATGCCATCCAATCAGGCCAGTCTCTCCTACTTTCACTATTCGTATGGATGCTGTGGGACCCACTTGTACATGACCTGCAGCCAGTCTGTACTGGTTCTGCATGAACTAAACAAGAGGTTCACTTACTCCTAAGAAAGAAAAATCCAACCTTGTCATATCCTCCAATATTGTGTACATTTTTTGGCCACGGAAACTCCGTTTACATCAAGTGACCAACAGGGTCAGTGTTTTCTTTTAAATGCTACAAATATGCTGAAAACTGGTGTTGAAGGCACCCCAAAATGTTCCTCAAGTGAAACTGGGTAGTAATGGATCAAGATTTGCAAGCAAACGGTGTCTGTGACCTCAAAACACCCGCACTATTTTTTTTATACCGGACTACTTTTGCATACACCCTGGGCGGTTTCGCACCATTTGGTGTCTTCTAACCTATAAGTGTACCAGTCCCACTACAAATCACTCTACAATATTCACTATTCAAAAAGTAGCTTCTATTCCTGGATACAGTACCAAGTTTGGAGCAAATATCTCAAATGGTTGTCACACAGCAGCTGTGTAACTCCACCATGTGACTGTCCACATTCTGCCTTAATTTGAGCTACTACAGAAGTATGGAGAATTTTAATAGATGATGAATTAAAAGCACATATCTCCATAAAATCACATAACATTACCCTAAATAGTGTTATAGCTAACCATTCTACATATACAGACTCATCACTGAAACTATACCAACATGTATGCCACTCTGGAATGGTCGACAGACAAAAGGCTACTGGCTTGGAACGGTCAGTCAAGAAATTTGCTTTATAACACAGGAGGAAAGGAAAAACAATGTTTTCTGAGTACTAGTGTCTTGGTACTATACCGATATGCGAAAACAATACTTATTCGCCTAATTTTGGCAAATTTTGGAACAGCGTCGCGATGTCGCGCCACTTTCCATAACTTCTTAATTGTCCATCAGCAAGCCAATATCAATGAATGAAATGAAAAACACACTATAATCACTGTTTCGGTGTATATTTCTGTCACATTCCAAGCCCAATCACCTACAGGTAATTTGCATACACTGGTTTATTATATTTCACTAAATAAAGCTGAGAAATCAAGATTTTAGAAGATTTTGAAGCTGATAACTGTCCGTCTGAGATACAAAAAGAACAAATATGTTGCATCGCGGAGTCCGCTCGATTATTCTTGTCGCAGTAACTTTAAATTATGTTCCCAGAGACATAGCTACAAGAAACATAAACTTCCAACTTCAAATTCTACAAACAAACATATCTCACATAGGGCCTAGGCACACCTTATAGGTTAGACACCACCAAATAGTTTTACTATATAATTTAACCGAATGCCATCCAATAAGGCCAGTCTCTCCTACTTTCACTATTCGTATGGATGCTGTGGGACCCACTTGTACATGACCTGCAGCCAGTCTGTACTGGTTCTGCATGAACTAAACAATAGGTTCACTTACTCCTAAGAAAGAAAAATCCAACCTTGTCATATCCTCCAATATTGTGTACATTTTTTGGCCACGGAAACTCCGTTTACATCAATTGACCAACATGGTCAGTGTTTTCTTTTAAATGCTACAAATATGCTGAAAACTGGTGTTGAAGGCACCCCAAAATGTTCCTCAAGTGAAACTGGGTAGTAATGGATCAAGATTTGCAAGCAAACGGTGTCTGTGACCTCAAAACACCCGCACTATTTTTTTATACCGGACTACTTTTGCATACACCCTGGGCGGTTTCGCACCATTTGGTGTCTTCTAACGTATAGACCCAGGTGAGATGGTTCGCCTAATCCCAACTCTTTTATATTTCAATCCACAGACAAACACGTGAATGGACGTGGCAGGTGTCGCCCCAGGTTAGGTTATTCTAGTATGGACCTGACAGGTGTGGCCCCAGGTCAGGTTATTCTAGTATGGACCTGGCAGGTGTGGTCCCAGGTCAGGTTATTCAAGTATGGACCTGGCAGGTGTGGCCTCAGGTCAGGGTATTAGTATGGACCTGGCAGGTGTGGCCTCAGGTCAGGTTATTCTAGTATCGACCTGTCAGGTGTGACCCCAGGTCAGGTTATTCTAGTATGGACCTGGCAGGTGTGGCCCAGGTCAGGTTATTCTAGTATGGACGTGGCAGGTGTGGCCCCAGGTCAGGTTATTCTAGTATGGTCTTGGCAGGTGTGGACCCATGTCAGGTATTATAGTATGGACCTGGCATGTGTGGCCCCAGGTCAGGTTATTGTAGTATGGACCTGGCAGGTGTGGTCCCAGGTCAGGTTATTCTAGTATGACCTGGCAGGTCTGGCCCCAGGTCAGGTTATTCTAGTATGGACCTGGCAGATGTGGCCCCAGGTTAGGTTATTTTAGCATGGACCTGGCAGGTGTGGCCCCAGTTTTCTAGAGGCTGGAGGTGCCCCAGCTCAGGTTATTGTAGTATGGACCTGTCAGGTGTGGCTCCAGGTCAGGTTATTGTAGTATGGACCTGGCAGGTGTGGCCCCATGTCAGGTTATTCTAGAATGGACCTGGCAGGTGTGGCCCCAGCTCAGGTTATTGTAGTATGGACCTGTCAGGTGTGGCCCCAGGTCAGGTTATTCTAGTATGGACCTGGCAGGTGTGACCCCATGTTAGGTTATTCTACAATGGACCTGGCAGGTGTGGCCCCAGGTCAGGTTATTATAGTATGGACCTGGCAGGTGTGCCCCCATGTCAGGTTAATATGGTATGGACCTGACAGGTGTGGTCTCAGGTCAGGTTATTCTAGTATGGACCTGGCAGATGTGGCCCCAGGTCAGGTTATTCTAGTATGGACCTGGCAGGTGTGGCGGCCGGTCAGGTTATTCTAGTATGAACCTGGCAGGTGTGGCCCCAGCTCAGGTTATTGTAGTATGGACCTGTCAGGTGTTGCCCCAGGTCAGGTTATTCCAGTATGGACTTGGCAGGTGTGGACCCAGGTCAGGTATTATAGTATGGACCTGGCAGGTGTGGCCCCAGGTCAGGTTATTGTAGTATGGACCTGGCAGGTGTGGCACCAGGTCAGGTTATTCTAGTATGACCTGGCAGGTGTTACCCCATGTCAGGTTATTCCAGTATGGACTTGGCAGGTTTGGCCCCAGGTCAGGTATTATAGTATGGACATGGCAGGTGTGGTCCCAGCTCAGATTATTCTAGTATGGACCTGGCAGGTGTGGCCCCAGCTCAGGTTATTGTAGTATGGACCAGTCAGGTGTGGCCCCAGGTCAGGTTATTCTAGTATGGACCTGGCAGGTGTGGCCCCATGTCAGGTTATTCTAGAATGGACCTGGCAGGTGTGGCCCCAGCTCAGGTTATTGTAGTATGGACCTGTCAGGTGTGGCCCCATGTCAGGTTATTCTAGTAGGGACCTGGCAGGTGTGGCCCCATGTCAGGTTATTATAGAATGGACCTGGCAGGTGTGTCCCCATGTCAGGTTAATATAGTATGGACCTGGCAGGTGTGGTCTCTGGTCAGGTTATTCTAGTATGGACCTGGCAGGTGTGGCCCCTGGTCAGGTTATTATAGTATGGACCTGGCAGGTGTGCCCCCATGTCAGGTTACTATAGTATGGACCTGGCAGGTGTGGTCCCAGGTCAGGTTATTCTAGTATGGACCTGGCAGGTGTGGCCCCAGGTCAGGTTATTCTAGTATGGACCTGGCAGGTGTGGCCGCAGGTCAGGTTGTTCTAGTATGAACCTGGCAGGTGTGGCCCCAGGTCAGGTTATTCTAGTATGGATCTGGCAGATGTGGCCCAATGTCAGGTTATTCTAGCATGTACCTGGTAGGTGTGGCCCCAGGACAGGTTATTCTACTATTGAGTGTGGCCCCAGTTCAGGTTATTCTAATATGGACCTGGCAGGTGTGGCCCCAGGTTAGGATATTCTAATATGGACCTGGCATGTGTGGCCCCAGGTCAGGTTATTCTAGCATGGACCTGGCAGGTGAGGCCCCAGGTCAGGTTATTCTACTATGGAGTGTGGCCCCAAGTCAGGTTATTCTAGTATGGACCTGGCAGGTGTGGCCCCAGGTTAGGTTATTCTAGTATGGACCTGGCAGATGTGGCCCCAGGTCAGGTTATTCTAGTATGGACCTGGCAGGTGTGGCCCCAGGTTAGATTATTCTAGTATAAACCTGGCAGGTGTGGCCCCATAGCTCAGGTTATTGTAGTATGGACCTGTCAGGTGTGACCCCAGGTCAGGTTATTCTAGTATGGACCTGGCAGGTGTGGCCCCATGTCAGGTTATTCTAGAATGGACCTGGCAGGTGTGGCCCCAGCTCAGGTTATTCTAGTATGGACCTGGCAGGTGTGGCGGCGGTGGTCAGGTTTTATTCTAGTATGTAACCATGGCTGGTGTGGCCCCAGGTCAGGTTATGTAGTATGGACCTGGCAGATGTGGCCACATCGTCAGGTTATTCTAGTATGGATCTGGCAGTTGTGGGCCCCAGGTGGTCAGGTTATTCTAGCATGGGACCTGGTAGGTGTGGCCCCAGGACAGGTTAATCTATTACTATGGAGTGTGGCCCCAGGTTAGGTTATTGTAGTATGGACCTGGCAGGTGTGGCCCCAGGTTAGGTTATTTTACTATGGACCTGGCATGTGTGGCCCCAGGTCATGTTATTCTAGTATGGATCTGGCAGATGTGGCCCCAGGTCAGGTTATTCTAGCATGGACCTGGCAGATGTGGCCCCAGGTCAGGTTATTCTAGCATGGACCTGGCAGGTGTGGCCCCAGGTCAGGTTATTCTACTATGGAGTGTGGCCCCAAGTCAGGTTATTCTAGTATGGACATGGCAGGTGTGGCCCCAGGTCAGGTTATTCTAGTATGGACCGGGCATGTGTGGCCCCAGGTCAGGTTATTATAGTATTGACCTGGCATGTGTGGCTCCAGGTCAGGTTGTTCTTGTATGGACATGGCATGTGTGGCCCCATGTAAGGTAATTCCAGTATGGACTTGACAGGTGTGGACCCAGGTCAGGTATTATAGTATGGACCTGGCAGGTGTGGCCCCAGGTCAGGTTATTGTAGTATGGACCTGGCAGGTGTGGCCCCAGGTCAGGTTATTCTAGTATGACCTGGCAGGTTGTTACCCAGGTCGGATATTTCCAGTATGGATTGGCAGGTGTGGACCAGGTCAGGTATTATAGTATGGACATGGCAGGTGTGGTCCTAGGGTCAGGTTATTCTAGTATGGGCTGGCAGGTTTGGTCGCATGTCAGGTTATTCTACTATGGAGTGTGGCTACAGGTCAGGTTATTCTAGTATGGACCTGGCAGGTGTGGCCCCAGGTTAGGTTATTCTAGTATGGACCTGACAGGTGTGGCCCCAGCTCAGGTTATTGTAGTATGGACCTGTCAGGTGTTGCCCCAGGTCAGGTTATTCTAGTATGGACCTGGCAGGTGTGGCCCCATGTCAGGTTATTCTGGAATGGACCTGACAGGTGTGGCCCCAGCTCAGGTTATTGTAGTATGGACCTGGCAGGTGTGGCGGCAGGTCAGGTTATTCTAGTATGAACCTGGCTGGTGTGGCCCCAGGTCAGGTTATGCTAGTATGGACCTGGCAGATGTGGCCACATGTCAGGTTATTCTAGTATGGATCTGGCAGATGTGGCCCCAGGTCAGGTTATTCTAGCATGGACCTGGTAGGTGTGGCCCCAGGACAGGTTATTCTACTATGGAGTGTGGCCCCAGGTCAGGTTATTGTAGTATGGACCTGGCAGGTGTGGCCCCAGGTTAGGTTATTTTACTATGGACCTGGCATGTGTGGCCCCAGGTCATGTTATTCTAGTATGGATCTGGCAGATGTGGCCCCAGGTCAGGTTATTCTAGCATGGACCTGGCAGATGTGGCCCCAGGTCAGGTTATTCTAGCATGGACCTGGCAGGTGTGGCCCCAGGTCAGGTTATTCTACTAGGAGTGTGGCCCCAGTCAGGTTATTCTAGTATGGACATGGCAGGTGTGGCCCCAGGTCAGGTTATTCTAGTATGGACCGGGCATGTGTGGCCCCAGGTCAGGTTATTATAGTATTGACCTGGCATGTGTGGCTCCAGGTCAGGTTGTTCTTGTATGGACATGGCATGTGTGGCCCCATGTAAGGTAATTCCAGTATGGACTTGACAGGTGTGGACCCAGGTCAGGTATTATAGTATGGACCTGGCAGGTGTGGCCCCAGGTCAGGTTATTGTAGTATGGACCTGGCAGGTGTGGCCCCAGGTCAGGTTATTCTAGTATGACCTGGCAGGTGTTACCCCAGGTCAGGTTATTCCAGTATGGACTTGGCAGGTGTGGACCCAGGTCAGGTATTATAGTATGGACATGGCAGGTGTGGTCCTAGGTCAGGTTATTCTAGTATGGGCCTGGCAGGTTTGGTCGCATGTCAGGTTATTCTACTATGGAGTGTGGCTACAGGTCAGGTTATTCTAGTATGGACCTGGCAGGTGTGGCCCCAGGTTAGGTTATTCTAGTATGGGCCTGACAGGTGTGGCCCCAGCTCAGGTTATTGTAGTATGGACCTGTCAGGTGTTGCCCCAGGTCAGGTTATTCTAGTATGGACCTGGCAGGTGTGGCCCCATGTCAGGTTATTCTGGAATGGACCTGACAGGTGTGGCCCCAGCTCAGGTTATTGTAGTATGGACCTGTCAGGTGTGGCCCCAGGTCAGGTTATTCTAGTAGGGACCTGGCAGGTGTGGCCCCATGTCAGGTTATTCTAGAATGGACCTGGCATGTGTGGCCCCTGGTCAGGTTATTATAGTATGGACCTGGCAGGTGTGCCACCATGTCAGGTTAATATAGTATGGACCTGGCAGGTGTGGTCTCTGGTCATGTTATTCTAGTATGGACCTGGCAGTTGTGGCCCCTGGTCAGGTTATTATAGTATGGACCTGGCATGTGTGCTCCCATGTCAGGTTAATATAGTATGGATCTGGCAGGTGTGGTCTCTGGTCAGGTTATTCTAGTATGGACCTGGCAGGTGTGGCCCCAGGTCAGGTTATTCTAGTATGGACCTGGCAGGTGTGGCCGCAGGTCAGGCTGTTCTAGTATGAACCTGGCAGGGGGAGCATGAGTTTTCCGAATGAAAATTTGGATGATGATAAACATGCGTATAAAGTTGTAAGCCAATCGGTAATATGGTAAGTAAGTTATGGCAGAATGGAAAACCTGACTGACAGACGGACGGACGGACGGACGAGTTTTGCATCCATATGTTGGCTACGCGATGGGATAATAAAATGACGGTCTCGAAATTAACTAATTCCCCGAGTTTGTTGGAGCATGTTCCTAAGCACTGTAAAGTATGTACATACTTTTGGACATATATTATCCCCACATGTGGAATTTGTGGCTGTTTAATTATCGCTATTATGTTACTATAATTACAGCAAAACATCGTTCAGCATTTAACGCAACCGGTAAAGCATGCAGTAGTGTGGAAAATCCGTAAATCTGTATGTGTGCTTCTAGTCCGTCAAACTACTCTGGTTACCACCCTATTCATATTCGGCATAGACTACGATTTTATCAGTATGCATCACAGAGGCCCCGAATGGGATTTTCATTTTCATGATATAAATAAGAGAATGTAGGACTTTATATACACACTTTCAGATACTGAACATGATCCACTATTACTGTGTTTCAACTGTCAAGATGTATGTCACCGAAAAATATTGAAATAAAATGAGGCCCCGAACTGGAAATACTACATACATATGAGGCGCATAAAGGGATTTTCTCAAAACAGTTTATATCAAATAAGTCGCATAATACATTATTTATTGGGTTTTATTTATACATTCCTGACCATCTGTTATTATATTGTCTGACGCACGTAATGTTCAAATGTTTCAGCGAAATATTGAACGTCAACAATATAATGCCAGTGGCATCGTACGTGTGTAACCGTTTCACCTTGTAAGTCAAGGGCGATCGAAGTCATATTAATGGACTGGAGATTATGTTTTCCAAACATTGGTCAGTATATCCTTTGGCATTGTGATAATAATAAAACTTGTTTGTAAAAATTTTGACGTCAAAATATGCTAATTGATTCAACGAATTTGTGAAGGTTATAAAGGTCATACATTTCATGTTAATGGGCCCATGTGTGTGTCACATATGTCATCAAGTTTCCAAATATAAAATAAATACTAGATACTATGTGGAAGCTATGGCAAAATTAAGAAACTCTTAAAACACTTATACAGACTTGTTGACGCAAACATAGCATAAGTGTTTCGGCGAACCAATTGACTTTGTGGTGGTATGGACCTGGCACCATGTCAGGTTATTCTAATTCCAGGGCTGAATATATATTTCTTTCGATGTAAATATTCCGTTCTGATTTTGAGATTCCACACTACCCCCCACCCCATGATATGTAGCAGGTTGAATACCGGATCGAACCCATTGGCCCGGCCTTAAATGACATTAGCTATTGATAGGCCGTTAAACACAATATAACAAACAAAATCATGATGTGCACTGTTCGCCATATGAAACACCCAATCATGATGCTAACAAGCAATGTAGATCGTTTTCTGACATATATTTGATCAGGAGCTAGATTGGTCACAAATCCCATAAGCTCCATTTCTACAATCACTGAATTACGAACCGTGTCTTGCAGTGCTAAAAACTTGTTAGACATTAAACCTACCCCACTTGATAATGTGTTGTTCTCTTTTATCCTTTCTATACGCCCGCTGGCGGCGGGCGGTGGGCGGGCGGGCGGGCGGGCGGGCACAGCTTGTCCAGGCAATAACTACTTGACGGATTGTAACCAAATTCGGTATTCATGTTTATCACGGCAAGACGAAGAACCTTATTGATTTTCAAAATATTCCGTTGACTTATCTCCCCTTCGGGCCATTTTTATTTTTCGCACTCTGTATCGTTGTCCACGCAATAACTCAAGTTATACTTCACCGATCGAAACCAAATTCGGTATACATGTTTATCACGGCAAGACGAAGAAGCCTATTGATATTGATTTTCCGTTGACTAATATCCCCTTGGCAGTCATTTTTAGCGCGCCTTCCGAAGGAAGCCGTGCTTATGGCATATCCTCGGCGTCGTAGGCGACCGTCTGTCTGTCCGTCCGCCGGTCTTCACAAATTATAATGGCCTATATTTTTTGTTTCCATGCTTGGATTTGCTTCATATTTCCCACACGCATTGCTCCAAGTGTCCTCTACTGCGCTGGGGCAAATCCACGTCCGTGCCGCCCCTTCTAAGCCCAGGGTCAAGGTCACATACTTTGTGCATCCAGAAACCTTAACGCCCGGGTAAATGGCCTATATTCTTTGTTACCTTGCTTGGATTTGCTTCATATTTCACACACGCATTGCTCCAAGGGTCCTCTACCTCTGCTAAGCCCAGGGTCAAGGTCAAATACTTTGTACGCTCGAAACATTAATACGCTCTGGCAAATGGCTCATCAATTTTCTTTCCCTTATCCAGCACGTTGTGTTTTCAAATGTGCCCTCGGTTCCTGTGTTGCCACCGGGCGCGCTTCGTTGTTCTCTGACAACTCTTGTTTATTTTCGGACTGTACATTTGTCCACGCAATAACTTCAGTTCTACTGGACTGATCGTAACCAACTTTGGTATACATGCACATGTTTATCACGTCAAGATGATGGTTTTCAGTGAGTTATCTCTCCTTGTTGACTGACCTTGCCTGGACGGGCGTATATTGTGACCTTCGGCACTCTTGTTTTGTTTTTATTTCTAAGTTCTATCTGGATTCTGCTCTTCAAGTACTTTATGAATGATTCGAACGTTATATCGCGTTTTTAGCTCACCTCAGCGAAGCTCATGTGAGCTATTGTTACCGCAATGTGTCCGTCGTCCGTCGTTGTCCGTCGTCCGTCGTCGTCCGTCGTAGTCCGTGAACATTTCCAAACGTCTTCTCCTCAGTAACCATTGGGCCTATAGTCACCAAACTTTATAGTCATCGTCCTTAGGTAGGGGGGTTACAAAACTGTTAAAAAGAAGTCATCACGTAATGGTGACCCCGGGGTCGAAAATGGGCGTGGCCCGTGGGGTCAAATTGGGGTGAAATTTTATTTTTGACCGATTATGGTCATGTCATATATCAAATCGAAGGTATCAACGAGGCGATCACTCTGGTGCATTTTTTGTCGACATCGGTTGGTTATGTCATCCAAAATGGCCGCCGAAATGTCAAAAGGTCGTTATTTTATTAGAGATTTCAAAATTCTTCTTCACATGCACCGCTTGGCGCATGGTAGCTAAATTTAAATGTTATGGTCCATGGGTGAAGCCTTTTCAGATTTGTTAAAATAGAGGTCATCGCTAATCCGAAATGGCCGCTGTCTAAAAATAGCATAAATTCTTAAAACAATCTTCTTCTCATGAACCGCCAGCCGGATTTCGACGAATCTTGGTAGAAATGATCGATATCCAATACACTTTCAAATTTGTGAATATGGTGACACAGGGGTCAAAAATGGGCGTGGCCCGTGGGGTCAAATTGGGGTCAAATTTTATTTTTGACCGAATATGGTCATGTCTATTTCAAATCGAAGGTATCAAGAGGCGATCGATCTGGTGCATTTTTTGTTGGATGGTCATGTCATCCAAGATGGCCGCCGAAAGGTCAAAAGGTTGTTATTTTATTAGAGATTTAAAAATTCTTCTTCACACGAACCACTTGTGGCCCATCGGTGGCCAAACTTTCACCAGTTTTATGGTCCATGGTGTGAAAGCCTTTTCAGATTTGTTAAAACGGAGGTCGTCGCTAATCCAAGATGGCCGCCGTCTAAAAATAGCACAAATTCATAAAAAATCTTCTTCTTATGAACCGCCATCCGGATTTCGAAGAAACTTGGTACGAATGATCGATGTACAATGCTCTTTCAAAGGTGTTAAAATGGTGACACCGGGGTCAAAAATGGGCGTGGCCCGTGGGGTCAAATTTTCCTTTTGACCAAATATGCTCATGTCATATATCAAATTGAATGAGTAGTATATAAGAGTCACAATGATACCACCACCTCTGAAAGTCACCGGCTAACGCGCGGTGCTCCCCACCGCATGGTGGTATCATTTGTGACTCTTATATACTACTTGGATTTCCCCCCACTGTTCGGCGGGTATGTATGAGAAGAATGGACCATATTTTTCATCAACCGTGAGACCATATATTTATGACATGAGAAGATACACCCTATTAGAGATAAGAATCCCTATGTTATACTCAGTATATATAATAACATAATGGTTCTAGTTAAGTGTGCGTGGTTGAAGAAAGGTAGTTACGAGAGGTGTCATCGCACCGGTATTTACGAATATTGCAAACATCACCGTGCATGGATGCGAAGAGGTTCCGTTTCACCTCGCCCATGTCGGCATTGTGGGGTAGGGACCAAAGCCGAGTCATTGCTATGTCCACCATGCGGTGGCACTCAGGCTACCCATCGAATGGTTAACAAGGAATTACGTGCTCGCAAGTATTATCGTTTAGTAATAATTCAAATCGGAAAGTCAGTTAGAAAGATAGAATCGATCTAATAAGTCACGGTGTTTCTACAGCATTAAAACACTGTAAAAAACATTATCAAACAAATTTTATAAAATTGGAAAATTGAACAGAAAAAACAAGTACCAATATTATTAGAGAAAATGGATAATACAATACAATTGGAATTGAAAGTTTTTAATGCCTGTGTTGAAGAAGTTTACGAAGAATACGGGGGTTATAGTCCTATATATAAATTCTATAAAATGAGAACACTAGGCGATATCGAATACATGAAATACCAGCGTAATTTATTACGCTCCGATAAAAACGTTGCATTTACAATATTATACCGCCAATTATGTCAACTATACAAGAGGCAAATACAAACATTAAGACGGATAATGCGTATCGGATATGAAACTAAGGTGTATTATATAAAATTGTTAAAACGCAACGATTCGTTTACGAATGTACATTTCTACGATATCGCTTATAAACATATGTATATTATTGAACAGAACTAATTAATTTATGTTGTAATCACAACACCAAGCAGACGACAATGTTCCAATTACACGCGTTATGAAAATACAAATTAGGTGTCCCACCTTACACGTATATTAAGTGTCCATTTATAGAGAGGTTTACACGATTACATCTTCCGGGATGGAAACTAAACACACTGTAAATATATACTACACACACGGTTATTTATAGCCGAGTGTATTTCTCCTTATCGATGGTATGTAAACGGGCTATCGATTTACACAGGAGGTGTGTACACAGTTTATAAACACTTAGTGAGGGTTATATTAGTTCACGAATTTCCGGGATGGTTCGTTAATTAAATTCGTAAAAATATTTATAATTTAAAGCTGAATACCCCCTATTATATAGAAAACATATTAATTAATATAATAATTTATTAATTAATAATAAATAACAATTTTTTTTTTATTTCCACCAGCAAAGTTAGGTTTATATATGAGAAATAAACACATATATACATTGCTGGGACGCTAGCAGTAATCTCAAAAGTGAGACAGGTTTCGCCACATGTACTTCACTCTGGCCGCTCTACACATTATAGCGGATGGAGGTAAGGAAGAGGAGGGGTCCGCGGTATCGGTCCAATGATGGGGGTGGAGGAGATGTGAGTGTAACACACCTCGCTAAGCCGAAAAAAAGAGAAGAGAAGAGATTTAAGCGAAGGGCTTAGCGAGGTGGACCCAGAAGGGTTTTGCTGGCGCGGGTTCGAGCCTCGGTGGGACCTAAAACATTTTTTCTTTTTTCTTTTTAAATTGTTAATAATTTCCCTAAAATTAATTAATAAATTGTTTACTGCACCCAATATAATTAATTTTATAATTAATTATTTAATAAAAATATTAATTTCCTCCGACTTTATCCCCAAGTTTTACCATAAATTTATCCCAATCAGTACACTCAAGCTTGGGCATGGTGGCGTGTGCTTTGATTCTAATATCAGTTTTTAATTTTTCATATCTCCCCATTTCTTCCACCACGGATTCAAACTCTAAATTTGATATTTTCTTATCGGCCAACGCTTTGGACGCTATAACGTCAATGCTATTTTTCTTAGACCTGGCGAGAACGGATATTCTATCATGTTTTCTACATTTTTTCTCGAGTTTTCCACCCGACGCCCTAATTACCATACAAAGTATTCCAGATAAAACGGTAATTCCACTCAAAACCCCTGCAAGTGGAACCGTTACAATTGTAGATAGCGTTGCAGCAGTCCCCGCGCCACTCATTACAGATAAACTTGCCAGAACCGTACTAGATGCTTCAGCTATATTCGCCGTGCGCTTATATTTTTTAGCGTGTCTTTTTCTATTTCTATGTTCTCTAACTAAAATATCCTGCATAACCTAAAATCTGAACTTCTTTCGTTAATTGGATACAGTGTTGATGGAGTGGTATTGACAATTGGAAGCGGTGATTCGTTCATGATTTTCAATATATTAGTATTTACAAAATAAGTTCAATTAACAATGAGACAATAGTGGAAGAACTCTCTGGGTCAGCGATATTCGTAACAAATAACACTACCTTCGGAAAGTCTAACTATCTCCAGCGGGTTTAGTGACTCCAATTGCCCGTTCTTCCCCATCTACTACGAGATTTATCGTCACCGCGCCCACAGGTTTACCACTAGCATTAACCGAGCAGACCGCCATTCGGGGAACTGAACCTGTAGCTGTCATGGCGTATCCCCCACATTTATTACTCGCTTTGGCACCGAACGAATATTCATAGAGCCCCTCAACCAATGGGCCCCGCTTCTCAGCCCAAACTGTTATGACACGTTTTTGCGTTTTCATTGTTTGCAACAATCTGGCAACCGCCCCGATAGAGGTATGGGCCTCAGTACGAACCTTTTCACCGGTCTCCTCAAGCGCTTTGGTCGCGGCTCTACGAACATGTTTCAGTTTATCGGAAACTTCTGTTATTTTACCGTCTAGTTCGGTAAGTGCCGCTTCTCTGCTGAGAGAGTCCTCTAAGCGAAACGCATCATAATGGTCGCCTGGTGGCCTTCTAAGGCTTTTTCAACACCCAACCGGGCCTCTTTTTGAAATTCGGTTATTTTCCCGTCTAGTTCGGCAACCGCCGCTTCTCTGATGAGAGAGTCCTCTGAGCGCAACACCTCATAAGCCTTCACAAGGGCCGCCTGGTGGTCTTCTCGGGCTTTCTCAATACCCGTTCGGACCCCCTCAACCCCCGACCGGGTCTCTTTCCAAAATTCAGTTATTTTTCCGTCTAGTTCGGCAACCGCCGCTTCTCTGATGAGAGAGTCCTCTGAGCGCAACACCTCATAAGCCTTCGCAAGGGCCGCCTGGTGGTCTTCTCGGACGTTCTCAATACCCATTCGGACCCCCTCAACCCCCAACCGAGCCTCCTTTCGAAATTCGGTTATTTTTTCGTATAGGTCAGTAAGTGCCGCTTCTCTGTTGAGAGAGTCCTCTGAGCGTAACGCCCCATAAGCCTCCGCAATGGCCTCCTTGTGGTCTTCTCGGACCCCCTCAACCCCCAACCGGGTATCTTTCAGAAATTCGGCTATTTTCCCGTCTAGTTCATTAAGTGTCGCTACTTTAGTGAGAGAGTCCTCTAAGCACAACGCATCATAAGCCTCCGCAATGGCCTCCGCAAGGTTCACCTGGTGGTCTTCTCGGACTTTATCAATACCCGACCGGGTCTCTTTTCGAAATTTGGTTATTTTTTTGTCTAGTTCAGTAAGTGCCGCTTCTCCGATGAGAGAGTCTTCTGAGCGCAACACCTCATAAGACTTCGCAAGGGCCGCCTGGTGGTCTTCTCGGGCTTTCTCAATACCCGACCTGGCCTCTTTTCGAAATTTGGTTATTTGTTTTCCTAGTTCGGTAAGTGCCGCTTCCCTCTGATGAGAGTCCTCTGAGCGCAGCGCATCATAAGCCTCCGTAAGGTCCACCTGGCGGTCTTCTCGGACTCCCTCAATACCCAACCGGGTCTCTTTTCGAAAATAGATTATTTTCCCGTCTAATTCAGTAAGTGCCGCTTCTCTGATGAGAGAGTCCTCTAAGCGCAACACATCATAAGCCTCTGTAAGGTCCGCCTGGTGGTCTTCTCGGACTTTATCAATCCCCAACCGGGCCTCTTTTCGAAATTTGGTTATTTTTTCACCTAGTTCGTTTAGTTCCGTATGCGTTTCTTCAAGACTTTGTGTATTCACAGCCAGGGCATATTCTCTAAGTTGTGATAGTAGACTCTTGTGAATCTCGTCCGTGGCCACCGATATAGTTCTATTGATCAAGGCCTTTGTTTTTTGGGTAGTTAAAAAGTCGCCCTCTGTCGGGATGAATCCCCCTTCTGCCGGTTCCAAATTCTTTGAATTTGTCACCCAATCCCGATTGGAATTGGAAGAACTACCTGGTCCGTATATACTCATTTTCAATAATGTTGATAATATATATATATATAAATTACGAACATGCGTTTAATTCTAAATAATTTTCTTAAAATTAATTAATTTGAAATTTCTAGGACGACCGAAATCGGATAATCGTTCTTCAACTCTCGCCCTATATCATCAAGAATAGAAATCTTCAACTCGTGGATGTGTCCAGATTCCAAAACTTTCATCTCGGGGTGTGGGAAGTCTAAGGCCAAGACGTAATACGGTACTTGTTTCCTGAAGGCGTCTAAGCACTTCTGCATTACTACCGAAGCCCCCTGTATGTGTAGGCTCTGAGGCTATGATAGTATAGCCTGTTTCGATGTTTTGCCAGCCTACCGTGAAGGTGATTGATCTAAGGCCTACCCGGCGTTGTCCGCAGCAGTTGTCTATTAACTTTTGAAGTTCACAACTCCCTTTTTGAACATTAGTGATAGTAGCAAACATAATAATATCTTTCAATGGATACCAAAGCATTTAGCTTTAATTCTAATGCAAAGTACGCGGTCGGAGGTGTATACACTCAAAAGAACACCATTGGTGAGCTTGTGCACCCCACAATAAGAGCCATTACACAGGATGTCATAACAAACTGGAACAACAATCCTATGCAGTTCTGGCAGAACCAACTAAATTTTACCGTGTGGTGTGCCACAACCGGGTGTGGCGTCTCTTTCAGAGACCACATAGCAGACCGTAACAGCATGTTAAGCAGTAGCGTCTACAACTTTCATGTGTATTATACCATTAGGAGGATTCTCAAAGAACTAGGTACTCCACTACCTCAAGACGACGGGTGGAATCCCATTTCCAACACATACAACCGTAAGGAGTTCAAACGGATATGTGACGAATTTAAAGTTTCAAAAGATTCGGATTGGAGACAGAAAACATTTTCAGACACCGGAGGTTTAGGTACTGTTTATCTCAGTGGTCTAGACTACGGTGCAAGCACGAAGTATGCCACCCCAGATGTAACCTTTGGTTTCTACTATTCAAATCGTGTTGTGAACCCAGTTAGAGGTTATAAAAATTGGACCGCCACCGATTATGTAGTAAATAAAATGACATTCGGGTCTGAAGTTAGTACAAAGAGACAGTGTAATTACGATTACTGCCGGTATAATGCACCAAAAATAGCTCACGTCGATTATATTTTACAAGACGAAAACGTGCAGAAGGGGGTATAGAAACCTTTTTTATATTGGACGACGGTCTAGGGGGTTTACGCAGGCCGGTGTTACACGCTCAACGACTCCATTCGCGTATACGTTTGGGCCATCCTCGGCGCACAGAAGCAAACTCGCAGTTCTATACTAGGCACTGGAACGGCCTTTGACGCGCAAAAACAGTTCTTGGCACTTGTTGAGGACGCCATCTCAGCTAAGGTGGACCTGGAGAAGGCGATCCAGAATTATCAAGACGTTTTGCAGACTGCCAGCACCCCAGTAGACTATGTATTTGGAATAGGTCTTTATATGGCGCCGAGCAATATGATACTACGAGACGACCCGGTTGACGGTTACAATAATCAAATCGTAATCGCCACCGCCAAAAAATCGGCCACAACGGTAACGTGAACACGGATATCATCAAGCGCACCCCCAACATGATCGGGAGCGGAGGTGAAAATTCAACTAAATTTGAAAAAGATTTCATAAAACCCCCAAAACACAAAATGGAAACACCTCCCTCAACACAATCGGGATTGAAGTTGAACCCAGTACCCCCAATTCGTAAATAGGATGCACCATCGAGTCCCCCTAATCCAATCATCAACAATGTTGAAATTGGAACAGGAGCGGAAACACCAATCGAGATTGGAAGCACAACACACGAGGAGGAGAAATTAGCGTTCGTCGTTGCCCTCGTGGCGATCGGACTATTTACGCTTTGGTTTTAGGAACTCTCTGGCGAAGAATAGTAGGAGACCGGCGATTGCCACGATTAAAGCCCAAGCATTCTCGGCGAGCCATCCGACCGTTTTTGATAATATAGATAACAAGAAGGAGAGGAGACCTCCTATCAAACCAGGCAGCGCGGCAGCCAACTTTCCTGCTAATTTAGCCAGGAGACTGGCGAGGGCTTTTAGTTGTTTTTTTTACCCACTCCTTGGCTCTGCCGGATGGCGCGGGTGCTGGTGCGTGTGCTGGTGCGGGTGCTGGTGCAGTACCAGCATTGACAGCTACAAATAGAGACGATATAGATAGAATTAGGGTCGATATAATCATGCTGAAAGCTGCGATGATGGTTACTATCGTGACGCCCTTCTCTCTGAACAGAGTGCGAAGACGCTCACCGAGTGTCGTGTCCTCGTGCAGGACCCTCGAGATTGTTTCGTGGCTCCGACTTAATTGGAAAGTGCCTCACGGTTAGTCGAGACAACCTCCAAGCGAGCTTCTCTTTCGTCCCGCAACGACCGCAGGAGTTTGTTGATCCGCTCGGTAGATTCTCTATCGTCACGGACTTCACCAAGTTTTCTTTCTTCTAGCGCGATATGTTCGTCCAGCACCGTGAGTTTGGCGAGGTTATTGACCAGTTCGCCCCGGACCGTTTGCAGACCCTTATCGAGTCCCAGGTGTTCGCGAAGAGGTAATGGTGGGTCATACTTAGTGCCGTTTAATTCGTTGACCGTGGTTTCCACAGTGTTAATAGCGTCGGTGGCTATACGAGGGACCTCGCTGATATCGCTCGTTTCTATAGCGGCGGCCGTCTTCACCAGCGTTTCGTCGGTAGACTGTAGGGTTTTTACCATTTGTTGAGGCAGCTGCGACCGATCATCGATCACTCCGAGAGCTCGAGCGAAGAGTACTCCATATCGGTTCACGGAAGAGGGGCTGAGGAACCGGGTCGGGTTGTTCTTGTACGTCAGCAATTTCCAGCTCTTGCCCCATTTAACCCATAAGTCTCCTCTTTTAGTGCTGCGGAACTCCAACGCGGCCTTGATGCCGTGTTTAGACACCTCAATCTCCCACCATTTCACCCGAGACTCCGTTTCCGTGAGAGGCGCCAGCTCATCCTTGGAGATCCCCGCAGGAATCTCAGCACCGCCCGCTCACGCCGGAGTTGCGGATGGGGCCTCCCAGGGAAACGTAGTATCGGGTGAAGTTCCCATTGGTATGACTGTTAAGGGCGTAATTCGGGGGTCGACAAACCTAGGATCTTTATTTAATGGTGTCTCTATGAAGGTCGTTTCGTCATATTTATCGATGTCATCATCGATGTCATCATCATCGCGGAAATCGTCTCTGCCGATTTCATCCATGTCAATATCGTAATCAGCCATATTAATTATGTATTAAAGACAAAACCATACGGGTTTAATATAGTTTCACTAAATTATGTCTTCGAGTCAATACGGTCGCAAACTCAATCCATACCGCAGACTGCGTGAGCCCCTCGGGGCAAAAGGCGTGAGACAGAGTGTCGTTATTACGAACAACCCATCGACGATCGACCAGAACCAGCAGCTCTTGGGTCCGCTTCCCCAACCTCGGAGCTAACGACGTCATTGTGCCGGGGACTGTTCGCCTCGCTTTCACTATTTCGCTGACGTCGACGGACGAGGACCGAACCGTCGTTCAGAACCTGGGTCGCGCCATAGTCAAGAAGACCATGATAAATATTTCTGGTAATGAGGTGATGTCGATCGATGACAGTGACGTCTACCATTGTTATCAGGACCTATGGAAGACGGCGCAAGAGCGCGAAAACGCTGTCTATCAGGGTATTGACACCAGCAAAAATAAGAACGTAACCAAACTTAGAATCGGGGCTGGTAACATGGCAGATAACAACGAGAGCGACAACGCGGTCGCGGGCGCTTACGGCAACCGCTTCTACATCCCGCTCGACTTTGAGTTGCTGGAGAGTCACATGCCCTACTATCAGAGTGCTTTGGCTGACCGCCTCGAAGACGAACTAACGTTCAACGACTACGGCCGAGTTCTCATAGCCACCGACATGTTATCGACGTATACGATCGATAATGTTTCGCTGGAGTACGACATGGTCACGATGCCCGAACTCGCGCGATTGATCAGAACCCAGTACGCCGGGCGCGTTGCCATACTTTACGACCGAGTTCTTCGCCATCGCAAGATGACGAAAGACAAAGGCGACACATTGTGGAATATTAATGTCAACGTACCCGCCCGCTCGATGAAAGGTATACTGATGTTGTTCGAGGATGCTCGGTTCGCGTTCGGTGCTAGAAAAACCGACAAATTCTATCAAAGGTAGAGGTGACGATTGAGGGAGTCCCCAATCAACTCTACAGCGCGGGTCTTCGCGCGCACCAGCAGTGGAACGAAGTAAGAAAGCAGTTTGCTGCCGGCTCTAAGCGCTCTCCGGAGGTGGCCGCGGTTACCAAAGACCTGCAGCTGCAGCTGGCACATTGAACGTGTACTTATATATAATTACAGACGCACAACTCAACATCGAAGATGGTCGATACGTCTCAGCACTCTACTGATTTAATAAAAAAATCATCTAACGATTTGTTAACTAATAATTTTGAAAAAAGTCAGAAAATGAGCAATCAATACCAATTCACGATTGGAGATGCCCACTCTGCCATAATGTGTGGGCAGACAGGATGTGGAAAAACGGTTTTCATCCTCGACTTGCTCGAGTAGTCCTACCGCGATGCCTTTCGTCACATTGTGATCCTGTGTCCTACTGTGCTGCACAACGAGACTTATCAGCGGCGCCCGTGGATATGGAACGACCCTAAGGTATACGTTATTGACCCCGGCGACAGGCTTCACGATTGGTTGCGTGGTTTATACCAAATATTCCAGGGTGAGCTCACCCTATGCGTGATTGACGATTGTTCGGCCAAGGCGGCGATGACCAAAAAGAAGGACATGCTCTCTGAGCTCGCATTTTCTGGCCGCCATGCTAGACAAAGCGTTTGGATATCCACTCAAAAGTACAACGCCGTCCTCAAGGATCTGCGCGAGCAAACGAAATGGGTCGCCCTCTTTCACTGCAAGGACCGAGACTCATTCGATGACTGCCTTCGAGAGAATGACGTTATCCCAACGCGCGAGGAGCGCCTGGAGGTTCGACAGATGTTTTCGGAAACTAAGCACGCCTAGCTTCTGCTAAAGACTGATCAACCAACTGCTTATAAAGTTATCAATTAATTAACTTTAAGAAAATTGCAAAGTAATAAGCTATTGCAATGCTTAACAATGCTTAGCAATTGCTGAACAATGCTTAGCAATTGCTTAATAATGCTTAGCAATTGCTGAACAATGCTGAACAAATACTTAACAAATGTTGAACAAATGCTGAACAATGGTTAACAATGTTAACAATTTGGTGCTCCGCTGCGAGCTTTGTTGCGAGCATAATGGTGATCATAAGTATCGGGTGGTGCGCTTGGCAATATGTTAAAGTGATGAGACTTGTTGGAATACTTAAATTAATTTTAAGAAAATTAGCAATAATGAACTGCGACGAACTTCTCGATCAGCTAATGGAAGAAACCTCAACTCCGACTGCCAACACGGTATATTTCCTGAAAGATAATGAAACATCAACTCCGACAGAGCAATCGGGATCAACTTCAACTCCAACGGCAGTTGGTATTGGGTTGAGTGCAACGACTCCGAATGAAAATGAAAATGCGGCGCGACGAGAACGGCTAGCTGCGCTGGTTGCTGGGGGACAATCGGAGCATTATCTCGGTAGGCGTCTCTCAGTTTTTCAGGTGGATAAGATGTCAGATGCGGAGATCGATAAAATGTACGCGCGATACGAATCTAGGTTAGGTGCGGAGATGACAAAAACTCTTGGGATCGGCGGCTATTCATTTGTACGCAACCGCCGTTAGTATACTTCTCCCTATACCAAACACCGCGGGATTGATTGGCGATCTAGAGACTGACCCTTTTATAGGTCACACTCTCAGAACAGCCTGTTGCTCAATTTATCACAAGTTTGGAATGTACTTAGCTCCGCTGACAACCGCGTTGACCACGGGTAAACACTGTCAATTTGGACATATATGCCCACGAACTATAAGCCCTAGTATTAATATCATAAATGATGACACAAGACACACCTGCGAGAGTGACGGAGTTGAACCCGATTGCTCCAACACAATCGAACCCGAGTGTTACTCCGCCACTGGATGACATACCGCATATAAAAAATCCCAAAAGACAGGCAGCTGGGCGGGCGGCGGCTGCCACCCGAAAAGTTAAACAAGATAAAATAGTCGCCGAGCTTCGAGAGGCTAAACAGTCGTTGCAATCGGGGACGGAGACAGCAAAACATCTGAAGACAGAGCAATCAGGTTCAACAGTGTTGAGTGCAACAACACCCCCAATTCACGAATTGGAAGCACACTCAACACCCAATCGAGGTTGGACGAATCCGATTGAACCCCAATTCACGAATTGGAGTTGGGTTGTTGGTGGTGGTCTGGCAGTTGTTGGTGCCCTGTGCGTGTGGAAATACCCCCTATTATACCAATCCTTATCGAGAAAACAACCCCCATCAATTCATCCAAAAACAGTTACGAAACACCAATCGCGATTGGATGCGCCCCCATTTAAACATTTGATCGCGATCCCTTTTATATGCAATAATTATTTAATTATCAACAATGCTGAACAAGATGGTAAAATGATAGTGAATGCGCTTTATCACGCCGTGGTGATATCGGGTTTCAGTATCGGGTATGCTCGACTATCAAAGATGGCTCTAGGAGGGTCCGCTCACAAATTGGACATTACTGTGAGAGACATAGGGCTCGCGACCTTAGATGTAGCGGCCGCAGTTTGGACCCGAGATTATCTAATTAAAGCTGGAATTCTACCCGTTAATATATGGAAATAAATGGCTTCAATCGCAGTAATAGTAGGTGGTGCGCTTGTAAACGCATTGGCGTTCAGCGGTAGCAACTTTATATTCTCTAAAATGAGAGGCTCGAACGTGGATGAGGAGCGCAAGCGTCACGATTTAGCTGTAGAACAATTCAATAGCGCAAAGGAAGCGTGGTCGAAAAAACGAACCGCCCATCTGGACTGGGTCAACGAAGAGCTTCGCCGCGAAAATCACGCCGCACAAACTTTTCAGAACGTTGAAGAAGCCAACCGTGAGTACGCGCTGGCATATCCACAGAAAAGTCTAGATCCAATGGATCGCGAGCCCCAACTTTCAGATTTCTATGTACCGTCAGAGCCCCAAAAATACCGCGAGATCGCGTTGATCGTCGTGGGAATGGGTGTGGTGGGTATCGTCACCTACTATATCCAATCGAGATTTTAAATTAATTAATACTTTTTTACAAATTAATAATTAATTAAAACAATTTTTTTTTATAAAAATATATATATATAGAACGATGTTAGTTGACGAACTTTATTACGCTATGATCGATGCAGGCTACAAGTCCCTTAAATACAGTTTACCCGGTGCAAAGAGTATGATTCATCTGGCCCGAGATTCTCTCGAGACGTGGCGCGAGGACAAAAAAGCGGCCACCCTTTTCGCAAAGCGGATATTATATTCCTCCACCAATCCTGATGGATTGGATGAATTAGATTTTCCCAAGTTCCTTCAGAACTTAACCCCCAATCTCAATTGTACTTCCAACAAAGCTTTATTATTATCGACGCAGTTACCGGACGATCTGGCGAGGGCATGTTGGAGATTGTCCGATATATTAGAATACTTCGCATACGATGAACACGCGCAAACTTGATACCAAACTATCGGTTCGCCTAGCGCGCAAGCTAGCAAACACATACTACAGCCTCCGCGGCTACTGGAAGGGACTCGCTGCCATCAAGAACCTCGCGGCGGCGACCAAGGTTTCAGAAAACGCTGTCAAGGAATGGCTCTAGAAGCAGGCCATCTGGCAAATCTATTTACCCGCGCCTCACAATATTCCGCGCCCGAAATTCGACGTGCCGGTGCCGAACCAAGTTCACCAAGCGGATCTCCTGTTTCTACCTCACGATCGCGTCGGTCGCAAGACGTACAAGTACGCACTGACAATCGTTGACGTAGCGAGTCGTTATAAGGGGGCTGAGCAGTTGGCCACTAAAGAGTCTAAGGAGGTGGCCGACGCTCTTTCCCGAATATATAAGAGGTGTCCTCTCAAATGGCCGAATCTTCTCCAGGTCGATCCCGGCCGAGAGTTCATGGGCGCGGTCTCTCATCTATTGTCTAAGCACAACGTTTCTGTCAGACGCGGCCGCGTCAACATCCACCGGGACCAGGGGATCGTGGAGCGCTTCAATCGAACCCTGGCTGAGAGACTGTTCGGACACCAATACGCCAAAGAACTTGTAGACCCTCATTCACGATCGACCGAGTGGGTGGCCAGACTGCCCGCCGTGGTCTCCGCACTCAACGGAGAGGTGACCAGATTGATAGGTAAGAAGCCCGTAGATGCTATCAAGTTTAAAAGGGTGACGAGCAAGCCATCTGTCGTCTCGCGCGGGCGACCCGTTGGTTGAGAGGAGCAACGGCTTCCATCAGATATTGACGTCCGGTACCTCTATCAACCGGGAGAGCTCGAAGGTGGCAGCCGCCGCGCGACTGATCCCGTGTGGTCTCTCAATGTATATCATCTAGATCGATCTATTACCAAACCTGATGAGCCCGTGCTCTACTATTTGGATGATGGGCCATCTCGAGGGTTTGTTCGCGAAGAACTTCTTATGGTGCCTTCTGACACCCAGCTACCCCCGGATCGTCAGAGTCTTTAGTATTCTCTCCTTTTTTTTCAGAGTTATTTTTTTTTTTTACCTATCCTATAGGCTCGGTGTGTAACCCGTCTTCCATCACTCTCCTCTTGTCGTAGTACGCCGACAACACCAACTTCTCCTGCTTGTACGTCTTCATCACCCCGTTAATCATTCGGAATCCCCTGTTCTCCGCCATATCCATACCCCCTTCGAGAGCACTCTTGTACCTTCCCCAAGTCAGATCGTTAGATCTCTTCGACATCCCCTTGGCCGAGTGCTTAGATTTTCCATCACCACTCACTTAGTAACACTTACTACACAGAGCGATGGCTCTATCCCCTTCGGATTCCAGCTTGAACAGTCCTCGAGTTCTGTTGCTCCACACGTCCCACGCCAACCACTCGGTCTTCTCCTTATTGAACTTTCTCTTCATATTCTTTCTCACCACCGCCGCCAGCGTCTTCTCCGACAGCGCGAAGTACATGCTGTCAGTGTCCATCTGTATCAGCTCGAAATCTCCGCAATCCACGTACTTGTCCAAGAAGTCGTAGTAGAACTCCAGCATCCGGAGCTTGGCCAACTGGTAGACCGCTATGCCACACTGAAACGGTTTGTTGATCACCACTCGAGTCTTCCTGCTCGATATCTCATAAGCCTCCCCAATCTCCTCCAGGTCTTCGAACCACGCCGACCTCAGTGCCCGGTCGACAGTCTTCTCATCCTTCGTATATGTGGTGTTCAGGTGTCTCTCTTGTGCCTCTATCAGCTTGCCACAACACGCGTTGCCAACCAGTTTGAATATCTCCGCCAACACCGCCTTGCTCTTGTCGACGTCCCCCGTCCGTCTGGCAGCGGTGACCTCTTTAACGAACCATTGAAACGGTTTGCCGGGTGTGTAGTCAATCACCCTATGCACCGCCTTGACGATCAGACCGTGCTCCAGATACCACTTTAGCAGTGGTGAGTATATGATCATCTTCTTGGCGGACATTGCCCCCACGAGCTTTCTCTGTCCTTCGACTCTTTTCCTCCCGGTCCCGGCCAGGTAGTCCTTCATGTGCTGTGGAACCTCGTTCTCATCGACTTCTCGATTAACAAACAGCGGTGACATTTCCGAGAACTTGTCTCTCAACGTTTCCGGGACCTCTATATCCAACTCCGCAAATCCGAACCACTTTTCACTTCTGACCTTCCTCACGAAACAGTCTATATACGACTGTCTTTCCGGGTCGTCACACGTCCATATCTGCTCCTCACCACACGGCATGTCCTTCGACAGAGTAGATAGGTACAGAGCATTGGCTTCGTACCCCAGCACCGCCTTGCACATCTTCTCCCCCCGACTCCCCACCTGACCCCTGATCGTTGACCTTCCAGCCTCGGCGTATCTGGAGAATACTATGGACTGACCACCGACCAATCCCTGCTTCATCATCTCGTAAGTTTCAGACTTCGGCGACCACAGCTCGGGCGTGTCCGCCTTCCCATCGATCGACCTGCGGAGTAGGTACTGAAGGGATACACCGGGCAGAGACACAGCATCCTTGAGTATGTCCACTCCTCTTCCCCTGTAGAACTCAGTCATTTTAGTCAGAGCCTACAGGAACGGTCCTACATCCAAGTCGTTGTAGTGTTGCAACCATTCCTTGAACGTCTTCATCCCATTTTCTCGGAATACCTTCTTACACTCTTTCCACTCGGACAACGACAGTAGGAACTCACCCTTCAACTTCGAGTACCACTCGGGATAGTCTGGCAGCCCCGGATGGTCGAGCTTGTCCGCGCTATCGAACCACTCGTACGGAAAGTGAGACTTTACCGTTTTTCAGTCGTACGCCTTAACCCACCGGTCGTACGTGGTACCGGGTCCCAGATACTGGATGATGTCGAGAAATCTAAACTCCGGGGTAAACAGAAACATCGTCGTGCTGGCTCTCTTTCCGACCATCACCTTATTCACGGTGGCCGCCAACTTCTCTACAAAAGTACTGCTTGATGAGGTTCAGGTCGTACCTGCTACAGTTGAACCCCATCACCGGGACTTGGTCAATCCAAGAGATAATCTTTGCTTGCTGAGACTTCGATAACATATCTATGTCGGCCGGCAGATACTTATTCCTAACCCCCTTCCTGATTGCCTTGCCTCTCATCTGCAGCTCGGTCACGAACTTCTCGACTAGCGTGTCGGGATCTCGTTCGCATATGTGTGTGATCCCTTCATGCATCGTATCCCCCAACGACACCGATATAGGAACGTACTCGACCTCGAAGGTCAGGTCTTTGGTGGGTCGCATGGTTTTTGACTTGTCGAGATACGCCTCGAAGTCGTAGACTATCTGGTGAGGGTACAGAGTCGTCACCTCCTCGCGCGGTGGTGGTGGATGGTGGGGATTCCCCTCATTCAATCACTCGCACTCCACCACCACCACATCACCACCAGCTCGTAACCCGCCTTCCTTATCTTGGCGTCTTGAATTTTCGTCCTCCTGTACAGCGATCTCGCGTTACCTCTCATGCAATGTCTCGGACACCCGTGCCAGTAGCATTCGTGAAACTGAAACACGGTCTCGGTCTCGTGACAGTAACCGTCTACCGGATCGCCGGCCACCCACCTCTCACCACCGTGACCGCATCTCGCGTGATGTATGTGCTTTCCACCCTCTCTTCTTCTCTATTCAACCATTGAATCGACCTCTCGCTCGCTGACCCCTTGGGATAGAACGCCTTCTCGTAGGCCGACTGTGGTCTCTCTACCCTCTTACCTGGACATGTCACCACGGTCTTCCCACCCATGCAGGTGGTCGCGTGCCTGTGCATGTTATACGACTTTGTGAACCGTTGTTGACATCCGGTGCACCCGTACTCGTTCGTCATCTTGCGGAGGTTCGTTATGAGGAAAGAGTGACCTCCAAATATTCCTATCGTCATTATCTTCTCCCCAACCACGTCGTAATTTGCCGGAACCTTCATGAGGTACCACACTCCGTCGGCGGTGGGCTCGTAAACGCGAATGCCCATCTTGAAGCGCTCTTCTACCTTCTTAATATCATCCAGGGGGATTCCCTTACTACCCGGTCCGTTATCGTGCCCGAGGTATTCGCGAGCCAGAGCTCGTGCCTTCTCACAACAGCGGTCTGGTCTCCCTCCACGGTGGATGGCTATGCACCTAAACAGACGTACGTGTCGACGGAATACATTCGCTTTTTTTGTCTTAACCAGTCTGGAAGTTTTCCCGCTCCCATGAGAAGTTGTTGCGCATCGATGATCATCTTCACCTCGACCGATATCCAACGAACGAAGGTCCATTTTGTGTTTGGTCAACTTTTTCGATGTCCATTCGACCTTTCTCTCTATCGGTTATCCAACTCTCTGCTTTGGAAATCTCGTTTACCCACGGACTGCCCTTTGGACTGCCCAAGTAACTGCCCTTACGAGCACGAATACCTCAGATAACACGCCGTGGTCATCTCTGGGCGAATTTTATTAATTATGCGATTAGCGATCTCCCCGTATACCCCCCTCTCGAAAGTCCATACTATCTTCCTCCTACCCCTATCAACAGTTTCCCTAACTTCGGCTTCTTCGGCGAGAATCCTGGGACCCTCCTCCACCAAAGCTCTGGCGATATCTCTCCTCCTCTTAGGAGGTCTCCCCACCAACCCTTGATAAATCTTATTGTAGTACGCATTGTATAGGGGTTTTCTACGTGCGCTGGGATCTTCTTTTACACGCTGCGCGTAAGCAGTGGCACGCAGGCTGGCCGTCGTCTCGTTCTCCAATTTCTCGGAGCGTTTTTCGGGGTCGGCGGGCAGTCGTCCGGTCGAAACCGCACGCCGCAGCCTCTCCTCGTAGACGGTGGCTCGCGCGTCACTTATCCTATCTGCTATATCTTTCTTGAGTCTCAAACCTCTTAGGGTGTATCTTCTCATGTCATAAATATATGGTCTCGCGGTTGATGAAAAATATGGTCCATTCTTCTCATACATACCCGCCGAACAGTGGGGGGGGGGGGGGGGGTGGTGGGGGGGAATCCAAGTAGTAAATAAGAGTCACAAATGATACCACCATGCGGTGGGGGGCACCGCGCTTTAGCCGGTGCCTTTCAGAGGTGGTGGTATCATTGTGGCTCTTATATACTACTGAAGGTATCGATGAGGCGTTTGCTCTGGTGAATATTTGTCGGAATCGGATGATTATGTAATCCATGATGGCCTCCAAAAGGTCCATTTATTCAGGATTTTGAACGTCTTTTTCTCAGGAACCACATGGCCGATGCTGTAGTCTTTGTGGTACCATCTGTCAGCCTTTGTCGACTATTTTATATGTGAGTGTAGCCTTTGTGGTACCATCTATTAGCATTTGTAGACCATTTTCTATGTGAGTGTAGCCTTTGTGGTACCATCTATTACCCTTTGTCGACTATTTTCTATGTCGATGCAGCCTTTGTGGTGCCATCTATTAACCTTTGTCAAATATTTTCTATGTCGATGCAGTCTTTGTGGTGTCATCTGTAAGCCTTTGTCGACTATTATTTATGTGGGTGCAGCCTTTGTGTTGCAATCTGTCCGCCTTTGTCAACTATTTTTTATGTCGATATAGCATTTGTGGTGCCATCTGTCAGCCTTTGTCGACTATTCTCAATGTCGATGTGCAGCCTTTGTCGTGCCACCTGTTAGCCTTTGTCGACCATTTTCTATGTCGATATAGCCTTTGTGATGCCATATGTCAGCATTTGTTGACTATTTTCTATGTGTGTTTAGCCTTTGTGGTACCATCTGTAAGCCTTTGTTGACTATTTTCTATGTGAGTGTAGCCGTGGTGGTACCATCTATTACCCTTTGTCGACTATTTTCTATGTCGATGCAGCCTTTGTGGTGCCATCTGTCAGCCTTTGTCAACTATGTTTATGTGTGTGTAGACTTTGTGGTACCGTCTGTCAGCCTTTGTGGACTATTTTCAATGTGTGTGCAGCCTTTGTGGTACGATCTGTAAGCCTTTGTTGACTATTTTCTGTGTGAGTGTAGCATTTGTGGTACCATCTATTACCCTTTGTCAACTATTTTCTGTGTCGATGCAGCCTTTGTGGTGCCATCTGTCAGCCTGTGTTGACTATTTTCTATGTGAGTGTATCCTTTGTGGTACCATCTGTCAGCCTTTGTCGACCATTTTCCATGTGTCTGTAGCCTTTGTGGTACCATCTGTCAGCCTTTGTTGATTATTTTCTATGTGAGTGTAGCCTTTGTGATACCATCTATTACCCTTTGTCAACTATTATCTGTGTCGATGCAGCCTTTGTGGTGCCATCTGTCAGCCTTTGTTGACTATTTTCTATGTGAATGTATCCTTTGTGGTACCATCTGTCAGCCTTTGTCGACCATTTTCCATGTGTATGTAGCCTTTGTGGTACCATCTGTCAGCCTTTGTTGATTATTTTCTATGTGAGTGTAGCCTTTGTGATACCATCTATTACCCTTTGTCGACTATTTTCTATGTCGATGCAGCATTTGTGGTGCCATCTGTCAACCTTTGACGACTATTTACTATGTGTGTGTAGCCTTTGGTACCACATGTCAGCCTTTGTTGACTATTTTATATAGTCCACAAAGGGTAATAGATGGTACTACAAAGGCTACCTTTGTGGTACCATCTATTACCCTTTGTCGACTATTTTCTATGTCGATGCAGCTTTTGTGGTGCCATCTGTCAGCCTTTGACGACTATTGTCTATGTGTGTGTAGCCTTTGTGCTACCATCTGTCAGCCTTTGTTGACTATTTTATATGTGAGTGTAGCCTTTGTGGTACCAGCTAGTACCCTTTGTCGACTATTTTCTATGTCGATGCAGCCTTTGTGGTGCCATATGTAAGCCTTTGTCGACTATTGTCTATGTGTGTGTAGCCTTTGTGGTACCATCTGTCAGCCTTCGTTGACTATTTTATGTGTGAATGTAGCCTGTGTGCTGCCATCTATTACCCTTTGTCGACTATTTTCTATGTCGATGCAACTTTTGTGGTGCCATATGTCAGCCTTTGTCGACTATTTTCTTTGTCGATGCAGCCTTTGTGGTGCCATCTGTTAGCCTTTGTCGACTATTTTCTATGTCGATGCAACTTTTGTGGTGCCATATGTCAGCCTTTGTCGACTATTTTCTTTGTCGATGCAGCCTTTGTGGTGCCATCTGTTAGCCTTTGTCGACTATTTTCTATGTCGATGCAGCCTTTGTGGTGCAATATGTAAGCCTTTGACGACTATTGTCTATGTGTGTGTAGCCTTTGTGCTACCATCTGTCAGCCTTTGTTGACTATTTTATATGTGAGTGTAGCCTTTGTGGTACCAGCTAGTACCCTTTGTCGACTATTTTCTATGTCGATGCAGCCTTTGTGGTGCCATATGTAAGCCTTTGTCGACTATTGTCTATGTGTGTGTAGCCTTTGTGGTACCATCTGTCAGCCATCGTTGACTATTTTATGTGTGAATGTAGCCTTTGTGGTACCATCTATTACCCTTTGTCGACTATTTTCTATGTCGATGCAACTTTTGTGGTGCCATATGTCAGCCTTTGTCGACTATTGTCTTTGTCGATGCAGCCTTTGTTGTGCCATCTGTTAGCCTTTGTCGACTATTTTCTATGTCGATGCAGCCTTTGTGGTGCCATCTGTTAGCCTTTGCCGACTATTTTCTATGTCGATGCAGCCTTTGTGGTGCCATCTATTACCCTTTGTCGAATATTTTCTATGTCGATGCAGCCTTTGTGGTGTCATCTGTAAGCCTTTGTCGACTATTTTTTATGTCGGTGCAGCCTTTGTGGTGCCATCTGTCAGCCTTTGTCGACTATTTTTTATGTCGATATAGCATTTGTGGTGCCATCTGTCAGCCTTTGTCGACTATTTTCAATGTCGATGTGCAGCCTTTGTGGTGCCATCTGTTAGCCTTTGTCGACTATTTTCTATGTCGATGTAGCCATTGTGGTGCCATATGTCAGCCTTTGTCGACTATTTTCTATGTGTGTTTAGCCTTTGTGGTACCATCTGTAAGCCTTTGTTGACTATTTTCTATGTGAGTGTAGCCATGGTGGTACGAAAAGCGTATACCTAATCTAAACGACAAGACAAAGTATGTCGTTCACTACAAGAACCTCAAGATGTATGAGAGTTTTGGTCTAAAGATCACCAAGATACATAGAGGTATCAAGTTCGAGGAGAGCTCTTGGCTTAAAAAGTACATTGAGCTGAACACTTCATTAAGAACCAAGGCAAATAATGACTTTGAAAAAGACTTTTTCAAGCTCATGATCAACTCCGTCTTTGGAAAGACTATGGAAAATATCCGAAACAGGGTTGACATTCATCGGCTGGTGAATAACGAAGGAAAGGCTATGAAGCTAGCAAACTACAAACAATGTACCATCTTCGATGAAAACCTAATAGCCATTCACATGAAGAAGACCAAAATTAGGTTTGACAAACCGGTTTACCTGGGTATGTCTATCATAGACTTGAGCAAAACCTTGATGTACGACTTCCACTACAACTACATCAAGAAGAAGTATGGGGATAAAGCTAAGCTATTGTTCACTGACACTGACAGTTTAGTATACGAGATTGAAACTGAGGACTTTTATAAGGACATCAACGGAGATGTAAAAAGCACCTTCGACACAAGTGGAACACCAAAGAATTATCCCTCAGGTATACAAACTGGTATGAACAAGAAGGTCATCGGTATGATGAAGGATGAATGTAGTGGAAAGATTATGCAAGAGTCTGTTGGACTAAGAGCTAAGCTGTACAGCTATGAGATGTGTGAGGGTAAGGAAGAAAAACGATGCAAAGGTGTAAAGCTGAGTGTGGTCAAAAAGGATATTAGCTTCGATGATTACAAGACCTGTCTGTTGAGTAGAAAGGATCAATTAAGGAAGATGAACGTAATCAGAAGCCATGGACATGAAATATACACGGAGGAGGTAAGCAAGATAGCACTGTCTTCAAACGATGACAAGCGTGTTGGTATGGAGGATGGGGTGCACACGTTGGCATATGGACATTGGCGATTGGTTTAAAGAAAAAATGTTTTTAATAATAAAAATAACAGTTGATATATTTGGTAGTAAGCATAGTGAAAATAATCAAACATTCTCTGAAGTAACAGTTAGTTACATAAACAATAATATTTTAAGAAAGGATGGAACGAGTGAACTAACTGGTCCACTAAATATGAATATAAACAGAATTTCTAATGTCGTTGATCCTATTGATGGGCAAGATGCGGCAACCAAGCATTATGTAGATGAGCAGAACGAAAAATTTAATACAATTACTAAAATTAAACTTACTCAATTGATCAAGAAATTAAATAGTCAAGATCAAGAAATAGAAGTATTAGAGAATAAAGCAAAGAGAGTCAAAAAGTCCAATCTGAAGTTAGTTATTACTGTTTGCACTGAGGAGCGTGGTGCACTTACACCCGGAGAATCTGAGTGGTCATTTGGTAGCAACGCGACCAATCAGTATACAGGATACACTATGGCAGCTTCAGGCGTAATCCTCCGAATGGCGGTCTGCTCGGTGAACGCAAAGGGTAATGCTATGGGTGAAGTCAGAGTGAATCTCGTTTTAAATGGAATCGAACTAGAGTCTGGTGTAATGAAGCATGCTGGATATAAATCCACTTTCACAGTATTTAATCCTATTGAAGTTCAAGCTGGGACTGTGATAAACTTCGTAACCAAAACCTGAGACACCGGAAGCTCTTCCAGCGTCGTAACGTTGTTGATTCAACTAGATTTGTAAACGCCCAGGGGAACGTTATGGGCGTTATTGGTATGTGAGTGTCGGGAGATGACCATTGGTACATGTAGGTAGGATTATTGACTTTCAAAAAATGTTTTTTTAACCATATTTATGGTTCAAAATTCAGAATGTCTTCAAAAATCGCCAGAACTGTATTTGATATTTTGAACCATGCTTCTGGTTCAAATTTAAAAAATCGCCAGCTCTCCCCTCATCCTACTACTACCATTTAGTCGGTACTTGTTGGACGGGAAATTCGGTTACAGTTAATCATGATATACATTGTTCACCATTTAGTCGGTACTTGTTGGACGGGAAATTCGGTTACAGTTAATCATGATATACATTGTTCACCATTTAGTCGGTACATGTTGGTCAAGTAATACGGTTACAGTTAATCATGATATACATTGTTCACCATTTAGTCGGTACATGTTGGTCAAGTAATACGGTTACAGTTAATCATGATATACATTGTTCACCATTTAGTCGGTACATGTTGGTCAAGTAATACGGTTACAGTTAATCATGATATACATTGTTCACCATTTAGTCGGTACATGTTGGTCAAGTAATACGGTTACAGTTAATCATGATATACATTGTTACACCATTTAGTCGGTACATGTTGGTCAAGTAATACGGTTACAGTTAATCATGATATACATTGTTCAACATTTAGTCCGTACATGTTGGTCAAGTAATACGGTTACAGTTAATCATGATATACATTGTTCACCATTTAGTCGGTACATGTTGGTCAAGTAATACGGTTACAGTTAATCATGATATACATTGTTCACCATTTAGTCGGTACATGTTGGTCAAGTAATTCGGTTACAGTTAATCATGATATACATTGTTCAACATTTAGTAGGTACATGTTGGTCAAGTAATACGGTTACAGTTAATCATGATATACATTGTTCATCATTTAGTCCGTACATGTTGGTCAAGTAATACGGTTACAGTTAATCATGATATACATTGTTCACCATTTAGTAGGTACATGTTGGTCAAGTAATTCGGTTACAGTTAATCATGATATACATTGTTCACCATTTAGTCCGTACATGTTGGTCAAGTAATACGGTTACAGTTAATCATGATATACATTGTTCACCATTTAGTCGGTACATGTTGGTCAAGTAATACGGTTACAGTTAATCATGATATACATTGTTCACCATTTAGTCCGTACATGTTGGTCAAGTAATACGGTTACAGTTAATCATGATATACATTGTTCAACATTTAGTCCGTACATGTTGGTCAAGTAATACGGTTACAGTTAATCATGATATACATTGTTCACCATTTAGTCGGTACATGTTGGTCAAGTAATACGGTTACAGTTAATCATGATATACATTGTTCACCATTTAGTAGGTACATGTTGGTCAAGTAATACGGTTACATTTAATCATGATATTCATTGTTCACCATTTAGTCGGTACATATTTCTCCTGTAAATCGGTTACAGTTAATTATGTTATACATTGTTCACCATTTAGTCGGTACATGTTGGTCAAGTAATACGGATACAGTTAATCATGATATACATTGTTCACCATTTAGTCGGTATATGTTGGTCGCGTAATTCTGTTACAGTTAATCATGGTATACACTGTTCACCATGTATACGGTACATATTAGTCAAGGTAATTCGGTTACAGTTAATCATGATATACACTGTTCACCATTTAGACTGTACATGTTGGTAAGATAATTCGGTTACAGTTAATCATGATATACACTGTTCACCATTTAGTCGGTACATGTTGGTCGGCTTATTCTGTTACATTTAATCATATACATTGTTCACAATTTAGTCGGTACATTTTCGTCTGGTAATTCGGTTACAGTTAATCATGATATACACTGATCACCATTTAGTCGGTACATGTTGGTCGGCTTATTCTGTTACATTTAATCATTATATACATTGTTCACAATTTAGTCGGTACATTTTCGTCTGGTAATTCGGTTACAGTTAATCATGATATACACTGATCACCATTTAGTCGGTACATGTTGGTCGGCTTATTCTGTTACATTTAATCATTATATACATTGTTCACAATTTAGTCGGTACATTTTCGTCTGGTAATTCGGTTACAGTTAATCAGGATATACACTGTTCACCATTTAGTCGGTACATGTTGGTCTGGTAATTCGGTTACAGTTAATCATGATATACACTGATCACCATTTAGTCGGTACATGTTGGTCGGCTTATTCTGTTACATTTAATCATTATATACATTGTTCACAATTTAGTCGGTACATTTTCGTCTGGTAATTCGGTTACAGTTAATCTGGACATACACTGTTCACCATTTAGTCGTTACATGTTTGTCGAGTATTTCGGTTAAAGTTAATCAGGATATACATTGTTCACCATTTAGTCCGTACATATTGGTCTGGTAATTCGGTTACAGTTAATCATGATATACATTGTTCACCATTTAGTCGGTACATGTTGGTCACGTAATTTGGTTTCAGTAACTCATGATATACATTGTTCACCATTTAGTCGGTACATGTTGGTCAGGTAATTCGGTTACAGTAAATCATGATATACATTGTTCACCATTTTGTCGGTATATCTTTGTAGCGTTATTCTGTTGCAGTTAATCATTATATACATTTTTCAACATTTTGTCGGTATATCTTGGTAGCGTTATTCTGGTGCAGTTAATCATTATATACATTGTTCACAATTTAGTCGGTACATGTTGGTCAGGTGATTCGGTTACGGTTAATCATTATATACATTGTTCACAATTTAGTCGGTACATGTTGGTAGGGTGATTCGGTTACAGTTAATCATTATATACATTGCTCAAAAATTTGTCGGTACATGTTGTTCGGGTTATTCGGTTCAAGTTAATCAGGATATACACTGTTCACCATTTAGTCGGTACATGTTCGTCAGGTAAGTTGGTTACTGTTAATCTGGATACACTTTGTTCACCTATTTAGTCGTATTTCATTGTTGGTCAGTTCAGTCGGTCATGTTGGTCAGGTAATTCGGTTGCAGTTGATCAGTATATACATTGTTCACCAATTAGTAGGTACATGTTGGCCAGGTAATTCGGTAACAGTTTATCTTAATATACATTGTTCACCATTTAGTAGGTATATGTTGGTCAGATAATTCGGTTACAGTTAATCTGGATATACTTTGTTCATCATTTAGTCGGTACATGTTGGTCGGGTAATTCGGTTACAGTTAGTCATGATATACATTGTTCACCGTTTATTTGGTACATGTTGGTCACGTAATTCGGTTACATTTAATCTGGATATAATGTTTTCACCATTTAGTCGGTACATGTTGGTCAGGTAATTCGGCTACAGTTAATCATGATATACACTGTTCACCATATAGTCGGTACATGTTGTGGGTTCGTTATTCGTATACTGTTTACAGTTAATCAATTTATATACATTATTCACAATTTAGACGGTACATGTTGGTCTAGTAATTCGGTTACAGTTAATCTGGATATACACTCGTAACCATTTGGTCGTTACGTGTTGGTCGGGTAATTCGGTTACAGTTAATCAGCATACACACTGTTTACCGTCTAGTCTGTACATGTTGGTCGGGTAATTCGGTTACAGTTAATCATGATATACACTGTTGACCATCTAGTCGGTACATGTTGGTCAGGTAATTCGCATACAGTTAATCATGATAAACACTGTTCACCATTTATTCGGTACATGTTGGTCCGGTAATTAGCTTACAGTTAATCATGATATACATTGTTCACCATTTTGTCGGTACATGTTGGTCAGGTGATTCGGTTACAGTTAATCATTATATACACTGTTGACCGTCTAGTCTGTACATGTTGGTCGGGTAATTCGGTTACAGTTAATCATGATATACACTGTTGACCATCTAGTCGGTACATGTTGGTCGGGTAATTCGCATACAGTTAATCATGATAAACACTGTTCACCATTTATTCGGTACATGTTGGTCCGGTAATTAGCTTACAGTTAATCATGATATACATTGTTCACCATTTTGTCGGTACATGTTGGTCAGGTGATTCGGTTACAGTTAATCATTATATACATTGTTCACAATTTAGTCAGTACATGTTGGTCGGGTGATTTGGTTAAAGTTAATCAGGATATACACTGTTCACTATTTAGTCGGTACATGTTTTTCAGGTAATTTGGTTACTGTTGATCTAGATATACACTGTTCACCATTTATTCGGTACATGTTGGTCAGGTAATTCGGTTAAAGTTAATCAGGATATACACTGTTCACCATTTAGTCGGTACATGTTGGTCAGGTAATTTGGTTACTGTTAATCTGGTTATACACTGTTCACCATTTATTCGGTACATGTTGGTCGGATAATTCGATTAAAGTTCATCAGGATATACACTGTTCACCATTTAGTCGTAACATGTTGGTGGGGGTAATTTGGTTACAGTTAATCAGATATACATTGTTCACCATTTATTTCGGTACATATTGGTCGCGTAATTCGGTTACAGTTAATCATGATATACATTGTTCACCATTTAGTCGATACATGTTGGTCGGGTAATTCGTTTACTGTTAATGATGATATACGGTGGAGTCATCGTGTAAGTTTGTCGTTTCCACGCACGCGTGTCGTGTGCGTCCCGTGTTCGTCTCGTGCCGTGTTTTTAATGAGGATACGAAGTTCGTTTCATTTTACTAATATGCATATCGTGTTGGTGTGAATCGTGCAGTGTAAAACGATATGAATTGGAAGATAGGTGCCGTGTTAAACGGCATTCGTTCCGTGACACACAAATGAGATTGTCAGAATCGTGCGGTTAAAATATACCGATGCACCGGTTCATTTCGCATGTAAACATCCGGTTTTCATTTCGATTTTCGGCCACGATTTCAAGTTTTTCAAAATGAATAAATGTTCAGTTTTACGATACAGAATCAATTTAAAACTGAGGATTGTAAAGTATCACAATGCATCTTATATGTGTGTGTTCAATAAAGTAATTCATGAGTAATTCATCATTGTACTCCGCACCACCGCCGAGGACACAAAACAATGACCCACCCCCCACACACACACCGGCCATCTACATTTGGCGTCCTAAATGTTCCTGTCTTTATCCAACAGTGGGAACAATGTGTATCACCACCACCACCAGTTTTTGTCTATGACTACACTACATCCAATACCCCCACTTCTGTCTGTAACGCAGGAAGACTTGCATGACTTAAGTTATATGCAGACTACTAGTCATGGTTCGGTGGCCGACTGATCTGGTGATATACTAGTCATGGTTCGATGGCCTACTGATCAAGTGCTGAACTAGTCCTGGTGCGATGGCCGACTGATCAAGTGCTATAATAGTTCTGGTGCGATGGCCGACTGATCAAGTGCTAAGCTAGTCCTGGTGCGATGGCCGACTGATCAAGTTCTCAACTAGTACTGGTGCGATGGCCGACTGATCGAGTGCTATAATAATCCTGGTGTAATGGCCGACTGATCAAGTTCTGAACTAGTCCTGGTGCGATGGCCGACTGATAAAGTTATAAGCTAGTCCTGGTGCGATGGCCGACTGATCAAGTTATAAACTAGTCCCGGTGCGATGGCCGACTGATCAAGTGCTAAACTAGTCCTGGTGCGATGGCCGAATGATCGTGTGCTATACTAGCCCTGGTGCGATGGCCGATTGATCAAGCTATAAACTAGTCCTGGTGCGATGGCCGACAGATAAAGTTCTAAACTGGTCCTGGTGCGATGGCCGACTGATCAAGTTCGAAACTAGTCCTGGTGTGATGGCCGACTGATCAAGTGCTATGCTAGTCCTGGTGAGATCGCTGACTGATCAAGTGCTAAACTAGTCCTGGTGAGATGGCCGACTGATCATGTTCTAAACTAGTCTTGGTGCGATGGCCGACTGTTCAAGTGCTAAACTAATCATGGTGCTATAGCTGATTGATTAGTTACTATACTAGGCAATGTGCAATGGTCGACTGATCAAGTGCTATACTAGTCATGGTGTGTTGGCCGACTGATCAAGTGCTATACTCGGCATGACCGACTGATCAAGTGCTATACTGGGCATGGTGAGATGGCCAACTGATAAGTGCTATACTGGGCATGGTGCGATGGCCGACTGATCAAGTGCTATACTAGTCATGGTGTGATGGCCGACTGATCAAGTGCTATACTAGTCATGGTGAGATGGCCGACTGATCAAGTGCTATACTGGGCATGGTGTGGTGGCCGACTGATAAGATGCTGATCAAGTTCTAAACTGGTCCTGGTGCGATGGCCGACTGATCAAGTGCTAAACAAGTCCTGATGCGATGGCCGACTGATCAATTTCTAAACTAGTCCTGGTGTGATGGCCGACTGATCAAGTGCTTTGCTAGTCCTGGTGAGATGGCTGACTGATCAAGTACTAAACTAGTTCTGGTGAAATGGCTCAAGTGCTAAACAAGTCCTGATGCGATGGCCGACTGATCAATTTCTAAACTAGTCCTGGTGTGATGGCCGACTGATCAAGTGCTTTGCTAGTCCTGGTGAGATGGCTGACTGATCAAGTACTAAACTAGTCCTGGTGAAATGGCCGACTGATCAAGTTCTAAACTAGTCCTGGTGCGATGGTCGACTGATCAAGTGCTAAAGTAATCATGGTGCGATAGCTGACTGATCAGTTACTATACTAGGCAATGTGCAATGGTCGACTGATCAAGTGCTATGCTAGTCATGGTGTGTTGGCCGACTGATCAAGTGTTATACTCGGCATGACCGACTGATCAAGTGCTATACTGGGCATGGTGAGATGGCCAACTGATCAAGTGCTATACTGGGCATGGTGCGATGGCCGACTGATCAAGTGCTATACTAGTCATGGTGTAATGGCCGAGTGATAAAGTGCTATACTAGTCATGGTGCGATGGCCGACTGATCAATTGCTATACTGGGAATGGTGTGGTGGCCGACTGATAATATGCTGTACTAGTCATGGTGCGATGGCCGACTGATCAAATCGCATGCTATAATAACTAGATGGCCGTGGCCTGCATGTCGCACCCGCCGAGGCATTTGATAGGACAAAAAAAAATGTTATTGCAAAAGAAAGCTTTAGCCCGTTGACGTAAAAGACATGCTGCACCTGCCGGGGCTTTGATAGTATACCCAAAAACTTTAACCAAAAAAATACTTTAACCAAAAACATTATCCTGAATGCACGCCAATGTGCCGATCATATCGCGCTGTCTGCAAGCGGGCCCAACAACAACTTTAAGGGAAATTTCAAAGTAAATTGACCTTTACATTGGGCTCAGGGGACGCGCGCGTTGGGCATATAATGAAAATTTGGGTGATAAACACACAGTATGTGCAGTTTCGAGTGAATGGGTGAAGCGGTTTCACGAGATAGTGTTGTTAAAGATACATGCCCACTCAGTAGCCACAAAATGTTCTTTATATCAGAGACATCATCTGGTAAAAAAAACATTCATTCACCATTACCCCACGTGTTGATTGGCATTATTATACATTTTATATCAGGCGTAAATTTACACACTGATATCAGGGGCGATAAACGCGTTTCCTTAAAATGTTAACGAACATTGCTATTTATTCTCTATATCTCTGAATGAACATTCATTTTCACCACACCACTTGTAGAATATTAAAGTTATTCATTATGTTCAATAGTGCTGCTTTGACACGACGTGAAATTAAAACATGCATGACATGATCTGGAAGAATAACCACAGACCAAGCACACATATTCAGAATCAAGTCTGTCGGTTCTGATCCAGCTCCGATTTTCGGCACCTGTCCGCCAAATCCAGAATCCAAGAATGTCGAAAATGTAATCCTCTATGTTAGTGTATGAACAAAATGTCACTTAGTATATTATCAAATGCGGGTTGTAATCTCTTGTTTCTCTAAATTAATGTTTCCAATCAATCAATCGTGATCAAAAATGTTAAAGGATCTGTCAACGCCTCACATATTGACCTTACTCTCCACCAATTTGTGTCCGCTAATGTCGCCTAGAGCAGAAGCTGTGACGTCGACTTTAATAATTTGGCATAACTTCTAGCTTGTGAATTTTTGGTTGAATGAAGTGATCACTATGGTGAAGAAGTGTGTATCTGTGCCTGGTTTTCTCAGTAGGAAGAGCGATGGTGTGGTAAACCAAAGGTTCCCGGTTCGATTCCGGGCTGGTGCGCATCTTTCTCACCCTGTGGTATTTAGCGCACAACGTAGTTGCAAGAAGTAACTCTGGGTACGGACGATAAGTGAGTATTCTCCAGTTACTTGCCGCAACTACTCCCAAAGTGGAGTCGTGTCTGATGAAGATTCTCCAAAATGTTCAACAAATATGGAATTCAGAGTGGACATTTTTTCTCCAAATTGACAATTGGTGCCCAAGGAAGGACCGTGACTGATAACTGCTCCTGAAATTGTACCCAAACCATATGGAATTCGGAGACAAAATTAAACATGGAATTCGAGGACGAATTTCAATTTGGCGGGGAAGAATGTCACGGTATACAACTGACTATAGGAAGGAAGTGCGTATGATCTGTGCCTGGTTAGCTTGATCGCTAGAGCATGGGCATGGTACGGTAAACATGAGGTCCCCGGTTCGATTCCGGGCCGGTATGCGTCTTTCTCACTCTGTGAGACAAGTAAACCGTTTTGTTTTAAAGAAATGGCTATCACCGGTATAAATATCATCTTCATAAAATTTGATTCTGGCCAATTGAAATCAACAGCCAGCTGAGAGTGGAATGTTTGCAGTAATAGAAATATAATTCCAAAATAAATGTTATCACGTTTCGAAAATTAAATTATGCTTTTCTTTTAAAATTAATATCAATATGTTCACCATGTTATTATGGTTAATATGCAATAATGTTAACAGAATAGGAAAACGTGATTTGATACCGACGTAAAAGGAAACAAAACGCTAAACTGGTGCTTAGTTTTGCCATATTATATCGTAGACCACACAACATAATTTTATTTTATATGGAAATAAATATATTGTGGGCATAGTGTTGTCTATTAATGTGTTCTTAATATTCGGAACGGCAGTGACGACCTTTTTTTGTCAAAGAAATTGTCAAGGTCAAGGTTTCACTGTTTGTCTCGCAATAACCCGCCGATTTATATTTGCGCACGATAATGTGTGAAGAATAAAAACAGATCACCAATACAGCTGACTTTCTAGTCACTTTGAATTAAATAGATGGGATAGAATTGTGAAAATTTTGGATTTGAACACGGATACATTTTTGCAGTTGTTTTATTTATTGACACCGGTTTATTGTTGCTGGTGTGATGCGGCACCATATTAGTGTCGTGTAACACCATCTTAATATCGTGTAAAACGGTACCAATACCGTGTAATACCACACGACACCATATTAGTGTCGTGTAACACCACCTTAATATCGTGTAAAACTGCACCAAAGCCGTGTAACACCACACGACACCACATTGGTGTAGTGTAAAACCACAATCGTGTGGTGTAACACCACGCCGTCGTATTTGATTGGTCAAGGCAATCGTGCGTCCAAATTATTGCATATCGTGTGAAATTAGGTGTCGTGTACGTGCCGTGTGGAGACGGTGTCGTGTTCGTTCGTGTGTGCACTTACACGCTGACCCCACTGTACACTGTTCACCATTTAGACGGTACATGTTTGTGAGGTAATTCGGTTACAGTAAATCATGATATACACTGTTCAACATTTAGTCGGTACATGTTGGTCCGGTAATTCGCTTTCATTTAATCATGATATACATTGTTCACCATTTAGTCGGAACATGTTGGTCGGGTAATTCGGTTACTGTTAACCATGATATACACTGTTCACCATTTAGTCGGAACATGTTGGTCCGGTAATTCGGTTACAGTTAATCATGATATACATTGTTCATCATTTAACCGGTACATGTTGGTCAGGCGATTCGGTTACAGTACAGTTAATCATTATATACATTGTTCACCAATTGGTCGGTACATGTTGGTCGGGTGATTCGGTTAAAGTTCATCATTATATACATTGTTAACCTTTTAGTCTGTACATGTTGATCGGGTAATACGGTTACAGTTAATCATGATATGCATTGATCACCATTTAGTCGGTACATGTTGGTCAGCTAATTCGGTTACAGTTAATGATGATATACATTGTTCACCATTTAGTCGGTACAGGTTTGTCGGGTAATACGGGTACAGTTAATTATAATATACATTGTTCACCATTTAGTCGGTAGATGTTGGTCAGGTAATTTGATTACAATTAATCTGGATATACACTGTTAACCATTTAGTCGGTACATGTTGATCCGGTAATTCGGTTACAGTTAGTCATGATATGCATCGTTAACTATTTAGTCGGTACATGTAGGTCATGTAATTCGGGTACAGTTAATCATGATATACACTGTTCAACATTTCAACATTTAGTCGGTACATGTTGTTCAGGTAATTCGGTTACAGTTAATCATGATATACATTGTTCACCATTTAGTAGGTACATGTTAGTCAGGTAATTTGGTTGCAGTTAATCAGGATATACACTGTTCACCATTTAGTCGGTACATGTTGGTCGTGTAATTCGGGTACAGTTAATCTGGATATACATTGTTCATCATGTAATCGGTATATGTGGGTCAGGTAATTCGGTTACAGTTAATTATGATATACACTGTTCACCATTTAGTCGGTACATGTTGGTCAGGTAATTCGATTGCAGTTAAACTGGATATACATTGTTCACCATTTAGTCGGTACATGTTGGTCAGATAATTCGGTTACTGTGATCTGGATATACATTGTTCATGATTTAGACGGTTCATGTTGGTCAGGTAATTCGGTTACATTTGACCAGGATATACATTGTTCAACAATTAGTCGGTAAAGGTTGGTCGAGCAATTCTGGTACAACTAATCATGATATACACTGGTCACATTTTGTAGGTACAAGTTGGTCAGGTAATTCGGTTACAGTTAATCAGGATATACACTGTCAACCATTTAGTCGGTACATGTTGGTCGGAGTATTCGGTATACACTGTTCACCATTTAGTCGGTACATGTTGGTCATGTAATTTGGTTACTGTTAATCTGTATTTACACTGTTCACCATTTATTCGGTACATGTTGGTCTGGTAATTCGATTACAGTTCATCAGGATATACACTGTTAACCATTTAGTCGTAACATGTTGGTGGGGTAATTCGGTTACAGTTAATCAGATATACATTGTTCACCATTTAGTCGGTACATGTTGGTCGCGTAATTCGGTTACAGTTAATCATGGTATTCACTGTTCACCATTTAGACGGTACATATTGGTAAAGGTATTTCGGTTACAGTTAATCATGATATACACTGCTCACTATTTAGTCGGTACATGTTTATCCGGTAATTCGGTTACAGTAAATCATTATTTACATTATTCACCATTCTGTCGGTTTATCTTTGTATGCTTATTCAGTTACAGTTAATCATTATATACATTGTTCACAAATTATTCGGTACATGTTGGTCGGGTAATTCGGATACAGTTAATCATGATGTACATTGTTCTCCGTTTAGTTGGTACATGTTGGTCATGTAATTAAGCTACAGCTACTCTGGATATACACTTTTCACCATTTAGTCGGTACATGTTGGTCAGATAATTCGGTTACAGCTAATCTGGATATACATTGCTCACCATTTTGTCGGTACATTTTGGTCAGGTAATTCGGTTACAGTTAATCATGATATACACTATTCACCATTTAGTCGGTACATGTTGGTCATGTAATTAAGCTACAGCTACTCTGGATATACACTTTTCACCATTTAGTCGGTACATGTTGGTCAGATAATTCGGTTACAGCTAATCTGGATATACATTGCTCACCATTTTGTCGGTACATTTTGGTCAGGTAATTCGGTTACAGTTAATCATGATATACACTATTCACCATTTAGTTGGTACATGTTGGTCATGTAATTAAGCTACAGCTACTCTGGATATACACTTTTCACCATTTAGTCGGTACATGTTGGTCAGATAATTCGGTTACAGCTAATCTGGATATACATTGCTCACCATTTTGTCGGTACATTTTGGTCAGGTAATTCGGTTACAGTTAATCATGATATACACTATTCACCATTTAGTCGGTACATGTTGGTCAGGTAATTCGGTTACAGTTAATCATGATATACATTGTTCACCATTTAGTCGGTACATGTTGGTCGGGTTATTCTGGTAAAGTTAATCTGGATATACACTGTTCACCATTTAATCGTTACATGTTGGTCGGGTAATTCTGTTAATGTTAATCAGGATATACATTGTTCACTTTTTAGTCGGTACATGTTGGTCAGGTAATTTGGTTTACTGTTAATCTGGATATACACTATTCACCATTTATTCGGTACATATTGGTCGTGTTCTTCTGTTACAGTTAATCATTGTATACAGTGTTCACCATTAATCGTTACATGTTGGTCGGGTAATTTGATTAAAGTTCATCATGATATACACTGTTCACCATTTAGTCGGTACATGTTGGTCGGGTACTTCGGTTAAAGTTAATCAGGATATACACTGTACACCATTTAGTCGGTACATGTTGGTCGGGTGATTCGTTTACAGTTAATCATTATATACATTGTTCATCAATTAGTCGGTACATGTTGGTCGGATTCGGTTAAATTTAATCATTATATACACTGTTCACCATTTAGTCGATACATGTTGGTCGTGTAATTCGGGTACAGTTAATCTGGATATACATTGTTCACCATTTAGTCGGTACATGTAGGTCAGGTAATTCGGTTATAGTTAATCTGGATATACATTGTTCACCATTTAGTCGGTACATGTTGGTCAGATAATTCGGTTATTGTTAATCTGGATACACTTTGTTCACCATTTAGTCGGTACATGTTGGTCAGGTAATTCGGTTGCATTTGATCAGTATATACATTTTTCACCAATTAGTAGGTACATGTTGGCCAGGTAATTCGGTTACAGTTAATCTTAATATACATTGTTCACCATTTAATCGGTACATGTGGGTCAGGTAATTAGGTTACAGTTACATAATTATATACACTGTTCACCATGTATTCGGTAAATGTTGGTCAGGTAATTCGGTTGCAGTTGATCAGTATATACATTGTTCACCAATTATTAGGTACATGTTGGCCAGGTAATTCGGTTACAGTTAATCTTAATATACATTGTTCACCATTTAATCGGTACATGTGGGTCAGGTAATTAGGTTACAGTTACATAATTATATACACTGTTCACCATTTAGTCGGTACATGTTGGTCAGGTAATTCGGTTGCAGTTGATCAGTATATACATTGTTCACCAATTAGTAGGTACATGTTGGCCAGGTAATTCGGTTACAGTTAATCTTAATATACATTGTTCACCATTTAATCGGTACATGTCGGTCAGATAATTCGGTTACAGTTAATCATGATATACATTGTTCACCATTTAGTCGGTACATGTTGGTCGGGTTATTCTGTTACAGTTACTCATTATATACATTGTTCACAATTTAGTCGGTACGTGTTGGTGTGGTAATTCTGGTGCAGTTAATCTGGATATACACTGTTCACCATTTAGTCGTTACATGTTGGTCGGGTGATTCGTTTGCAGTTAAACTGGATATACATTGTTCACCATTTAGTCGGTACATGTTGGTCAGATAATTCGGTGACAGTTAATCATGATATACATTGTTCACCATTTAGTCGGTACATGTTGGTCGGGTTATTCTGTTACAGTTACTCATTATATACATTGTTCACAATTTAGTCGGTACGTGTTGGTCTGGTAATTCTGGTGCAGTTAATCTGGATATATACTGTTCACCATTTAGTCGTTACATGTTGGTCGGGTGATTCGTTTACAGTTATTCATTATATACATTGTTCACCAATTAGTCGGTACAAGTAGGTCGGATTCGGTTAAATGTAATCATTATATACACTGTCAACCATTTAGTTTGTACATGTTGATCGGGTAATACTGTTACAGTTAATCATGATATACATTGTTCACCATTTAGTTGGTACATGTCGGTCAGATAATTCGTTTACAGTTAATCTGGATATAGATTGTTCACCAATTAGTCGGTACATGTTGGTCGGGTAATTCGGTTATAGTTAATCATGATATACAGTATTCACCACATTTTTTTTAGTTCCTGGTAAAACATGTTGATCAGGTTTAATTCCAGCTTACAGTTAATCATGATATACATAGTTCACGATTTAATCGGTACATGTTGGTCGGGTGATTCGGTTACAGTTAATCATTATATACATTGTTCACCAATTAGTCGGTACATGTTTGTCGGTTGATTCGGTTAACGTTAATCAGTATATACATTGTTAACCTTTTAGTTGGTACATGTTGATCGGCTAATACGGTTATATTTAATCATGATATACATCGTTCACCATTTAGTCCGTACATGTTGGTCAGGTAATTCGGTTACAGTTAATCATGATATACACTGTTCAACATATAGTCGATAAATGTTGGTCGGGTAATTCGGTTACAATTAATCATGGTATACACTGTTCACCATTTAGATTGTACATATTGGTCACGTAATCATGGTAATTCGGTTACAGTTAATCAGGATATACATTGTTCACCATTTAGTCGGTACATGTTGGTCGGGTTATTCTGTTACAGTTAATCATTATATACATTGTTCACAATTTAGTCGGTACATGTTGGTCTGGTAATTCGGGTACAGTTAATCTGGATATACACTGTTCACCATTTGGTCGTTACATGTTGGTCGGGTAATTCGGATTAAGTTAATCAGGATATACAAAATCACCATTTAGTCGGTACATGTTGGTCGGTTAATTCGATTAAAGTTAATCAGGATATACACTGTTCACTATTTAGTCGGTACATGTTGGTCAGGTAATTTGGTTACTGTTAATCTGGATATACACTGTTCATTATTTATTCTGTACATATTCGTCGGGTTCTTCTGGTACAGTTAATCATTATACCCATTGTTCACAATTTAGTCAGTACATGTTGGTCTGGTAATTCGGTTACAGTCAGTCTGGATATACACTTTTCACCATTTAGTCGTTACATGTTTGTCGGGTAATTCGGTTAAAGTTTATCAGGATATACACTGTTCAGCATTTAGTCGGTACATGTTGGTCGGGTAATTCTGTTAAAGTTAATCAAGATATACACTGTTCACCATTTAGTCGGTACATGTTGCTCGGGTAATTCGGTTACTGTTAATGATGATATACACTATTCACCATTTAGTCGGTACATGTTGCTCCGGTAATTCGGTTACAGTTAATCATGATATACACTATTCACCATTTAGTCGGTACATGTTGCTCGGGTAATTCGGTTACTGTTAATGATGATATACACTATTCACCATTTATTCAGTACATGTTGCTCCGGTAATTCGGTTACAGTTAATCATGATATACACTATTCACCATTTAGTCGGTACATGTTGCTCGGGTAATTCGGTTACTGTTAATGATGATATACACTATTCACCATTTAGTCGGTACATGTTGCTCCGGTAATTCGGTTACAGTTAATCATGATATACACTATTCACCATTTAGTCGGTACATGTTGCTCGGGTAATTCGGTTACTGTTAATGATGATATACACTATTCACCATTTAGTCGGTACATGTTGGTCCGGCAATTCGGTTACAGTTAATCATGGTATACACTGTTCACCATTTAGTCGATACATGTTGGTCCGGTAATTCGGTTACAGTTAATCATGATATACATTGGTAACGATTTAATCGGTTCATGTTGGTCGGGTGATTCGTTTAAAGTTAATCATTATATAAATTGTTCACCTTTTAGTCGGCACATGTTGATCGGGTAATACGGTTACAGTTAATCATGATATACACTGTTCACCATTTAGTCGGTACATGTTGGCCGGGTAATTCGGTTACACTTAATTTTGATATGCACCGTTTACCATTTAGTCCGTACATGTTGGTCCGGTAATTCGGTTACAGTTAATCATGATATGCATCGTTCACCATTTAGATGATACAGGTTTGTCGGGTAATTCCGGTACAGTTAATCATGATATACATTGTTCACCATTTAGTCGGTACATGTTGGCCGGGTAATTCGGTTACAGTTAGTCATGATATGCATCGTTAACTATTTAGTCGGCACATGTAGGTCATGTAATTCGGGTACAGTTAATCATGATATAAACTGTTCAACATATCAACATTTAGTCGGTACATGTTGGTCAGGTAATTCGGTTACACGTTATCATGATATACATTGTTCACCATTTAGTCGGTAGATGTTGGCCGGGTTATTCGGTTACAGTTAGTCATGATATGCATCGTTAACTATTTAGTCGGTACATGTAGGTCATGTAATTCGGGTACAGTTAATCATGATATAAACTGTTCAACATATCAACATTTAGTCGGTACATATTGGTCAGATAATTCGGTTACAGTTAATCATGATTACATTTTTCACCATTGAATCGGTACATGGTGGCCAGGTAATTCGGTTACAGTTAATCATGATTACATTTTTCACCATTGAATCGGTACATGGTGGCCAGGTAATTCGGTTACAATTAATCTGGATATATACTGTTCATCATTTAGTCGGTACATGTTTGTCGGGTAATTCGATTAAAGTTAATCATGATATACATTGTTCACCATTTAGTCGGTACATGTTGGCCAGATAATTTGGTTACTGTTAATCTGGATATACTTTGTTCACCATTTAGTTGGTACATCTTTGTCAGGTAATTCGGTTGCAGTTAATCAGGATATACACTGTTTACCGCTTAGTCGGTACATGTTGGTCTTGTAATTCGGGTACAGTTAATCTGAATATACATTGCTGTTCACCATTTAGTCGGTATATGTTCGTCAGGTAATTCGTTTGCAGATGATCTTAATATACATTGTTCACCATTTAATCGGTACATGTTGATCTGATAATTTGGTTATTGTTAATCTGGATACACTTTGTTGGCCATTTAGTCGGTACATGTTGGTCAGGTAATTCGGTTGCAGTTGATCAGTATATACATTGTTCACCAATTAGTAGGCACATGTTGGCCAGGTAATTCGGTTACAGTTAATCTTAATATTCATTGTTGACCATTTAATCGGTACATTTGGGTTAGGTAATTCGGTCACAGTTAATCATGATATTCACTGTTCACCATTTAGTCGGTACATGTTGGTGAGGTAATTAATTCGATTGCAGTTAAACTGGATATACATTGTTCATCATTTAGTCGGTTCATGTTGGTTAGGTAATTCGGTTATAGTTGATCAGGATATACATTGTTCACCAATTAGTCGGTACATGTTGGTAGAGTAATTCGGGTACAATTAATCATGATATACACTGGTCAGCATTTGTAGGTACGTGTTGGTCAGGTAATTCGGTTACAGTTAATCATGATACACACGGTTCAACATTTATTCGGTACATGTTGGTCAGATAACTCGGTTACAGTTAATAGGATATACACTGTCAACCATTTAGTCGGTACATGTTGGTCGGAGAATTCGGTTACAGTTAATCATGATACAGACGGTTCACCATTTAATCGGTACATGTTGGTCAGATAATTCGGTTACAGTTAATCATGATACACACGGTTCAACATTTATTCGGTACATGTTGGTCAGATAACTCGGTTACAGTTAATAGGATATACACTGTCAACCATTTAGTCGGTACATGTTGGTCGGAGAATTCGGTTACAGTTAATCATGATACACACGGTTCAACATTTATTCGGTACATGTTGGTCAGATAACTCGGTTACAGTTAATAGGATATACACTGTCAACCATTTAGTCGGTACATGTTGGTCGGAGAATTCGGTTACAGTTAATCATGATACAGACGGTTCACCATTTAATCGGTACATGTTGGTCAGATAATTCGCTTACAGTTAATTTGGATATACATTATTCACCAATTTAGTCGGTACAAGTTGGTCAGGTAATTCGGCTGCAGTTATTCGTGATATAAATTGTTCAGTAATTAGTCGGTACATGTTGGTCAGGTAATTCAGTTACAGTTAATCATGTTATACACTGTTCACCATTTAGTCCGTACATGTTGGTCGCGTAATTCGGTTACAGCTAATCAGGATATACACTGTTCACCATTTAGTCGGTCATGTAATTCGGTTAAAGTTAATATGGATATACACTGTTCACCATTTAGTCGGTACATATTGGTCAGATAATTCGGTTACAGTTAATCATGGATATACTTAGTTTACAGAATTTACGAATTACAACTCACCAGTTTAGTCGGTACATATTTGGATCAGATATTCGGTACAGTTTTAGTCAGGACCATTTAGTCGGTACATATTGGTCAGATAATTCGGTTACAGTTAGTCAGGATATATACTGTACACCATTTAGTCGGTACATGTTGGTCGAATAATTCGGTTGCAGTTAATCATGTTATACATTGTTCACCATTTAGTCGGTATATGTTTGTCAGATAATTCGGTTACAGCTAATCTGGATATACATTGTTCACCATTTAGTCCGTACATGTTGGTCCGGTAATTCGGTTACAGTTAATCAGGATATACACTGTTCACCATTTAGTCGGTACATGTTGGTCCGGTAATTCGGTTACAGTTAATCATGATATACATTGTTCACCATTTAGTCGGTACATATTGGTCAGGTAATTCGGTTACAGTTAATCATGATATACATTGTTCACCATTTAGTCGGTACATGTTGGTCAGGTAATTCGGTTACAGTTAATCTGGATATACTTTGTTCACCATTTAGTCGGTACATGTTGGTCAGGCAGTTCGTTTACAGTTAATCATGATATGCATTGTTCACCATTGGTCAGGTAATTCGGTTACATTTAAAGGTACATGTCCACGCAGCAGGTTACACTGTACTACTACTTTTCATTTTCTGTCATGCCTTATATGAGCCATTTGTCTACCCACTAACGAGTTATTTTCAATTACGGCGCGTGTTAATTGGTGTTAAATCGCATTTTATATGCCGCGACCAGAAAGGGTATTTTCCGACCTCGTGCTATTTTTACCAATACGCGTCACGTGACACGGTCAATCATGTCACATCTTTGACATGCGCAGTGAAGTATCGCAAGTTGAGAAGAAAAATCTCTGCTCCGAGTCCAAATCTAAATCTCCACGTAACTCTTTCCATTTGGTGATCTGGTCGCCAATATTAACCACTCTCTCTCTCTGTACTGCCTGTCCCTCAGACATTTCGCTATTTTTTTGGCCGACGCCGTTTCATAAAATTACCGTCCTGGACGTTTCGACATGTTGATATTCGTGTTTACATATTGGGAAGCCTACTGGCGCACGTAGTATACTGCGCATGCGCACCGCAAGCCGTGATGTGAAAGTCGTCGTCCCCGCACATTATCAAAATAGGCTGTTACCGCCGCGCGTCGCTAACAGTAAATTGATAATTAATAAATGATTATATTTGTATAGCGGGCACTCGTAATTTTGAGAACTGGTGAAATAGTGACATAATTATACACTTATTTAATTCATATAAAGAACATTTTGTGCCTATTGCGTGGGCATGTACCTTTAATCATGATATACACTGTTCACCATTTAGTCGGTACATGGCTAATCCTAATATCTTTTGGAAATTAATTAAAGGAACAATACGAAACTAGTCAATAAAATATTGTGTCAGGCGAAGCATAAACATTAAATTAGAAGAGGTTAAGTTACAAGAAAAAATCGATGAAATGGTTAAAGCAAATGTACATATTCCAGAAGCAATAGATGAAATAAATTACCATAACAAACGATTAGAAGACATTTATAAAACACGGGGAGAGGTTTTTTATTTTTCGATCCAAAGTAAATTGGGTGGATGGAGGGGAAAAAAATACAAAATTCTTTGCATATCTGGAAAAACGAAAATTCGATAGAAAAATTATATCAGAATTAAATGTAAATGGAAAAATATAACTGATAAACAGCACATTTTAGAAGAACAGAAACGCTTTTATCAAAATCTTTATAACAAAAGAGAATTTATAGAATGAGACATGAATTTCTTTCCAGATGAACATAACAATAAATTGAATGAAGAAGAAAAAACAAAATGTGAAGGAGTGTTATCTGAATCTGAATGCTTTAATGCATTAAAGGAGATGAATAATAATAAAAGTCCTGGTTCAGATGGAATAACTACTGAATTCTACAAATTGTTTTGGAACGACATCAAAACATACATAGTCTCTAAATTATTCACTCGAAATTGGTGAATTAACAACCCTACACAAACAAAGCATAATAAATTTAATTTAGAAAGTACCAATCTCGGAAACTGGAGGCCAATAAGTTTACTGAACATTGATTATAAAATTGCTACAAAGGTTAATGCTAATCGAATAAAGGATGTATAAACAAGTTGATAGATTCCTCTCAAACGGGCTTTATTGAAGGCAGATATATTGGAGAAAACATAAGATTATTATTTGAAACTATTGACCATGTTAATGAAAAGATATTCCAGGGTTGTTATTGTTTGCTGATTTTTAAAAAGCCTTTGATAGTGTTAGTCATGAATATATTATGAAAGTTTTAAGATTCTTAAATTTTGGTCCCAGTTTAATAAAATGGGTTGAATTATTTTATCATAACATATCTAGTTGTGTAACAAATAACGGCTATCTTACATATTTTTTCGGTTTTAGTAGGGGCGTAAGATAGGTTTGTCCTATGTCACCATTGTTGTTTATTATAGCAATAGAAATACTATGACATAGTGTCCGAAATAATAGCATGATAAAACGAATAATAATAAATCAAGAAGAAATAAAAAACACAATGTTCGCAGACGATGCCACTTTTTGCTTAGATGGGTCAAAAGAATCGTTAGAAACCCTAATTTCTACCATTGATAATTTTGGACATATTTCAGGCTTGCGATTAAACTATTCAAAATCGATACTTTTTAAGACAAGTTCTTTAAAAAACACTACACTCGCTTTCTGTGAAGACAAACATTTTTTATGGACTGCCGACGTAGCAAAAACACTAGATATAGACTTTTGTAACGACAAAAATAGAATACATAATATAAACTTATTACCAAAAGTAAATGAATTTAAACAATGTTTAGACAGATGGAAACGTAGAAAACTGACAACTATGGGTAAAATAACTGTTCTCAAAAGATTCGCATTTCAAAAACTAATATTTCCATAGACGGTGTCAGATACTCCTGGACATGATGTTATAAAACAAATTACACACATGATGTTTGACTTTCTATGGGATTCCAAACCAGATAAAATCAGCAGAAAAGTCATTGTGCACAATTAAGAAAATGGCGGGCTGAAAATGATCGATCTGGTATGTTACATAAATTCTTTAAAAGCAAGTTGGATTAAACGTCTTACAAATGATACAAACGATGGGCAATGAAAATAGTGTATACTAATTATTTACATAAATTTGGTGGTACAAATATATTTGGAGGAAACTTCCACGAATTCGATGCAAAAATATTAATAAAAAATGTTTTGTGTATCAAATATACTTGAAGCATGGGCCAAACTTAATTATTCTGAAAATTTCGAAGCAAATCGTAAGGAACAATTCTAAATTAAAAAGTAATGGCAATACATTTTATTACAAAGATTGGAATGAACGGGGAATAAAATACATAGAACATATTTACGATTATCGAACCAAAACCTTTTATGACTTTACAAATATAAAACAAGTATATAATGTTAGTAATAATGATTACCTAAAGTATTTTAAACATATATCCAGTATACCACACGCTTGGCGTGCACGACTAAAGAATGAGACAATAAACATCCAAAATATTAAGTCACCCCTCTTAAGAAAAGTGCAATCTTCCAAACAATGTAATAACATGTTATATACAATTTTCCTTAGTAAAAGTAATAATGTTGTTTTCAAAGCTCAGACTAAATGGAATGCAGAGTTTTCAGAAACAACTATTGATTGGAAAATTGTATATACACAGTATATTAGAAGCACTATATGTTCAAAACTTAGGAATTTCCAGTACAAATACTTGATGAAAATTATTGCCACGTACGATTATTTATATAAATGCGGAATTGTAAATTCTAATTCATGCGATTTATGCAGTATGGCACCAGAAACAAACAAGCACTTATTTTGGGGATGCCAAAAAAGTCAGCAATGTTGGTCTCTGCTAAGCACGGTTTTTCGTTCTCAAATTGGATATCGTCACATAATATTGAGGGCGGTAGTGCATACACGATGAATTGATACTCCCAAATATTACATCTCGAATTACAAATCTTTCAGACCAGTGTGACTATTAGCGTGCCAGAGCCCACCTCGCATTTTCGTCTCTTTATATTATTTTTCAGATGTGAATCGAGTTCCCGCATCCATGTCACATATTAAACGGTTATTTATACAGTACGGCCTTTATTATACATACTGTTTAAAATAAATTGGTACATTATATTCGTCACGAGTGTCCGTCTGTTTGTCCAGGCACACGTTTATGGTTTTATGTTATTGGAGATAATTGTATGGTCTACAATGTTAGACAAAATACACTAATACAAACTTATTATGTGACTACATAAGCCTAGTGTGTCTTAGGAAGTACAGTGGAACTTCTCTAAACCGGACACCCTGTGAGTTCCAAGACACGCGTGGATACTTTACGATCCTTAACATACATACTCAGCTTAGACAAATGGCAATGATGCCGATTAAAATTAATTAGAACTAACTGTAATTGTGTCCGGTTTACAGGTGTTCGACTAATTTACTTTGTTTGAAATCAATGATTGTGCTACCTACATGTAAGGATGTGGTATGTAGAGACATTTGTACGTTCGCGTTCGTACGTCCGTCCATCCATATGCCAGTCCATCATGTTTTTTGTAAACCGTAATGGCTGGAGACATGATCTTTGGTTTGTCGCTTCCTTATATTGTGCAGATACGGAAAGGGAATTTCGATGTTTTATTCGACCCCCGGTCGTGGATTATCCCCCGTTCCGACAAGCAAACAAATAGGAAAAATACGTATACTGCGATGACGCGCCATGGACTCCCTTTTTGCCTCCGTTCATCAAGCTCGCTCGTGGAAAGTGAGACACAGTGACCACAATGGTGACCGTTCTTGCGAAAATACTGTGTTAATAATTTTAACATTTTATCTCTGCAACAATGTGTCGGATATATGTCAAATGTAATATGTAAATATGTTTATCATCGGTAATCAATAATTTCATCTAACTTGATAAAGCCATACAAGCCCAACGCCAATGTCAAAATGATTAGACATATGTGTTAACAACGTTTTTGGAGAAGATTTGCAATGATTTGCTTTACCATAATTCAGACTGGCCTCTCAAGGTCAAACGGTGTACACACGTACAGTGGATCTTCTCTAAACCGGACACCATGGGGGCTTCCCAGGGTGTCCGGTGACTCCCCAGGGTGTTCGGTTTAGAGAGGTACCACAGTAAAACAGGCAGATGACTACTTCAAAAAACGCGTGGGTGTTTTGTGATCATGAATAGGCAGTATCATCTGAGGTAACTCGCAATGATACCAATCAAAGTTAAGTATCCCTCACTTTTCTGTATGTCCGGTTTAGAGAGGTTCCAGTATAGTAAGTTGCATTAGTCCTTGAAACATTTGTATTAAATATACTGTACGGTTTTTCAATCATTCGTCAGACTGGAATATGATTTCAAACTTTTGTCAACACATTTTATATTGAAAATAGCATACAACCTCAGACGAAAAGTTACGTTTCCTGCATTCTAATGGTTAATAAACATAATCATCATGATGGATCCGTGTCACGCAATGTTTGGCAGTCGATTACTGATCATCCATGTTCACGTGTGACCGTTTAGTCATCGCTATTCGAGTTTTACTCGTCAATACCATATAATATAAAAAGTCTTAAATATGTTTTGTTTCAAATATATATCGTCTGGTCATGATGCTTTATGTACAACCGTGTTTAGAGGCGTACATGATTGCTATCGCACCCGCTGGCGGACCTCGCGATATATTCGGTACATTGACGTACGTGCGTACGTGCTTCAGAGTGTGCGTTAATGAAGAATGGTGTATTACATCGAGGCAACTGATGAGCATACATACATGCCTATGTTATAATATACGTACAATGCAAGATGGCGTACATGGGTAAACTACTAAATATAATAAATGCAGAAACACCACAATCGTGGAAAATAGGCAAATATATTTCAGACCATGCCGCGACCACTAATACATATATCTGTACTTGTATCATACATTCATGTACATCGCACAGTCTCCACTTACTGATCATAGTGTGTACTAAGTGCTAGAGCTCGTATTAATTTTAACAATCAATAAGAAATAGACATACATATACACAGAACTACACATGTACACACACATACATGTACACACATATACGCACATATACACGCCCATATACATGTATATCACATGTATATCTTCTTTCTAAATATGGTATAGTATTACATGTCTATATACGTACATATAGACTACATGTCTATATACGTACATATAGACACATATACATATGCGTACATAGACATACATGATACACTGCAACAGTGGTAGCGTCATGGCATGAACGTTCTTTCCCTCAAACAGGAATATTTTGATCGTGCATTAGAGATAGATAGATAGATATTCTTTATTTATAGATGGTGACTCGGTTGGTCGGAACCAATATTGCCCGAGGAATATTGCTATTATTACATGATATATGCATAAGTGAATTTAACATGAAGAAATTATAATGATGAGCCATGACGAAATGTGGTACCTGTGTCCCGACAGTCCCATATCAGACTGCGCATCGACGCAGCTTGAACTGGGTCTGACACGTTTATTTCTCAGTGATAGTTTCAGCTTTTGCTATAAGACGCTAAATTTGTTCGCGCCTGATATAGGGTTACACGGTCGCTAAGCTCCACAAGACCAATTTTATCATGGCAAATCAAACACGCGGTCATTGTAAACTATATACCATACATCGTAATTTCGTGATTAGTGACGCTGGCAGGAGGCACAATGAACATTAATTGGCTATACCGCGCCTTCAGCCGCTATCGACCCTTCATCCAGTTCAGACAATTACGGGAAAATTTATTTAACGCCGTGGAACGTCTTATGCCAATTGGAATACTATTCCAGATCAGCGCGCCTTGGTATGAAAAGCTGTTTTTAAATAGATTACTTTTAGGTTTGGGAACTTCGTAATTCATATCTGTTTCAGACCTTAATACCATGTTCGTATTTTGCAAGTAATTAGTGCGCATTACAAATAATTCACATAAATATTGGGGGGGGGGGGTGGTCATTTTATAAGTTATTTTGTACATAGCTTTCGCTTTTTGGAGAAATACGCTTTCGTCAAAGGTCAAAATGTTCAGTAATTCTAATGAGTTTTGCAAATCAATATATTCGTTTCCGAGAATGATTTTACATGCTCGCCGTTGAAGTTTGGTTATTATGTACATATTTCGATTTGACGACTTTCCCCATACCATATTATATGCGCATCGACGCAGCTTGAATTGGGTCTGACACGTTTATTTCTCAGTGATAGTTTCAGTTTTTGCTATAAGACGCTAAATTTGTTCGCGCCTGATATAGGGTTACACGGTCGCTAAGCTCAACAAGGCCAATTTTATCATGGCAAATCTAAACTGTCAAGTGCTTGTTGTAAACGGTATTTTAAGTCCCCTAGAGTTGATTGCATGTCGTAAATTTTTGTATCATCTGCATACAGATCTGTTCCTGTTACGTGTTGACGGAGAATAAGTGGCAAATCATTTATAAATAAAATAAAAAGTATCGGTCCAAGAATTGACCCATGGGGTACCCCACAGTTGATAGGTAGAGATTCAGATGTTTCTCCATTTACCGAAACAAGTTGGTGCCTTTATTCCAGGTACAATTTGAACCAACCCAGGCTTACGTTACTGCACTTGTATAGTTGAAGTTTATCCAGGAGAATTTTGTGATCAACAAGATCAAAGGCTTTACGAAAGTCGACTAAAATACACCCTGCTAATTTACCCCTATTTATTGCTTGTACAAACTGTTCAAGAAGAAGAATTAACGCTGATTCTGTCGAGTGACCTGTACGAAATCCACTCTGGGTTTGATGCAATAGCTTAAACGTTGTTAAATATTCCATAAAATGTTTCTGAACCCATTTTGCAATTAATTTTGAAAGCGTCGGCAAGATTGATATTGGACGATAATTATTTACTTCGTCTTTTGTACCGCTTTTATACAGGGGATGTACTTTTGCTTGTTTCCATACACTGGGGAAGACAGAACTAGTCAAACTCATATTTACTACATATGTAATACTTTTCGAGATAGGGGTGGCAGATCATTTTAACAATCGTGGCCATATTAAATCTAGTCCAGTAGATTTTGATATGTTTAATGATGTTAAATACCTTTTTACGAATATTTCATTAATCAAAGGAATGTTAAAATTATAATTTTGCGGTGTATGTTCTTTTACGAATATTTTAAATGGGTCCTTTAAGATTTGATGCTATAGTTAAACAATATTCGTTAAAACTATTCGCCACATATGTATTTTCTGTGCATAGCTGACCAGTTTGACTGTTTATGCCTAATAACTGTTCCGATTTACAATCATGTTTTGATGCACCAACTTCTTTGAATAATTTCCAGATAGTACGAGGGTCATCCTTGCCGTCTTCAATTTTACATTTATACTAATCCGTTTTAGATTTTTCTATTAAAGATGATATTTTATTTCGTAATAATTTGTATTGTTCATAATTTCCGTTAACTTTACACTTATTTCTGTCTTTTATGCAATCTAGAATTTCGGATGATAGCCAATCAGGTTGTATTTTAGTTTTACTGCTGTGTGTCCGCAAAGGAGCGTGAGTGTTAACCACGTTGAGAAACAGTGTCGTCCATGCGTCAATAATGTCATCAATATGATTAAAATAATGTACAGTTTCCCATGCAACGGCGTTTAAATCATTAACAAATGCTATTTCATCAAAATGCTTAAATGATCGATACTTGATTTCACGATGCACGTGTTTTCTAGGTATGTAATTTAGCTTCCGATTACAGAAAATTGCACGGTGGTCTCTGATATTTAATTCTTTAACACTAATTTACGAAAATTTTCTTCATGGGGTACGTATATATGATCAATTAACGTGCGTGAGCTATCTGTTAGTCGAGTAGCCTCACTAATTAACTGGCTAACGCGTGAATGTAATGGTATCGCATAACAAATTTATATTTACATCTCCTAATACAATTATTTCCTTTCCTACGTTCATTGTATTGTCCATTAATTGTTCAAACCTGTCAGTCCATTCTACTTTGGAGTGCGGGGGTCTGTATAAACATCCTACTAAAAATGACTTGCTTTTTTCGGGAGTTATTTCCAGCCAGATACATGATATAATAAACATTTCTAAGTCAACCCTACGCCTTACATTTACACCATCACGAACATAGACCATTAACCCCCCACCTGCATTGTAAATATTGTCTTTACGAAACGGAGTTTGAAATCCGTATATCTTAAATAAACCTGTAGTTTTGTGATATTTCAGTTTAGTTTCACTTAAGCCGAAAATATACAGATTTTAATTTTCGTTTGATTTTAACTTATATTTCAATTCTTAAAATTTGCTAAGATTCCGCGCACATATACCCTGTATATTTAAATAACCAACGTTAAACCCTTTCTTGCTTACATTCAAATTAAATACATTTGTTGATTCATTGTCCTTGTTGTTTTGCATATACGGCGGCGAGCATAATATATTGATAGAAACATTACCACATATATTATAATGCATGTTTTGACATGTCGCGTAATTTCACAAATGTTCATATGCTGTTCTGAATTACCACCTGATTGACAATCATTGGTAATTGTAGGAGTGTCTAATTCATTTATTGCGATAGTGTCCAGGGACGTGTAGCCTACATATACTTCATTGCAGGTGCACCTAATTTCATTACAAACGGAGCACAGCGCATCTAATTGAGCAAATCTATTATGTATTGTCATACCGCAGATAAGTTTCTCGGCTTTTGATTGGCTAGCTTGCCTGGTCATATATATTATATGACCTGCCAAGGCCGTCGGACATAGATAAATTGCGATTCCCCTCCGGCGCCTCGCGTCCAATGACGACACATTTTGAAAGCGTCTAGCGATTGCGAATTGTATTCCTCACTAAACACAATAAACCCCCGAATTGATCAATAAAAGTAACAAATTGTACACTCAAAACCAGTCTTTATTGTTTATTTTTCCATAAATAATCTTCGCTCATCAAAATATGAGCGAAAAATTAGCCGAAATAACGAATATTTCTTTTAAAATCTCAACACACTTGGCTTCGTGACACGGCTATATATAGGTCACAAACTATGGGTTCCACACACGAAATGCGGCGTAGCAATGACAGCGAATGTTTGGGAACCAGTCGCATTATTCTAGAGGCGCCAAAGGGAGAGCAGATCGATAGAGCAGTGGAATATAAATTAAATTACACGATATAAAAAAACTGTCATAATGTCGTTTTCGATGGATTTCTTACTCCATATTTAGTTTGTTTTCGTTTAATAAAAAAACAAAATGTTCATTTACGCCTTTATATTAAGACTGACGATAGAAAATCGAACCTCGGTTTATTTTTCTTCCTGAAAAAAAAACCGCAAAGATCAAAAAGAAGAGATATGTTTATACGGCCAAATACAGGATCTGCGGTATGACAAATACGTTATTGTGATTCTACACAGGCTATATGGTGTAATATTGCCCGTCTCGGCTATCGCCTCGGGTGAACATACCTTTAGACGGGCAATATTACACCATATAGCCTGTGTAGAATTACAATAACTTTTTATGTTATGTGTCCGTCTGCATTCCACGACATGGCATTAATGCCTAAATGCTACCTACTTGGACAGTCTGCAATTTTGTGACCAGCTAAACGACAATAGTAACACAAGCCGGCCCTCCCAGTGTTCCCATGTCCATTTCGTCGTAAACCACGGTTCGTGTTGTTCCAACTAACGTCTTGGTGATCACGAGTTCCTCTGGGTCGTCTGTCGTGAGACCCTCGTTGGTGGCGCACAAAAACACATGTTTCGTAGTCGTGAACCACGGCGATGTGGTTGTGTATTGCGTGCAGCAAACGCTTTATCCCGGGAAGTGTCAGATGGATTCGGTCGCGGTTGAAATATCTTTGTAACAGCATCTCATTCTTATCATAAAAGAATCCGTTGGTGTCTGTAATACACTGCACAGCCTTGTTCGACCAGTATACGGCCAATCTGTCTATGCTGGTGTTTATGTGGTCAACGTTAATATCTCCTCTCGGGGCTGTTACTATTTGCCGCCTTAATTTTCGCCAGTAGTTGATCGTACCTCTCCTCGAACAGTTCTATGTCGGTGTCGTTTGTAGCATCATTACCGCCACAATATATCACTACATTGCAGAATGAATTAAAATCATACATGTCAATTTCCTCATGTGTGTGAATGCCACCTTTAAGCCCTTTCTTGTTCACACCACATAACAGAGAATCACCAATTAACAGGGTTTTGTTCCCTGAGTGTGGTACTGTGGAGGGGGGGGGGGGGGGTGGGGGGGTCGCGCCTGGCTGGACGGGATCTGGTTGACATTTCTAGATGGCACGTTTTCTGGCGAGAAGTTCACTGATCAAGGCGTAAGGTGGTCATTTGACCGACGTGTAATACGTATGGGAATATCGAGACTGTGTGTGCCCTGACTTGCGTCCATCGGGGAAATCCTCTGATGTTGCTGTACAGGCTGGCGATTTGTAACGGTGTCTTTTACAACTTGCCTAATTTCCGTATAGCTACTGGGCATAATGTCCACTCTGCGGGCGGTATATTCCCTCCGTTCAACGACAGGTTGTGCTGCAACTTCGGAATATAACAGAGAAGGTGTTAATTTGTTCACACAACTGATCAAAGTAGCTTTCAGTTGGGATATCTCTTTGTCCATTCTGCCAATTGTTTCCACCAGTGACCGGAGCATCCGTCCATTTGATACGCTGTGATCCGTATGGGTAATATCCAGACGTGCGAGGAACGGCGTGCTATCGGCCGGTGGTGATGCCGTATTTGACATAATTGGAGTATCCACTACCACCTCCTGTAACTGCTGGCTTTCTTCGAAGATGATGTGGGAACTGCCTGCGTTTTCTACAAAACGCTTGAATAGCGAAGTTGCAATTTTGTTAAATTGACACTCTCTCCACAGTTTGTGGCCTGCCCCTGTGACCGTTACAGTTCTCTGATGTGTGTCCATCACAATCTCACAACGCATGTCACTGACGTGCGTATGGCATTTAGTAATGCCCGACGTGTTTTCAGGATCTACACTGCTGGAGAAATCAGCTTTTAATTTTGACACAAAGTCGTAGAAAAACACGAGGGATACAAATGTTAGTTGCGTCCTGTGGTTGTCATGTGTTGTGCTATTGAACACGTCCTCAAATTGGTCGGCTAGCGACGGGTCCACACACACCTTTTCGATGTCTCCGGCATTACACGACATCGGTGTTCTCGAGCAAATGGTGTAATTAAAGCAGACGTCTTGGTTGGCCGAGTCATGTATACTTTCCTCACATGTTTCAGTTATCACAGAATCATACTGAAGATGTTGTACTTCCATAGTTGTTTTGTATAAGAAATACGGTAATCCGGTAGTTAGTTTTACATACACGTGGTCAGGATCATGCTTTTTAAAAATCATTATTCTTAGTTTCTAACTTAAAGAAGAATATAATCCAACAAGTAAGAATTTCTTTTAATTTTCCCAGCAGAAAACACGTTAACGTTCTGACGGTATCAAATTAATTTAAAACACGTTAATCCACGATTCCAATTGTCGTTTTAAAGTAATATTGCACATATAATACATGTATCTACTTTCCACACAAGTATATGATAATTTAACGAAGCAAAGCATACAAAGCTTACTAGTAGTTCAATAATTTTTAAATTTCGGGAGAGTTTTCGTTATTATCAAATGCACTTTAAATCAGCATCACAATAGCGTAAAACAACCAGTCACATGAATAACACAGTCATGTACATTCATATATAATACATGTAATACTGTAAACAAACGGTATATTATTGTATGGTAGGAAATGACATAAATGCGCATGTCGACTTGGCGATCAGCGTAGTCCCAGATCAGCCTGCGCATTCGCACAGCCTGTTCTGAGACTGTACTGTGCATTTTATATAAATATATCTATCAATAATTATACAGTTATTTCCAGTTATTTCAAGAATAAATTACTACACATATCTGTTTAGCTGAGATATAATTTCGTTACGTTTCTCGAACGCTCTAAAAAAGAAATTACCAAGGTTTCTTATATAAGACGCTCTATTTGAGTGAAATAGTGTTACTAATTTTAACATGTCTACTTCTATAGTATTGGCCGATTTAGCGTACCCTCAAGTCATTGTAGACAGGACATATAAACAAGAAATGAAATTCATCTTCTAACACGTTACATAATTTACATTTACGATCATCAGAGGGTGTACTAATTGGTCTATGCCATCTGCCGGTTTCAACCACCAGCCTGTGGGCAGATACACGCAGTATGGTTAGAGCCACTCTAAAAAAATTTTACACTGATAAAATCGAGATAGCATTGATATTCAAAAGATGAAATAATTTTATAAAATAAAGCTCTATTAGATTCATTTATTCTAGTGTTCCAGTCATGAACGAAATTGTCTGTTAAGAGTTGTTTTAATGTTGATACAAATCTTTTAATGTCACCCACACCTTGCGAAAGCCATACATGGTAAAAACCAAGCTGTGTTAATATAGATTTAACCAGAGCGGCTAATGTGTTTAACTACACTATATCGCTGAAACCGCTTCACCGATTAACTTTAAACTTCACATGGGTGTTTATCATGATCCATATTTTCATTCTAGGACCAGGGTTTGAAAGTTACCTTAAAGTTTTATATGAAAATTCGGTTGAAGGTTTTACGTATACTATACATGTATACATGTATCTCTGCAACCGCTTCACCGATTCACTTCAAACTTCACATGGGTAGTATGCGGACGGGTCAACATTTTTTTTTGCATTAAAGTTTTTGTTTAGAACTGTCAATGGCCTCGGCGGGCGCGACAGGCGGACTGCGGCCATCTAGTATTGTATTATAGTCAAATTAGGTACACTAAACAATGTTTTAAATAATACATCTAGACGAGACGGTATGAATTTGAAACAAAGCATATTTAAGGGTTGCATTATATATGCAGCGAATATATACGGTTATATAATATATATGTTTATATTCAGTTCAGTGAATAATCATCCTGAATGATTGATATCCAGTGGAATCTCTCCAAACCGGACACCCTGTGAGGTCCCCAGGGTCCAGTTTAGAGAGGTACCAATGTAAAAAATATATGACTGCTTTGTGATCATGAACAGGCAGTATCATAGGATTTAACTCGCAATCAAACATATCGCAATTTCCATCCTATGTATCAAAATTGAATCATTTGGGGATTCACGCCTGCTGTCAAGTGAGTTGGTGCCTGGTATTAGATCAGGATGCCAGCTTGCATTGCTGAAGGTTCTAATTTTAATTTAGTGCAGCATGTACAATAGGCTTACAAAATACTTTTATACATGTACTGTGTTTTGAAGTAATACGCTTGATTGGCTAAGCCTAAGCTGTGTTTCAGCTGTGTTTCAGCTCAGGCACAGCCAATCAAACTGTTTGATTGCGAGTTGATATTGACAATATATACTCAAAAACATTGACATATTGGCAAGATTAACGCAGGCTGTTGTGTATAGGCGCATTACTCGGATGTAAGCCCCAAATAAACGGAGAGGGGGTGGTAACGTTACGGCCACTATAGGGGCACTATGGTAACAGTATAGGGGCAGAATAATGGCCAATATAGGGGCACTTATGAACATGCCATATAAACACTGACATCAATTTGTAACACTGATAAGTATATACGGGGACACTTGTATGTCTACCAAGAGTTGAGATATAGGATATTATGGCATTTGTAACCAGTATGAACACAGAACAGCGTGTCTAACAGTACTAGTGTAACACTAACGCTAACGCCATGTAAAGGCTAACGTCGAGCGATAACTTAGTATAGTGAAAGAGGGAACCATTGTATATGTACCACAGTTATAACAATGGACATTACGACATTTGTCACCTGTGTAGGTCAAGATCAGCCTGCGTAACAGCACAATCTAAAACAACTATATGACAATTATACTGCGCTGTATGTGACACATATCGGCAGTAGTTTCTATGATATTTAGTTACTTTAATGTGGTGTAACTAGTGTTATGTAATGTTATTTCCCTTCTAACTGGGCCGTATAGGGGCCCTCGGGTAACATGGTTCAAATAGGAGCACTAAAATGGTCCCAACAGGGGCACAAATGTACATGGCGAGTATCATACAGGAGACGACGGGTGGGAACCATACTGGTCTGTAGAGGGGCCCTCGGGTAACATGGTCAGTATAGGGGCACTTAAATGGTCACAATAGGGGCACATGTGTACATGTAGTATATCATACAGGAGCGAGGGTAAACGTAAACTTGGTTCTGTATAGGGCCCTCGGGTAACATGGTCAGCATAGGGGCACTTAAATGGTCACAATAGGGGCACATGTGTACATGTAGTATATCATACAGGAGACGACGGATGGGAACCTTACTGGTCTGTATAGGGGTCCTAGGGTAACATGGTCAGTATTGGGGCACTTAAATGGTCACAATAGGGTCACATGTGTACATGTAGTATATCATACAGGAGACGATGGGTGGGAACCATACTGGTCTGTACAGGGGCCCTATAGTAACATGGTCAGCATAGGGGAACTTAAATGGTCACAATAGGGGCACATGTGTACATGTAGTATATCATACAGGAGGCGACGGGTGGGAACCATACTGGTCTGTATAGGGGCCCTCGGGTAACCTGGTCAGCATAGGGGCACTTAAATGGTCACAATAGGGGCACATGTGTACATGTAGTATGTCATACAGGAGACGACGCGTGGGAGCCTTACTGGTCTGTATAGGGGCCCTCGGGCAACATGGTCAGTATAGGGGCACTTAAATGGTCACAATAGGGGCACATGAGTACATGTAGTATATCATACAGGAGACGACGGATGGGAACCTTACTGGTCTGTATAGGGGTCCTAGGGTAACATGGTCAGTATTGGGGCACTTAAATGGTCACAATAGGGTCACATGTGTACATGTAGTATATCATACAGGAGACGACGGGTGGGAACCATACTGGTCTGTACAGGGGCCCTATAGTAACATGGTCAGCATAGGGGAACTTAAATGGTCACAATAGGGGCACATGTGTACATGTATTATATCATACAGGAGGCGACGGGTGGGAACCTTACTGGTCTGTATAGGGACCCTCGGGCAACATGGTCAGTATAGGGGCACTTAAATGGTCACAATAGGGGCACATGAGTACATGTAGTATATCATACAGGAGACGATGGGTGGGAACCACACTGGTCTGTATAGGGGCCCTCGGGTAACATGGTCAGCATAAGGGCACTTAAATGGTCACAATAGGGGCACATGTGTACATGTAGTATATCATACAGGAAACGACGGGTGGGAACCTTACTGGTCTGTATAAGGGTCCTAGGGTAACATGGTCAGAATAGGGGCACTTAAATGGTCACAATAGGGTCACATGTGTACATGTAGTATATCATACAGGAGACGACGGGTGGGAACCATACTGGTCTGTATAGGGGCCCTATAGTAACATGGTCAGCATAGGGGAACTTAAATGGTCACAATAGGGGCACATGTGTACATGTAGTATATCATACAGGAGACGACGGGTGGGAACCATACTGGTCTGTATAGGGGCCCTCGGGAACCTGGTCAGTATAGGGGCACTTAAATGGTCACAATAGGGGCACATGTGTACATGTAGTATATCATACAGGAGACGACGGGTGGGAACCTTACTGGTCTGTATAGGGGCCCTCGGGTAACATGGTCAGTATATGACATTTAAATGGTAACAACAGGGGCACATGTGTACATGTAGTATGTCATACAGGAGACGACGGGTGGGAACCTTACTGGTCTGTATAGGGGCCCTCGGGCAACATGGTCAGTATAGGGGCACTTAAATGGTCACAATAGGGGCACATGTGTACATGTAGTATATCATACAGGAGACGACGGGTGGGAACCATACTGGTCTGTATAGGGGCCCTATGGTAACATGGTCAGTATAGGGGAACTTGAATGGTCCCAATAGGGGCACATATGTACATGTAGTATATCATACAGGAGACGACGGGTGGGAACCTTACTGGTCCGTATAGGGGTCCTCGGGTAACATGGTCAGTATAGGGGCACTTAAATGGTCACAATAGGGGCACATGTGTACATGTAGTATATCATACAGGAGACGACGGGTGGGAACCTTACTGGTCGGTCTGTATAGGGGCCGTCGGGTAACATGGTCAGTATAGGGGCACTTAAATGGTCACAATAGGGGCACATGTGTACATGTAGTATATCATACAGGAGGCGACGGGTGGGAACCTTACTGGTCTGTATAGAGGCCCTCGGATAACATGGTCAGTATAGGGGCACTTAAATGGTCACAATAGGGGCACATGTGTACATGTAGTATGTCATACACGAGACGACGGGTTGGAAACTTACTGGTCTGTATAGGGGCCCTCGGGTAACATGGTCAGCACAGGGGCACTTAAATGGTCACGACAGGGGCACATGTGTACATGTAGTATGTCATACAGGAGACGACGGGTGGGAACCTTACTGGTCTGTATAGGGGCCCTCGGGCAACATGGTCAGTATAGAGGCACTTAAATGGTCACAATAGGGGCACATGTTTACATGTAGTATATCATACAGGAGACGACAGGTCGGAACCATACTGGTCTGTATAGGGGCCCTCGGGTAACATGGTCAGTATATGGGCACTTAAATGGTCACAATAGGGGCACATGTGTACATGTAGTATATCATACAGGAGGCGACGGTGGGAACCTTACTGGTCTGTATAGGGGCCCTCGGGTAACATGGTCAGAATAGGGGCACTTAAATGGTCACAATAGGGGCACATGTGTACATGTAGTATATCATACAGGAGACGACGGGTGGGAACCTTACTGGTCTGTATAGGGGCCCTAGGGTAACATGGTCAGTATAGGGGCACTTAAATGGTCACAATAGGGGCACATGTGTACATGTAGTATATCATACAGGAGACGACGGGTGGGAACCACACTGGTCTGTATAGGGGCCCTATAGTAACATGGTCAGCATAGGGGAACTTAAATGGTCACAATAGGGGCACATGTGTACATGTAGTATATCATACAGGAGGCGACGGGTGGGTATAGGGGCCCTCGGGTAACCTGGTCAGTATAGGGGCACTTAAATGGTCACAATAGGTGCATATATGTGTACATGTAATATATCATACAGGAGGCGACGGGTGGGAACCATACTGGTCGGTATAGGGGCCCTCGGGTGACATGGTCAGTATAGGGGCACTTAAATGGTCACAATAGGGGCACATGTGTACATGTAGTATATCTTACAGGAGGCGACGGGTGGGAACCTTACTGGTCTGTATAGGGGTCCTAGGGTAACATGGTCAGTATAGGGGCACTTAAATGGTCACAATAGGGGCACATGTGTACATGTAGTATATCATACAGGAAAGGACGGGGACGGTGGGGAACCATACTGGTCTGTATAGGGGCCCTCGGGGTATACCTGGTCAGCATAGGGGCACTAAATGGTCACAATGGGGCCACATGTGTACATGTAGTATATCATAGGAGGCGACTGTGGAAACCATACTGGTCTGTATGGGCCCTCGGGTAACCTGGTCAGAGGGGATTATATGGTCACTAAATGGTGACATAGGGGCACATGTGTAAACCATGTATTATATCATAGGAGCACGGGTGGAACGCACTGTCTGCTTTATAGGGGACTCGGGTAACATGGTCAGCATAGGGGCACTAATGGTCACAATAGGTAGGGGCACATGTGTACATGTAGTATATCATACAGGAGACGACGGGTGGGAACCTTACTGGTCTGTATAGGGGCCCTCGGGTAACATGGTCAGTATATGACACTTAAATGGTCACAACAGGAGCACATGTGTACATGTAGTATGTCATACAGGAGACGACGGGTGGGAACCTTACTGGTCTGTATAGGGGCCCTCGGGTAACATGGTCAGTATAGGGGCACTTAAATGGTCACAATAGGGGCACATGTGTACATGTAGTATACCATACAGGAGACGACGGGTGGGAACCTTACTGGTCCGTATAGGGGCCCTCGGGTAACATGGTCAGTATAGGGGCACTTAAATGGTCACAATAGGGGCACATGTGTACATGTAGTATATCATACAGGAGACGACGGGTGGGAACCTTACTGGTCTGTATAGGGGCCTCGGGTAACATGGTCAGCATAGGGGCACTTAAATGGTCACAATAGGGGCACATGTGTACATGTAGTATATCATACAGGAGACGACGGGTGGGAACCATACTGGTCTGTATAGGGGCCCTATGGTAACATGGTCAGTATAGGGGCACTTAAATGGTCCCAATAGGGGCACATATGTACATGTAGTATATCATACAGGAGACGACGGGTGGGAACCTTACTGGTCCGTATAGGGACCCTCGGGTAACATGGTCAGCATAGGGGCACTTAAATGGTCCCAACAGGGGCACATACGTACATGTAGTATATCATACAGGAGACGACGGGTGGGAACCTTACTGGTCCGTATAGGGGCCCTCGGGTAACATGGTCAGCATAGGGGCACTTAAATGGTCCCAACAGGGCACATATGTACATGTAGTATATCATACAGGAGACGACGGGTGGGAACCTTACTGGTCCGTATAGGGACCCTCGGGTAACATGGTCAGCATAGGGGCACTTAAATGGTCCCAACATGTATAATAGTTTAATTAGTATTCAGAAGTGGATGGACTAGCAAATTCTACATTCCGTTTAGTTCATACGGTTCAGCTGGAGCTACGAATGTTAAATACAACATGTGTTTATATCTAAGCCATCCTGTCAGACACACTCACAACACTATGAATAGTAAGTGACATATTACATGTGCATAGCTCGTTGTGAGAATTAAAACGACCATCTATTGATATTGTATTTCTGCATATGTTTTTATTTGTTTTGCACAATGAATGCAAAACATGTCGTTTTATATTTAATATATCAACATTTTGAAATTTGAAAAAGACAAAGTCAAGATATGCATGATAACGGCTGAACACGACTTCCATAATAAATACATTACAAACGCTGTTTTATGACACCAGTACATTCGTGTCAAGTCACGCCACAACAGTGTCACAGTCAATGACAAAATCTAATTATTGCACAGGCTTAAACGATCCTAATGTAACAGGGACACCATAGCGAAATAGTAAAATGTGCTAAACTTTCAAAATGACAGTCGTGTTCAATGACCACAAGTAGTCAGGGAAATACCAACCAATAACTAATTACAGTGCATTGTTCTAGTATCATTATTTACCTGTGATTGGTGATTGTACAGCACGGCTGTAATTTCGAGTGCTTTTCTCTACACATTTAAGATTGGTAGTATGTACCATTACTTTTAGTTGTGTTGATGCCGACAATATGTTATTTGGTAATTGACTGTGGCATGATCGGTGTATACTATGACACTAATGTACATGTGCGTTAAATCACGTTACATGACTGCAAGTGTACCGCCATGACACGGTCAGTGGAATTATCCTCGTTGAGGGTTTAGACCCGGTTAGAACTGCACTCAGGTACATAGTTTGTAGATGCAACCTATGTGTTTTACTTGTTATTCTTTACCGTTGTGGCCATACAACGTCACACCTTATTATCAATGCTAACTTATGTATAATATTGTGATTTGCAAGACTGTCTGACAATGACGACGTGAAAGTTGAATTAATTATTGGTTGCCGACACAGGTGACCGTATCGGGAAAGAATTCCAACCAAGAACAGTTCCAAAAACATAATCCCACAAAATAAAACCACACCCTTTTACAATAGTAATATAAATGTTGATTTGCTCAAATATCGGACATTTTTCAAAGCCATGCAACATCTGAATTAAATTGTGAGGGTCATAAAATCTACATAGTAAATTACAAATCTGAGAAATATATTTGAATTCTACCCATTCATTCCAGAAAAAAAATCATAAAATGTAATCATAAAACAACATCACGTGAACACCACTGAGGTGACAACCGTTTGGGGGAAATGCCCACGTTTCTGAACAGATATTACATTCTGGCGATATCTGAAAATTCAGACAGCTTACAATCATGAATGACCAAGAATATGTATCGACTCTTACCATCCATAAAACATGGTATCTAAGCATCATTTGACACTAAAATCGAATTATTGTCTTAATTTTCTCCATAGTGTTGTTGTTGTTGTTTTAGTTCACGAAAACGAAACACACTGTGAACAGTCAGAAGAAAGGTCGGAAATGTAACGTGAATTATAGTTTTTCATGTCACATCTTGTGTATAGTATTTGATTAAGTCGATATATAGTGTATTATTGGGGTATTCAGCAAATCGTTCGTCAGAATCGGTGATTGTAAACAAACAAAAAATGTCACCTCAGTGATGTACAGCTAAATTATTGAGGAAATACACCTTGTAAATATAAAGATAAATGGGATGGGATTTTTTTGTGTGTGATTTTTTTTAACTATTCTTGGTGGGAATTCTTTCCAGATACGGTCACATGTGGTTGCCACAGTGTTCATCAATTCGTGGTACAACTACATTACCGCTAACATGTGTGATATTATTCGTGACATCATATATATTACATATGTTCACTTTATTATTCCTCGCGTCCTTATTTCCATCGCCACTCTGCCTTTATCACATTTTAGTCATGTGTGCCGATTTATCCGATATTCACGTGTAAAGTTAAATGTCATACAATGTAGTAGCCTTTCACAGAACACTACTAGCTAACAACGACTGATATATATGCCGTCATGTCATAGCACATATGGTAATGTATTGTCGAACTAATTGCTCTTCTTCTGTGTGAATGGATGGTTGTTTCTATGAATGCACGCGCCAGGTCAGAGCAAACGTGTGTAATTATTTAATTATTTGTCCACCTGTTCCATAGTAGACATGGGTTATGTGAGTGAAAATGATTGTATTCAATGATTTGTCCCCATGCATCTACACAACATGGATGGCTGTTCCCCTGTATGCATTATTTAATTATTTAATGACGACTTGTCCACATGTGTGGCTTTCCCCCAGTACACATGATCATGTCAGTGAAATTGGGTTTATTTATTTAATAAAGTGTACACATACATGTATATTGAATGGATGTTTCTTCCCCGCTATGTATGCGCCATGTGTGTGAGAATGAGTGTACTTATTTAATGGTTTGTCCCCATTCATATATATATATATGTAGAAAGTTTATTGACATAGCTTTAAGCCATATGGCCCATGAAGCAAGACAAAATACAGCGAAATATACATACGAGTAAGTTTAACAACAAAGACAACAGACAGGATAGAAAACGATATCACGGATGTGTTAGTGCATCTTTTATGCAAAATATATAATATGCTGTTTTATTTCTGACTTGCGAATTGATACTCGCAAGTCAGATATAACTACAGCATTGCCTATCTGTGTCTATCCCGTTTCATATACATTGTGTACCTGCTCCATGTCAGAACAGATATGTCCATATGTGTTGAGTGCATGGCTGTTCACCAGTATGCATGCGCCATTTCGGTGAAAATGTGCGTAATTATTTAATGACTTGTCCACATTCATTCCAGGTTTGGCTGTTCATATATATATACATGCGCCGGTGAAAATGGGTGTAATCAGTTAATGACTTGTCCACATACATCTGCATTTCATCTGCGAAAATGTGTGTAATTATTTAATGACTTTATGTCTAGAAGTGGACCACATAATGCACAATGTTTTACCAAGGGTTTAACAACAGTGCAGTTTGACTGATCTCCGTGTGGACTTCAATGTTTAATCCATGTATAACCTTAGTGAACTAGGAGTGAACAATGTGTCAAGTTTTGTGTAAGAGCACTTGTATATAATATTGTTTTGGTAGAACCAGTATGCACGTGCACATGCACGTGTACAAAATGCCAACCTATATGTATGCATGCTAAGTCAAAACTATCTGTTTCCACATACCGTGATGTGTATTGGGCAGATATCCTTTGGAAAATAGTAACCAGACCAAAATAATCAGAAAGGATTACTGGGATAACCTTCTGTTGAAATTAGTGGTGTGTAACGACTATAACGACTTTTGCAGAACTGCTGATAGACATTACTTTTATATTCAACTCGATATGACCATCTAACTAAGTTATCCACATATACGGTGATTCGCTCATATGCTAATTACATGTAGTATTGTCACTCGACATGAGCCTTTATACGACTTATACACGAGAGCCTCTATTTGGACAATTTTAGTGCCCCTATACGGACCATGTTACCCGAGGGCCTCTATACAGACCAGTAACGCTAAGCCTCCTGTATGATATACTACATGTACACAAGTGCACCTATTGGGACCATTTTAGTGCCCCTATATCAGTAATGTTACTACCGTCGCCTCATGTATGTTAAACGATATGTACACATGTGCCCCTATTGTGACCATTTAAGTGCCCCTATACTGACCATGTTACCATAGGGCCCCTATACAGACCAGTATGGTTCCCACCCGTCGTCTCCCTATTTAAGTGCCCCTATACTGACCATGTTACCCGAGGGCCCCTATACGGACCAGTAAGGTTCCCACCCGTCGTCTCCTGTATGATATACTACATGTACACATGTGCCTATAGTGTGACCATTTAAGTGCCCCTAAGCTGACCATGTTACCCGATGGCCACTATACGGCCCAGTAAGTTTCCCACCCGTCGTCTCCTGTATGATATACTACATGTACACATGTGCCCCACCTATTGTGGACCATTTAAGTGCCACCCCCCCTATACTGACCATAAGTTACTGACCATGCCTTACCCCCGAGGGCCCCTATACGGACCAGTAAGGTTCCCACCCGTCGTCTCCTGTATGATATACTACATGTACGCATGTGCCCCTATTGTGATCATTTAAGTGCCCCTATGCTGACCATGTTACCCGAGGGCCCCTGTACGGACCAGTAAGGTTCCCACACGTCGCCTCCTGTATGATATACTACATGTACACATGTGCCCCTATTGTGACCATTTAAGTGCCCCTATACTGACCATGCTACCCGAGGGCCCCTATACGGACCAGTAAGGTTCCCACCCGTCGTCTCCTGTATGATATACTACATGTACGCATGAGCCCCTATTGTGATCATTCAAGTACCCCTATACTGACCATGTTACCAGAGGGCCCCTATACGGACCAGTAAGGTTCCCACACGTCGCCTCCTGTATGATATACTACATGTACACATGTGCCCCTATTGTGACCATTTAAGTGCCCCTATACTGACCATGTTATCCGAGGGCCTCTATACAGACCAGTAAGGTTCCCACCCGTCGTCTCCTGTATGATATACTACATGTACACATGTGCCTATAGTGTCACCATTTAAGTGCCCCTATACTGACCATGTTACCCGAGGGCCCCTATACAGACCAGTAAGGTTCCCACCCGTCGTCTCCTGTATGATATACTACATGTACACATGTGCCTATAGTGTGACCATTTAAGTGCCCCTATGCTGACCATGTTACCCGATGGCCCCTATACGGCCCAGTAAGTTTCCCACCCGTCGTCTCCTGTATGATATACTACATGTACACATGTGCCCCTATTGTGACCATTTAAGTGCCCCTATACTGACCATGTTACCCGAGGGCCCCTATACGGACCAGTAAGGTTCCCACCCGTCGTCTCCTGTATGATATACTACATGTCCGCATGTGCCCCTATTGTGATCATTTAAGTGCCCCTATACTGACCATGTTACCCGAGGGCCCCTATACAGACCAGTAAGGTTCCTACCCGTCGCCTCCTGTATGATATACTACATGTACACATGTGCCCCTATTGTGACCATTTAAGTGCCCCTATACTGACCATGTTACCCGAGGGCCCCTATACAGACCAATAAGGTTCCCACCCGTCGCCTCCTGTATGATATACTGCATGTACGCATGGGCCCCTATTGTGATCATTTAAGTGCCCCTATACTGACCATGTTACCCGAGGGCCTCTATACGGACCAGTAAGGTTCCCACCCGCCGTCTCCTGTATGATATACTACATGTACATATGTGCCCCTGTTGGGACCATTTTAGTACTCCTATATGGACCATGTTACCCGAGGGCCCCTATGCGGACCAGTAAGGTTACCACCCGTCGCCTCCTTATGATATACTACATGTACATAAGTTCCCATATTTGGACCATGTTAGTGTCGCGAATGTAACTACATGCCAATATTTGTCACATACAGCACAGTATAATTGTCATATAGTTGTTTTAGATTGTGCTGTTACACAGGCTTGTCTGGAGCTACACAGGTGACAAATGTCGTAATGTCCATTGTTATAACTGTGACACATGTACAATGGTTCCCTCGTTCACTATACTAAGTTATCGCTCGACGTTAGCCTTTACATGGCGTTAGCGTTAGTGTTACACTAGTACTGTTAGACACGCTGTTCTGTGTTCATACTGGTTACACATGCCGTAATGTCCATTGTTATAACTGTGGTACATATACAATGGTTCCCTCGTTCACTATACTAAGTTATCGCTCGACGTTAGCCTTTACATGGCGTTAGCGTTAGTGTTACACTAGTACTGTTAGACACGCTGTTCTGTGTTCATACTGGTTACAAATGCCGTAAGATCCTTTATCTCAACTCTTGGTAGACATACAAGTGTCCCCGTATATACTTATCAGTGTTACAAATAGATGTGAGTGTTTTTATGGCATGTTTATAAGTGCCCCTATATTGGCCATTATTCTGCCCCTATACTGACCATGTTACCATAGTGCCCCTATAGTGACCGTAACGTTACCACCCCTACTGAATAAACCAGACTCTCTGGTCTGTATTAACAAAAGTACCGCAGCTGTGTGTGTATATATGCATGTATGTACAGCATGTTTATTTTTGACTCTCGAATTCAAACTATGAACATGGTAAAATGAGACACGCCATGTGATTTTGTACCTAAGAAAATGTGCGATATATCATGGAAAGTATTTACAAAATTTAGGACTGAAATATTGTCCGTAAATGACGTCGAAAGTTGACGGAATTTTCATAGCGATGAAACTTTCGTCAGCTTTCGACGTCATTTACAGAAAATATCACAGTTTCTGTAAATATATTTAATGAAAAATCGCACATGTACTTATGTACAAAACCACATGGCGTGTCTCATTAATACAAAGCTTTGTAGTTGTCGGCTATAAACATACACTACTGTCTGTTTCATGAAAGCTGCCCAAATTTTACGGCTATATAAACAATTCAAAAACAATATTGTTTTCGATAATACTAAATTAAAGGAAAATTTAAGAATGAGCCTTATTTTTATTTAGTGAAATTTGGTGAAATATTGCTTTTATTGCGAAAAAAACCCAAACAATTTATCCATGTTAAATCACCATGAAGATATCTATGGGGATTTAACATGAGGACTTTTTTAGTATTTCACAAATACTGGACGATTTTTCAAAATGTAACTTTTGTTTTCTTAGTTAGCTCATTTCCAAGCTATCTAGCCAGGTTTCGGTGTCAATTTCCAAATTTTTTCGTTTTCTGACTCCCACAGTTCCTCCGCCTCCTTTTCCCCCACGTTATATTCCCATAGACAAATCAGTTTTTCGTAATAAAATCGATATTTAACAAATTTTCCCGAACAAAAAAGAAAGCTCATTCTTAAATTTTGCTTTAATATAATGATTATCGAAACAATACTGTTTTTGCATTGTTTCTAAAGCCGTAAAATTTGGGCAAATTTCGTGAAACAGACAGTAAACTGTCACAGATTGTGTTGTATCATGTCACACAAACGGAACCAGACACCGTACTTGGTCACGTGGTCTGTATGTTTTGTAACCAACCATCACCCAATGGAACAACTAGTGTCTATGTGAACTTTCAGCATTATGAAAATAATGTGCTTTCACTATTTTCTGTCTCGAACTTGTTTCCTATATGTACAATCCTAATGTGTTCTGATTTTTTTGGCTACATGTTAAATTAAATGTGATTGGCTGTGTGACACGAAGTGAGCGACTGTGTGGGCGGTAATATGCTTTGCGTCTCGTGAACTGATGAAAACACGGCGTAAAATCAGTTCTAAATATAGCGGCTGAACATTTAATAATTAATTTAATGGATATTGGCAAAAGCGTCGCAATATGCTATTAATTGAGATGAAATTCTGTTTTTTCATTGGTCGAGAAACTAGGGTAGACAATATTATTGCTTTGAGAAAAGACATAAAACATTACATATTGAACGAATTATCCGATTGAGTTCACAGGAAACGAGACAATGAATTCAGCTTAAATGATAGATCACATGCATTGAATCATCCATTGTATATGTACGGATCACTTAACCTGGTATGTTATATCAGTCTCACGCAATATAACAACTCATTTTATTACATCTAATGCAGTATGATGTTCAATAAAATGTGTTAATGTACTGTGAATTCCTATTTTATGTAACACATGAAAGTACATGAATGTTCTCCCCATAACAACAACAACAACAACAACCCAGACATCTGCACGACTAGTGCTAGGGAACGCAATTATTACTGTCACCCAACATGTTTCCATTAAACGTTGTAGATTTTGTGAAAGAGGATAAATCATAACTAACAAAAAACCCTTACTGATCAACACCAGGTCCGACATGTAGCGTCTATAATATGCATGTGCCATGATCGGTGATACAAGGGGAAAATACCAGGCACGTTACTGTCTTTTGATATCAAGTTTATCCGACAAGGCTAGGAAACGCGTAGGAATTCCCTCCGTTTCCGAGCCGAGCTTGATAAACTTTGAACGTGATATCAACGGTATTCTATTTATCATGTAACGTTTTACGCTACAGAATGAACAATGATGACGTGGTTTTCGTTGAATAGAACACGGACTTGTTTGTCTTGCGTCATTACATTCGTTGTAACCCGGATATTCGCTTCAGGTTAATGCCTGATACGACATTATGTTATCAGTTAGTCAGTATTGTGGATTCAGTGCTGGAAAGGTATTGTAATTTGAAATATTCTAGTGAGTAGAAATACTCCCGTGTGTTCACAACGTTGATGTTGACGGGACACGGAACCAGATTCAAACAACTAATACTTTCAATAATGCCCATCAAGCGATGATAGACACATAAATGACGGTTTCTAGGGCCAGAACTCGACGTTCGACTGGCTGATGGACCGACGCCATATTCCGGGCGGTTAGAAGTGCGACTCTCCAGCTGGACCGCCTGGGGCACAGTATGTGACGATAGCTGGATGAATACGGCCGCGACGGTGGCCTGTCGACAGCTTGGCTACGTCTGGGGTGTACGTATACGTTTCCAGTGTAATCTCTATAAACTGAACACCCTATGGGAACTCCTCGGCGTTCACCTTATTTGTAAGGCAAATATGTTAAAGTATTTTTCATTTCTTTCGTTTTATTATCAAAGCTGACAGCGTGGGGATTAGCTTCATTTAACGATGCCAGTTCTTGATTTATATGCAATCAATGATTGTATACACGCCATTTCCGGGTCCCTTGCGGACTAGTTTGTTAAGGGTCGCATTTCACAAAACTTGTGCCCCCTTCTTCTCGTATCTGTATTACAGTGGAACATCTCGAAGCCGGATACCCTGGGGACCCCCAGGGTGTCCGGTTTAGAGAAGTTTCACTGCATACAAATATTCTATCGAGATATTGACTAGTAATAAGTATAAGTGTATCCTATACAGGAGGCGGTTGGCCGGGCGCAGTACGGGGCGGGGACGGGTGAGATCTACCTAGACGACGTAAGGTGTGCGGGCACGGAGGCCTTACTGCTGCAGTGTGACCACATGGGATGGGGCAACAACAACTGCGGACACAACGAAGACGCCGGGGTGGTCTGTCACAACACGGCGGGTTAGTGTGTCACATAATAGTAGGGTCATATTCCAGGATTCTGTGACCATTTTGTTCCTATCTATTTTTTTATCACAGATTTGACTACCCGAACCATTTTAGAAAAAATGAGCTCCTATGCCCCTCCAAAAAATGGAGGCATAATCCGCTAGAGCGCAAAAATCCAAGATGGCCGCCGTCCGCCATCTTGAAAATCGTGAGATGCAATGTCTCAGGAATCAGATGAGCTACATGTATGAATGAGGTGTCTTTTTTTCACTAATTATATCATGGTAAGCCCAATGGAATAATTGATTTTCAGTTTGGATGTCATCTGATCTCAAAATCCAAGATGGCCGCTATCTGCCATCTTGAAAATTATAAGATGCAATATCTCAGTAGTCAGATAAGCTACAAATAGTAAGTAGACGTCTTTTATGACTGATTTCGGCCTGATTAACACACTGGAATTGTTTAGTTTGGATGTCATCATGACTTCTTAATCCAAGATGGCCGCCCTCCACAATCTCGAATAATTAAGTCTCGGAAAGAAAAGCAAATGGCGTGAATTAGAAAGCTTATGTGGTTGAGCAGTATATGCAATTCAGCTGATTAATGCCATTCAACTGCACCACTTTATTCCGTAAATCTCCATTGAATTTAGCTATTATTCCGAAAACTGCAATTGGTTAAGCAAATTGAGTACATATGAAAGAAAATGGTGAAAAGGCACAACATTGCGATTTTGATGGGTTTATTTAAAAAAATGATGTTATGAAATAGGCATATGCACCATAGAAATGAAACACAAGTGTTAGCTGCGTAAACAATCACAACTGACAAGATAACACTGTTCAAATTACCAAAAGATGATTGTGCTAATGAAAATGGCGCAACTGTGGGACCTCAAATGGGTCTGATGAGGAGTATACCCAATGAGGATGATTTGTGACATGCATCACACGTGTAGAGCCTTTCGTCAGTATGTGCAAGATGAGATCAGATGTGTGTGATAATTACTATCACAAACATGACATGTAAGCGGTACCTCTCCAGTATGGATATGCATGTGGGCTGCTCGATTACACTTAACTAAGATGGACACACGCCACATGTAAATGACTTTGTAATGACGATGTAAATGCATAATCAACATTCCCGGTAGCTGCACATGTCACTGTCCGAGTCGGAGTTGGCAGAGTCGCCGTCATCGGTTGCACTTCCAGCATCAGTGTCGCTATCCTCTTCTAACTGAGGGTTTGGTGGCAAGGGGATATATGAAGGGAGTGCGGGCTTGGTGAAACGGATAGGCAGACATTTGCCGTCTACAATATGCCATCCGTGGCCAATCGGCGAAGGGTGCCTTTGGACGTCGAAGTGTGATTTGCAGATAAGTCAGATAGTGTGTACGCTCCAAGTGAGGGCAGAGGCTGTCGGCATCGGGTGCGAGTCTGATGGTGCTTTTCCTCTTCTGCACCCTCCACTTTGCAGCCCGCACTGCTCCCAGTGTCCTCATTAGCAAACATTGTATTAGCGAACATACCTCACTATACCCCCAGTTACCTATGTAAACAGGGGTTTGATGAGGTACCTGCGCAATAGGTAATGCGGTCAAATAGGTCACGATGCAGTGACTATTTTCGATCAATAACTTATGTTGCAAGCGATTGTAATGTGTATTTTCAATATTTATATTATTAAAATGTATCATATCGATACCCCTTTAAGTAATATTTGTATATTTTAAATGTATTGATGTTCTCATGAAGCGCATGAATATAAGTATTAATTAATCCAGCTTATATTGAGGCAAATCACACAACCTCAAAACATAGTGCTGGAGTATAAACCATAGTATCATATATTATTCATAAGTATATCACTATTAAACATTAATTACAATATGTATGCATATTATTAAAACAGTAGATGCTACCGCTGTTTCGCTATATGTGATATTCATAACAAAATATTTTTTTTATTCGTCCGCGTACGGATTTCTGTCACAAAAAGCGCCATTTTCAGTTCATATTTTGACCTGTGCATATGAACAGGACTAAGTTTAAACAACGCTCCATTCTGTCCTATTCAAATTTCTCTGCAGAATGTTCAGACTAACTACTTAAATAATGCTGCTAAATAAGTGTTAACGGCTGGAACATGGTCATCACTAAAAGGAAGAAACCACAGTCGTATTATTTAAAAATAAGATTTACCGTAGAGACCTCATGGGGGCCGCCATTAATCCAGTATAAACAATAGACCGTGTGATCCCATTCCCTGAGTAGCCGCTGCTTAGTGAAACGGTATGCTAATCATGATATTATTTTCCTCAATAATTGGAAACGATTTGAATGTCTCGGTAAAAACTACGAAAGTCATACAAAATAACGATGTATATTTAACATTGGATACGCGTAAACGGTATTACTCTCTCATCGGATCGTCAGTTGTCGTCGATAGCGATTTAACGTACTGATCTGGTCTTAATTTATTGTCAACTTTCAACGCCATTTACAGAATATATGGCTAATTTTGGAAATAAATAACGGCAAATTACGATGACGTCTGCTCTGAAATATCTGTCAGCTTGCGGACGTAATTTAAGGAAATCGATTATATTTTAAGGCTACATCTGTGACTAATTACGAATTTATGTATGGTCTTTGGCTACACCCGACACATTACACAGATCTAGTTGTAAATACACGTCGCTTTGTGTGGGGAAAAAATCGATAATGCGTAGTTGTGTGTGACGAGGTGTTTATCTGATGACACACACAGCTGTACCCTTAGGCAATGTTTTGAAATTGACGTGTCATTTTGATGTGTGCCGCAACACCTCACTGTCGGAGACAACATGACAATTAACGATATACTCTCGATTATACACAGATCTATTAGACGGCTGGTTATTTAAAATAAAGAGTAGTTCAGTACACCTTCGCCGATATTGTTTTTAGAAAATAAGTAATATTTTCCGTAAATGGTGTTGAAAAGTTGACAAAAATTATATCACCGTATTTAATTGTGCCGATATTGTTTTAAAAAATCAGTAATTTTTTTCCGTAAATGGTGTTGAAAATTGACAAAATATATAGCCGCATTTCCCCGATATTCGTTTAGAAAATCACCAATATTTTCTGTAAATGGTGTTGACACAAAATGCAGCGTTCACGCGGAATTCAAATAAAATAAAAAATAATAATTGAATAAATAGACGCCGATGGCTACTGTGTTTGCGGCCAGTGAATTCTGGTCGTGGTAGCCACAGGCGCAGTTCGAACAGTGTTGTGAGCAGATGGAGGACAATAATTATTTCAAATTCATAAAAAAATGTTTGCTGTCCGAAAATTCATTAATTGTGATAGCCAAAACAATAGATCTTGGGACAGTAAAACATTATATGGTATAGACAGTACATCAAACTTAAAAAAACAGTAACAAACTGTCTGTGTATATATTTATACTTAAACTTAAAAAAACAGTAACAAACTGTCTGTGTATATATTACTTAAAGACAGACACTTTCATTGTTGGTAAGTTTCTATCAATTTATAGGTATTTTTATTAAAATTATAAAATTGTGAAAATATTAAATATCACAAAAATAATATATATGGAGAAAAAAATATATACCACGTCGATGTTTGAACCCCCGACCCTTTCGGGAATCGGTAATTACATCATTGAAGTCGGCGACCTTAACCTCACGACTATTGCGCAATTTACGACAATCACAGTTATACAGAAGTGCTATCAGTATTACGCAACCATTTGAACGTAATAATTATTAAATTATTTGCAACTCCATCTACAACGATACCGTTACAGAGATAAGCTATTGAAACAACATGTAGTAGTACCCATAACATAATAAAGTAATGTATCATTATATATCACAGGAGATAGCTTAAAACTATATATACTAATCATAAACAGAACAATCCACTTGGCTCGTATGAAAATAGTTCGCGTGATATTGATTATCTCCCTTGCCGAAAGTAGTTCAGTGATTTATTAATTCCAAATAAGACGTGTTTGCGTAATGTGTTTTTTTGTGTCATCGTATACACACCGAATTACAAATTGCTCCAAATCGTTGATGACCGCTTGTGAAGCCGAGAGCTCATTGCCACATCCTGCTAACAGATCACGCGCCTCCTTCGAATTCTGGAGACGATCAGCGATAAGCTTCTTACTTGCTCCATAGAAGCTAGAGTTATGGTCGCATCTAGTGAGCACATGTAGCGGTATGATGTATGCGGCCATTTCCTCAGCGCACAGGCGTCGGGAAGTGATCAATTGGCGTTTTCGTTTCACGCACAAGGTCCCAGATGTCTGCTGCGCAACATACGCAGCTTGTACATAGTTGTCTGCGTCCTAAGTGTCGAGAACGACAGCATCTGTGCAGCCGTCGGACCGATGCAAACTGTACTCGGTGAACATAGCTATGTCAGACTCGGCCTGGTAGCATGTGAATTCTGGTACAAGCTTGCCTGTAGTGATATTTTTTTGCACAGCTACCTACTACAAAGTAGATGAACTCAATACCTGTTGCAGATGCAGTGTTCTCAAATGCTGTTTGCAGAAATGCCTGCAGGCGTATCTTGTGGCTGGGATTACCCAGGAGAGCATGGAAGTCTTTAATCGGAGGGAATTTAACTTCTGACTTCATGTAGACATTGCTGATTTGTGTGCCTTTCTGGCGCAGCATCCGTTCACAGTCTTTGATGGTGATTTTCTGATCATATGGATCGTTGATGCAAATGATCCGCTCTGCATGCCTGTGTCTAGTCAGAACTGAGCGCACTACCTTTTCTGCATAATCCCCCCAGGTGTACTTGGTACCGTCACCCTTCTCTCTGTCTTCAGTGGTTGGAGCTGCCAGGTGCCAGATGAGACCCATGTCGACAATAGACGTGTACACATCAGGTTCTGGAATTGGAGTCATAGTAAGCTTCTCATGGAGCTTGCTTTTTTGGACCTTCCGCATGGTTCCATTTGCGTTGAAGATAGAAAGACATTCTCCTGTAACACGATGCTGAAGTACGTCTTCTAGTTTGAGGGCACCGATGCTTTCGACAAGTGCGAGAACAGCTACTATGGCTTTCGACTCCATTTCCTCAGTCTTTCCAGTCAGGCTTCCGCCATTTGCTTTCTTAAATTCTTGAGTTGAAAAGTTCTAACGCTTGCTACGAGGGACTCGGTCATTGAGGGACGTTGTTTTGGAATACACTCTCTCTTGCAAGAACTCGTTCACATTGCGTGTGCCATCCTCCTTTGAAGACTTCAAGTCAGTGGCGAGCTCTTCGGTGAGACAAGCGCTCATATCCTGGACAGCTTTCTCGTCCTTCTTCATTTTCCTCGATGAGGTATCAGCATGCTTTCCTTTAGCGTGTTTTTTTGCGATCAGCATGTCGATGAGAGCTTGCCCTCACCCGATGGATGTTATTTACATTGCGAGTGTTCGACAGGAGCTGCTATTCATTGTTGAGAATGGCCAGGCAACCAAACTTTAGCTTGGAGCCCTTATTCAGTGTTGACTCTATCCAGAAGTCGAGGGCGACACAGGAATATGGCTTGCCTGTCATCGACTGCGCAAAGAGACCACTCTCCATGAATGAAGCTTGGTCGGTTGGTAGTGTGTCAAGCACTGTGGTGAAATCAAGAAGATAACGACCATATCTGGCATTGTCATATACTTGCATCCAAGGAAGCATAAGCTTAAGTGAAGACTTGAACTCGGACCAGTTCCTTGTTCTTATAGCATGAATATTCTGTGTCAGAACCTGGGAGCAGTGCGGGCTGCCAAGTGGATAGTGCAGAAGAGGAAAAGCACCATCAGACTCGCACCCGATGCCGACAGCCTCTGCCCTCACTTGGAGCGTACAAACTATCTGACTTATCTGCAAACATACTTCGGCCACGGATGGCATCATGTAGACGGCAAATGTCTGCCTATTCGTTCCACCAAGCCCTCACTCCCTTTAACTATCTCCTTGCTACCAAACCCTCAGCCAAAAGAGGATAGCGGCACTGATGCTGGAAGTGCAACCGATGACGGCGACTCTGCCAGCTCCGACTCGGACAGTGACTCGTGCAGCTACCGGGAATGTTGATTATGCATTTACATCGTCATTACAAAGTCATTTACATGTGATGTGTGTCCATCTTAGTTAGGTGTAATCTAGCAGCCCACATGCATATCCATACTGGAGAGGCACCGCTTACATGTCATGTTTGTAATAGTAATTCTCACACACATCTCATATCATATTGCACAAACTGACGAAAGGCTCTACACGTGTGATGCATGTGAAAAATCATTCTCATTGGGTATACTCTTCATCAGACCCCTTTGAGGTCCCACAGTTGCGCCATTTGCATTATCACAATCATCTTTTGGTAATTTGAACAGTGTTGTCTTGTCAGTTGTGATGGTTTACACAACTAACACTTGTGTTTCATTTCTATGGTGCATATGCCTATTTCATAACATCATTTTTTTCAAATAAACCCATCAAAATCGCAATGTTATGACTTTTCGCCATTTGCTTTCATATGTACTCAATTTGCTTAACCAATTGAAGTGTTCGGAATAATAGCTAAAGTCAATGGAGTTTTACGGAATAAAGTGGTGCAGTTGAATGGCATTAATCAGCTGAATTGCATATGAGCAACCACATAAGTTTTCTAATTCACGCCATTTGCTTTTCTTTCCGAGACTTAATTATTTGAGATTGCCGATGGCGGCCATCTTGGATTAAGAAGTCAGAATGACATCCAAGCTAAACAATAACAATTCCAGTGTGTTTATCAGGCCGAAATCAGTTATTAAAAACGTCTACTTACTATTTGTAGCTTGTCTGACTACTGAGATATTGCATCTTATAATTTTCAAGATGGCAGATGGCGGCCATCTTGGATTTTGAAATCAGATGAAAAGCAAGTATTCCATTGGGCTTACCATGATATAATTAGTGAAAAAAGACACCTCATTCGTACTTGTAGCTCATCTGCCTCCTGAGATATTTCATCTCACGATTTTCAAGATGGCGGACGGCGGCCATCTTGGATTTTGCGCTCTAGCGGATTATGCCTCCATTTTTGGGAGGGGCATAGGAGCTCATTTTTTCCTAAAATGGTTCGGGTAGTCAAATCAGTGATAAAAAAAAGGTAGGAACAAAATGGTCACAGAATTTTTTTCGTTTTCCGACTCCTCCCACAGCTCCTCCACCTCCTTTTCCCCCATGTTAAATTCCCATAGACAAATCAAATAAAAAGAAGGCTCATTCTTAAATTTTGATTTAATATAATATTATCGAAAAACATACTGATTTTGCATTGTTTATATAGCCGTACAATTAGGGCAGATTTCGTGAAACAGACAGTAAACTGTCACAAATTGGGTTGTATGATGTCACACAAACGGAACCAGACACTGCAATTGGTCACGTGGTCTGTATGGTTTGTAACCAACCACCACCCAATGGAACAACTTGTCTGTATGTGAACATTCAGCATTATGAAAATAATGTACTTACACTATTTTCTGCCTCGAACTTGTTTCCTGCATGTACAGTCCAAATGTGTTATAAACAATGACACACATCAGGCGCGGATCCAGTCTTTCGGGTTAGCGGGGGCGTAACTATTTTGCGGAGCTCGGGATAGCGCTGGTGCCGGTGGGGGGGGGGGGGGGGGGGGGGGGGGGGGGGGGGGGGGGGGAGGATCCGGGGCAATCCCCCCGAATTTCTTTTGAAATCTACATCGCATTTCCTGCATTCTGGCGCATTTTGGAGCAAAAAAGACCCCAATAAACAATAAATACACAACGCGAACGTAGAAACCTGCCTTGTAACTTGTAAAAAATCTTTACTCGGCGAATTTTAGGGGGGACGCGCGCCGGGTCCGCCCCCCCCCCCACCCCCCTGAATCCGCCCATGCACATTTACATTCGTTATTATAATTAGCCAGGCTTATATAATGCAGTCTCCTTTCCGAGTATTTGTTGTCTATTTCTTGTCGAACAGGTAGTCATTAAATCTGACACATGAAATATATAACTGACTGGGATTAAATCTTGTGATATGTGAAATAAAGATTCAATAGGTTTACAATAACGTACTTTTTGTTTACACAGCCAAGTCCCGAAGCTGCGCCCCTAAACGCATTTCGAATCGCTATACTAGCATGTGATTGGCTGTGTGACACGAAGTGAGCACGTGTGTGGGCGGTAATATGCTTTGCGTCTGATGACAACAAGGCGTAAAATCAGTTCTAAATATAGCGGATGAACATTTAATTCGATAAACTAGGGTAGACAATAATCTTGTTTTGAGTACAGACTTAACAAATTACATATTGAACGAGTTATCTGATTGAGTTCAAAAGAAACGAGAATATGAAATCAGCTTAAATGATAGATTATATGCATTGCATCATCCAATGTATATGTACGGATCACTTAACCTGGTATGTTATATCAGTCTCACGCAATATAACAACTCATTGTATTACATCTAATGCATTAAGATGTTCAATAATATGTGCTAATGTACTGTAAATTCCCATTTTTTTGTAACACATTAAAGTACATGAATGTTCTCTCCACAACACAATCAAGAACCCAGACATCTACACGACTAGTGTTAGGGAACGCTATTATTACTGTCACCCAACTTGTTTCCATTAAACGTTGTAGATTTTGTGAAATAGGATATATCATAACTAACAAAATCACCTTACTGATCAACACCAGATCCGAAATGTAGAGTGTTTAATCTGCATGTGCCATGATCGGTGATACAAGGGGAAAATACCAGGCACGTTACTGTCTTTTGATGTCAAGTCACTGGATAGGGATATTGTGGATTCAGTGCTGGAAAAGTATTGTAATTTGAAATATTATCGTGAGTAGAAATAGTCCCGTGTGTTCACGACCTTGTTGTTGAAGGGAGACAAAACCAGATTCAATCAACTAATAATTCAATAATCATCAAGCGATGATAGACAAATAAAAGACGGTTTCTAGGGCCAGAACTCGACGTTCGACTGGCTGATGGACCGACACCATATTCCGGGCGGCTCGAAGTGCGACTCTCCAACTCGTCCGCCTGGGGCACAGTATGTGACGATCGATGGGTGAAGACGGCGGCCACGGTAGCCTGTCGACAACTTGGCTACGTCTTGGGTGTACGTATACGTTTCCAGTGTAAGCACTATAAACTGAACACCCTTTGGGAACTCCCCGACGTTCACCTTATTTGTAAGGCAAGCATGTACATGTTTGTTTTCTTCATTTCTTTCATTTTATTATCAAGGCTGCCATCTTCATTTAACGATGCCAGTTCTTGATTTCTATGCAATCTCTTGTATACACGCCATTTTCGGGTCCCTTGCATGGTATGTCGGGGGGGGGGGGGTGGGGTTAGTTAGGTTGCTAAGGGTCGCATTTCACAGAACGTGTGCCCCCTTCTTCTCGTATCTGTATTATAGTGGAACATCTCCAAGCCGGACACCCTGGGGACCCCCACTGTGTCCGGTTTAGAGACGTTTAATTGCATACAAATGTTCTGATGAGATATTGACGAGTAATAAGTGTAATTGTATCCCATACAGGAGGCGGTTGGCCATGCGCGTTACGGGGCGGGGATGGGCGAGATATACCTAGACGACGTAAGCTGTACGGGCACAGAGGCCACACTGCTGCAGTGTGAACACATGGGATGGGGCAAGAACGACTGCGGACACTCCGAGGACGCCGGGGTGGTCTGTCACAACACGGGTTAGTGTGTCACATATAGTCACAACAACACGGGTTAGTATGTCACAACATGTCACAACAACACGGGTCAGTGTGTCACAACACGGGTTAGTGTGTCACAACATGTCACAACAACACGGGTTAGTGTGTCTCATAATGTCACAATAACACGGGTTAGTATGTCACATTATGTCACAACAACACTGGTTAGTATGTCACATAATGTCACAACAACACTGGTTAGTGTGTCACAACCAGAGGTACCAACAAATTACCTGATTATCAAGCTTCAAATATAAATTTCTCTTATACTAGAAACGATACTGACATGCGATTATTATTCAGTCACCTGTGGTCACAACATGTCACAACAACATGGGTCCGTATTTCACAATAAAACGGGTTAGTATGTCACAAAAACACGGGTTAGTACGACATAACAACATGGGTTACCGGGGTGGCCTTTCACAACAACACGGGTTAGTGGGTCAAAGAATGTCAAAAAACAGGGTTAGTGTTTCACAGCATGTCACAACAACAGGGTTAGTGGGTTACATCATGTCACAACAACAGGGTAAAGTGGGTCACATGGTGTCACACCAACAGCGGTTAGTGGGTCACAACATGTCACAACAACACGGGTTAAATGTTACAACATGTCACAACAACACGGGTTGGTATGTCACAACATGTCACAACAACACTGGTTAGTGGGTCACAACATATCACTACAACAGGGGTTAGTGGGTCACAACATGTCACATCATGTCACAACAACATGGATTAGTGGGTAACAGCATGACACAACAACATGGGTTAATGGGTCACAGCATGTCAGAACAAAATGGGTTAGTGGGTCAAAGTATGTCACAACAACAGAGCTAGTGGGTCACACCATGTGACACCAACAGCGGTTATTGGATGACAACGTGTCATAATAACACGGGTTAGTAGGCCACAACATGTCACAACAACACGGGTTAGTGGGTCACACCAAGTCACCACAACAGGGATTAGTAGGCCACAACATGTCACAACAACACGGGTTAGTGGGTCACAACAACATGGGTTAGTGGGTCACACCATGTTACAACAACAGGGATTAGTAGGCCACAACATGACACAACAACACGGATTAGTGGGCTATAACAAGTCACAACAACATGGGTTAGTGGGTCACAGCATGTCACAACAACATGGTATAGTGGGTCACACCATGTCACAATAACATGGATTAGTGGGACACATCATGTCACAACAACAGGGGTTAGAGGGTCACATCATGTCACAACAACATGATTTAGTGGGTCACAGCATGTCACAATAACATGGATTAGTGGGTCACATCATGTCACGGTTATAGGGTCACAGCATGTCACAACAACATGGTTTAGTGGGTCACAGTATGTAACATTGATTAGTGGGTCACATCATATCACAACCATGTCACAACACCATGCAGGTTGCATACAGGTTGGTATGTGACAAAATGTCACAACATCACGGATTAGTATGTGACACAATGGTATAACAGCACAGGTTAGTTAGTTAGTGACAACAACACAGTCCAGTATGTCACAAGTTACACAAATACAGGTTACAATGTCCCAACATATGCGAACAACACGCGTTCGTATGTTACAACAACACGGATGGTCTGTCACAACAACACGGGTCAGTATGTCACGATAATGTAGGTTAGTATTTTACAATAAAAAATAAAAAATATACTGTTTTTGCATTGTTTATACAGCCGTAAAATGTGGGCAGATTTCGTAACAGACAATAAACTGTCCCAGATTGTGTTGTATGATGTCACACAAACGGAACCAGGCACCGTAATTGGTATTGGGGTATGCATGTTTTGTAACCAAACACCACACAATGGAACAACTTGTCTCTATGTGAACTTTCAGCATTATGAAAATAATGTCTTTTCACTATTTTCTATCTCGAACTTGTTTCCTCGATGTACAGTCCTAATGTGTTCTGATTTGCTTGGATACATGTTAATGCGATTGGCTGTGTGGCACGAAGTGAGCGTCTGTGTGGGCGGTAACATGCTTTGCGTCTCGTGAAATGATGACAACAAGGCGTAATATCAGTTCTAAAAATAGCGGCTGAACATTTAATTATTAATTTAATGGATATTGGCAAAAGCGTCGCAATATGCTATTAATTGAGATTAAATGCTGTTCTTTCATTGGTCGTGAAACTAGGGCAGACAATACTATTGCTTTGTGTACAGACTTAATAAATTACATATTGAACGAGTTATCTGATTGAGTTCGCAGGAAACGAGACAATGAAATCAGCTTAAATGATAGATCACATTCATTTCATCATCAATTGTATATGGACGGATCACTTAACCTGGTATGTTATATCAGTCTCACGCAATATAACAATTCATTTTATTACATCTAATGTAGTATGCTGTTCAATAATATGTGTTAATGTACAGTAAATTACCATGTTATGTAACACATGAAAGTACATGAATGTTCTCTCCTCAACAACAACAACAACAACAACAACCCATACATCTAAATGTGTCAATCAGAAATCTCAGCCAGTGTAAATACATGTATTGTTCTAGGAAGATGGGAATAGTATTGGTTGCAATTAGATATTAGAGGGGCTATATGCTGTTTCCAGGTATGTTGCAAATAGATGCAAGGGGTTCATTTTAGCCAGGGATGTTTGACCAGCTCAGGGTATTGTGTGAATAGAAATTGGTTAAATGGTTTCGCTATGGGCAAAATGGTCAGTGTATGTATGGTGTTAGCTTCATTATTTGATTGGAAGATGAGCTGTGGTGGTGTTTTATACGGTGACTGTATGATAATCTGGGGAGTTGCACAGACAGTTTTGTGTCGATAGGATGTGTTTGTAAAGAAAGCCAGGATAGTGAAGACATATTTGTGTCCATATGTTGTGATTGTAGAGAAGGGCAGGATAGTGGATTGCATGCTGAAGATATGTTCGGGTAAGGAAATAGATAGATAGTGTAGAATAATGAAATGGATCTGGAATTGCAGATTAGTGAATTTTGTCAGATATTCATGTAGTGAGACAACTGACTGATTAATGTCGTTGTCTATTTCAGCGTCGAGGTCGAGGTCCAGGTCGTAATTGAGGTCGAAGCCCAGGTTGAGGTCACGGCGAGGTCGTAGTCGGGACAGATGTCATAGAGATACGCAACTCTAGTTTAGCAGATGCGTAGTCTATGCGAGATCCAGGGCGATTTGATAGTCGGGGCCAGGTCGAGGTGGTGTCAGCCCTAGCGATATTCGAGTGCTACAGTGGGGCTTCAGATACGGGACACATAACTATACATATGGATCATTGAGGGATCTAGATATTATATATAACACTAATTTAATCTGGAATTAGCATTACGCACAAGTTCTGAATGGAATTTGACTATTGTTTCATAAAAGGGTGATATGTTTATAATTAAAGTATAACGCAGACAGTCTGAGGAAATATTGAGCATAACTTATGGTGGAGAGTGAACCGGAATGTGTGAACACTGTATTGCTGATGTGTGTTACGAATTGACTAATGAACTGACTATACATCCTTATTCTTAAATGTAGGACTATATATATTTATTATAAATACTCCGGTTGTGAGACACTGGTGAAATGCTAGTGTGAAATAGGGTTATAGCGTCTGATATACCTGGTAGAGACTTGTTCAAGAAATGGGCAATAACTATCATATCATTAGTACTCATATGTGTCATTGAATTTGATACTTTACATACATGTGTCAGTGGATCTACCTGTTTCTCATGTAGTAAAAACGTATTATAACATTCTGTCTGTGATATATAGTATATGTGACGGTATATATGGGAATGAATGTGGTATGTATGTGTAAAATACTTGTAATATAATTTGTAAATATGCGGAATACATAAATGTGTAAGTTCAGCTTTGCAGAATCCCATCAATAGTTCACCCTTACCAAAATCCCAGTGACTGATTGCACGTTATCGTAATACCGGCGTAACAGCATGACTAGTGTTAGGGAATGCACTTATTACTGTCACCCAACATGTTTCCATTAAACGTTGTAGATTTTTCGAAATAGAATATATCATAACTAACAAAAACCCCTTACTGATCAACACCAGGTCCGAAATGTAGAGTGTTTAATCTGCATGTGCCATGATCGGTGATACAAGGGAAAAATACCAGGCACGTTACTGTCTTTTTATATCAATTTTATCCGGCAAGGCTAGGAAACGCGTAGGAATTCCCTCCGTTTCCGAGCCGAACTTGATAAACGTGATATCAACGGTATCCTAGTTATCATGTAACGTTTTACGCTACAGAATGAACAACGATGACGTGGTTTTCGTTGAAAACACGGACTTATTTGTCTTGCGTCGTTACACTGATCTGATGTCAGTTCGTCCAATGAAACGTTAGTTTTCGATTCGTTGTCACCCGGATATTCGCTTCAGGTCAATGCCTGATACGACATTATGTTATTAGTCAGTACGTATTCGGTCAATACAGATCTCGTTACCTGATAAATATACATGTTGACCAGAGGTTGGGATTAGATAACCATGTGATCATGCGTATGGTAGTAAGGGCGTCTGGCACTGGATTGGGATATTGTGGATTCAGTGGTGGAAAGGTTTTGTAATTTTAAATATTCTCGTGAGTGGAAATAGTCCCGTGTGTTCACGACCTTGCTGTTGAAGGGACACTAAACCAGATTCAATCAACTAATAATTCGATAATGCCCATCAAGCGATTATATACACATAAATGACGGTTTCTATCGCCAGGACTCGAAGTTCGACTGGCTGATGGACCAACGCCATATTCCGGGCGGCTAGAAGTGCGACTCTCCAACTCGTCTGCCTGGGGCACAGTATGTGACAATGGCTGGCAGTACAATGCGGCAACGGTGGCGTGTCGACAGCTTGGCTACGTCTGGGGTGTACGTATACATTTCCAGTGTAATCTCTATAAACTGAACACCCTTTGGGAACACCCCGGCGTTCACCTTATTTGTAAGGCAAACAATTTAAAGTTTTATTCATGTCTTTCGTTTTATTATCAAGGCTGCCTGCCAGCGTGGGGATTAGCTTCATTTAACGAAGCCAATTCTTGATTTATATGATATCTATTGTATAAACGCCATTTCCGGGTCCCTTGCATGGTATGTCGGGCGGAATAGTTTTTTAAGGGTCACATTTCACAAAAAGTGTGCCCCCTTCTCGTATCTCTAAAAAAACAACAGTGTAACATATCTAAGCTGGATAGCCTGGGGACCCCCAGTGTGTCCGATTTAGAGAAGTTTCACTGCATACAAATATTCTAGCGAGATATTGACTAGTAATACGTATAATTGTATCCCATACAGGAGGCGGTTGTCGAGGCGCGGTACGGGGCGGGGGCGGGCGAGATATACCTAGACGAAGTGAGGTGTGCGGGCACGGAGGCCTCACTGCTGCAGTGTGCAAACATGGGATGGGGAAACAACGTATGCATACACTCTGCGGACGCCGGAGTGGTCTGTCACAACAGCACGGGTTAGTGTGTCACATAATGTCACAGTAACACGGGTTTGTATGTCACAACATGTCACAACAAAACAGGGGAGCATATAGTTACCACTTTGCCCGGCGTCCGTTGTCCGCCTTCCGCATCTTACGTTAAAGTTTTTAAAATTTCTATATCTCTATGCCTGCTTGGGATATCAACTTGAAACTTCATATACACATTGAGCACCATCCATGTTTTCATTGTACACCCTACCCATGTTACACAGGAGCCCATGGTCAAGTTCAATTGACTGTTTGTTAGTTAAAGCTTAGGTTAACGTTGTTTTAAATTGCTACATGTATATCTCTGTGAACGCTTGCGATACCAACTTGACACTTCATTTACGCAGTGATTATCATCAATATGTCCATTGTATACCCTATACATGCTGCATAGGAGCCCAAGGTCAAGGTCAAATTACTTTAAACATTTGTTAAAGTGTTACGTTAAAATTCAATTCAATCCAAATTTGCAAAACAAATTGATTGTGACTAATAAACAAAATATTGCGTTAACCCTTTCTCTGTTATCTCTGTTACCCATTGAGATTATGATGTGAAACTTCACACATTTACCACTATTTACTACACCGATACCCAGGGTCAATGACTTCGAACTTCAATCCAGGCGTAATCTGGGAACATTTGCCGGATTTACCCACCATCTAGTTTCATGTCACAACATCACGCGTTAGTATGTCACAATAACACGGGTTAGTATGTCACATACTGTGACAACAACACGGGTTAGTGTGTCACAGCCACAGGTAACATACAAATTACCTGATTATCAAGTTTCAAATATGAATTACTCTTATACTAGAAACGATACTGACATGCGATTATTGTTCAGTCACCTGTGGTCAAAACATGTCACAACAACATGCGACAGTATGTCACAATCACAGAGGAAAGTATGTCACAACAACACGGGTTAGTACGACATAACAACATGGGTTACCGCGGTTGTCTTCCACAACAACACAGGTTAGTGGATCACAGCAAGTAAAAAAACAACAGGGTTAGTGGGTCACAGCATGCCACAAAAACAGGGTTAGTGGTTTACCAACTGGGGTTAGTTGGTCATAACATGTCACAACAACAGGGGTTAATAGGAATGTCACAACAACACGGGTTAGTATGTCACAACATGTCACAGCAACACGGGTTAGTGGGTCATAACATGTCACAACAACTGCGGTTAGTGGGTCATAACATGTCACACGATGTCACAACAACATGCATTAGTTGGTCACAGCATGTCATAAAAACAGGGGTTAGTGGGTCACAGCATGCAGAATAACATGCGTTAGTGGGTGACATCATGACACAACAACATGGATTAGTGGATCACAGCATGTCATAGCAACATGGATTTGTGGATCACAGCATGTCACAACAACATGACATGGATTAGTGGCTCACAGCATGTCACAACAACATGGGTTAGTGGATCACAGCATGTCACAAAAACAGGGGTTAGTGTGTCACAGCATGCAGAACAACATGGGTTAGTGGGTCTCATCATGACACAACAACATGGATTAGTGGATCACAGCATGTCACAACAACATGACATGGATTAGTGGATCACAGCATGTCACAACAACATGGGTTAATGGGTCACATCATGTCACAACAACATGGATTAGTGGGTCACACCATGTCACAACAACAGGCGTTAGAGGGTCACAACATTTCACAACAACAGGGTTAGTGCGTCACACCATGTCACAATAACAGGGTTAGTAGATTACAGCATGTTAAACAACTGGGATTAGTGGCTCACACGGTGTCACACCAACAGGCGTTAGTGGGTCACTACATGTCATAACAACACGGGTTAATAGGTTACAACATGTCACAACAACACGGGTTAGTGGGTCACACCAAGTCAGGAAAATATACAATTGAGAATATCCTGGTTCTGGTGCCAGGTACTCAATACAAAAGAGTCTTATTACACGTACAATTGGGACAACCGACTTCAGCACTCACATACAAGAAAGCCAAATTGTAAATGAGGGCCAAATCAGGGATATCACGACTATGGTAAGGATGACCCGCACCGCTAACATACCCGTCGCATGCTCGCAGTCAAGCACCCACAGCTTGTCAGTTAGGGTAAACATGTTCCCACAGACAGGAGACTATTTAAACATCGGTTGTCAACATCAAACTTCACGGGAATGAGACATAGACAGTGTGTCACATACTTCCATGGAAATGAAAGTTCAGTATTGTATGATTTTAAAAGTGTGTACTTATATAATGTATGAATTACCCTGCAATCAATATGCATTACACATAATATATAACTTGCATTATTGAAAACATATATATATCCATTGTAACCACATGAGAAGGTCATGCTATCTGAACCTTGAATATGTGTTATAATGTATCAAATATATATATATATATCTTATGCATACATGCATACAAATATATGCGTACAAGCAAAACGACGATTGATTCCTCACAAATAATTGTTTATTTCGCATGAAATCGTTATGTCTACAATGGACTCGTATATAAATGTAATTACGGTAAAAGGAATATACTTCTGAAACGGTATACACCAATTTATAGTTAATGCAAATTAATTCCAGAATAAAGCTATGTATTCTAAAGTTATTTTTGTCGAGCCCATCGTGGAAAGCGAGACATAGTGATCATGGTTACATATGTACGTCCGTCCGTGAGAGTGTCCTTCCGAAATGTACATCACATATATCTCTCCAATCATAATCAGATTACGTTTTACGTTGTTTTTTTAACAAACTTTCCGATTTTTTTTTAAATTAACTCATATGTGTATCTGCAACACTAAGTCGCGTCAACTTGAATCTTCAAACGTGTTTTTGTTACCATCCATTCAGTAGACTATTCATTTGGCCTTCATACACAAGATCAATCTGAAATTACATTGCGTTAACGGTTTTACGAATTTTTATTTAAACGTTTTAAATACCATGTACATGTATATATAACCACATATATACAACCTGAAACAACCTAGGCATGCTCAACATGCGGGCTGTGGCCTTCTGTTATGCATATTGGACAACGATTTCAACTTTTGGAGGCCATATTGGACGCCATAATATTTCAAATATTTATTTATTGAAGCTTTAATAATAGTAAATGTAACTCCAAAACAATTAAAAATCAGTTTGCAATTTTGTGAAGAAAATGTAACTTTTACATATTTGTTGGCACTCTTGGCAGCTTTCTTGGATATTTGAAAAGGTAAGCGACTCACAATTATTGTAAGAGTTAATATATACATTGTTCTGTGATATGCTGCCACCCTATGTGTGAATATGTTCATTATAGTCACCTTAATGTGATTATTAAGTTTATGGCAGCCATCTTGGACGCCATCTTGAATTCTGGATTAAGCTCCAGTGGGATTCTTGGGGAGTTTTAATATATTTCTCCTAATGATATTACTGACCTATGCTTAAACATTCAGCTTTAGCTTATTTTTTCCGATCTTTGGCGATTTTATGTCGTATACTATTCGCATATTTGTCGTAATCGGATGATTAGGTCATCCAATATGGTCGCCGATAGGTAAAAAAGTCATTCATTAATTAATTAGCTCAAACGTCTTCTTACTGTGAACTGCTTGGCCGATGCTAGATGAACTTCATAAGTATTGCCTTTCAGTGAAACATTTTCAGATTTTCTCAAATTGGAGATCGTCACATAATATCGTGAGCCATAGTGTATACACGATGAATTGATACTCCCAAATATTAAAACATCTCGAATCACACATCTTTCAGACCAGAGTGACTATCAGCGTGCGAGAACACACCTCCCATTTTCATCTCTATATATTATTTTTCATACGAGAATCGATGTCCTGCATCCATGTTACATATTAAACAGATATTTATACAGTACGGCCTTTATTATACATACTGTTTAAAAGTAATTGGTCATTCTATTCGTCACGAGTGCCCGTCTGTCTGTCCAGGCACACGTTTAGGGGATTATGTTATTGGAGGTAATTGTATGGTCTACACCGTTACACTGTGGAACCTCTCTAAACCTGACATCCTGGAAGTTCCAAGACACTCGTGGATGCCTTACGATCCTGAACAGACATACTCAGCGCAGAGAAATGGCAATGATGCCGATTACAATTAATTAGAACTAAATTTGATTGTGTCCGGTTTACAGGTGTTCGACTTATTTCCCTTGTTTGAAATCAATGATTGTGCTACCTACATGTAAGGATATGATATGTAGAAACATGTGCACGTTCGTGTTCGTACGTCCGTCCATCCATATGCCAGTCCATCATGTTTATTGTAACCTTTACACCGTAATGGCTGCACAAATGATCTTTGGTTTGTCGCTGCCTTATATTGTGCAGATACGGAAAGGGAATTTCGATGTTTTATTCGACCCCCGTTCATGGATTATCTCCCGTTCCGACTAGCAAACAAACGGGAAAAATGCGTATACAGCGATGACGCGCCATGGACTCCCGTCTTGCTTCTGTTCATCAAACTCGCTTGTGGAAAGTGAGACACAATGACCACACTGGTGACCGTTCTTGCGAAAAGACTGTGTTAATAATTTTAACATGTTATCTCTGCAACAATGTGTCGGATAGATGTCAAATGTAAAATGTAAATATGTTTATCATCGGTAATTACTATGTTCATCTAACTTGACCAAGCCATACAAGCCCAACGTCAATGTCAAAATTAACAACGTTTTTGTAAGATTTGCAATGATTTGCTTTACCACAATTCAGGCTGGCCTGAATCTCCAATTGTGTGTTTATCATCAGCCATATTACAATGCAAGTGCGCACTTACATGTACATGTATGCGACCGTACAACCAATGGTATGGTCAAACGGTGTAAACAAGTACAATGTGCCCTCTTTAAACCGGACACCATGGTGTCCGGTGGCTCCCCAGGTTGTCCGGATTAGAGAGGTACCACTGTGAAACAGGCAGATGAAAACAATCAAAATTAAGTATCCCTCACGTGTATGTATGTCCGGTTTAGAGAGGTTACAGTATAGTAAGTTGCATTAGTCCTGGAAACATTTGTATTAAATACACTGTACGGTTTTTCAATCACACATCAGACTGGAAAATGATTTCAAAGTTTTGTCAACATAATTATTTTATATTGAAAATAACATACAGCCTCATTCGACAGCCTACGTTTCTCGCATTATAATGGTTAATAAACATAATCATCACGATGGATCCGTGTCACACGACATTTGGCAGTCGATTACTGATCATCCATGTTCACGTGTCACCGTTTTGTCACCGTTATTCGAGTTTTATTCGTCAATAGCAGTAGTATAGAGGGAGTCAAAATGATACAACCACCATATGAACGGTTAGAATGTCATTTTAGAGCTCCTAGGTGTCACAAAAAACGGTGTGTTTGTAACACCTAGGTACACACTCTAGAATCTATAGTAAAACTCTGGCAAAACCGTCGTAAAACTTGTCTAAACTTTTGGTTTTACATTTTATTTATTTTCATATTTTTATAAAAAAATAAATAAAATGTTTCAAAAATATTTTGTAATTTAATTTTTGTAAAATTATTTAAAATCCGATAGTTTACATTTCAACACCGCATTTTCCATCTCCAATAATTAATTTATTTCGTAGATCAGCAACTAATTCTACCAGCTCTAGTCTACCACGTTCACCTTTAGCCACCTGGCAGCGCAGTTGCTTGTGTCTACAAAGAGTTTGGGCACTAACAAATTTACAAGGGCATCTGGGGCATTGGAAATGTGGAGCAACACAAGGAGCTTTCCGCTGCCTTGCTAGATGCCTTCGCAGGTAGTCTGGTCGCGCAAATGTTTTATAACATGTAACACACTCCATTATGTATATATGTATATATATGTATATGTATATATATGTTCAATTGGATGTCACAATTACATAAGATAATTGTGACATCCAATTGAACATAAAAATATCATAGGTTATATCGCACCAAAGTATATATACCAAAAATATACTGATATAAAAATGATTACCACAATTAATAACTTTAAAATTGAAACGTTGAGAGCCGAGGCTAAATCTCTTGGCATTGTCTATAGCAATCGTCTGCGCGTTCCTGGGTTGAATAAGCTGATAAACGCAACAAAGAAGGGGGGGGGTAATATTGAAACGTTGAGAGCAGAGGCTAAATATCTCGGTATTGTCTATGGTAAACGTATGCGTGTTCCTGGGTTAAACAAGCTGATAAACGCCACAAAGAATGAGGCTTTTACACGTCGAGTAGGTAGGGCATACTCCAGAGGTGTCTTCACAAAACCCGTCTTGTGGTTTCAGGAGTTAACCGCTCAAATAGGAAAAAGACTACAAGTAGAGAGTATAGTTGGACTGAGAACGGGCGCCATGCAGGATTATCCCACCGTAATTCAACCAAAGCGTAAAACCTCCCTACTATGATGGAGAAAGTCGAGCAGGGTAGACGCACGTTCACGTTCTCATTTAGGAAACACGTAGAAAAGGAAATACCTGATAGGATAGTAGAGAAATTAACTTCTCATCTGACAACTAACTTCTACCTAAGATATTCGTACTCCTACAAACTACAACACATCGAGGAAAAAGATCACCGAGGTCGCGCGAAGACGATACTATTTAATAAGAATCTTCGAGGGGGGGGGGGAGTAGGTGGATGGAATCCTTAGGTGAAGTAGAGAAATGGGCGAAAGATAACGAGAAAAATAGAATGGATATATATAAAGTCGAGAGGCCCAACACGAAATGGACGTTCGTGAGGTGGGAGCAGGTTTATATAAAACTAGTGCAGGGAACTCGAGGAGTTGGGCTGACTTCCAAACACGCGGCTGGTGGACCTCTCCCAGACTGGTTGAGGAATTATAAAGGAATGTACTCGTTAGATTAATACAACGATGAGCTGTGTCTAATCAGGCGCCTGGCCATTCACGGCGGGGCGCGACCAGACGCGTGTAACGCCCAAGCCAGAGAGATGAGTGCTAAGTATTTTGGTAAGAGAGAGCATGGGCCTATTCCGATAGACGAGCTGAAAAAGGTTGAGGAGAAGCTTAAGGTGGGTATAGAAGTATATCAGCCAACCGAGAGTGGAATATGGTGGTTTAGGAAGGCACTAGCACACTATGAGGAGGTAGGTACGAAGCATATGACGATAGGCATCTACAAAATCCACGCGTTCCTGATAACCAACCTAAAAGGTCTGTCGAAAACGTACACCTGCGACACTTGCAAACAGAGGTTCACGAAGGCTAGTAATGTTACTCGACACGGATCCAAGTGCATGAAGGGCGAGACACACGCCGTATGCAAAGGGAAAGTTATCGAGCGCCCTCGCTCCGCGTTCGAGAAGGCCTTCTACCCAAAGGGTGCTGGGAGCCTAGGGGCACTTAATTGGATGGTGTCTGTTGGGAGTGAGGAGAACGTGCACATCCACCACGAGCAGTGTGGGCCCGGCGGGGAGAGGTGGATCTGTGGATCTCCAGTAGATGGATACCGCAAGGAAAATAACACGGTGTACCAGTATCACGGGTGTTTCAGGCACGGCTGTCCGGAACATCACCCGGCGAGATCCTACGAGTTTCGCACCAGCAACAAGCGGGATAAAGAGATCCGTAACGCAGGATTTAACCTAGTGATAATGTGGGAGTGTAAGTATAACAGAACCGGCGCTAAGATTAAGACAGGATGTCCCACCACACTGTACCCGTACCAGATAGTATACGATTTTGAAGCGTATCTGAGTAAGGAAGGGAGGACCGACCAAACGCCAGACCTATCGTTCGAGACAGAGCACGTGCCCGTAAGCGTTAGCATAGGGGACAGCCTGTCCGGAACCGTATCTCACATCTGTGACACGGATCCTGCCAAACTGGTAAGTAAGTTCATAGCAGATCTGCAGGAGAGGGGTAGGGACATTCGTGAAGAAGTGGGTCGCCTGTACAGGTTCGAGGACACGGAGCACCTCAGGCTTCGCCAAGTGGATGAGAGAAACAGGTGGATATATCAGGTCCCAGTGTTGGGTTTCAACTGCAGTAGGTATGACACCAACCTCATCAAGAAACATCTGGTGGGCAAGCTGGCATACACGACCACGACAGTTATGGTAGGCAAGCGGACTAACGACACCATATTCCTATTCACTCCGGAATTCAGATTCATGGACGTTCTCCTGTACCTTGGTCCGGGAGTCAGTTACGATAAGTGGATTAAGGCATACGACTGCTCATCTCAAAAGTCCTTCTTCCCGTATGAGAGGTGGTTTGATTCTGTAGACAAGCTAGACTATCAAGGGCTCCCTGACATAGAGCACTGGTATTCCAAACTCAGATGTGAGATGCTGGTAACCGAGGAGCAGCTGGAGGAGTGCAGGAGAATTTTCGAGGAGAAAGGAATGAGAACATTTAAGGACTGGGTGAGATACTACAACGATATCGACGTATCACCTTTTCTAGAGGCATTAGGTAAGATGTGTGACTTTTACAAACATAGAGGAGTAGATATATTCAAAGACGCCGTTACCCTGCCAAGAATAGCCATCCAATATCTGATGCGTAAAACGGCGTCGGCAAGTGCTGGTATCCCAGGAAAAGCTGGATCCGGACCGAAGACTGACCAGCTGTACGCCCCAGAGAAAGAGACGTACGAGATGTTACAGGCGAGCTCTAGTCGGAGGACCGTCTATCGTGTTCACCAGACACGCCGAGGCAGGTGTTTCTAAGATACGCCCAAACAGTAAGGGTGAAGGGAAACCGTGTCAGGCAGTTTTCGGGTACGTCGCTAACGCCCTGTACCTGTCGACACTCAAAAAGGAGATGCCGTGCGGTAAGGAAACTATACACCACAATAAGACACCCCACAACCAAAATAGCATAGACAAGTTCTGTCAACGGGTACACAGGGGAAACGATTACTGGTTCGGGTTCGCCGAGGTGGATATAGAAGGCACATGCTCCAGTATCTGAAATACACAGGCAGGAATCGATGAGACGGAAAAAAATTAGTGGGCACGCTGTCGGCAAAAAAAGGATGCTGCAACGCACCGCTGTTGGAAGTGGTATCTAGAGCACGGGCTAGTGATAACAGGCCTCCACAGGATCCTAGACTACGAAGCTGGAAAACCCTTCGCGTGGTTTGTCGAAGAGGTGACTGCGGCTAGGAAGACGTAGATGAGTCGAAGAAGCCGGTAGCTGAAATAATGAAGTTGGTTGGTAATTCGTGTTGTGGTAAGATGATTGAGGCACCGGAGAGATACCTTAACACTATGTACACTAAAAGTGAGAGCTGTGTGGATAAAGCACTACGCTCAGCGTTCTTCGAAGATCTGGAAGAGATCGGAGACGCGTATGAGATATCTAGTAGGAAGGCTAAGTGTGCTGTTAAGAGACCGTTCCACTGTGGGATAGCAGTGTACCAACTAGCCAAGCTGAGAATGTTAGAGTTATATTACGACTTCCTAGACAAGTACGTATCGATAAAGAACTTTGAACTAATTCAGATAGATACGGACAGCATGTACATAGGTGCGAGTGCTAAACCGGATAGTACAGCTAACGATGAAAGCCTAGACGCGCTGGTGAAGCATAGACAACGTGCGACATACGAGAAAGATAAGCGCAACTGGCTCGCATGGGACCAATGGAGTAACAGGGAACCTGGGCTGTTTAAGATGGGAGTTCCAAGGTTATAGAGCTATAGGGTTATCCAGTAAGTGTTACTTCGTAGAAAAGCTGGCTGACAGCGAAGACTCCAAGTGGCATCCGGCCAGGCACCAAGGACGCGCGCTGGCCACACAACCAACTAGACTTGAAATCCCGGGCGTAGTGAAGCATTCCTCTAAGGGAATGAGTAAGAGAACCAACAGCGTGAATTGGGATAGATATAAGAACGCGTTGGAAGGCCATAGAGACGTGGCTAAAATATAGGGTTCCGTATGAACGGTGGAGTAATGAAAACATACACCCAGAGTAAACTAGGGTTGTCGGCGTACTACGACAAGAGGAGAGTGATGGAAGACGGGGTACACATAGAGCCTCTAACATAGGTAAACAAACAAAAAAGAACTCTGAACAAAGGGGAGAATACTAAAGACTCTGACGAGAGCCTGACCGACTAAAGACTCTGACGGTCCGGGGGTAGCTGGGCGTCAGAAGGCACCGCAAGAAGTTCTTCGTGAACAAACCCGCGCGATGGACCATCATCCAAATAGTAGAGCACGGGCTCATCGGGTTTAGTAATATATCGATCTAGATGATATACATTGAGAGACCACACGGGATCAGTCGCGCGGCGCCGTCCACCTTCGAGCTCTCCCGGTTGATAGAGGTACCGGACGGCAACATCCGATGGAAGTCGTTTCTCCGCTAAACCAACGGGTCTCCCGCGCGAGACGGCGGAGGGTTTGTGCGTCACCTTTTTCGCCTTCATGACATCTACGGGCTTCTTGCCGATCAATCTGGTCACCTCTCCGTTCAGTGCGGAGACCACGGCGGGCAGCCTGGTCACCCACTCGGTCGATCGCGTATGAAGGTCTATAAGCTCTTTGGCATATTGGTGTCCGAACAGCCTCTCAGCCAGGGTCCGATTGAACTGCTCCACGATCCCCTGGTCCCGGTGGATGTTGACGCGGCCGAGTCTGACGGAAACGTTGTGTTTAGCCAATAGATGAGAGACCGCTCCCATGAACTCGCGGCCAGGATCGACCTGGAGAAGATTCGGCCAATTGAGAGGACTGCTCTTATATATTCGGGAAAGAGCCTCGGCCACCTCCTTAGACTCTTTCGTGGCCAGCGGCTCAACCCCCTTATATCGACTCGCTACGTCAACGACTGTCAGTGCGTACTTGTACGTTTTGCGACCGACGCGATCGTGAGGGAGAAACAAGAAATCTGCTTGGTGGACTTCGTTCGGCACCGGTACGTCGAAATTCGGCCGCGGAATATTGTGAGGTGCGGGCAAATAGATTTGCCAGATGGCCTGCTTCTTGAGCCATTCATTGGCTGCATTTTCGGAAACCTTGGTCGCCGCCGCGAGATTCTTGATGGCCGCGAGTCCCTTCCAGTAGCCGCGGGGGCTGTAGTATGTGTTCGCTAGCTTGCGCACTAGGCGAACTGATAGTTTGGTATCAAGCTTGCGCGTGTCCGTCGTATGCGAGGTATTCTAATAGGTCGAGCGGTCTCCAACATGCCCTCGCCAGATCGTCCGGTAACTGCGTCGTCGATACTAAACCTTTGTTTGAAGTTTCGCTGCAGCTGCCGGTTAAGTTCTGAAGGAACTCGGGGGAATCTAACTCGGAGGAATCTAACATCTGCTTTGCGAAAAGGGTGGTCGCTTTTTCATCCTCGCGCCACGTCTCGAGAGAATCTTGGGCCAGACGAATCAGACCCTTTGCGCCAGCTAAGCGGTGTTTAAGGGCCGTGTAGCCTACATCGATCGGAGCAAAATAGAGCTCGTCAACTAACATCGTTATATATATATATATATATTATTTAAATTTTTTTTTTTTTAAAATACTTATTGCTTTTGCTTATTGCTTTAGCTTATTGCATTTCCAATATAGTAGCTGACGAGACCCGTCGCAGCCATTCCCACGACGATGAATGCGATCTCGCGTCATTTTGGGCCTCTGACGGTACATATAAATCTGAAAGTTGGGGCTCGGGATCCAGCGCCGCGAGACTTCTCTGTGGATATGCCAGCGCGTACTCGCGGTTGGCTTCTTCAACGTTCTGGAAAGTTTGCGCGCGGCGTGATTCTCGCGGCGAAGGTCTGCGTTGACCCAGTCCAGATGGGCAGTTCGTTTTTCGACCATGCTGTGTCTGCGCTCTTGAGTTGTTCTGCAGCTAAATCGTGACGCTTGCGCTCCTCATCCGCGTCCGATTTTCCTACTAACGAGAATAAATAGTTGCTACCGCCGAACGCCACAGCGCTCACGACTGCACCACCTATCATTATGGCGATCGAAGCCATTATTTCCATATATTAGAGGGTAGAATTCCAGCTTTAACTAGATAATCTCGAGTCTCAACTGCGGCCGCTACATTCAAGGTCACGAGCCCTACGTCTCTCACAGTCATGTCCAATTTGGGAGCGGGCCCTCCGAAGGCCATCTTTGATAGTCGAGCAAACCCGATACTGAGACCCGATATCACCACGGCGTTATAAAGCGCATTCACTATCATTTTACCATCGTTTTCAGCCATTGTTGATAACTATAATTATTGCATATAAAAGGGATTACGATCAATGTTTAAATGGGGCGCAATCGGTTTCGTAACTTTCTTCGGAACCGCCTCCAACTCCAATTCGTGAATTGATGGAGGTTGTTTCGAAAGGTAGTTCAGCACACACAGGGTTCAACAGTCAACAGTTCAGCACACAACTGCCAGACCACCACCAACAACCCACGGGATGATCCAGGTAGGAGCTACGGAAATCGGGTTCAACAGTGTTGAGGGGTGTTCCTGCGGAGATTGAACCCCCAACTCCAATTTCGATTGGGGCTCCAACTCGGGAGCGGCTGGAACAGCCCTCAACGACTGTTTGGCCCTCAACGACTGTTTGGCCTCTCGAAGCTTGGCGAGTTTTTTTATCTTGTTTAACTTTTCGGGTGGTAGCCGCTGCCCGTCCAGCTGCCTTCCTGTCTTTTTGGGTTTTTATGTCGTGCAACCGGAGCTTGCTCCTGTGGAGTTGGAGGATCAATCGGAGTTGGAAGTGCTGCAATCGGGTTCAACAGTGTTGGAGCAATCGGGAATTGCGGTTCCGTCACTCTCGCAGGTGCGTCTTGTGTCATAATTTTCTGAGCTTATAGTTCGTGGCCATATATGTCCAAATTGACAGTGATTGGCCGTGGTCAACGCGGTTGTCAGCGGAGCTAAGTACATTCCAAAACTTGTGATAAATTGAGCAGCAGGCTGTTCTAAGTGTGTGTCCTACAAAAGGGTCAATCTCTAGATCACCAATCAACCCCGCGGTGTTTGGTATTGGGAGAATTGCACTGACAGCGGTAGCATACAAATGAATAGCCGCCGCCCAAGAGTCTTCGTCATCTCTGCACCTAACCTAGATTCGTATCGCGCATACATTTTATCAATCTCCGCATCTGACATCTTATCCACCTGACAAACTGAGAGACGCCTACCGAGATAATGTTCCGATTGTCCCCCAGCAACCAGCGCAGCTAGCCGCTCGCGTCGCGCCACGTTTTCATTTTCTTTCATCCCACTGCCGCTCCTGAGCTGCTGCGGTTGGGCAGATACCGTATCGGCAGTCATGCCAACAGGTGTTCCATCTTTCAGGAAAGAAGTTTCAGTCGTGTCGACAGTCGTACCGACAGTCGGCAAGAGTGTTTCTTCCATTAGCTGATCGAGAAGTTCGTCACAGTTCATTATTTTAATTATTCCAACAGTGTTGGGTGTACTATTCTGACAAGCCTCATAAGTTTAACATATTGTCAAGTGCACCACCTGATTCTTATGATCACCGTTATGCTCGCAACAAAGTAATACTTGCTGAACAATTATTAAGCAATTGCTAAGCATTTGTTCAGCATTGTTCAGCATTGCTCAGCATTGTTAAGCATTGTTCAGCATTGTTCCCCATTGCTCAGCATTGTTAAGCATTGTTCAGCAGTTACTAACGAGCGTTAAACACAATCTAAGCAATTGCTTAATAATTGTTCAGTAATTAATTGATAACTTCATAATTTGTGGGTTGATCAGTCTTTAGCAGAAGCTTGACGTGCTTAGTTTTCGAAAGCATCTGTCGAACCTCCAGGCTGTCCTCGCGCGTTGGGATAACGTCGTTCTCTCGAAGACAGTCATCGAATGAGTCTCGGTCCTTGCAGTGAAAGAGGGCGACCCATTTCGTTTGCTCGCGCAGATCCTTGAGGACGGCGTTGTACTTCTGAGTGGAGATCCAATCGCTTTGCCTCGCATGGCGGCCCGAAAATGCGAGCTCGGAGAGCATGTCCTTCTTTTTGGTCATCGCCACCTTGGCCGAGCAGTCGTCAATCACATATAGGGTGGGCTCGCCCTGGAATACTTGGTAGAAGACACGCAACCAATCGTGAAGCCTGTCGCCGGGGTCAAAGACGTATATCTCAGGGGCGGTCCATATCCACGGGCGCCGCTGATAAGGATCGTTGTGCGGCACAGTGGGACACAGGATCACAATGTGTCGAAAGGCATTGCAGTAGGACCCCTCGAGCAAGTCGAGGATGAAAACAGTTTTTCCGCATCCTGTCTGGCCACATATTATGGCAGAGTGGGCATCTTTCGGTAGAGTTAAATCTTTAGATTGATTTATTAAATCAGTAGAGTGCTGAGACGTATCGACCATCTTCGATGTTGAGTTGTGCGTTTGTAATTATATATAGATACACGTTCAATGCGCCAGCTCCATCCGCCTCTTTGGTTATCTGGATCGTCACACCCTCACTAGCGTTCTCAACTTGGCGCCCACTACCGTGCATTTGGTAGTCGTCGCTGACTCGCATGTCTAGCCATAACGCGTATTTGGTAGTCAGGAACTCCGCGAGGGAGACGTCCGAGAGCTGCAGGTCTTTGGCAACCGCTGCAACCTCCGGGGAGCGCTTAGAGCCGGCAGCAAACTGCTTTCTGACTTCGTCCCACTGCTGGTGCGCGCGAAGGCCCTGGCTGTAGAGTTGATTGGGGTTATAGAATTTGTCGGTTTTTCTAACCCCGAGCCTCCTCGAACAGCATCAGTATACCTTTCATCGAGCGGGTACGTTGACGTTAATATTCCACAATGTGTCGCTTTTGTCTTTCGTCATCTTGCGGTGGCGAAGAACTCGGTCGTAAAGTATGGCAACGCGCCCGGCGTACTGGGATCTGATCAATCGCGCGAGTTCGGGCATCGTGACCATGTCGTACTCCAGCGACACAGTGTCGATCGTATGCGTCGATGCTATGTCGGTGGCTATGATAACTCGGCCGTAGTCGTTGAACGTTAGTTCGTATTCGAGGCGGTCAGCCAAAGCACTCTGATAGTAAGTCATGTGACTCTCCAGCAACTCAAAGTCGAGCGGGATGTAGAAGCGGTTGCCGTAAGCGGCAGCGATTGCGTTGTCCCTCCCGAAGTTATCTGCCTTGTCACCATCCCCAATTCTAAGTCTGGTTACGTTCTTATTTTGGCTGGTGTCAATACCCTGATAGTCCGCGTTTTCGCGCTCTTGCGCCGTCTTCCACAATCCTGATAACAATGGTAGACGTCGCTGTCGTCGATCGACATCACCTCATTACCAGAAACCTTTATCGTGATCTTCTTCACGATGGCGCGACCCAGGTTCTGAACGACTGTTCGGTCCGCGTCTGTCGACCTCAGCGAAATAGTGAAAGCGAGGCGAACAGTCCCCATCACAATGACGTCGTTAGCTCCGAGGTTGGGGACGCGGGCTAAGAGCTGCTGGATCTGGTCGATCGTCGATGGGTTGTTTGTAATAACGACGCTCTGTCTCACGCCTTTCGCCCCGAGGGGCTCCCACAGTCTGCGGTATGGATTGAGTTTGCGACCGTATTGACTCGAAGACATATTTTCAGTGAAACTAAATTCCTCTATTAAACCCGTATGGTTTTGTCTTTAATACATCGTTAAAGATGGCTGATTACGATATTGGCATGGACGAATTTGGCAGAGACGATTTCCGCGATGACAATGACCTCGAAGATGAAATCGATGATGATAACGGAACACCCTTCATAGAGACTCCAGTTTCAATTCGTGAATTGGGGGAAATAGGTGGCGCTACCAACACCAGTAGTATAAGTCAGGAATTAGTCAAGTCAGCTGTAGACGACTACTACAACAGTTTGTCAGAAAAAGGAATGGTCCCATCAGTTGGCCGCGACTACTCCAAGTTCGAATTGGATCTGAAGGGTAGGTTGCGACTAAAAGCATCAAATATCTCGATCGTCAACATGAGGACCAGAAAACCCCTATTGCTGAGCACCATTGCCGGAAAAACCCGGGGCGTTGGCCAAATCATAAGAGATGAACTCGGATTCATGGATTGGAAGCGTGTAAAATCAATTATGCCGGCCCGCGCTGTAGAGGCCCTACAGTCTAGGCGATGGCGAAGACGGCCGCCGCGAAACAATCGACCTCAGCGAGGTCCTTCGTGTAGCCACCGACGCTATTCACACAATGGAGCTCAGCGAAAGCGAGATAGATGGAATACTCAGCACGATGGATTACCCACCGTTACCTCTTCGTGAACTCCGGGGCCTCGATAGGGCTATGAAAAAAGTCCGGGGTCAATTGGTCCATAACCTCTCAAAACTCACGGCGCTGGATGAACATATCGCACTAGAAGAACGAAAATTTGGGGAAGTCCATGATGATAGAGAATCTACCGAGCCGATCACCGAAAGACTGCGGTCGTTGCGGGATGAAAGAGCTGCTCGCCAGGAGGCTGCATCGGCTTTCCGTGAGGCTCTCCGCACCCAAATAAGTCGGATCCGCGAAACAATCTCGAGGGTTCTGCACGAGGAGACGACACTCGGTGAGCGTATTCGCACTCTGTTCAGAGAGCAATGCGTCACAATAGTAAGCATCCTCACAGCTGTCGGCATGACTATATCAACCATAGTTCTAGCTTTAACTGGCGGTGCGGCGGCTGCACCCGCGCCAGCACCCGCGCCAGCACCCGCACCCCAGCACCCGCGCCATCCGGTGGAGCCAAGGAGTGGGTAAAAAAGCATCTAGAAGCCCTCGCCAGTCTCCTGGCTAAATTAGCCGAAAAGGCGGCTGCCGCGCTGCCTGGGCTGATCGGGGGTCTCGTCTCCTACTTGTTATCTATATTATCAAAAACGGCCGGATGGCTCGCCGAGAATGATCGGGCTCTAATCGTGGCGATCGCCGGTCTGCTACTATTCTCCGCCCGAGAGTTCCTAAAACCAAAGGGCAAATAGTCCGAACGCCATGAGGGCAACGACTAGCCCTAATTTCTCCTCCTCGTGGGTTGTGACACTAGTTCCCACTCCTGTTCCAATTCGTGAATTGGGGAAACTGGTGGAACTTGATGGTGCATCCAATTATTCCAATTTCAACATTGTTGATGATTGGATTGGGGGTACTGTGGTGGGTTCTTGCGGTTTTATGAAATCGTTTCCACTTCCACTGTTGAACCCGAGCATGTTGGGGGTGCGCTTAATGATATCCGCGTTAACGTTCCCGTTGTGGCCGATTTTGTGATTGACGGTGGCGATTACGATCTGATTATTGTAACCGTCAACCGGGTCGTCTCGTAGTATCATATTGCTGGGCGCCAAATAAAGACCTATTCCAAATACATAGTCTACTGGGGTGTGGCATTCTGCAAAACGTCTGGATAATTCTGGATCGCCTTCTCCTCTCCAGGTCCACCTTAGCTGAGATGGCGTCCTCTACAAGTGCCAAAAATTGTTTTTGCGCGTCAAACGCCGTTCCCGTGCCCAGTATTGAAATGCGAGTTTGCTTCTGTGCACCGAGGATTGCCCAGACGTATGTGCGAATGGAGTCGTTGATATGGGTAACACCGGCCTGCGTAAACCCTAGACCGTCGTCCAATATAAAGGTTTATATACCATTCTGCACGTTTCTGTCTTGTAAAATATACTGTACTGTACGTTAGCCTTTGATGGTGATAACCATGTACAGTATTTGGAATCGCACGTGTGCCCACTAGCCACTTCAGCCCCGAATGTCATGTTGGAGGTATTAAAATTGTTTTCCGTCCAATTTACTGTGTTTCTGAATGGTAGTGCTGTGTAACTCGGGAGTATAACCCCCGACCGCCAACCCTGTAAAAGAAGGTTTCGTTCTGGCATAGTATGTCCCGTGCTCTAAACCCCTAAGATGAACGGTGCCCAGGCTGATGCTGTTCGGGTATACTTTCTGTCTCCAATCCGAATCACATATCCGTTCGAACGCCTTACGGTTATATGTGTTGTAAATGGGATTCCAGCCGTCGTCTTGAGGTAGTGGAGTACCTAGTTCTTTGAGAATCTTCCTAATAGTATAATACACATGAAAGTTGTAGACGCTACTGCTCAGCATGCTGTTCCTGTATTTTATGTGGTCTCTGAAAGAGACGCCACACCCGGTTGTGGCACACCACACGGCAAACATTAGTTGGTTCTGCCAGAACTGCATAGGGTTGTTGTTCCAGTTTGTTATGACATCCTGTGTAATGGTTTTAGGAAGTCTGTACTTTTCAAACATGTTAGGGAATTTGGTGTTGAAACCCAGGCCCAAACTGACTCTTATTTGGGGGTGCACAAGCCCACCAATGGTGTTCTTTTGAGTGTATACCCCGCCGACCGCGTACTTTGCATTATAATTAAAACTAAATGCTTTGGTATCCATTGAAATATATTATTATGTTTGCTACTATCACTAATGTTCAAAAAGAGAGTTGTGAACTTCAAAAGTCAATCGACAACTGCTGCGGAAAACGCCGGGTAGGCCTCAAATCAATCATGTTCACGGTTGGGTGGAAAAACGTAGAGTCGCTCGAGTTTTTCGCAGCAGGTGTCGAGGACGCCGCCTTCGAACACCTAGATATAATAGAACTAGCTAGACTCATAGAGGAGTCATCTGCCATAGTACCTCATGGCCTTTGGAGTTTCGGAGATCTCCAAGCTTTTAGCGCGACGAAGATTCCTGGTGTAGCCACTCTCGCAGTATCGAAAGCTACGGCGCTTGCGACAGTGTCCGTTGAGAAGCGGTTAAGGATCTCATCGGGGTTGGGCTCACTGTTAGGATTTAAAATATCATCCCTCCCTGTCAACGATGATGGGATGTTTGATCCGGGCGAGCACGTCGGCACGACCCCAGCAAACTTCGCCGTCACGAAAACTCTCAGGGTGCACCTGGATCAGCTGAACACATCGCACAACACGCTAGATGGGGCCCCCAGCACATTACTGAAAACCGTGCAATCCAGTGATTATTTCTTTGGTGAGACTGTGACCTTAGACTTCCCACACCCCGAGATGAAAGTTTTGGAATCGGGACATATCCACGAATTTACGGTCTCTATTCTTGATGATCAAGCGAGAAAGTTGAATAACTATTACCCGATTTCGATCGTCCTAGACATTTCAAATTAATTCAAAGAATTAAACGCATGTTCGTAATAGAATGTATAACAACCAGCATTATGAGTATATACGGACCAGGTAGTTCTTCCAATTCCAATCGCGATTGGGTGACAGATATAAATTCAAAGAATCCGAGTAACGATGATGTTCCTGACGGATCCAACCCCACAGGCGATTTTTTAACTACCGGAAAAACAAAGGCCTTGATCAATACGACTATATAGGAGGCCACAAACGCGATTCGCAGGAGTATAGCACAGCTTAGAGTAGACGTCCTGACGGCGACTGCACAAGTTCGCGAAGAGGCACATACAGGACTTAAGGATCTCGGCGGAAAAATAATCCAAGTTGGGAAAGAGGATCATGCAGCACTTACTGAATTTCTGGAAGAGACCCATACAGAGTTTATGGAAGTTTCCGATAAACTGAAACGTGTTCGTAGAGCCGCGAACAAAGCACTTGAGCAGACCTCTGAAAAGGTTCGTGTTGAGGAAATTGTCACATTGTTGGACACATCTGTAGAGCAGTTTAAGTTATTGCAAACACAAAAACGTGTCATCACAGTTTGGGCTGAGAAGCGGGGCCCATTGCATGAGGAGCTCTATGAATATTCGTTCGGTGCCAAAGCGAGCAATATATATGGGGGATACGCCATGACAGCTCCAGGTACACTTCTCCGAATGGCGGTCTGCTCGGTTAATTATAATGGTAAATCTGCGGGCGTGGTCGCCGTGAATCTCGTACTGGATGGGAAAGAGCGGGCGATTGGAGTCAATAAACTCGCTGGAGATAGTTCAGCGGTGGTTTTGTTCGCCGGTGACGATCCAATTAGACTTTCCGAAGGTAGTGTTATTAATTTTGTTACAAAAATCGCTGACCCAGCGAGTTCTTCCACTATTTTGATATTGTTAATTGAACTTGATTTGTAAAATTTAAATATGAACGAATCACCGCTCCTGAGCTCGCTTCCAATCTCGATTGGTTTTGGCGAAAGAAGTTAAGATTTTAGGTTGGAAAATATCGTAGAGATGCAGGATATTCTAAAACGTGAGGGGGAAACTCGGAGGGTAAATGCTAAAAAATATAGACGAGTGGCAAACATAGTGGAGGGGGTGAGCACCGTGCTGGCAGCAATTTCTATAATGGGTGGGGCCGGAACAGCCGCATTGTTATCTACAGTCGTGGCAATTCCTATTGCCGCGGGTTTGAGTGGTGTAGCCACTGGGGCAGGACTGCTGTGTATGGCGTTTAGAGTAGTGGGGAGAAAATTCGAAAATAAAAGTAGAAAGCACGACAGAATATCGGTTCTCGCGAGGTCTAAGAAAAATAGCATCGACGTTATCGTGTCCAAAGCGTTGTCCGATAACAATATATCTGACGCTGAATTTGAGTCGGTGGTGGAGGAGACTAAGACGCGCGCCACCCTTCCCATGGGATAAATTTAGGTTAAAACTGGGAGTTAAAGTGAGGGGAAAAGTTACAACACCACCTCCCTTAACTCCGTTGAACCCAATACCATCCAATTTCTCCAATCGCGATTGGGGTGTTGATGAATTGGGGTTGGACAATTGGAGGGAAATGTGATATTTTATAACTAATTTTAAGAAAATTATTAAATAATCAGTAATACGCAGTAAATAATCAGTAATTGTATTAATCCAATAATATTGGTGCAGCAAACAATTTAAATAATCCAATAATTCAATAATATTGGTGGTTGAATAATTATGAATACATATTGAACATTAATAACGCGCTTAGCCAAAAAAAAGAAAAAAAAAGTTTTAGGTCCAGCCGAGATGCGAACTCACGCCGGCAAAACCTAACTTTATTGGTGGAAATTAATAGTTTTTTTTCTTATATTAATTAATTAATTAATTAATTATTATGTTTTCTATGTAATAGGTGGTGTTCAGCTTTAAATTAAAAATAAAATAACGAACCATCCCGGAAATTCGTGAACTATATAACCTCTCTAAGTGTTTACAAATAACCAGTGTACACACCGTCTGTGTATTCAGCTTATCGATTATTGTACAACACTAGGTAGTGTTTATCTTCAGGTTTATAGTTCATAACAGCCTTCGTGGTCGTGTGGGCTAAGGCGACACTCTATAGAGACGTGGGTTTGAGAGTTCGAACCGCGGCTGGACCTAAAACCTTTTTTAACTTCTATCCATACAAACAAGATCGCTATGTTCCTATCCGACCGCTCGAGGAAGCATATAGGCTCGCTGTTGATGAAAAATAATTCCCACTCTTCTCATCCATACCGTGATAACAAATTGAAACCATTGCAGATCGGGGACGGATTATATATATATGGGATCATATATAACCCGTCCCGGGTTTGTGAGCTATCACGTGCGGACGCGCCGTCTCTTATTTGAAATATAATTTTTTGAAACATTTCATATTTTTTTGTAAAATTATGAAATATTTTGTAAAATGTAAAACCAAAAGTTTAGACAAGTTTTACGACGGTTTTGCCAGAGTTTTACTATATATTATAGAGTGTGTACCTAGGTGTTACAAAAACACCGTTTTTTTGTGACACCTAGGAGCTCTAAAACGACATTCTAACCTTTCATATGGTGGTTGTATCATTTTGACTCCCTCTATACTACTATAGCATATAAAATAAACATTCTTAAATATGTTTTGTTTTAAATTCATATCGCCTTGTCATGATGCATTATGTAAAACCGTGTTTAGCGGCGTACATTATTTTGTTGCACCCGCTTGCGGACATCGCGATATAGTCGGTACATTGACGTACGCACGTACGTGCGTCAGAGTTTGCGTTAATGTGTTTAACTACACTATATCGCCGAAACCGCTTCACAGATTAACTTAAAACTTCACATGGGTAATTTGTGAACGGGTTAAAGCTGTTTTGCACTAAACGTGTTTTAGTAGTATCAAATGCCTCGGCGGCTGCGACATGCGGGCCGCGGCCATATAATAGTGCATTATAGTAAAATTAGGCACGCCACTAAACAGTGTTTTAAATAATTCATCGCGACGAGACGGTATTAATTTTAAGCAACGCATATTTAAGAGTTGCATTATATGTGCAGCTTTAAAGGAACATGACCATTCAGAAGACACAACATGAGAAGTAGTATATAGGGAGTCAAAATGATACCACCTAACGGTGGTATCATTTCTCCACCCTATATACTACTCCACCACCCCCCGAAAAATCAAAAATTGGTTAACGAGGAAATTGTCTCCCACCAACCACGAAAAATCAAAAATTGGTGTTATAAATACATCATGTTGTTTTCACGTCCAATTGAACAGATAAAACGATAGTCTTAAAAAGGATTTATTTTTGTCTCGTTGTCATAAATACATCATGTTTTTTCGACAGTAAATTTATGAATTTCTTCTAATAAGTTTCCGATTTAAATGCGTCCTCGCGCAATAGTCTATATTCAACACCATATTTTCCTCCTCCGATATAGCTATTGATTCCGTAGATCAGCAATTAATTCTACCAGCTCTAGTCTACCACGTTCACCTGTAGCCACAGGGCAGCGTAGTTGCTTATGTCTACAAAGAGTTTGGGCACTAACGAATTTACAAGGGCATCTGGGGCATTGAAATTGCGGGGGGACACAAGGAAACTTTCTACGTCTCGCTAGATGCCTTCGTAGATAGTCTTTACGCGTAAACGTCTTACAACAAGTCTCACACTCCATTATATATGTATATGTTTATGTTTATATTCAATTGGTCGTAAAAAAAAACATAATGTTTTCAAGACCAATTGAACAGATAAATTTCATAGGTTATACAAAAGTATATTACAGAAAATATGATAACGTCAGAAACTAGAGCAGAAATAGAAAGTTTGAGAAGAAAGCCGAATCTCTAGGGATTACTTATAGTAAACGGTTGAGAGTTAGGGGGTTGACAAAGTTGATAAATGCCACAAAGAATGAGGCGTTTACAGAAAATATGATAACGTCAGAAACTAGAGCAGAAATAGAAGTTTGAGAAGAGAACGCCGAATCTCTAGGGATTACTTATAGTAACGGTTGAGAGTTAGGGGGTTGACAAAGCTGATAAATGCCACAAGAATGAGGCGTTTATGAAGCGGTTTACCCGCGCCCACAAACGAGGAGCCTTTAAAGATATATCCAAAGCGGAGGAAGTAGGTAACAGAATTCAAAAAGAAAGTATTGCGGGGTTAAGGGCTAGTGTAATCAAACCTTCAAGCACAAATAATTTGTCCCAAATTAGACGCCAAAATAATAATAAGAATAAAAAATCTATCGTTAGCGCGATAGTGGAAAAAGGTGAAGAAATATTGGGGGCTCACGATGAAACATTGGAAAAGGTAGAAAATGGAAGACGGGTAGTTACATTATCCTTTCGTAAAAACATTAAACATTAAACGAGTCTGAACGCATGTCCGATAAACTCGCTCCGTATCTAACAACCAATTTTTTATTTGAGATATTCATATTCTTACAAGCTAGAACATATGGAGGAAATTAAAAATGGAAAACCTAAAACTATAATATTTCACAAAAATCTCGGTGGTAGCGAACCACTATCATCAATGAAAACCGTTAAAAAATGGCTGTCAGATAAGGAGCAAACACGAATAATGTCCGATAAAATAGACAGACCAAATACAAAGTGGAATTTGTTTGTAAGATGGGTAGAGGTGTTTGTAAAGCTAATACAGGGTAGTAGGGGAATAGATTTGGGACTACAATCCAAAGAAGCAGCAGGAGGAGAACTTCCAGAATGGTTGAGGAATAGAAAAGGTATGTATTCTTTAGATAAGTATAATGACGACCTTTGTCTGTTCAGGTGTCTAGCTATGCACCTTGATAAAAAGATCAGACCTGACAGATGTACAGAAAAAGGCGAAAGAACTTAGTAAGCAATATTTCGGTAGTAATGTGGTTTCACCAATTTCTTTTTCAGATCTGAAAAAGGTTGAAGAGTTTTTTAAAATCGGTATAGAAGTATATCAACCCACCGAATGTAATGTATGGTGGTTGAAAAAGGTATACCAGCGCACTATAAGGTAATAGGTAATAAACCAATGACAATAGGACTGTTTAATAATCACGCATTTCTGATAAAAAACCTTAAAAACCTATCTAAAATTTACGCCTGCGATAATTGCAAGCAGAAATTCACGAAAGCGAGTAATATGAAGAGACACGGACCAACATGTATGAGAGGTGAGACAAAAGTATATGTGATGGTAATTATTTAGAAGCGCCCGCGTTCGTCGTTCGAGAAAGCGATTTTACCCAAAAGGTTCTAACAGTTATGGGGCGATCGATTGGATGTATTCTGTGGAAAAGCGGGAGGGAATTCACATTCACCACGAACAGTGCGGACACGGAGGTGAAAGATGGATTTTAGGAGCTCCGGTAGATGGATACTGTCCAGAAACCAATACCGTATATCAATATCACGGCTGTTACTGGCACGGGTGTGAGATTCATGCAAAGCATAGAAAAGAAGAACGCGCATCCACTATGAGAAGAGATAAAGTTATTAGAAAAAGCAAAGAATTCAACCTAGTAGTTATGTGGGAATGCGAATTCCAAAGAACGGGTAAAGATATAAAGATCGGTTGTGACACTACTCTTTATCCATATCAGATAGTATACGATTTGAGGCATATCTCAGCCAGAAGTTGAAACTACCGGTAATAGTTTAGAGTACGAAGCTGAGCACGTTCCGGCAAGCGTTAGTATAGGAGATAATTTCTCAGGAACAGTAACTCATATTTGTGATAAAGATCCCGCAAAACTTATAGAAAAATTCGTAGAAGATTTGAAAGTCAGGGGAAAAGCTATAAGAGAAGAAGTGTGGTCAAGATATAGGTTTAATACAGAACATTTACGTAAAAACCAAATCGCCAAAATCGAACAGTGGATAGAGCAAGTACCGGTTATAGGTTTTAACAGCAGTAAGTACGATATAAACTTAATAAAGAAATACCTAGTAGGCGAACTGACATCAACAACAAAGAAAGTAATGGTCGGAAAACGTGCAAACGCAACAATATTTCTATTTACTCCAGAATTTAGATTTCTTGATGTAATACTTTATCTAGGACCTGGTGTAAGTTATGATAGTTGGATAAAAGCCTACGACTGCAAAGGACAGAAATCTTTCTTTCCTTATGAGTGGTTCGATTCTCCAGACAAACTGGATTACCCAGGACTACCGGTATAGAGAATTGGTATTCCAAACTATCTGGGAAAATGTTAATAGATGAAACAGAATTAAGTAAATGTCGTAGAATTTTCGAAGAAAATAATATAGAAAACTTTCAGAGATTGGTTGAAATATTATAACGATTTAGATGTAGCACCGTTTCCTAGAAGCGGTGGAAAAAAATGTGTGAATTTTATAAACACAGAGGTGTGGATATTTTCAAAGATGCGGTAACACTACTGGAGTAGCTATACAATATTTATTGAGAGGAACATTAAAGAACAAAAATCTTCAAAGACGATTATACCGGAGGATGCTCTATATGCACCAAAAGAAGAAACATACGAAATGATGAAGGACGCTCTAGTTGGTGGTCCATCAATAGTATTTACACGCTATGCAGAAGCCGGTGTTTCCAATATTAGATCAAATGAAAGTAACAAACCTTGCAAGGCTGTTTTGGGGTACGATGCAAACGCGTTATATTTATCTACGTTAAATAAAGAGATGCCGTGTGGGAGAGAAACTATACACCATATAGATACCCCACATAACCCTAAATTTATTAAAAAGTTTTGTAAAAGAGTTTTATCTGGAGACTGGTTTGGGTTTGCGGAGGTGGATATAGAAGTTCCACACAACTTAAAACATAAGTTTTCTGAAATGTCCCCAAAATTTATTATAAACAGAGAAGTAGAGGTTGATGAAGTTCCCACACATGTTTAAAATATTTGGAAGATACTGGAAGAACTAAAGGAAATGGAAGGAAGAAAATTTGGTGGGATCTATGACCGCCACTAAAGTATTGCTGTACGCGCCACTGTTGAAATGGTATTTAAAACACGGCCTAGAAATAACGGGAGTTCATCGTGTTATAGATTATATTGTGGTAAACCCTTCGAATGGTTCGCAAAAAAGAAGTTACAGCCGCAAGACGAACAGGCGATGTAGAACCAAATAAGAAACCAGTAGCCGACATAATGAAATTATTAGGAAACTCGTGTTGTGGAAAAATGATAGAGGCAACGGAGAGACATTTAAATACGACATATACGCGAGACGAAACCTGTGTTGACAAAGCATTAAGATCCGCGTATTTTGATGATTTGGAAGAGATAGGATATGCGTACGAAATATCTTCAAGAAAACCCAGGTGTGCGCTAAAGAGACCATTCCATTGTGGAATAGCGGTTTATCAACTAGCTAAATTGAGAATGTTGGAATTTTACTACGAAATTTCTAGATAAATACATAAAAAGAGAAGACTTTGAATTAATACAGATGGATACAGATAGTATGTATATAGGAGTTAGTGGAAAAACGATAGAGGAATTGATTAGACCTAACTTACTAGACGAGTTTGAAAAAGAAAAAAAGAAATGGTTGGCTTGGGATAAATGGAGCGAAAGAGAGCCCGGACTTTTATGGATGGTGATTAGCGGGGATAGGGCGATAGCGTTATCAGTAAGTGTTATTTTGTAGAAAAAATTAATTTCACTAAAGATAATTGGAACAAATTAAAATTAATAAAAACTCTGCGAAAGGAATGTCCAAGAGAACTAACAATTTAAATTGGGATAGATATAAACGAGTACTAAGTGAAACTACAGAAGATGGAAAACACATTATAGATGTAGCGCAAAATAGAGGATTTAAAATGAAAGACGGCGTTATGAAAACGTACTGTCAACAAAAATTAGGACTCTCGGCATACTACGATAAAAGACGCGTGTTACCAGACGGAATACATACAGAACCTCTATTGATTTAAGTAATCGGGGGTAGCTGGGTGTCAGAAGACACTATAAGAAGTTCTGCGCGAACAAACCCTCGAGATGACCCATCATCCAAATAGTAGAGCACGGGCTCATCGGGTTTTGGTAATAGATCGATCTAGATGATATACATTGAGAGACACACGGATCAGTCGCGCGGCGGCTGCCACCTTCGAGCTCTCCCGGTTGATAGAGGTACCGGACGTCAATATCTGATGGAAGCCGCTGCTCCTCTAAACCAACGGGTCGCCCGCGCGAGACGGCAGAGGGCTTGCTCGTCACCCTTTTAAACTTGATAGCATCTACAGGCTTCTTACCTATCAATCTGGTCACCTCTCCGTTCAGTGCGGAGACCACGGCGGGCAGTCTGGCCACCCACTCGGTCGACCGTGAATGGGGGTCTACAAGTTCTTTGGCGTATTGGTGTCCGAACAGTCTCTCAGCCAGGGTTCGATTGAAGCGTTCCACGATCCCTGGTCCCGGTGGATGTTGACGCGGCCGCGTCTGATAGAAACTTTATGCTTAGACAATAGATGAGAGACCGCGCCCATGAACTCGCGGCCGGGATCGACCTGGAGAAGATTCGGCCATTTGAGAGGACTCCTCTTATATATTCGGGAAAGAGCCTCGCCACTTCCTTAGACTCTTTAGTGGCCAACGGCTCAGCCCCCTTGTAACGACTCGCTACGTCAACGATTGTCAGTGCGTACTTGTACGTTTTGCGACCGACGCGATCGTGAGGGAGAAACAGGAGATCCGCTTGGTGAACTTGGTTCGCACCGGCACGTCGAATTTCGGGCGCGGAATATTGTGAGGCGCGGGTAAATAGATCTGCCAGATGGCCTGCTTCTTGAGCCATTCCTTGACAGCGTTTTCTGAAACCTTGGTCGCCGCCGCGAGGTTCTTGATGGCCGCGAGTCCCTTCCAGTAGCCGCGTGGACTATAGTATGTATTCGACAGCTTGCGCGTTAGTTTGGTATCAAGTTTGCGCGTGTTCATCGTATGCGAATATTCTAATATATCGGACAATCTCCAACATGCCCTCGCCAGTTCGTCCGGTAACTGCGTCGTTAATAATAAACCTTTGTTGGAAGTTTCGCTGCAGCCCCAATCGCGTTTGGGTTGGAACAGGAGAGGGAAATCTAATTCATCCAATCTCGATTGGGAGGAATCTAACATCCGCTTTGCGAAAAGGGTGGCCGCTTTTTCGTCCTCGAGACAATCTCGGGCCAGACGAATCATACTCTTTGCACCAGGTAAACGATGTTTTTGGGCAGTGTAGCCTACATCAATCATAGCGTTATAAAGTTCGTCAACTAACATCGTTCTATATATATATATTTATAAAAAAAAAATGTTTTAATTAATTAATTTAAAATCTCGATTGAATATAATAGCCGGCGAGACCCACCACACCATTCCCACGATGATGAACGCGATCTCGCGGTCCTTTTGGGGCTCTGACGGTACATAGAAATCTGAAGTTGGGCTCGGGATCCATTGGATCGAGACTTTTGTGCGGATATGCCAGCGCGTACTCGCGGTTGGCTTCTTCAACGTTCTGAAAAGTTTGCGCGGCGTGATTTTCGCGGCGAAGCTCTTCATTGACCCAGTCCAGATGGCGGTTCGTTTTTTCGACCATGCTTCCTTTGCGCTATTGAGTTGTTCTACAGCTAAATCATGACGCTTACGCTCCTCATCCACGTTCGAGCTTTTCATTTTAGAGAATATAAAGTTGCTACCGCTGAACGCCAATGCGTTTACAAGCGCACCACCTACTATTACTGCGTTGAAGCCATTTATTTCCATATATTAACTGGTAGAATTCCAGCTTTAACTAGATAATCTCGGGTCCAAACTGCGGCCGCTACATCTAAGGTCGCGAGCCCTACGTCTCTCACAGTAAAGTCCAATTTGGGAGCGGTTCCTCCTAGGGCCATCTTTGATAGTCGAGCATACCCGATACTGAAACCCGATATCACCACGGCGTGATAAAGCGCATTCACTAACATTTTACCATCTTGTTCAGCCATTGTTATAATTATTGCATATAAATGGGTCACGATCAATGTTTAAATGGGGCGCATCCAAATTCAACATTGTGATGATTGGTGTTTAGTAACTTTCTTCTGAACACTGGCTGGTTGTTTTTTCTGGTATTTCCACACGCACAGGGCACCAACAACTGCCAGACCACCACCAACAACCCAACTCCAATTCACGAATTTGGGTTCAATCGGATTCGCCCAACTCCAACGGTAGTTGGTATTGGGTGTTGAGTGTGCTTCCAATTCGTGAATTGGGGGTGTTGTTGTACTCAACTCTGTATTCAGATGTTTTGCTGTCTCCGTCCCGATTGCAACCCCAATCTCGATTGGAGTTTAGCCTCTCGAAGCTCGGCGAGTATTTTATCTTGTTTAACTTTTCGGGTGGCAGCCGCCGCCCTCCCAGCTGCCTGTCTTTTGGGATTTTTTATATGCGGTATGTCATCCAGTGGCGGAGTAACACTCTGGTTCGATTGTGTTGGAGCAATCTGGTTCAACTCCGTCACTCTCGTGGGTGTGTCTTGTGTCATCATTTATAATATTAATATTAGAGCTTATAGTTCGTGGGCATATATGTCCAAATTGACAGTGTTTACCCGTGGTCAACGCGGTTGTTAGTGGAGCTAAGTACATTCCAAACTTGTGATAAATTGAGCAGCATGCCGTTCTAAGAGTGTGTCCTATAAAAGGGTCAGTCTCTAGATCGTGAATCAACCCTTCGGTGTTTGGTATAGGGAGAAGTCTACTAACGGCGGTAGCGTACAAATGAATAGCCGCCGATCCAAGAGTTTTTGTCATCTCTGCTCCCAATTTGGATTCGTATCGCGCATACATTTTATCGATCTCCGCATCTGACATCTTATCCACCTGAAAAACTGAGAGACGCCTACCGAGATAATGCTCCGATTGTCCCCCAGCAACCAGCGCAGCTAGCCGCTCTCGTCGCGCCGCATTTTCATTTTCATTCGGAGTCGTTGCACTCAACCCCGATTCCGATTGCTCTGTCGGATCATTATTGTTGCAGTCGGAGTTGAGGTTTCTTCATTAGCTGATCGAGAAGTTCGTCGCAGTTCATTTTTCTTAATTTTTTTCAAAATTAGTAATTTAACTATTCTAACAAGTCTCATCACTTTAACATATTTATTTATTACAAAAATAATAAATGCGCACCATTATGCTCGCAACAAAGCTCGCAGCGGAGCACCAAATTGTTAACATTGTTAACCATTGTTCAGTATTTGTTCAGCATTATTCAGCATTTGTTCAGCATTTGTTCAGCATTTGCTAAGCATTGTTCAGCAATTGCTAAGCATTGTTCAGTATTTGTTCAGCATTGTTCAGCAATTGCTAAGCATTGCAATAGCTTATTACTTTGCAATTTTCCTAATTTTATAATTTTCCTAATTTTTTCAAAATCGTTAGATTTAGTTGATAACTTTATAAGCAGTTGGTTGATCAGTCTTTAGCAGAAGCTTGGCGTGCTTAGTTTTCGAAAGTATCTGTCGAACCTCCAGGCGCTCCTCGCGCGTTGGGATAACGTCATTCTCTCGAAGACAGTCATCGAATGAGTCTCGGTCCTTGCAGTGAAAGAGGGCGACCCATTTCGTTTGCTCGCGCAGATCCTTGAGGACGGCGTTGTATTTTTGAGTGGATATCCATACGCTTTGCCTCGCATGGCGGCCAGAAAATGCGAGCTCGGAGAGCATGTCCTTCTTTTTGGTCATCGCCGCCTTGGCTGAGCAATCGTCAATCACGTATAGGGTGGGCTCACCTGAAATATTTGGTATAAACCACGCAACCAATCGTGAAGCCTTTCTCCGGGTCAATAAACGTCCCATCTTATACCTCAGGGTTCGGTACATATCCACGGGCACCGCTGATTAAGTATCGTTGTGGCCGCACAGTGGGAACATAGGATCACATGTTTTATGACAAAGGCATCCGCGGTAGGATCCATTCGAGTAAGTCGAGGATGAAAACCGTTTTTCCACATCCTGTCTGCCCCACATATTATGGCACAGAAGTGTGCATCTCATCGTGATTGGTATTGATGCTAGATTTCTTAATTTTTTCGAAAATTATGTTTATTAATAAATCGTTAGATGAAGGTTTTTTTTATTAAAATCAGTTAGATCGCTGATCGTATCGACCATCTTCGATGTTGAAGTGGTTAATGTGCGTCTGTATATTATTCTATAAGTACACGTTCAATGGCCCGGCTCGTCGCCTCTGTTCGGTTATCCTGGGATCGTCACACCTCTTAGCGTTCTCAATTGGCGGTCCAGCTACGTGTATTTGTCATCGTCGCTGGCTCGCATGTCTATCCAATAACGGTATTTGGTATTCAGGAACTCCGCGCGGGAGACGGCGAGAGATTGCATGTCTTTAGCCCACTGCTGCAAACCTCGGAAGAGCGCTTAGATCCGGCAGCAAACTGCTTTTTTACTTTCATCCCATGCTGGTGAGCGCGAAAGCCGGCTGTAGCGTGATTTGGGGACTCCCTCGATCGTCACAACTCTACCTTAGTGATTTTGGGGTTATAGAATCTGTTCGGTTTTTTCTAGACGAAGCGAACCGAGCAGCCTCGAACAACATCAGTATACCCTTTCATCGAGCGGGCGGGTACGTTGACGGTTATATTCCACTAATGTGTCGCTTTTGTTTTTCGGATCTTGCGATGGCGAAGAACTCGGTCGTAAAGTAGGCAACGCGCCCGGGTACTGGGTTCTGATCATTCGCGCTAGTTCGGGCATCGTGACCCATGGTCGTACTCCAAGCGAAAACATTATCGATCGTTATACGTCGATAATGGCGGTGGCTATGATACTCGGCCGTAGTCGTTGAACGTTTGTTCTTTCGTATTCGAGGCGTGTCAGCAAGCGCTCTGATAGTAGGGCAATTATGTGACTCTCCTTCCCCCAAGCAACTCAAAGTCGGAGCGGGATGGGTAGAAGCGTTGCCGTAAGCGCCCGCGACCGGCGTTGTCACCGCTTGTTATGGCCTGGTTAGCAGCCCGATTCTAAGTTTGGTTACGTTCTTATTTTTTGCTGGTGTCAATACCTTGATAGACAGGCGTTTTCAAGCTCGTGTGAGTCTTCCACAGGTTCCTGATAGCAATTGTAGCCGTCGCTGTCATCGATCGACTTCACCCTTCATTACCAGAAATCTTTTTTATCCTAGTCTTCTTGACTTGGCTTGCGCGACCCAGGTCTGAAAACGACGGTTCGGTTCTCCGCGTCCGTCGACGTTAGCGAAATAGTGAAAACGAGGCGAACGTACCCGGAACAATGACGTCGTTGCTCTGAGGTTGGGGAAGCGGACTAAGAGCTGCTGGTTTGGTCGATCGTCGATGGGTTGTTGTAATAACCCGACACTCTGTCTCACGCCTTTTGCACGAGGGGTCACGCAGTCTGCGGTATGGTTTTGGAGTTTGCGACCGTATGACCTCGAAGACATAATTAATTTTTTCAAAATTAATGAAACTATTCAACCCGTATGGTTTTGTCTTTAATTACATAATTAATTTTAAAGAAAATTATAAATATGGTGATTACATGGACGATTCGATCGCATTCGGGCGACGAGAAGATACCTCGATGGCTGATGAGATAACTTCGAGGATTCCCTCACGACACCCACCATAGAAACTCCAGTGCCATCAATCACATTGGGTGGACCGCTACACTAGTCAAAGTCAAGGAATTACTTTGAGGGAGCTGTTGGTAACGACTACTACAACAATTGGCAGCAGAAAAGGTCTGGTCCCTCTGTCGGTCGCGACTACTCCAAGTTCAAATTTTATGAGCGGTAAATTGCGATGAAGAGCAGCACTAACTGTCCAATTATTAACGGGAGGACCGGTAACCCACTATCACTAAACACCATTGCAGGAAACCGGGGGCGGGTGGCCAACTCATAAGGTACGAAACTAGGGGCTTATTTTCCATCAAACGGATTTGGAAGAGGGGTCTAAAACAATTATACCGGCCGCGCTGTAGAGGCGTAAAGTCTACCGGACGAAACTATAGCGAAGACGGTCACCGCGATTAGAATTGGGTCGGAGCTCAGCGAGGTCCTCAAATAGCCACCGACGTTATTAAACACTATGGAGACCACGTTTCAGCGTCCAATCACAATTGGGGAAAATACTCACGATGACCCACCGTTACCTCTTCGAGAACTCCGTGGCCTCGATAAGGTCTACTAAACGGTCGGAGGGCGACTGGATTGGTCCTTAACCTCTCCAAACTCACGGCGCTGGATGAACATATCGCGCTAAGAGAAAGAAAAACTGAGGAAGGCCGTGACGATAGAGAATCTACGAGGTATCAACAAACTCCTTGCGGTCTTTGGGGGTTCGGATGAAAGAGAAGCTCGCTTGGTAGCCGCCTCGGCTAACCGTGAAGGCTTCCGCACACAATTAGTTCGGCATCGCGAATCAATCTCGAGGGTTCCTGCACGAGGGAGGGACGACACTCGGTGAGCGTCTTCGCACTCTGTTCAGAGAGCCAGGGCGTCACGATACATGCTCTCGTTTGCTATTCGTCATGATTACTATATCGACCCCTAGTTCTAACTTTTCATGGTGGTTTGCGGCGATACCACCCGCTCAGCACCTAGCACCAGCACCTGCACCCGCTCCATCCGGTTGGAAGCCAAGGAGTGGATAAAAAAACAATAAAAGCCCTCGCCAGTCTTCTAGCTAAATTAGCTGAAAGTGCGGCGTGCCGCACTACCTGGACTGATCGAAGTATCGTTCTTACTTGCTATCTATATTATCAAAAACGGCCGGATATGCTAGCCAAAAATTACTGGGGCTTTAATCGTGGCAATCGCCGGGTCTCCTATTATTCTCTGTCAGGAGAGTTCTACAACCAAAGCGTAAATAATCCGATCGCCACGACGGCGTGACGGTGACCCAATTTCTCCTCCTCGTGGGTTGTGCTTTCAATTTCAAATTGTTGATGATTGGTGTTTTTCCTATCGCGATTGGTCTGTTGATGGAACTCGATGGTGTTTTACATCAATTTACGAATTGGGGGTTACTGGGTTCGGATTTACGAATTGGGGGAGGTGTTATCCATTTTGTGTTATAAGAAATCGGTTCCACTGTTGGGGTGTTGCGCTTGTTGATTTCCGTGTTCACGTTACCGTTGTGGCCCGATTTTTTTGATTGGCGGTTGGCGAGTTACGATTATGATTATTGTAACCGTTCACGGGGTCGTCTCGTAGTATCAAATTGCTCGGCGCCATATAAAGACCTATTCCAAATACATAGTCTACGGGTGCTGGCATTACTGACAAAACGTCTTGATAATTCTGGATCGCCTTCTCCAGGTTCCACCCTAGCTGAGATGGGTCCTCTACAAGTGCCAAAAAATTGTTTTTGTGCATCAAACGCTGTTCCATGCCCAGTATAGAACTGCGAGTTTGCTTCTGTGCGCCGAGAATGGCCCAGACGTACGTGCGAATGGAGTCGTTGACGCGAGTAACCCGGCCTGCGTGAACCCTAGACCCGTATCTACATAAATGTACCCCACGCGTCTCGAACCTCAGCGCCGGCTGTATGTAATGACGTGAGCAGTTTTCGGAGGTAACATTTTACAAGAAAAACGCCACAGTGTTCGACCTCCAGACACTTCCGTCCCGAAAGTCATAGTCGCGGGGTCCAAAATTCCGGCGTCGATGGACGTGTGGTCCCGGAGTGATCGTGTCTAAAATCAGTCTGTGTCCAATTCCGGACTGGACGTGAATGAGAACGTCCCGAGGCGGTGCTGGTAGGAATGCTTTCTGTTGTCCGCGTCTTTTGAACGTAAATTCGTTACACAGTTTTCAAGGCCATACGGTTATAGTGTTGGAAATGGTGGATCCCAGGCGTCGTCATGAGGTAGTGAAATACCTTAGATTCTTTGAGAATCCTCTAATAGTATAATACACTGTTGAAAGTTGTTAGACACTTCGGAGCATGACATTCTTGGATGTCATATGGTCTTTATATGAAACTCCAACCGGCTGTGCGCACATACAGCGAAAATTTATTTGGTTCTGCCAAAACTGGCCATCGGTTTTGCTTTCCAGCGTTTTACCACCTCCATTCGTTGTAATCTTGGGCAACCTATATTGTTCAAAGATGTTTAGGGAAAGTTTGGTGGCAAAGCCACTGTTCCGGTCTAACCGTTACGGTTGGTGTTTAACAGGCGGTTAACAACGTCTTTTTGTGTGTATTTACCTCCGGACGCGTACTTTACATTAAGAGTTTAAAGCTAAATGTTTGGTTCCTTGAAAGATATTGATTAGTATGCTACTATAACTAATGTTAAAAAGGAGTTGGGAACTTTCAAAAAATTATTAGACAACTGCTGCGGAAACGCGGGGTAGGCCTTAGGGATCAATCACCTTCACGGTTTGGATGGCAGAATTTTGTGGGGGTGAGAGGGAAGGGGGAAGAGCGATTGGTTTTACTATGTGAAGGTGGACTACATTAGAAGTAAAGCTGCCTCACGGACTGTGGGAATAAGTCAGCTAAAAGATTTTGTCCAACTCAGGAGCTTGACGGTATATTCAACCTCACAGTATCGAATGCTACCGGGCTCACAAAATGACCATCAGCAGTGATAAATAGGTAGTGGTCTCCCCGGGGTTGGTTGGGTATTCAACTCGGTTTTAGAGAGACATACTCCTCAATTCAAGGAGTGTTTACCCGGGTGAGTACGTGTGATAAACGGTGACTTACCTTTCACGAAAAACTCTCAGGGTTTCACTGATCGGCGTGAACAATGTACAACCACGATAGTCGGATCCCCCAGGCACATTACTGAAAAACTGTGCCGCCTGCGATTGTTTCTATGGGAGACTGTAACGTTTCGACTTCCACACCCAGAGATGAAAGTTGTGGAATCGGGACAATCACGAGTGAAGATTTATATTCTTGATGATTAAAGGGCGAGAGTTGATGAACGATTTACCCGATTTCGGTCGTCTAGAAATTTTCAAATTATTAAATTTAGTAAATATAGAATTTAAACGCATGTTCGTAATATTTATTGATACAACATTATGAGTATATACGGACCAGGGAGTTCTTCCGATTGGGTGACAAATTCAAATATTTGGAAAACCGTGCAGAAGGGATTCATCCCGACAGAGGGCGACTTTTTAACTACCCAAAAAACAAAGGGCCTTGATTATAGAAACTATATCGAGGGCCAGGACGAAGATTCACAGGAGTATACTATCACAACTTAGCGAATTGCCCTGGCTGTGAATACACAAAGTGTGAAGAAACGCATACGGAACAAAACGAACTTGAGGTAACAAAAATAACCAAATTTAGAAAAGAGTCCCGGTTGGGGGATTGATAAAAGCCAGAGAAGGACCTTAAGGTGACATTACCGGAGGTTTTATGATGCGTGCGCTTAGAAGAATCTCTCAGCAAAGAAGCTACACTTGCTGAATTAGACGGGAAAATAATCGGATTTCGAAATGAGGCCACGTCGGGGTATTGAGAAAGCACGAGAGGACCACCAGGCGGCCCTTATGAAGGCTTATGAGTGTTGCGCTCAGAGGACTCTTCATCAGAGAAGCGGCGGCATTACTTGAATAGATAAAAAAATAACAAATTTCGGAAAGAGACCGGTGAGGGTATTGATAAAGTCCGAGAAGACCACCAGTCTAACCTTGCAGGCCATTGCGGGAGGCTTATGATGCGTGCGCTTAGAGAAAATCTCACAGTTTAAAGAAGCGACACTTGGTCCGAACCTAGATGAAAAAATAGCCGAATTTATGAAAGAGACTGGTCGGGGTTGAGGGGTCGAGAAGTCACAAAAGAGGCCAATGCGGAGGCCTATGGGGCGTTACGTCAGAGGACTCTCTCAAAAGAGAGCGGGCACTTAAGTCCTATATGAAAAATAACGTAATTTAAAAAAGAGACCGGTTGATCTTGGATGGAGTCGAACGGGTATTGATAAAGTCCTAGAAGACACCAGGGCGGGATATTACGGAGGCTTATAGTGGTGTTGCTCTTAGAGGACTCTATCAACAGAGAAGCGACACTTAGTAAAACTAGATGAAAAAATAACCGAATTTCAAAAAGAGACCCGGTCGGGTATTGATAATGCCTTAGATGGACCCCAGGCAACCATTACGGGAGGCTTATGATGCGTTGTTGCGCTTAGGGTCTCTCTCAACAGAAGAAGCGACACTTACTGAACTAGAATGAAAAAATAACCGATAAACTGAAACATGATTTTAGCCGCGGACCAAAGTCTTGAGGAGGCCTCATATGAGATTCGTACTGAGGCTTATAACGCAATCAATGCGCTTGCCGGAATAGTGAAAAACATGAAAACACCAAAACGATGTCATAACAGTTTGGGCTGAGAAGCGGGGCCCATTGGTTGTGGGGGCATTGAATATTCGTTCGGTGCCAAAGCGAGTTAAATATGGGGATACCCACTATGACAGCTGAGGTGAAGTTATCCAAATGGCGGTCTGCTCGGTTAATGCTAATGGTAAACCTGTGGCCGCGGTCGGCGATAAAATATTGTAGTAGATGGGGAGAAGAACGGGGGGTTGGAGTCACTAAATCTTGGAGATAGTTCGACGGTGGTTTCGTTCTCCGTAGATGATCGAAGTAGACTTTCCCAAGGTTTAGTGTTATTAACTTTGTTACGAAATCGGTGACTCAGGGAGTTCTTCCACTATTGTCTCATTGTTAATTGAACTTATTGTGTAAATACTAATATATGGAAATAAATTTACTATGAACGAGATCACCGCTTTCCAATTGTCAATACCGATCCACAACACTGTATCCAAACTTCAATACCACTCCACCAACACTGTATTCAACTCTCAATACACTCACCAACACTGTATTCAATTAACGAAAAAAAGTTCAGATTTTTAGTTGAATAATATCGTCGTATGCAGGATATGTTAGTTTAGAGAATGTGCCAAATAGAACAAGGGACACTCTTATTAAAAATATAGGGGCGCGCGGCAACATAGTTGAAGCATCTAGTACGTTCTGGCAAGTGTTTCTGTGTTGTGTGGGGCGGGACTGCTGCAACGCTATTTACAATTGTAATGATTCCACTTGCCGGGGTTTTTGAGTGGAATTACCGTTTTATCTGGAACACTTTGTATGGTAAATTGGGCGGCGCGGCGGGTGGAATAACTCGAGAAAAAAAGTAGAAACATGATAGGAATATCCGTTCTCGCTAGGTCTAAGATAAAATAGCATCGGACGTTATGGTGTCCAAAGCGTTGGCCGATTAAGAAAATATCAAATTTAGGAGTTTGACTCCGTGGTGGAAGGAAATGGGAGATTGAAGAATTAAAAAATTGAGATACGGATCAAGGCGTGGCGCCACCCATGCCAAAAATTGAGTGTACTGATTGATAAATTTAGGGTAAACTTGGAAAATAATGTCGGAGGAAATGTTACAGCACCAGTATAAAATAATTAAAAAAAATTTAAAAAAATAATAAAAAAAAAAATAAAATAAAAATTAAATAATTTAAAAAAAAAAATTCTTAATTTTTAATTTTCCTATTTTTCAAAATTATATTGGTGCATAGTAAACAAATTTACATACCTATACAACATGTGTTTTTTCACTGAGCATTATCGGCTGGTTTACCTGGCTGTTCAATTTACGCATGGGCTTAACCCGTGTAAATTGAAACATTGTCGTTACAACATAAATTAATTACTATGTACTAATAGGGAGTGTTCAGCTTTAAATTATTAAAAAAAATATAAAATTTAATTATAAAATTAAAAAAAAAATAACGAACATCACCTGTTTTCTTTCGCCAATAGGCTATTAATAAATAATTATATATGCACACATTGTATGTTGTATAGGAAACTGATGAGTATATATATGTTGTTGACCTTACAACAATTGGGTCTCATTCGTGCATGCCTGTTGTTGATCTGTATTACGTCCGCTCGTCTGTTTATTGGTAGCAGTCTATGATATGTGTGTTTTATGGCGGATGTAATGTGTAGCTCAAAGGTGCCGGCTAAAAGATTTCTGCCTAAGAGCTTTGCAATTTCGGGAAACCACATTCACACATAGGTCGTCTTTATTTCGCTGGTTTCTTTAATAGAGTTAATTGGCAATGGGGTTCAAGGAGGGACCCAGAATGTGTAGCCAAAAGATGCGGATGGGCTTAAGAAAGGTCCCAACACCCCAGTGGTCTGTCTGGGTGCCGGCTAGAAATCTGCCCAGTCGCTAGGGGTGTTGTGCACGAGTGGAGGCTTTTTTGCTATTTTTATTTTTATTTTTTACAAATTTTTAATATCTTTATAAGCGTATCGTAGAAAATGTTTTCGTAAACGATCGTGGGTTTTAAAACAATTTTTATAATACACCTTTAGTTTCATATCCGATACGGCATTATCCGTCTTAATGTTTGTATTTGCCTTCTTTGTTGGTTGACATTAATTGCCGGTTATATATTGTAAATGCACGTTTTTATCGGGAGCGTAATAAATACGCTGACTATTCATGTATTCGATATCGCCTAGTGTTCTCATTTTTATCGGATTTTATTATAGGACTATAACCCCCGTATTCTTCGTTAAGTTTTCAACACAGTTATTAAAAAAATTTATAGTATTATATTACAGTAGTATAGAGGGATTCAAAAATGATACCACTTTACAGTGTGTTATGTTTCATCCTGGAAGAGTAATCGTGTAATCTCTCTATAAAATGGACAACCTAATTTAAATGTTCATAACACGAGCTAATTGGAACATGTCGTCTGCTTGGTGTGAATTATAACATAAATTAGTTCTGTTCAATAATTTCAATTTTTCTAATAATTTTCAATTTCTTCGTTAAAAGCGGATTTATAGTAGAAAACGCCATTATCCGTAAACGAATCTTTGATGTTTAAACTGTTTTATAAAAAAAATTAGTTTGATAATGTTTCGGTAGTGTTTCTTCCGATGCTATTGAGTCGCTTCATTATATAAATTTGATTTAATAATTATACCGGCGACAATAATTTGCCGGTTTAATATTGTTAAATGCAACGTTTTTATCGCAGCGTAATAAATTACGCTGATATTTCATGAATTCGATATCACATAGTATTGTCATTTTACGTGTTTTAATTACTGTAGAATCAACAGGTTAAATCCTTCATCAAATCATTATAAACGTCCCAATTCGTTGTGTATTTTACTTATCCATTTGTTATATATTTTATTATAATAACCTATTAAATTTATTTGTTCAATTGGACGTGAAAACAAACATGAATGTATTTATATACACCAATTTTTGATTTTTCAGTGGTTGGGGGAGACAATTTCCTCTTTAACCAATTTTTGATTTTTCTGGGGTTGGTGGTAGTAGTATATAGGGTGGAGAAATGATACAACGTTAGGTGGTATCATTTTGACTCCCTATATACTACTTGAGACAATCATCTGAGACATTTTTCGGGCAAAATAAACATTAATTCACCTTTACCCTACGCATTGTTGTCGATTATTAATACATTTTATATCATACGTAAATTTCGACGTGATTTCAGGAGCAATAACCGTGTTTCCTTAAAATGTTAACAGGACATTACTATTTATTCCTCTGTATTTATCTTTTGATGTGCAATGGTCGTACTTTGTAATCTGTTAAATATATTTGTTCAGGTGGACGCATTTAATTAGTATAAATAAATTAAACATAGCATGCTCATTTGCTTATGAAAAATTAGATGATGTACCATGCGAGTAAAATTAAACATACAAAAAATAAAAAAAAAAATTTTATCTGGTATAGCGGTGATCGTATCTTTAGAATGGTGGAATTTTTGAACAATTATATACCTTATTTATTCCTGTAAAGAACATTTTGCGCCTACCTAGTGGGTATGTACCTTTAAGGTTAGCGAAGGTTATTAGGTTATATATAAAATATGTTTATCTAACGTTAGCGAACAAGCATCTGAATGATTGACATACTGTCGAAAACCTCTCTAATACTGACAGCCTGGGATGGTCCCAAGTGTCCGGTTTGAGGTTGGTACCATGTAAACAAAACCCCGGGGAATCTGTGATCATGAACAGGCAGTATCATAGGAGATAACTCGCAATGAAAATATCACAATTTTCCATCCCTCGCCTTTCTTCTGTGTCATGTTTTAGAGGTTCCACTGTACAAGTATAACTTTGATCATTTGCGGGATTCACGCTCCTGTCATTGAGTTGGGCATTGGTTACTAGGATCTTGATGCCACCTTGCAGTGCTGAATGTTCTAATTTTAATTTAGTGCAATACGCTTAACATAAACCACCGCATGCGCTCATTCTGGTAATATTTTGTAAAGTGTTTCTTACAACATCCTTTAATAATGTGTTATGAATTGTAATACGCGTTGATTTGGACTAAGGCTGTGCTGTATTTACAGCTAAGGCACAGCCTCAAAACATTAACATATTCGCAAGATTAACGCAGGCTGTTGTGTATAGGCGCATTACATGGATGTAAGCCTCATTAATCCCGACTTCTCTTGGTCTGTATTAACAAAATGTACGCAGCTGTGTGTGTTATGTACGTTGCATTGTACAGCTTGTTTATTGTTAACTCTCGACTTCAACTTATGAACATGGTAAAATGAGACACGCCATGTGATTGCTGTACATAAGAAATTTGCGATATATCATGAAAATAGTTATAAATTTACTGTCCGTAAACACCGTGAATGTTGACTGAATTTTCATTAACGATGACCCTTTCATCAGCTTCGACGTCATTTACAGAAAATATCACAATTTCTGTAAATTTAATTAATGAAAAATCGCACATGTTTTTTATGTACAAATCACATGGCGTGTCTCATTAATACAAAGCTGTGTAGGGTGTCGGTATAAACATACACTACGGGTCTGTTTCATGAAGCTTGCCATATTGTACGGTACATAAATGAACATTCAACAAACAATATTTATTTTGATATTAATTAAAGGAAAATGTAAGCCTTATTTTGTATGATTTTTATTGCCGAAAAAAAACAATTTAGCCTGGCTAAAATCCCCATAGAATCTTCACAGAGTGAATATGTCTAGTATGGTGATTTAAATGCGAACATTTTTAGAAATTTAAGAAATACTAGACGATTCCCCCCCCCCATTTTCAAATTGATCTTTGGTTTCTTAGTATTGATTCAAGCTATTTAGCCAGATTTCGGTGTCAATTTCCATTTTTTCCCTTTGCTGACTCCTCCCACAGCACCTCCACCTCCTTTTCCCCAATGTTAAATTCCCATAGACAATTCTTAAATTTTGCTTTAATATAATATTATCGAAAAACATACTGTTTTTTCATTATTTATATAGCCTTACAATTTGGGCAGATTTCGTGAAACAGACAGTAAATTGCCCCAAATTGTGTTGTATTTTGTCACACAAACGGAACCAGACACTGTAATTGGTCACGTGGTCTGTATGTTTTGTAACCAGCCACCACCCAATGGAAACAATGTCTGTATGTGAACTTTCAGCCATTATGAACATAATGTTTATTACACTATTGTCTGTCTCGAGCTTGTTTCCTCGTTGTACAGTCCTAATGTGTTCTGATTTTCTTGGCTACATGTTAATTTGTCCCGGCGCGTGTACAAAACAAACAATAGTGAAGCGACCCAGCCAGCGAAGCATTGCTATACACGCTTGTGTATTGCGTTATATTCCTCGCTTCGAATTTAGCACACATTTGGACAAAACAAAAAACAGTCTGTCATTTGTGCACACAACTTACACGATCTCAGATGGCCATGCGCTGATGTTCACAATTGTCAATAGTTTAATGATTGTCGTTTCACACAGTAGGAAACTTGTTTGATCGTTGTAATTACAATAGTTTGTTGGCATTTCCTGTGGTGTGTGGAATGCAGCCGCCATGTTTACTGGCGTATTGATCTGTGCTATTTTTTGGTGTGTCTGATCGGAGAATATTCCGTCCATAACAATCCAGCAATCACTATGCGGGAGGTTGGACAAGGTTCCGTAGTTCGTAAGTCACGGACTTGTCCAACTCGGCCTGACAACACCTATAAAATGGGAGTGAAATCTGTCAGTTGGCGACTTTGTCCGAGCGACGAATCGAGACGCAAACTCGCGTCTCAGAACTCCCAAGGCCCCAAATAATCCTCCCCCTTAAACATTACTCCACCGCGATGTTACCAATTCGTGAGATGTGATGATGTTGAACGTCAGTCTGGCTTTATTGATTATTAATATTGGCTGGAACCATAATAATGCCAATATCCCATTACACCACCCACTTTTTCCACTTGCGATACGTTTCCCAATTTGAAGCTTCATGACCCCCTGCTGTGTGCGTCCGCAACCTAATTTCGTGCCCCCCTCCCACCCCTGTTATGTGATCCCCATTCATTGTCATGCGTCCTCAGCTGGTTGTGTGCCCACAATCAGCTATGTGTCATGATTCCCACCCCAGTTAGTGACCCCCCGGCTGTGTGAACTCCCACCATGCTTGGTGTGCCCACCTGCTGTGTAATTCCCACCCAGCTGTGTGACTCCCCCACAAAACATTGATCCCACCCCAGCTTCCTTGACCCCCCAGATGTGTGACTCGCCACCATAGCTTCGTGCCCCTCCCTTTCAACCCTACTGTGCGAGTTCCTGACCCTGCTTCGTGTCCTCCTGCTATGTGTGATTCCCACCAGTAGTTTAAACATATTTTTATTTGTTTTATTATTTACAAGTAATGCATCAATCATTATTAAATACAGAATTATACAAATAGGATGGAGTGTAAGCAAGCTTATTTAAATCCTTCTCCCGAAGTCGTAACTTGGTATCACAGGCTGCAAGAACCAGGACATAAAACATACATAATTAATACTGCCATTAGGCATAAAATTGAGATTTTATTTTTGCTTTATGCTCAAAGTTTCTGTTACTGCGATACCCGGTTAGATGTTATTATAGATGACAATATGTAATATACATGCATTAAAACATTTTTTAACAAAAAAAGAAAGACAAAACTATTTTAGTTCGTTATATAAAACAAAAATAGATGAGAGAAAAAAAAAAAATTTCCACTGCGCAGTTCGAGAAAACCAAAATATGTTCGCACACCAAGCCACCACGCCACATTAAGTCTTGGTTGTCGTGATAGATGTTCCAAAAGCAGACAATTGGAACCCCTCCAACCGGACACCCTGGGATGTCCCCAGGGGTCCGGCATAGGGATGTTCCACAGTAGAAAACAGTCATATGATCACTCCTTACACCTTTTTCATTGCCTTGCATCAGAACAGACTGTACCATGAGAGATAGATTAAAAATAAAAATAAAATAAAACCCACCAGAATTAACACACAACATTTACAAGGTGGCCGGCTGACCGAGGTTCCACCGTACCACTGAAAGCGCTTGTATTCTCTATGTACATTCTTACAGCTGTTAAATATTGTTTGTTAGTAGGATCGTCCAGTTGTTTTTGTATTTTAATTACATGAGTATAGTATGGAGGGGTGCGGTTGACAATAAGCTTGTATATATCATCTATTAGTTGGTTTCTATGTAGTGCATATCTTGTGACAGGAGAAAAGTAGTGAGTGGCATCTTAATCTTGGACCACAGATACAATTTGGTGATTCAACAATATTTTTGCAATGAAGGTCATAGTTTAAGAGCACTGCATTTTGTCGGAGTCGTGTATGTATTACTTGCATATGCCGTGACCACGGTAATAATTACCTTGGAACCTTGTCTGTGATTTTTTTAATTTTGGTTTTTAAAACAACTAGTGAAGGGAGCTTCCGTGTGTTTTCTGACATAGAGTGCCAGTCTCGGACTTAAGAGGAAGAAATGAGTTTATAAAAGAGAGTTGTTCTGGATCGGTATGGTTCTGTAGGTTGTCAGCATTCTTAATATGTACGAGTAGTGTCTGTGTTGAGGCTGGAAGGATATTCTACAGGTAATTAGGTGAAATGCCGTTTTTCATTTTGTAAAAAAGCGACAGTTTATGTGAATGTCGTTATTTTCTAATGTTCCCGCAGATTTCAAGGCATATAATGATTCTATTGAAATTAGCCGAGTTGCCCTGTAGCTATAAGGGCAGCTTCAATTGGATTGTTTCCAAATCATCTTTTCTCATATGAGTACACTTATCCATACGATATCAGCATATTTAACTGAGGTTAATAAAGGAAAGGTAATTATTTCGAGACAATTTTCTATCTAGGAATGTAGTTTAGTTTTCTCATAATGTATATTCTACGCCATGCTTTCCTGTTATATATTCTATATGTTGTGCCATGTTCATTCTTGTTAAAGTATATACCTAGGTGTTTGTGGCTTTCATCTTCTGAACATTAACATTATTCATCAATCTTGGGGAATGAGCTGGTGCTGTTACGTTTCCGTGTATATAAGTAGTGATTCTGTCTTCTTAGGGTTAAATGTTACAAGCCATTTTTTAGACCAATTGGTAATTGTTTTAAGATCGGAATTAATGGCCTAGAGCAGTTTGGGAGTGTCTACAATAGGTATAACGCTGGTGTCATCAGCCGAAGAGGGCGCATGATATTGGAGCTTTGTCCATAACAATATCATTTATGTATAGGAGAAATAAACAATGGTCGAGGATAGAACCTGTGGGACACCAGGCTTCTAATGTGGTTCAGTTAGGTAGACCTCTGGCAGCACAACCTTTTGTTTCAGATAACTAGGTAGCTGGCGAACCAGTCATGAACGTTATTAGTAACACCTGCCGCTGTTATATTTCATAAGCGAAACGGTATTGCCAGACACGGTAACTGTTTGCTGATATCACAAAATACCACCCGGACTTCTTTCCTCATTAAAGCACGGCAGAATGCATTATAAAGGAAGGTCAGTTGGTTTACAGTTGATCACCTGGTACAAATCCAGACTGTAAGGTTGTTTAATTATTTGTTGTCTTTGAAGTGATTGTAACAAAATATTTTAAAAACTGCCTTTCAAGACTTTACTAATAGTATTGAGCAAGGATATGGTGCGAAATTCGAACTGAGAGAGGGATCAATTCAGCCTTAACTATAGGACATTACGTTGGAAAAGTGTCACATTGTATAGATTTATAAAAGGTCTTTAAAGGGACATCGAGGTCAGATTTTAATCTTTAGGATACGATTATTGAACACCATCTGGGCCGATGCTTTCCCTAGAGGTAAGTTAGATAATATTATTATGTATATCTATTTCTAACTTAGAGTGATAAGAATCAAGAGTATTGGTCACTGCATATGGTGTTTAAGTAGGTTAGGTGTGAAGGGGGTCTGGTAAACTGTTTTGGTCACGGATATAGTTATTTAAATGTAGCCTTTTTCTGTTCTTCATCAATTATTGATCCGTTATGTTGTAGTGGGGGGAATTGTTTATTTTCATTTTTCATGATAAAATGTTTCAATACGGACCCCAATCTTTTGAACAGAGTTGTCTGACTTTAATTTATTACTTATCCGTTCATGATACTCTTTTCTGGATCTGCCCTTATTCATTAAAATGACGTCATTCCGAGTTTTACGAAATTTTAACCAGTGTGAGTTTTTATTAGTTTGTTTTGCCTTATGAGAGAGCCGTTTCCGGTTTTCTAATCATCTCTTTATGTTAGTTGTTATCAAGGCAAATCGGACTGTTAATGATTTATCTTTATTAGGGAAATATAAAATCTCGGCAATTGTAATAATTGTATTAAAATATTATGTGCAATATTCATCAATGTTTTGCGATTTTAGTCATCCAGTTTATTCTAGAGATATCCTGCGTACATCCTCATAATCACCGTTCTCATATTTCCATATTTTAGTTTAAATGGCTTGACCTAGGCTGGAGATTTTAAAAGGCCGAAAATGGGACACTGAAACCGAGTCTCTTGCGGTAAAAATGGATCGCCTACTCGTCATAAATATAGATTCTTTATTGGATCCGAATAGTAAGTCGATAATGGACTGCGAATGTTCAGTGAAGTGTGTTATGGATGATATACACTGCGTTAAAGCAAAATTGTTGTACAATTGATGTCACCTTTCTGTTCGATTGGGCGTTTAAGGTATTATAGTTAAGTCGCCACAAATTATAATATTCGGAAACCGGTATCTATGGCATGTGAATTGAGTCTCATTGCTATTGGTTTAAATATAACGTTAGCGCTTGGGGGTCTATAAAAAGACGCCAAATAGAAGTGCTTTTTGTTAGACCAATTTCAACCCAAGATAGATTCAATATAGGAGTCGAGATCGAGTCTACGTTTATGAATAATGTGTTTTCTAATTTATATGACACGCCACCATGCTATCAGCGTGAGATCTTCCTTTCGGGAAGATTTAAAGTTGTTTAAGAAGGATATTGTCAGTATTGTTGTCATCACTCGCACGTCTTGTGATAGCTTATTATGTCAAAGTCCTTAAGCTTCAGACCTTAATAAATCTATTTTGGGTACAAACTGTGAACGTTGCAGTGTACGAATGACAGATGGTGAGACAGAATCTGATTGTGGAATTATGTTGGAACTAAACGAGGAGTGCCGATTGATTGAGAAGAAGTTGAACTGAATGATATTAAATGAATTATCACTATCTATGGGACTGGGATTTGGATGAACATCACCAGAAAGAATAATATTAGCCATATTGTCAAATATATGGTAATAATACTGAGCCGCAGATATTAACCAATCGAGAGTTAAGTTCGATAACTAAAGTGGGTACATATATTTACAATACTTTACGGTTTAGAATGTGTGCCAAGTTGGCATTGGTTCTAACAGGACGAGAGTAAACTGTATGTAGATGTGGCATTCGAGTTCAAGTATGAAAAACAGATTACGCGTGGAGCGCTTAGAGGGAAAATCTGCTCGTTACACTTGGTAGTTGCATCCGCCCATACGTCGAACGACGGGTGACTATGGTCACGGACCGACGAAATCTAATGATAAACTGTGTTTCGACCGTAATAAGCGGATGGCACTTAATGTGTATTGAATACCAATGCAGACCCCGAGAGGATCAGTGAGCGAAAAGACCTCGACTATGCCTTTACAGTGGCTGAAATAAATGCATAAAAATACACAAGAAAATTAATGCATGTTGGGTATTAAGGACGAAATACTGTCGGACACGTTTCTGGAATAGAATACCCAGAAGGAAATGTGGATATAAACGAAAAAAAGTAAGTTAATATGTAGAAGGACTACTGAATAGTGACGCTGCAATATTAATGCGCCGGCTGAATGGGAAGCGACGTGATGAAAGGGGAAAAATATAAATAAAAAACCCACTTTTGGAGTGTATCCATACATTCTAGTGCAGAAATGGTGATCAGCGAATGGTCCTGACAGACTGCGCATGCGCTCAGGTCGTATATATCTTAGTTGGAATTAATACGTCTCATTGGTTCCACTTGTCAGGGCGAGATGCACAAAAACAAATCGAATCGAGGAGCGCTTGTATATGGTTAACTAATATAGTTACTAATGATGGTAAAAGCGCAACATAGATTTCCAATCCACGAACAGTGTTCTAGGTCTATAACTTATTTCATACAATCGTGAATAGCTAAAACTGTAGTTTCAATGGTGATGCATACTGATCCGATTTGACATATGTAGGCCAGCGGTTAGACTTCTGATGCATGTAAGATAGTTGTAAAGATGTGTCTTGCTGCTCAAAAAGACACCAGGGTCCCTATCAGCCGGACACTTACTCGCCTTGTCGCATGCAGTTCATAAAATCTATAATCAGATTACATACATCAGAGTAAGTAGTAATAAACCAAGTAAGTAAATAAATGTGCACCTGAGATGCCGCATTCAATATGATACATGCTTTGTCATATCAACACGTGATATAATATTATGATCATTACATGTACATGTATATACAATATAAAAGACCATGTAGTCGTTGTGACTGAATAAGAAAAAATAATTTTAATCCTTTCACCCTACGTAACTGGAATGCATTTTGATATGTTAATTTTCCAACCAATTCAATCGTCACTGAATAATTTGCAGTCTAGTAAATTTATGAAAAGAGGTGTTTTCTGTTCTGAAAATATGAAAATAACTCGCAAAAAAGTGCAGATCCCGATGGGACTGCTCGTTACGTGCCGGCTCATCTGGCTCTACACTTTTTTTGCCAATACCACTTTACAGGCATGGATGTTGAAAGGGTTAATATATGTTAATACATACTAAGTAAATGTCTCAAGAATATTAGGGAGTGTAGTGAATACTATTCAGTTACCGTGTGTACCTCAGCCCCACGGTTTAATAGCAGAACGTTTGAATTGTGATTGAGGTTGTACTGTTGTACAAGATAAACATATCATACGTGCATAGTCACGTACCAGTCATATAGTGGTAAACCAGTAATTGAAATAAATCTACGTGAAATTATAACACAACTTGGCATCATTAGCTACGTATATGCGCGACCCGATACCAGAAACGCGTAATTTCATGTGTCTGGCATCGGGTCACACTTGATTGTTGAATGTATACTAAGGGGACAATGCCTGTTCATATATACTCAATGGCTTATATCATGTATCATGACGTAATCGTCGCAATGAGCCCACCATAGTTCGAGTTCCCGCTGTGTGCGTCCCCCACCACATAGCCCCATCTGTCCGATTCCCGCTGTGTGCGTCCCCCACCCAGCATTAATCCCAACCCCAGTCATTCCACTAGCATTAGTCCACCCCAGCTCGTGATTCCCGCTGTGTGACTCCCCCACACAGCATTATCCCAACCCCAGCTTCGTGATTCCCGCTGTGTGACTCCCACCCAGCATTAGTCCAACCCCAGCTTCCTGATTCCCGCTGTGTGACTCCCCCACCCAGCATTAGTCCCAACCCCAGCTTCGTGATTCCCGCTGTGTGACTCCCCCACCCAGCATTAGTCCCAACCCCAGTTCTTTCCCGCTGTGTGACCCCCCACCCAGCATTGTCCCAACCCCGCTTGATTCCCGCGTGTTGACTCCCACCCAGCATTAGTCCCAACCCCAGCTTCGTTGTGTGTGAATCCCTCACCCAGCATTAGTCCCAACCCCAGCTTCGTGATTCCCGTTGTGTGACTCCCCCACCCAGCATTATTCCCACCCCCAGCTTCGTGATCCCCGTGTGTGACTCCCCCACCCAGCATTATTCCCACAGCTCGTGATTCCCCACCAATGACTCGGGTTTGCGTTAGTGTGATTTTCCGCAAGATTTTAGCATAAATCTAGTCCGTGTTTACATGCGCTAATATCCTTTCTTGAGTTTACTTACTCCCACAGTCGCCTGTTGTGCTTTTGTATCTTGCCATGTGTACATCTCATATTAGTCATTATCTGTCCACAATCATATCACCCTCATCGTTGTTATCATAGTTTGTCACCACTCTTTAAGTGTACACGTTGAGTAATACTGCATGTTAGAACTATTATCAAAATATCAGATGTTACTAAAATCTCGTCACTGTCGTCTTTTCATTGCCAAGTCGATATAGTCGTTAAATTTCCCTACCCCGATTTACGAGGGCCCGCTACCATTCCCCTGCGTGAACAGGAAATATCTGGTTTATACCGTATTGCTGAAGACGGATACGACATAGGGACGTTACAATAGTACGTTCAGTATGGACTTACATGTATATGTATACGTTAGTATTCACATGTTGGATGTGTAAGGACTTAAATACGAGGGAGAGCTAGCGACTGCATCATTAGTTACTTAACAGTCCAATATATGAACAATGACATACATTTACATTCGTTATAATAATTAGCCAGGCTTATATAATGCAGTCTCCTTTCCGAGTATTTGTTGTCTATTTCTTGTCGAACAGGTAGTCATTAAATCTGGTACATGAAATATATAACTGACTGAGATTAAATATTTTGATATGTGAAATATAAATTCAATAGGTGAACTATAACGTACTTATTGTTTACACAGCCCAGTCGCGAAGCTCCGCCCCTAAACGCATTTCGAATCGCTATACCAGCATGTGATTGGCTGTGTGACACGAAGTGAGCGCATGTGTGGGCGGTAATATGCTTTGCGTCTCGTGAACTGATGACAAGAAGGCGTAAAATCAGTTCTAAATATAGTGGATGAACATTTAATTATTAATTTAATGGATATTAGCAAAAACGTCGCAATATGCCATTAATTGAGATGAAATGCTGTTCTTTCATTGGTCGAGAAACTAGGGTAGACCATAATATTGCATTGTGTACAGACTTAGTAAATTACAAATGTACATACATGTATTGATCGAGTTGTCAGGTCGAGTTCACAGGAAACGAGACAATGAAATCAGCTTAAATGATAGATCACATGCATTGCATCATCCATTGTATATGTACGGATCACTTAACCTGGTATTTTATATCAGCCTCACGCAATATAACAACTCATTTTATTACATCTAATGTAGTATGATGTTCAATAAAATGTGTTAATGTACTGTACATTCCCATTTTATGTTCTCTCCACAACAACAACAACAACAACAACAACAACCCAGACATGTACATGATTAGTGTTAGGGAACGCAATTATTAATGTCACCCAACATGTTTCCATTAAACGTTGTAGATATTGTGAAATAGGATATATCATAACTAACAAAAACCATATCTGATCAACATCGGGTCCGAAATATAGAGTGTTTAATCTGCATGTGCCATGATCGGTGATAAAAGGGGAAAATACCAGGCACGTTACTGTCTTTACATATCAAGTTTATCTGGCAAGGTAGGAAACGCGTAGGAATTCCCTCTGCATCCGAGACGAGCGATACACGTGGTATCAACTGTATTCTATTGATCATGTAACGTTTTACGCTACAGACTGAGCAATGACGACGTGGATTTCTTTGAAAAGAACACGGACGTGTTTGTCTTGCGTCATGAAACTGATATCAGTTCGACCAATTAAACGTTAGTTTTCAATTCGTTGTAACCCGGATATTCGCTTCAGGTCAATGCCTGATACGACATTATGTTATCAGTCAGTACGTATTCGGTCAAAACAGATCTCGTTACCTGATAAATATAAATGTTGACCAGAGGATTCGATAACCATGTGATCATGCGTATGGTAGTAAGGGCGTCTGGCACTGGATAGGTATATTGTGGATTCAGTGCTGGAAAAGTATTGTAATTTGAAATATTCTCGTGAGTAGAAATAGTCCCGCGTGTTCACGACCTTGCTGTTGAAGGGACACAGAACGAGATTCACTCAACTAAAAATTAAATAATGCCAATTAAGCGATGATAGACACATAACTGACGGTTTCTAGGGCCAGAACTCGACGTTCGACTGGCTGATGGACCGACGCCATATTCCGGGCGGTTAGAAGTGCGACTCTCCAACTCGTCCGCCTGGGGCACAGTATGTGACGATATATGGAAGAATTCGGCGGCCACGGTTGCCTGTCGACAGCTTGGCTACGTCTGGGGTGTACGTATACGTTTCCAGTGTAATCTCTATGAACTGAACACCCTTTTGGAATTCGCCGGCGTTCAACTTATTTGTAAGGCAAACATTTTAAAGTTGTTTTCATTTATTTCGTTTTATTATCATGGCTGTCAGCGTGGGGATTAGCTTCATTTAACGATGCCAGTTCTTGATTTCTATGCAATCTATTGTATACACGCCATTTCCGGGTCCCTTGCATGGTATGTCGGGCGGACTAGTTTGTTAAGGGTCGCATTTCACAAAACGTGTGCCCCCTCCTTTTCGTATCTGTATTACAGTGAAACATCTCTAAGCCGGATACCCTGGGGACCCCCAGTGTCTCCGGTTCAGAGAAGTTTCACTGCATAAGAATATTGTAGCGAGACATTGACTAGTAATAAGTATAATTGTTCCCATACAGAAGGCTGTTGGCAATGCGCGGTACGGGGCGGGGACGGGTGAGATCTACCTACACAACGTGAGGTGTGAGGGTACGGAGGCCTCACTGATGCAGTGTGAACACATGGGATTGGGCAACCACAACTGCGGACGCAAACATTACGCCGGGGTGGTCTGTCACAACAACACGGGTTAGTGTGTCTCATAATGTCACTATAACACTGGTTAGTATGCCGTAATATGTCACAACCACACGGGTTAGTGTCACAACAACATGTTACAACATGTCACAACAACACGGGTTTGTATGCCACAGCACCACGGGGCAGTATTGTTATGCTCCCTGAAAAAAATATTTTCGGGGGAGCATATAGTTACCGCTTTGTCCGGCCCACCCTCCGAAATGTACGTTAACGTTTTTCAAATTCCTATACCTCTATGCCTGCTTGGGATAAATAGTTACTGGCCTAATCGTGGTGTTCATGTGTTTGAACAACCGACATGTGCCCATGGAACACCGAACCGCGAAGCGGCAAGGTGTTTCATGGGCACATGTAGGTTGTTTAAACACATGAACACCTCGATTAGGGCAGTAACTGACTTACACATCTACTTACTGACTACCATTTGCTAGTATTCAGTGGAATTTTGAATCTCCATTTGCCATTAAATGAACTGTCTCTACAGTTATGACAGCCGATCAATAACATCCATGTACGCATGCTGCCAGTGGGATTATTCGTGTCCCATTGACATATTTCTCATTATTATTTGTGTTTGATGTTTAACATATACGTATACGAAGCAAGCACTCAATAAGTATGCTGTATAATATGCATTGGAACATGCTTGCATAAATCATACTAATTCACAGATAATACCAGGCTAGTGTAATACCAGTTTATCAGGCAATACCGTTTACGAGCCGAACCTCATGATCTGTAACCTATATGTGGCCAAATATTATCAAAATCGGTGAAGTGGTTCATGAGTTTTTTGAAAAATGAAAGGTGTTACTAACGTACGTATGCATGTATGGACGTACGCAGTACATGGACTAACGCTATATCCCCTAGTGGGATAATTAAACAGTCCATGCAGATTTGTTCTCATTTTCAACCATGAACAAACTACAATCAATGCCATATAAATGAAACGCAATGGGGTCCCCAGGGTGTCCGGTTTAGACGTGTATATATAGCCTACCAAGTTTACGTTCAGCAGTTCTCTGTCAAAACATCGACGAAGTGATAAGCACCCGGCCATATATAATATATTTGTAATTGAAGGGCCTCTCATCGCCTGGTGCAGTCCGTACAACTGTACATGCACGTGCAGCATATGAATGCATAATTTATATCTATTATTGGATGGTCAGTTATAAAAGTCATTTACGAGAGGTGTTCAATAATTAATTTCCCAACACATACATGATACCAATAAAATGAAATGACATTGAATGAAAACTATTAGCATAATTAAAACAACAAATTTAAAGACACGTGCTCTTAGGTATGTGCATAAAGTGATGAAACATGAATAATTTAGGAAGCAATAAGTCAAGACAGTCCATGGACTGTCTTAACCAAATCGCGCTTATAAAACGAATCAGTATTTGGTAAAATATGTTTATTATACCAAATCATAAATAGCGTTGCGAACGCTAGTTTTGTTGGTACTATTTGTATTTAGTTGAATTAATTCCACATGTGTCTATAAATAGCAACATATTATATGTATGGAACAGTATTTTGATTTCAAACTGAAAAAATGTTATATTTCACAAAGTGTGCTACACACGCACACGCACACACGCACGCACGCACGCACGCACGCACAAACACACGCATATATATGTGTGTGTGTGTGTGTGTACCAAATGACGCACGCACGCACGCACAAACACACGCATATATATGTGTGTGTGTGTGTGTGTACCAAATGCATCTTCTACTACTTCACTACAATCGCAATAGGGAGTGTTTTTAATATGGTTATTACAAAGATCATCATTTAGACTACTACATTTATTACGAATTTTCGCATGCATTACGGATACAAATCGATTTCCTTCCAAATAACAGGGAGGAAAGTCGTACTGTGTATATAAATATTCTGTGCATACTGTTTTGAATTGTCTAAGACTGTCAGCATTTCTCAGCATAGGATCAGTATCATTCCAAAGGCGTACATAAGATGGTATGAAAGAAATGTTTGTGTACCTCTAGTAGTGTGTTGGGAATATTAATATCATTTTGGTTTCTAAGATTATACCTAGTTATGTTATTAACGGGAGGAGGTATAAGCTTCGAAACATAACTAGGTAATTGATTGTTGTTGGCTTTGTACATAGTTGACAATTTTTGTGCACTTCGTCGAACTGATAATAATTACCAGCCTACTTCTTGTTTTAGGTTTTCTAGCGATACTGATCGTGTTAAGCCAGTTACTATTCTAGCGGCTTCGTTTTGAATTTTGTCCAATGAATCCTTTTCATATTCTTTACAACCATCCGGTACATCTTCACAACCATCCGACAAATGTCGCAGTGTGTGGAGCCGCATTCCAACGAAATCTATTTTGTGATCGGGACAAATTTAGTGTATTAGGGCGATTATAGTCTTCCTCTTGGCGTGCTCGGTGTAATTAGTGACTGCGGATTACATTCTGGAGGAAAACCTTGAGGATATCTCACGGGTCTCTTCGTAGATCAGGCAAGTTGGCTTTGTGATACCCTTGATGTTATCACGCAACAGTTTCCTGTGGCGTTTCGCGCCCTGCTTTCCGAGTCCTTTTCCTCCCCTTACATCTCTACATTTTCCCGACATCGATGTATACATATTGCATGTTTGTGAACGTATTTATTTTTTCAAATGGTAAACCAATTATCAAAAATTAAAACCCACAAATATACAAATACATAGTAATGGATAATTTTGCTCTGAATATTATGTTGGCCCTTTCGATTTTAACAACTATGCATTCCATTTTCTAAATAAATACGTGTGCTGTCTCGCGGACATCAGTCACGAAAATAACAAATATGTGAAGGAATCTGCATAGTACGGTTGATAAATGCGAACATAAACTTGAAAAAAAACTTACAAAAAGAAATCAGTACCGGCAGTAAATTCATAGACAGGGTCGTGACGGGTATCCCGCACAATAACTGTTTTAAGAGGAGAACGCCTAACAATATTTTCCGTCGGAGTTGGGGAGGGGGGGGGGGGGGGCGCGCTGTGTCTGCGGTCGGTGGTCGGCAGCCGAGGGAGTGGGGGTCAGCGCAGCATTTTCCAATAGTCCTGCTACCTGCTAGTACGGGGTACATGTTAATTAGCCCGTCCGTCAGTCATATTGGCTAAACAGGAAAACGTTCCTACTGCTTTCTGAGATGTAAATATAATTCCGAGAGTCAGGAATGGACAGTCGATTTTCAATTTGTTTAAAAATCCCCGGGGGTGTCCGGCTACCCTCTAGACCACATCGGGCGCTGTTCAAAGTTATTGATATGTGCAGCCATAGCATTTAATTGATCAATTATCCCAGCCCTAGCATTAATTAAGATTACCAGCGTGTGATATTGAGAAAGGATTCGATATTAAATTATATTTCATAACTGGACATGTCGAATGTAATTTTCATACTCTTCTCTTTCGTATAAACCACTTTGTTGAAATGGTGATGAAAAGTCATCTGTGAAAATGCATTTTCATTATCTGACTCATAGCCGGTCTGTCTTGTTGGCAAACCAACACAAAGAAAAAACACACTGCTAATCAGTACAGATCATCGATAGACAGCATCAAGTTTCGATTCGTCAAGTGTAGATACTGATCAGATGTCAATGATGTACAAACACCGTTATCGATTGTAAATTTCTATACTGGTTTCACTTACCACCAATGTCAAGTAGTCCTACCTGGATCCTATATTAGTTTATTGATTAATTACCAATTTAAAATACATAATTCACGGTACAGATTATTAAAAACTGAAACTAATTATTTGGATAGAAAATGTTTGAAAATAGACACATCTTATTCAATATTTATTTATTAAAACGTATGTCGACGAACAAAATAATGAGAGCAAATGTTTTGTTAATCACTACGATTTTATTCTATTCGTCCGTCCACATATGTCAATTGATATAACAGACTAATTTGTTACTGTCACATTTAATCACACGTATACTTGTAATTTAAAATGAACATAAGAGAGAAAAAATAATTTAAAACCCGTAGTCCAATAAAGTATACGACTTTATATTTCACAGTCAGGAAAATGCGAGAATTTTGAAAAGTTCGATTTTTAAATAAAAATGGACATATGAAGACATAAACTTATTATTAAGATTTAAGTATCAAATTAAAGAAGGAAAACATATCTAAATAGTCATATGCTATAATAGAATGTACAATATAGATAAGTGTGCTATAAAGTTTGGTAAATGTAGATAATTTTGTTTTGTCGCAATATTTTGCATGTAGCATATAAGGCGTAAATCTCTTGAATAAAAACTTAAATGGACATAGGAAAACAACTTTCTGTTATATACACATTTATACCACACGAAGGATAATACTTTATACATTGATGCCTGATGCTATATTAGGATGCCATTTAACAAATAATGATGTTATAGACAATTTTCCAAAATATTGCTATATGTTTCCATATAAAATCTTGACCAGGTAAGCAGGCACACTGCCTCGATGACAAGGGGAGTAACTGGCCATGCTAAGCCAGGCATATTGGCGAAATAGTCCAGTATGAGCTAGAAGCAATTTATATAATTTTCACTTGTTATTTTGTGTTCAGTATACAGCTATAAATAATTACTGGTAACATGGTAATTATTATTTATTTTTTTTTGTCGAATAATCGCGAATTATTTACTGCAAACTAAACGTCCTTGCACTTTATTTGTACAACCAGGGTAAAATTATTTTCTGCAAACTAAACATATTTTAACTATGTTTGTACAACTAGGATAGAAACCGTTCAGAAATACAAAGGTGTACAAGTTAGCCACCCAGTTAAGTCTGTTCATCCGCGAAGTCTTATCATATAGCTGTGAAATATGTCTTTGCTCTGTTGTATTAAAAACATATTTAATTCCACATTTGGTATAAATTAATTGCGATGTCATTTACGGAAAACATTTTCACGTGGTCATAAATGTAATTTTCAATAAAGTAAACATGTTCGGTAAGTGAGATACATGTTAGCCTGACACGTTAATTCGAATATCACAGTGGTCAAGGGTTATTATTATTATCTTATATTTAAGGGTAGGAATTGGCTCGAGGACCTTCCAAACCCGGGCATTGAGCCCAAAAAATGGCAGTCCAATGACCGTTGGCCCGTTTGTTTCCGATTTACTAATATCTGCCACTACACAGTCGAAATATGTGAATTAAATGAAGGAGGCAATGAAGCGGTTAATTTAACCTAGCTAGTTCATTCTCCTATCGCACGAAGCCGTTATGTAATACCGTGAAACAGCTGAGTGTGAGTGCATGTGATATATGGAGACTCAGCCGTAATAGAGTTATCCTATAAGATAAGATATTTGACGGTTGGTCAGGGCAACACATATCAGGCAGGGATTGATCGATATTGGGCTATGCAAAGTAAGATGCAATATGTTTATATATATTATATAACTATAGTCTAATGAATAGTATAGCGCTAGAGCGTCGGACTAGGGTATTGGATTTCATCGGGGAGTGTATGTCGATATTGACAGTCGATATGCGTATGTGCGTAATTTGACACCTGGTACAATGTTGTACATACAATGAAGAATAATTTTACTGTATCGGACTAGTGCATTGGATTTCATCAGGGAGTGTATGTCGAATCGTTCTGAGAATGACATCATCGTTCCGCGATTTCATTGGTCAGTTTTGAGATCGATTTTGATTGGTTAACAATACGGCGTTCTGATTGTTCAACAAGATGTATCTCGTGTCATTCGATCGTTAGTCACCGTGCTGTGAACATCATATATTTTTAATTTTTAAACAAAAATACTTTTTTTAACATTTTTAAACAAAAATATCATTTTCAAAGTTTTGTTTTTTTTAAGTTTTTAAAGTTCTTGAAATTTTTTGTGAATTTTTTTTTTTAAAGTTTTTAAAAAAATTTGTGAATTTTTTTTTTTTTAACTTTTTTTTAGTTTTTTAAATTTTTTTCAATTTTTAAAAGTTTTTAATTTTTGTTTTAATTTTTTTTAAGTTTTTAAAGTTTTTAAAGTCATATGTACAGTAAATCCAAGATGTCGGCGGGACGTGAAAATCCTTATATGCAAATGAGCTACTATATTAAGTTATGTGGGAACCATCATACATGAATTGACGCATATGATGATGGAATGTATACCACGTGACTATAAGGGACATGACAATGCGTGGTTTGAGTTATCATCAAAACTTGTTTCAATTGTGAACGCACATTCAGACGATGGTGTGTCACCCTGCAGAGTGATTTGCTAGTGTGAGGGGGGTGGTGGGTGGGGTAGGGTATGGTGACACGACAGTCCCACTGATGACGCCTGAAGTTGGCAGAAACCCTGTGTGTGTGGGTGTGTGTGTGTACCTGTCAAGAACATACAGAACGTATGATCAGCTCTCGGTGAGTATTATAGTTGATTACTAAAATTACAAAGTACATGTTGAATCGTAGTGTTGTTGGATAAATGATGACGGTTTTAGCAGTTTCCACATTTTGTACACAAATTATACTGCGTGCCAAAACTACGCTAACATAAAGTGTAAAATATAAAACCAATATATATTCGCTGTGGTAACGATGGCCTCAAGTTGTCCTATCTATACATAACCAATATTATATGTGCGCTGTGGTAACGATGTCAGTTGTATGTTCTACAGAGTTTCAACAGATATATATACGCGTTCGCTGTTGTAAACATTGGGACATATATTATATAATTATGTTATAATGAATAGTATGACGTTAGACATTGGATAATATATGGTATAATGTTATGTATTGCCGTAATGTTTTTCGCTGTGGTCATGTATTATATAACTAATAAATAGTAGACACTACAATGGCTGTGAAAACTTTCGTGGTAATAACTATCGAACAATAGTTAGCTCAGCGCTCTCGGACTAGGGGACCCCTAGTACAATGTATAATCAATGTATACAGAGCGTCGGGCTATGGGTAAGTGAATTGGCTACATGTTTGTACATCTTTTTGATATTTCGCGCGTTATTTAGTAAATCCAAGATGGCGGTGTCTGTGCAGTCTGATCTGGGTCTATGCTGGCTTGCAAATGGCGACGGTTTGTTTTGTAGTTAAAACCAAGATGGTGACCGAATTTTTTGTTTTTTGCAGTTAAAACTTTCTGCACAGGTATATAACTAGTGACAGTCACGACGTGCGATATACTGCATGGTCAGTATAGGTACTGTTAAGGTGTGTAATTATGAATATAATATTTAACGTAAGCAAATTTAACAATATCGATATTGAATGATGTGTTAAGCTCCAGTATGGTTAGTAATATTTGGGACATAATTTATTCATTGTTTACGCTAGTCATTTGGTAAATTGAAGATGGCGGCTGTGCAGTCTGATCTGGGTCTATGCTGGCTCGCAAATGGCGACAGTTTGTTTTGTAGTTAAAACCATATTTAGTAAATCCAAGATGGCGACCGATTGTTTGACGTTAAAACTTTCTGCACATGTATGTCAATACATTATATGGACGAGCAGGCTGGTCTGGGACTACAATGGTTGCAATTATTGGTCATTGTTCGACTGTATACCTACTGTTCAATCCAAGATGGCGGCGGGCCGTTTTTTTTGAACTCAAAATCCTTACATGCAAATGAGTTTACTATATTTAGTAAATCCAAGATGGTGGCGGTTTGTTTACATTTAAAACCTTCTGCACAGGTATATCAATACATTATAATAACTAGTGACAGTCACGACGTGCGATATACACTAATGCATGGTCAGTATAGGTACTGTTAAGGTGTGTAATATATTATTAATGATTCCCGGCCTCGTCCAGTATTCCCGCGACTTTTCCAAGTTTATATCCCCGATAAAATTCCACAAGAAGGCCATTCATTCCTATATTGTATGATGATGTATTGCGTTAGATACTTCTTTACGTGGGTTCATGGGTCTACTCTGTGTATATATTTCTCTATTTTAACACGCTGTATTACATTATATTCTTCTTTACGTGGGTCCTTGTGTCTCCTTTGGGCATGTACTTCTCTATTAGTACTGGTAAGGTGTGTAATATATTATTATGAATATAACTCCATTTAAGGTAAGCGTGTAGATTTAATAATATCGATATTGTATAGATGTGTTGTAGTCTATGTTAGAATGAAAAGCTCCAGTATGGTTAGTAATATTTGGGACATAACGTAATTTGATGAATAATTTTACTACGTCGGACTGGGGCATTGGATTTCATCGGGGAGTGTATGTCGATAATTAAAGTTTTTTAAAGTTTTTGAAATTTTTGAAAGGTTTTAAAGTTTTTTTGTGAATTTTTTTGTGAATTGTTTTGGAATTTTTTTTAAATTTTTTGTGAAGTTTTTCTTTTTTTAACTTTTTTGAGTTTTTTAAAGTTTTTGAAATTTTTAAAAGTTTTTGTGAAGTTTTTTTTTTAGTCAGTAAGTCCAAGATGGCGGCGGGACGTGAAAACCTTATATGCGAATGATCTACTATATTTAGTAAATCCAAGATGGCGGCGTCGGTAAACATTGGGTATATATTATATAACTATAGTCTAATATAGACTTATGACATATAATTATATAACTATATTCTAATGAATACCCGCCAGTACGATAGTTATGTTAGACATTGGTCATATATTATATAACTAATGAATGGTAGCCAATAATTATATAACTATATTCTAATGAATACCCACCAGTACGATATTTATGTTAGACATTGGTCATATATTATATAACTAATGAATGGTAGCCAATACAATGGCTGTGAAAAACGTTCGTGGTATATTATATAACTATCGAACAATAGAATGGCGGCCATTTTGTTTTGGACTTAAACCGGCATCTATACTACTATATTAGTAGTATTCATTAGAATGCTCAGCGCTCTCGGACTAGGGGACCCCTAGTACAATGTATAATCAATGTATACAGAGCGTCGGGCTATGGGTAAGTGAATTGGCTACATGTTTGTACATCTCTTTGATATTTCGCGCATTATTTAGTAAATCCAAGATGGCGGTGTCTGTGCAGTCTGATCTGGGTCTATGCTGGCTTGCAAATGGCGACGGTTTGTTTTGTAGTTAAAACCAGGATGGTGACCGAATTTTTTGCAGTTAAAACTTTCTGCACAGGTATATAACTAGTGACAGTCACGACGTGCGATATACTGCATGGTCAGTATAGGTACTGTTAAGGTGTGTAATTATGAATATAATATTTAACGTAAGCAAATTTAACAATATCGATATTGAATGATGTGTTAAGCTCCAGTATGGTTAGTAATATTTGGGACATAATTTATTCATTGTTTACGCTAGTCATTTGGTAAATTGAAGATGGCGGCTGTGCAGTCTGATCTGGGTCTATGCTGGCTTGCAAATGGCGACAGTTTGTTTTGTAGTTAAAACCATATTTAGTAAATCCAAGATGGCGACCGATTGTTTGACGTTAAAACTTTCTGCACATGTATGTCAATACATTATATGGACGAGCAGGCTGGTCTGGGACTACAATGGTTGCAATTATTGGTCATTGTTCGACTGTATACCTACTGTTCAATCCAAGATGGCGGCGGGCCGTTTTGAACTCAAAATCCTTATATGCAAATGAGTTACTATATTTAGTAAATCCAAGATGGTGGCGGTTTGTTTACATTTAAAACCTTCTGCACAGGTATATCAATACATTATATAACTAGTGACAGTCACGACGTGCGATATACACTAATGCATGGTCAGTATAGGTACTGTTAAGGTGTGTAATATATTATTATGATTCCCGGCCTCGTCCAGTATTCCCGCGACTTTTCCAAGTTTATATCCCCGATAAATTCCACAAGAAGGCCATTCATTCCTATATTGTATGATGATGTATTGCGTTAGATACTTCTTTACGTGGGTTCATGGGTCTACTCTGTGTATATATTTTCTCTATTTTAACACGCTGTATTACATTATATTCTTCTTTACGTGGGTCCTTGTGTCTCCTTTGGGCATGTACTTCTCTATTAGTACTGGTAAGGTGTGTAATATATTATTATGAATATAACTCCATTTAAGGTAAGCGTGTAGATTTAATAATATCGATATTGTATAGATGTGTTGTAGTCTATGTTAGAATGAAAAGCTCCAGTATGGTTAGTAATATTTGGGACATAACGTAATTTGATGAATAATTTTACTACGTCGGACTGGGGCATTGGATTTCATCGGGGAGTGTATGTCGATAATTAAAGTTTTTTAAAGTTTTTGAAATTTTTAAAAGGTTTTAAAGTTTTTTGTGAATTTTTTTGTGAATTGTTTTGGAATTTTTTTTAAATTTTTTGTGAAGTTTTTCTTTTTTTAACTTTTTCGAGTTTTTTAAAGTTTTTGAAATTTTTAAAAGTTTTTGTGAAGTTTTTTTTTTAGTCAGTAAATCCAAGATGGCGGCGGGACGTGAAAACCTTATATGCGAATGATCTACTATATTTAGTAAATCCAAGATGGCGGCGTCGGTAAACATTGGGTATATATTATATAACTATAGTCTAATAATAGACTTATGACATATTACTTTATACGATATAATTATAACTATATTCTAATG